>JAIUCV010000007.1:45457898-46657898 GCA_026724425.1 Erythrophleum ivorense | reverse complement strand
CTTTTTTTTTTTTTTTTGCGCTAACTTTTGACTTGATCATCCTATTTAACTTTAGTTGCTCATCATTGTGAATGGTTATCTTTAAGGTAGATATGCCTTTCTTAATGTTAAATTTAACTACTTGTCTTTTTCCTTTTGGAACTAGTTATTTGTCCACTTTTAGAGTCTGAAGCCTATTAAACATGTTGTTGGTCCTCTTTCATCTTATGTATTGTAGTTTGTCAAAAATGTTGGGCTTGTGAATGGTAGACTTTAGCTGCTTGGGTTGTACAACTTGTTATCCACCATCTTTGTTAGGCTCTGGTGCCTTTTCCTTCACTCTTCATTATTTCTACATTAGTTGTTTCGATTTATATTTTCATGAATAAAATGACAAGCTTAATGCTAAAACTATGTTTATAAATACAATTAGAAAGGGATTTATATCTACTTTCATTTTAGCTTTAACTTTATTAGCTAGTTTGTATCTCCCATCCTTTAAAGCCTTCTAGATTTCATTCTTGAAAACAATGCAATTAATGGTAGCACGACTATCTAAGTAATGTTACTTATAATATTTTTTGTTCTTCAGCTCCTCAACAAATGAAATTTTGTGTTTATCAAGTAGCCTGATCTATTAATCCTTGAGCAAATAGTCAAAAATTTGATTTACTTTCTAGTTTCACGACTTCTTTGTCTTTCAAAGGCTTTAAAGTTGGACATTAATACAACTTCTTTCTTAAGATTTCTATTACCAACACATTAACTAACTAATCTTTCTGATATTAAGCTATTCCACTTGGATCATAAACATAGTCCATATAGAAATTATGTATATATCTTTTCCTCCTTGATTAGCTCTCCTTTACTCTTTCTCTAAAATAAATTTCTCAATTTGAGTGGGTTTAGTTACTAACTAAGTCAAGCCTAAACATTTATGGGCTATCAACTTTTCTCTTAACTAAGGATGCATATTACCAATAGCTATGGCAACATATTTTGCTTTTGGAAATTACACATGACAATTAGTTCTCAGCTTCTTAAATCTTTCCAAGAAATTAACTACAAGCTCATCTACTTATTGTTTCAAATTCATAAGATTACTTATGGTCACTTCCAACTATGGCCTGTAAAATCTATTATGGAAAAGTTTTTCCATATTTGCCTAATTTTACATAGAGTTAGGTGGCAAAGATGAATGCCAGGTAAAAGTAATTTTAATTAATGATAAAGGGAACAACTGAAGTTTATAATACTCATTTTTATTTGTCTCACTATATTGGGCAATAAACCTACCTATATCTTCCATGGTAGACTTATCATCCTTACTTGAGAAGCTAGTAAAATTAAAAGTTATAAAACCTCTCAATAAGGCATCATTTTATCCACCCAATCAAGATATAGTTTCCTATCAACAAACCAATCAAGAGGCCTTAGTTGTAAGCCAAATTATATCTTTATTGTTTTAGCAATCATGTTTAGGTTTAATGACCACTAACTGATTGCGGTTCAACAACTATTCTAGAACTAGATCAGTCTATCTTAGTAGTGCAAGAGAATTTTAAACCTATTAATGACCATTTTAGTGCTTTAGCGTGTATGGATATACAATTTGATTAGCTATAGGAGGTGAAACTAGATTCCATGATTAATCCCTAGCTAAATCGTTAGATAGCCTATATGTAATTCCTTATAATGGGGGAATTGGTTTCACTTACTGAAAGATTGGTTGCTCTAAGGTTGCTAGGTAAACTAGTTGATTAGTTATTTAAGGTGGAAGTAAATTCCATTACTACTCTCCAACATAATCTCCCAATCCCCTCGAAGGAACTATCCCATAACTAGTTATAGGATAAACTACAGTACCTTGCATATGCATTTATAGGATGATTCTAACAATTGAATGATTAGTCAAAATATAAGGCAAACCATGGTTACTTGATGTGTTAAATGGTCATTTGGCCATATATACTTGCCTATACTACAAAATAGGCTAGAGTACTAGTTGATTCAACATTTTTCCCTTAAGATTAACTAGATTTATGACCATAAGAACACTCAAGGCTAGAATTAGATGCTGAATTAATTGACCAATGTTGAAAGATGGTGTAGAATGCTCTATGATATGTACTTGCCCTTACTTCTAAGCATTAGACATCTTATTATATATCATAAGCTTGACAAGCTTAGCAAGTTAACAAGACATTTGATATATGAATCATTGAACCCTATGTTAATTAGCTAATAGATGAAAGATGTTGGTATTACCATGGGTTGGCTTTGTTCAGCTACCTCCTCCACGATTGGAATTGCTTGTTCTATATTTGATGGTGGAGCCATCGTAATAGGTTATCCCACAACTATTGTTGTCATAATTGATAGAGATGGCATGCATAAACTTGATATAACAACAGGCTAAGAAGCCTAAAGGTCATTGATTGTTAAATATCCAAGTTACTTAAACCTTTTTTCTAGACCACAAGAGTATACACCACTTGTAGTCATGACCAAGTGATGAGAAATTCATAAGAAGCTCTTCTTCTCATCCCAATAGGCGTGCCAAAATTGTTACTTGTGAATTTATATTGATTAGTTAAATTGATTAACTAACTCACACATTTGATTTCCATGGTCAAGCAATATGCTAAGGGAGGGACTTTGCTCCTCAACTTTGGGTTCTTAGACTACTAAAGCAAATGCCTAATTTAAAAACTAATTAAAAGTAACTAACACCTATGGTTGGAAATTATGATAAAAAAAAGTAAATACATAAAATGCAATAAAGAAAGATATAAATAAGACAATAAATTTTGAAATTTAAAGGCATGGATGTAAAGGAATACAAAGGATAGATTGTAGAGATTTGGATTTGATTGATTAGATGTATGTGTTAAAAAACAAATATACAATGAATATTTATAAGAATAAAACCAATATTTAAACCTACTAAAACTATATGCCACTTCTTCCCTATTTTTCGCCTATGTTAGCAATAATATAATATCATGGCCAACAATCTTAGTATAAGTAGGTGCCATTTCAACTTTTTTGAGAATTAAAATAATATATTTATTTGCTAACTAATTGTTTCATTAGCTAACTATAACACCTATATCCCTAAAATTTCGAAAAGTAAGTCTTTAACTGTATTCTGCATTTTCCCTTAACTTAGTCAACTCATGAATTTTTCCTTATTTCAAACTAATTTAATTAACTACTTAGGAATATTTGAATATTCTCTTATATTTTAGTTGCCAGTTATTGGACTATTTTTCCTTAAATATTTCATAAAATCCAATGGATTACATACATGGCTAAAAACTACCTAAAATATTTGAATATTTTCCTATATTTTAGTTGCCAGTTATTGGACTATTTTTACTTAAATATTTCAAAAAATCTAATGGATTACATATATGGCTCAAAAATATTATAGCTCATTTTAACCTTAAACAGCCTAACTCGAATAACTTATTTAGCAAATATAACCCAATCCAATTAATATTATCCAATGGCTTAGCAAAAAATGGCTCAAATTATAGGCTCAAAGCTTGATTCAACCCAATTATTTTTTGATGCTAACATTCTAAAGGATTTATATTATACAATTATGTAAATTAGTTTTCATATTTATGTTATTATCAATGTGAAGTTGATCTTTTTGGTTAAATACTTATAAATAGAGGTTATGTATTAAGCGTGTGTTCTCTTGAGTGAGAGAAAAGTATTCCCCCATTTCTCCTTTCAATATTCTTTTACTTTATTTATTATATTTTTATTAGTTTTGCAACATATTATCAACACAATTCACTTTAAGTTTTGTGCTCAAATCAAGTTATTCCTTTCTTATTTAATTTAAGGTAATTCTTTTTTTTAGATCACTATCATATCAAGTTATTATATTTATTTTTGAAATAATCTTATTATAATTGTTCTCATTTTCATATGTTTAGTTTTATAAATATTATGGATTATGTGTACATTTTGATAAAGGATTTACTAATAATTTTGCAAATATATGGTCATGCATCCATTTGATAGATTCATTGATAAATTGTTACTAGTTTTCTTTAAAAGTTACTAGTCTTCAATTTGTAGAAATTATTTTCTCCTTTTGGATTAATACTACTAAATTATAAACAAATCACAAATGCTAATTTTACATTATTATTTAGATAATGTTGTTAATGAAATAATAAAACAAAATCAGGACATTGAACTTAAATTTGTCAAAGAATGTAGACATAAAGATGATTAACCAAAATGGAAAGATGCAATTCAAAAAGAATTAAATTCACTTTCAAAACATAAAGCTTTTAGACATGTAACCTAAACACTTGAAAGTGTAAAGCCAATAGGATACAAATAGGTATTTGCATGAAAACGAAATGAAAAAAAAAACAAAGAAGTTGTCAAGTATACAACATAACTTGTAGCTCTAGGGTTTTTACAAAGAGTTGACATTAGTTATAAAGAGATATATTTTCTTGTGGTGGATGCAATCACTTTTAAATATCTTACCAGTCTAACAATATCTTAAAAGCTCGATATGCGCCTAATGGAGATTGTTGCAATCTATTTACATAGCTCATTATATAGTGAAATTTATATGAAAATTCATGAAGAATTTAAAATGCCAAAAGCATGCAAAAGTCCCTAGAAAATTTGTTCAATACATTTACATAAGTTTTTATATGGATTAAAACAATTTAGGCATATGTAGTGTAATCATCTTAGCTAATATTTATTGAAGGAAGGCTATAGAAATGATTCAATTTTGCCCATGTGTTTTTATAAAAAGATATGGATTAGAGTTTGTCATAATTACTATATATGTTAATTATCTAAATATTATTCAAACTCCTAAAAAGCTTTAAAAAGTATTTAATTGTTTAAAGAAAAAATTTGAAAGGAAAGATCTTGAAAAAACAAAGTTTTGTTTCACCTTACATATCAAGCACTTAACAAGGAAAATTCTTCTTAATCAATCAACTTATACCAAAAAGATTTTAAAATGATTCTGTATAGATAAAGCATATCCACTCAATATCTTAATGATTATAGTTAGAAGTGAATAAAGACTATTTTTATCCTCGAGAGAATGATGAAAAATTCCTTGGTTTTAAAGTACCATACCTTAATACTATAAGAGCATTAATGTATCTAACTAATTCAACACAATCGATTTCATACTACCTTTGTCATAAGTTTATTAGCAAAATTTAGTTCTTTCTTAACAAGAAGACATTAGAATAGAATTAAGCATCTATTATGATATTTTTGAAAGACAATTGATATGAGATTATTTTATTCAATTGACTCTTAATCATAATTAATTGGCCATGCAAATGCAAGTATCCGATCCACATAAAGTTCAATATCAAACTGGTTATTTATTTACATATGAGGGGTAAAACTATATTATAAATGCTCCATGAAACAAACTATAGCTACTACCTTATCAAATCATGAAGAAATAAAAGTAGTCCATGGAACATGTCAAGAACATATTTGGTTAAAGTTATAACCCAATATATCTAAGAGATGTGTGGTTTACTTTTTTAAAAAAAATTCCAATAATATTGTATGTAGATAATAGAGCATACATAGCTTAGTTAAAAAAAAGGTACATTAAAAGAAATAGAACAAAACATATTTTATCAAAATTCTTTTCTACTCATGATCTTTAAAAAAACATGGATATAGACATTCAACAAATTCATTCATGTGATAACTTGACAAATTTATTCATTAAAGCATTACCAACTACCATAGTTAAGAAGTTGGTGTACATTGGAATGCGCCATTTAAAGACATAAAATGATATTGTTATCAGGGGAGTAAACAACATGATATACTTTTTCCCCCCCTTACTAAGGTTTTGTCTCATTTAATTTTCCCAGTAAACTTTTTTAATAAAGCATCTTATAATGGATATTTAAATATTGTGTAATCTTTTCCCTCTACTAAGTTTTTATCCCATTGGATTTTTTCTAATAAATTTTTAACGAGGCATATTATTTATTAATAGACATCTAAGGCGGAAGTATTGCAAATGTTATGGTTATATAGATGTTCATAACATCTGAAAAATGACTTTTTAGAATCTCTTGTGTTTAATGGCATTAAATCCTATAACCTTTAAAGGATTTGTATTGTACAATTATATAAATTAATTTTTCTATTTATGTCATTATAACTCTTAGGTTGATCTTTATGGTTAGAGATTTATAAATAGAGGTTATGTCTTAAATATGTGGTATCCTAAATAAATGAAAAGTATTCCCTCATTTTTTTCTCTTAATTTTCTCTTACTCTATTCCTTATATTTTTATTATTTTTGCAACAAAATTTAAATTGTTATGTGTAAGATATTGTCATTCAAATTTTTAAGTGGAGCATCCTATATTCATTTTTTTTGGGCATGTTTTGATAATTTATAGTTTATCTTAGTTAATTCACTGGATTATTGTAAAATTATTGTTATTGTAGCATGATATTGAAATTTATTTTGTTTGCCAACATGTTGAAAATTTACTCATGTATTTGCTCTCATTACCTAAATAAAAATGCTTAACATGTGTTTTTATAAAAAAGAAAAGGAAAATGTAATTGATGGTTATGGATGTTATAATTTCATATATCATGGGTAGATATGTATGATATTTAATGTTTTTAGTAAATAATAAAATATAAAATAATTTTGTTTAGCTTACAACTTTTGCAACACTAAACTCATGATAGAAGGTTTTAAGAGCAGGAAATCATAAATCGAAAATATTTCTTGTCATGAATATTGTGTCATTTAAAACATATAATTAATAGTAATAAAAAATTTCTAATTTTTAGAATCTGTAATTTTAATAAATAACATTATTAATAACTAAAAATGATATTATTTTATTATTTTTATTAAATAAATTTAAAAATGAGTAATATAATTAAATGATTATAAAATAATTAATTAACCAATTAATTTCTAAAAATTCGAAAATCTGTTATTGAAATAAATAATACTAATAATAATTGGAAATTGATAATATTTTAGTTATTTAATTAAATAAATTTAATAATAAGTAATACAATGAGAATAATTAGGATGTAATATTAACTAATACAATTACAAAGTAATAATTAAAAATTAGAATTTTTTATCTTTGAAAATATTAATTTAAATAAATTATATTAACAATAATTGAATATGATAATATTTTATTTTTTAATAAAAAATTTAATAATAAGTAATATAATCAAAATAATAAGAAAATAAAACTTAAATTATTAATTTTTTAAAATTTGAAAATATGTAATTTAAATAATAACATCAATAATGATTAAAAAATGATAGGTTTTAATAAATTCAATAATAAATAATAAAATCAAAATAATTTGAAAATAATAGTAATAAATAATAGAATTATAAAATAACAATTACATGATTAATTTTTTAAAAAGTTTGAAAATCTATAAATTAATTAAATATTATTAAGATTAATTTAAAAAATTGGAATATTTTGTAGAACTATTTTTTCTTTTTCAAATACTAATTTTAGCAAGGAATGGTCACACTTTAGGATTATTTATGTAATTTTACATGTTTCTATATTGTAGGCATCAAAGTGAGTAAAAAGATGTATACATATGTATATGCAAATAAATAAATTTATAATGGCAATAAGGGTGCCACGTTTGAGTGTGACAGAGTTAAAACAATGAAAATTGATGAAAATATTATTTTGGAGATATTGAATAAGTTGGTTAAGACTTTTCTCAGATCATGTGGTGTCTAAATTAATATATAGGGCCCTAATAAGGCTATTTTCAATGTGATACCAAAGGTTATACTTGGAAAAGGAGTCTAATGTCCTAATGATAGGTGATACGCACTTAAAAAGTTTAACACAACTTGGTCTTATAAAGTTATATATAGAGATCTTAACCATTCAACTGAATCTCAACAAAGAAACTTAATAATAATGTATTATGATCTATCTATAGTCCCATCATCAACCCTTATTATGTAGACCCATATGTCATTATCAAATAGTACACCTACACTATTACCTTTATTTTAGTTAAATCATAATATCAATAAACATGTCTCCTTCTTTGATCCATACCTTGCAAGGACAGATCCATTTTATCCCTTACCCATCAATGTCTCACATTATCTAACCCCTTTAGTGGATCACACTTCAGAGTTAAGTTCATAACATTTACTAGTTGGTAGTACTTTTCTTCCTTTAGCTCAAGACACATAGGATGATATTATGGATGATATTGAACATTAATCAATAATGATGAAGACATCGATGGCAAAAGCAATGATAAGGCATTCCAATGGCATGTATAAAACCAATATGATGATCACAACTTCCTACTTTTCACAAATTAATATGCAAACTATGAGTGGTCTTATTTCCCTAAAATAGTAGATCCTATCAATTGGAATAACAATCAAGAGTTGGGCATCAACTTATAGTTTATGGATAAGTAGCTTTTTAGACTATATGGTAAAATATACTTTATGAGAACACATCACACATTTAAGGTGTTTGCTCTATTGCAAAATATAAAAAATCTTAATGCCCTAATTACAAAGTCAACTGTAATTAAAAGCTTAAGGAATGCTAAAGATAAAATGAAATCCATTGACAAATTATGAGATATGGAAGACCTTAAATATTTTAATCTGCATTGTTATCCTAAGATAACTCAAAATTGGATTTCAATGTGATGTCGTTATGTATTGTGGTAATGGTAGCTAAAAAGCCAAAGATGTTTATTGCCAAGTAATAGAGAGGATGTGGAATATGTTTGGATACATGATGCCTTATAAGAAGGCAGAAAAGCAAAACAAAGGGCTATTGCTATCACTTTCACAAATTAGGAGAGCTCATATGCTTTATTACTTAGATGGATGGTTGTCATTCAACATTACATGCCTAAATCATTCATTAACTTCATGAATAAAGAATGTCTATAATGTAGCTATGGAGATAAAAATGTGGTGACCTTCCACTAAGTTTTCTAGACATTTAAGCTATGCATTAATGACTTTCACTGCCTAAAACTATTGGTTTAAGTAATTTGCCCCTTGCCATTATTGACTACCTTAGGCAAGCTGGCTTATACGAAGTTGTTCAACTTATCTATTTTGATTTCAATCTAGCATTCATTTTGGTACTTGTGGAGTGGTAACATCATGAGTCACATACCTTTCATACAACTAAAGGTAAATGCACCATTACCCCATAGGATGTGGTAGTGTAGTCGGATTTGGTGTGTGAAAATACACTTATTCTAGGCTTATTTGGCTACAATTGGGCATATATTTGCTATTTTCTATTGAGGATTATACTTTTAATGGATAAAATGGATAGTCAGAGATTTAAGATTAATTAGCTTGCCTAGAACTTTGCTAAGTTGTCGAAGGACACAAAGGAAGAAAATGTATGGTGTTTCATACACATACATACTTAAGTTGATTAGGGGTTAGTTGATGCCAGATAGGTTAACCCATAAAGCTTATCCTATGTACCTTTTATTGCTTCAGGAATTTTAAGAAGTTGGCTAATTTAGTAAGGGATTAGCAATGATGGCTTATCTCCATAGGGAGCTTTATAATTCCATTAACTATAATAAGCAAAACATCAGAGGCTACCTCACATGGCTACATTTATATGCATGAAATCAAATGTAACATCCTCCTTAAAATAATATTTATTATTGGTTATTTAACCATACTAAAAATAAAAAGAAGCCCTTTAAATATAAATATAAAGGAGAATTTTAAGAATTTAAAATGATATAAATTTTTAGGAACAAAACGGAATTTTTTAGATCATTAGAAATTTATTATTAATTTTTATGAATTATTTAACAATTATTCTAAGCAGTTTAATAATAAATAATTACAGAATAAATATCTAGGAAAAGGAAACGTCAAGGTTTCTTAAGCCATTAAAGCTTTACAAGTTTAAGAAAAAAAATTGAAAATAAAAATATTTAGGTGAATATTTTGGAGTCAAAATATAATTAGTAAAGTTTAGAGAATTAAGTGTAATTTTAACTAAGGCCAAGGTATAATTTTTCTATGACCAAAATATAGTTTTAGCCAAATAAAATTTGATGAGTTATAGATTGGATTAGTCTAAAATGATCGTTATAGTTATATGATCAACTTTTATAATTGTCACTAAAAGTAAAACTCATCCATGTAGCCAATATTGTAACAACCATAACTCCTAATTAATCTAACTAAGCATAAGTATACTCTTAATCATTAGTACTTAAGGTTTAATACTAATAATAATTTAGTAACACGTGAAAATGTGAGAAAATTTAAATTTTTTAATCATTAATAATCACCGTTCAAACAAGCAAGATGATTTGTATTTAAAAGAAATTTAACTTCTCATTTAAGGCTTCCATCTCATTTATAAATGGTTCTAGAGGTATAAAACGTCTAAATGTTGGTTTACAAGTCATTACTCTTCATAACTATACGAAAACTAGGATTTAATGGTTAAAATGGGGCTTTAGGGACTTAAACCATGACTAAGCTAGCTACTGCTACTCTTAAAAGCATTAAAATACACCTACGTGGTAGCTTAGACACTTTTCCTTATGACTTGATTTGAATTTGTAACTCTAGAACTAAAAAATTTGGACTTATGTCACAACCTAAAAGCTCCATGCTACGATTAAGTGCAAGTCTGGGACTAAAATGCATAAAATTCCTAATCCTCGCTGTGGCCCAAAATGCCCACACCGCGGCAAGGTTCCCTTCTAGACATCATTGTACATGAAACTCAATCCTTGCTATGGTGAAATTGCCTGGCATTGTGGTGAGAGTGCACATTGGAACTCCTCTCACCTGAATTTTTTGACTTGCACCATGACACAGTTCAATTCTGTAACTCCCTTAAGTAAAATTTTTGCCTTGCGCCGCGACACCCCTCGATTTTGTATCTCTCTAAACTTAGTTTGGTTGTGACTCAAAGATGTCTTGGCCATGATTAACTAACCTCTGACCTTAAACTCATAGATACTCATCCCTACTATTTGGCACTCTCTTTAATTAAATTCTAGGGTCCTTTTATGATTGAAATGTGTGGTTTTAATGAAATAAAATCTCTTATATAGTTCAACTCACTAACTTTCATCATTTAGGGATTTACGGATTGATTAAACCAATTAACCTTATTATGTATCAACAATTCATTCATTATGACAGCAAGGAGATACTTGAAGCCACTAGTGATGACTTCAAAATATGCAATTCCTTAACAACTAACTTCTAACCACTTTGAACAAGTTTCAATATACCAAATAAACTTGTTCCTACCCTCAAATTGCTAAAGTATTCTTAAGTGCAAAATATGGCTATGACACACCTAAAATTCGCACACAAGTTATAAATAATTGCAAGAACCTTCATACATCAAAATTTAGGCTAAACATTCATATAATAACATAACCTCATCTATGGATTAACAATTCAAACTTTATACCCTTACAGTAATTCATGTTTGCTCAGCATTAGGTAAACACATTAGTTTCCATATAAATTAAAGTCTAGTTTCCTAATAGTTACGTCCTTAGTTACAAAACATCAAAATACTTACACTTAAGAATAATGAATGCATCATGATGCCATACAAGTTAGATTACAAAAAGAATAGTATCTACACTAAACCACAAAGCATTCAAGTGCAAGAGTCTCGCACAAGGCCTAAATCTAGGGGTGGTCATCAACTTGCTTCTCTTTTTTTTTAGCCAAGGAACTTTCATCTAAAATTGTTAATCTATGAAATAGAGTGAGATATAAATCCCAGTAACTAAAAGAAAATTTCATACATGTGTGCAAATTAATCAACATAAATCAATTTATACAAAAAAATATAATCAACAAGTAAACTAATTGGACTACTAATGACTATTATTCTATACTAATAATCACATATAACATGTTAATGGCTAAAAATAAAAAGAAAGGTCAGTCCATGATACCTACTCTCCATTGAGCACGCTTACAGCTCAATGCATTCCACTGAGTCTGATCATAACTTAATGCACAATCACAACATAATACATGAGTGGTAGCATAATCACAGTTCCATCAAAGACACGATTATGGTCCAACACAATCAAATAGCTAACCAATCATTTAGTATTCAAATCATATAAATGCAACAAATATCATATTAATATGAACATACATGTGGAATTAAAATAAACCCCTGGTTACCTAACATCGTTATGCCAATTCCCTCAAAAGCCAAGAACAATTGTCAACACTCTGAAAGACCTAAATTAATTGAAATCAAATTCTCAACCATCATCCATTACAAAAATCAGTTACTTATTCATTCTAAGCATCATGAACTACCTAAGAATCACTTAACTAATCTTCAATGAATCCTAAATTCAAACTTGAGCCTTCTAACACCAGAAACTATAATGCCCCACTCTAAATTCTTTGTATTTTTGCACAATAATAGAAACCAATATATAAGTCAGTCACTAGGGCCAATTTTTAGCATAAAACATATGAAAATGAAGAAAAAAAAATACTTACCCAGTGATCCCTTTAGCCTCAAGCTCCAAAAATCATGCAAGAAACCATTGAAACATCTAATTTCAAATTTGGAGATGAGGTGAAAATCTACCAAACAAGAAACTAATTGGGCTAAAATGAAGAGGAAGATGAGATGATCAACTTTTATATAACGTATCTTTGGCTAAATCTCCCTCTAAGTGTGCAAATCAATGGCAAAAATATTAAAGAACCTTATCCCCTTCTCAATTTGCGAAAATGCTCTTCGCTTTTGCATAACATGTATGTTTCAACATCAAAATAAAATGAGCAAATAGGTTTTTTAGGATTTTAGAGAAAATGGGCTAGCCCAATGGGCCTATTATCAAAGTGGGTTGATGTTTTACATTTTGGGCCATGGACACATAGGTTTAAAGTTGGGTCTCCCTAAAATTGAAATTAGACCTGCACTATGTATCCTTAGTATAATTAAGTCAATCAAGGGGCCTTAATTAAATTTTGATCTAATTAAATCTAAATCTACTATAACATCTTGTTTTTCTCCAAAAATTGCTAAGTAATAATTATTTATCTCAAAATACCTAAATGATAATTTCCCTTAGAATTCTTATTTTCCATAGCTCTCCCTAATTTTCCTCACAATAATTTCTTAATTCTTCATAATTATTCTTAATTAATTTTGGGATGTTACAAATATCATCGATTAAACTTAGCAAAACAAATGAAAATATCTTTATGAAATGATTAGAAAAGAAGACTTATGAGAGAGAAAAAGCCACAATCCTATTTTGCTATAAATACCTTTTAGCTTGATGAATAGGAAGCAAAAGAGAAATGAAAAAAGAGTTAAGTGAGAGAAAAATATAGTGAGAGAAAGTGAAAGAAAGGAAGAATAGAAGAGATAGAGCGACAGGAAAGTAGAGGAAAAAGAAAAACAGAAGTAAGAGTAAAAAAGCTAAAAGCGTCTATGTAAGACACTTTCTCTTATGTCTTATTGAGAATTTTAGTGCTTCCTTCACTCTTCTCTTTCTCTTCCTCCTTCGATGGTGTTGGTTGTTTAGCTTACTTTGGGTGTTTTTGAAATTGCTATAAAATGTATGTGCGATTAAAATTAAAGGCCTAGATAAATATATAGGATTTACTATAGTTGTATGCTTGAAAATGGTGTGAAAAAAGGGTTTGAAAGAGAAAAACTATACTTTCTCTCTCTAACTCATTCTCTTTCTCTCTCGTCAAGATTTTAGCATATGAAGTTGAAAATGATTGGGTAATGATTTGATTCATATAGAATGAGTTTTAAAAGATCATAAACGCATAAAAACAAGAAGAAAAGCAAGGGAAGATGAATTAGGATGGAGATGACTATAAGAACAGAGTTGAATAAAGGGGGAAGATGATAAGGGCAAGGGTTAGTGTAAAGTCCCACATCGGTTAGGAAGGTCCTGGGCTAGTGCATATAAGTGGGGGCAAAGCTTCCCCTTCCAACGAGGCCTTTTCCTGGGAGCTAATGGGAAAAGCCATCTTCCAGGAGGAACAAAACCTTAGCTACGGAACCCAATTTTGGACATGGCCGGACCAGGGACAATATCGTTAGGAGCTCTGTGTGACCTGGTATCAGAGCCGGCCTAGCTGCATGTGCAACCCGAGGACGGGTTGGCTCCAAGGAGGGTGGATTGTAAAGTCCCACATCGAATAGGAAGGTCCTGATACCAACACACTTACAGAGCCTCTAACGGTATTGTTCCCTGATCGCAGTGCAAGCACGCACTCCCAAGGAACAATACCTTTGGAGGCTCTGTAAGTGTGTTGGTATCAGAGCCGGCCTAGCCGCATGTGCAACCCGAGGACGGGTTGGCCCCAAGGGGGGTGGATTGTAAAGTCTCACATCGGATAGGAAGGTCCTGGGCTAAGGCCTTATAAGTGGGGGCGAAGCTCTCCCCACCAACGGCGCGCTTTTCCCTTGAGCGAAGGATGGGTAACCAAGCCCTCGAAGCTCGGGAGAGGGCAAAAACCTTGGGAGCGCGTGCTTGCACTGTGCGTGCTTCGCGTGCTTACAGAGCCTCTAACAGTATTGTTCCTTGGTCGCAGTGCAAGCACGAGAAGCACGCACAGTGCAAGCCCTCCAATGGTATTGTTCCTTGGTCGCAGTGCAAGCACGCGCTCCCAAGGTTTTTGTCCTCTCCCGAGCTTCGAGGGCTTGGTTACCTATCCTTCGCTCAAGGGAAAAGCGCGCTGTTGGTGGGAAGAGCTTCGCCCCCACTTATAAGGCCTTAGCCCAGGACCTTCCTATCCGATGTGAGACTTTACAATCCACCCCCCTTGGGGCCAACCCGTCCTCAGGTTGCACATGCGGCTAGGCCGGCTCTGATACCAACACACTTACAGAGCCTCTAACGGTATTGTTCCTTGGTCGTAGTGCAAGCACGTGCTCCTAAGGTTTTTGTCCTCTCCCGAGCTTCGAGGGCTTGGTTACCCATCTTTCGCTCAAGGAAAAAGCGTGCCGATGGTGGGGAGAGCTTTGCCCCCACTTATAAGGCCTTAGCCCAGGACCTTCCTATCCGATGTGGGACTTTACAGTTAGTGCCACTGTGCATCAAGTAGAACGAAAAAAAAAGAGTTTTTGATAAAGAGATTTAGTCTTCCTTATATATCTAATATGATACATGCTTGCTTAAATTTTTGTTTTAATTTACTGATATAAGGGTTATTCATTAGGTTGTCATATTTAATTCTTTTGGAACCCTAGAAAATTTTAATAAAATAATATCTTGATAAGGGTACCTATGTAAGGAATATCCCATAAACCCCATGCATAGAAGATTAACCTAAATGATTATACCTATGCATGGAAGATTGTATCTGTTAGAATACCTTGACCACGATTCCTATGCATGAAGGACTAACCACAATGATTCCTATGTACAAATGATTGTTGTTTTAAATATCTGACATGGATCATGGACCATTAAGACTTTAAAGATATTAAAAGCTACACTAACAATAGCAAGAGGTTCCAGTAGAATATAAATGACCTATGATTCAAAAAATTGTTGCGATTTATGATTTAATTAGTTGCTTGAGTTAGAAATTCATGTATAATTATTGTGGGAATTATTTGAATTAGTAATTAGTTATCTTTGCATGATTATTCTACCTTTATTATAATAGTCAAACCATTATGATGCATACTATGATTCTTATGATAAGGTGAAATCAATGTTCATATAGGTTTAAAGTCCTTCATTTATAAGTACTACTAAAGTTGTAAGAAGGTCATAAGGGTTAAAGTTTCTCATGGGTTAAAGTCCCAAAAAGAATGTGGCCTTGGATTGCCGATTAAGTGGATCCATACTAGGAGACACCCTAGTTTGCTATCATGGTTCCTTGATAGTGAGGGATGCTAATTATTATGATTAAAAGAATTTTATATAGAGGATTAAGAAATGCATTTTCTTTTATGATGATTTGCACGTACATGTTATATTGTTTATTTTGTGCTATTTTTATGCTGATAATTTTCAAATAGATATGGAATAAAAGGAAAAGAAAAATGAATTTTCTACATATGACAATTAAACCATTACTTGTTTTCTATTTTGCATATCTTATTTAGAATTATGTAATTCTCACTTCTATACAATAATGCGTTCAAATAGTAGCAATGTCAACCACATAATACACAGTTGAGATAGATTAGATGTACCTTCATGTGCCAGGGGTTGGTATAGTACATGTTATTTTGAATATGAATGCAAATGTAGTCACAAAGTTCAGTTAGGGGATACCTATGCAAATATCTCTAGTAATGCCATGTATGCCATTGATGCTACCACCCTAGAACCCATCTGACTAACTTAGATGCCAAGCTAAATAGAGTAGACTGATGGAGCCTTTTTGACATATAGATAATAGCTCCGTGATTTGACTTAAATAATATTTTGATGATTAATGTATCATAAACTCTTGACATCACATAATGGGCTAATAAGGCCCACTATTAGAGTTGTCTTTTGGGATTGCAACACTCGTTATTTTGTGTGGGTGTGGGTGTGTGTGTAGGGTTGTGTAACTCCACCTTATTGCATTGTTTGTCGTAGTCGGGCCTAGAGGTGCTTGCCCCTTTCTTTGGGCTTTTTGATTATTAGCTTTCACTTATGTCACATGTAATTAAAAGTAGCATAAATTGATAAAAAAATTTAATATGGTTAGAGGGGGGTTACATCATATCCTCAAGTTAGCACCAAAGAAACACCTGAGGCTATATTCTTGTGCAAATCTATATCTTATGCGACCACCAGTTGGGTTATAAGTATGAAATATAATTTCAATCTATTGATCACATCTTTAATGTGGTTTCAATTTACTGCTTATCGTTTAACTAGTATATTTACTCATGATCTTTATAAATCAAAGAATGTTGAACAAATTCTCCTTTTCTCTAATAGAGCCTTGGGACAATATAGGATTTTGTAAGATCAAATGGGGGACAAGGGGGTATGTCACCAAAATTGATGTACATATACTTAACAAAGTGTAAGATGTTGTGCTTATTTCTCCTTAAAATTTTTGTTTGCTTAAGGCAAATGCAAATGGCAATTTGAAAAATATTAACCAAAGGAAAAATAACTTAAAGAAAATTAGAAAGAAAGAATGTAAAATGAAGTGAACAAATGAGAAGATGAAAATAAATAAACAAAAGAGATTGGAAGATAATGGTGGACTTAATGATCTTCACTCTTTTTCACTTTAGTCTCTAGTATAATATGGATGTGTAAGAAGAAACCCTTTTACTTTTCAGTTTCCTAAACTTAATTAAAGCTAAAATGTAAAGAGTCTTTGTCTTTTCTATTTTTTTGTAAGACTTAGAAATAATTTGTTGTTCACAAAAAGTAAGTAATAACGAATGATATTTTGTCTTTTAAAATATGACATATATTTAACTAATATGTAATTTATCATTCATTCATTTCATTTACTATTAATCATATTATCATATTTTTTATATAATACAACTTTATTTTTTTAAGGTCCTTAACGTTAATTTCATTTGGGGGGGCATAAAATAAAAACTCCTATGTACATTTATAAATATCAAAATGTTAGGAAAAGCCATGGCTTCCACTGGCCCTCTTTCCCTCTACCATTGTTATAGGCTATTTCAATTATAAATAAACATGTACACAGTACTTTTTCTTTTTCAATAAAACCCTCACATCTTTAACACATTAATATATTAATGCTTCATTGGTTTGGTTTAGCTAGATTTGACTTTTTGCTATTTTTTCATTGAATTGCAGAGCAAATGCAAGGCCTAATATCAGCAATGACACCAGAATTTGTAGTATCTTCACTACAAATTTAGAAAATTGATTGCCATCAGCAAGCACTTGTGTAGCTATTGGTAGCGGAAGAGTGGATGTGTCAACCTCCCCAAAAAAAGTAATTTTGCATCATCTCCTTTACAGACTTACTGTGGCCTACTTTAAAACAATCAATTGCATCTTTCTCTGCAAACAGCAAAAAATTATTCATCCACTCTTGTCTTTTTATTTTTCTTCTTATTCATGGATTATCACTCAACAATATTTAAGCTTTTAAATTGAAATAATATTGTTATAGTATCAAAGCCTTTATGACATAGTTCTTGTTTAAGGAATTCAATCTTTACCATATATTAATCTCTCAATTAAAATTAAGATTTAGCATAAAGATTTGACATGCCTTATTACCTGTGCTCTGTCCACAAATTAAAGCCTCAAGAATTTTAATATGAAGATGGATGTTGGATATTATATTAAAACTATTTAAAGGCCTTTACTTAATAACTTTTGAATCGAAATTACTTTTGACACCTAACCAATATAGAGAAATTACTTACTAGCAGCCAATAACAAAGTTTGATCACCACCAATATGATCATCCAAAAATGGGATAACATAGCATGCCTAGTACATTAGAATGCATTCCAACTAGTAAAGTAATTTGATAAATATACTAGTAATAAAATTACAAATTTCGCTCTTCTATAGTATTTAGACAAATATATTAGTTCCTGATTTCGCACACCCTTAAAGAGTTATTAGATTGCTTCTATTTTATAAAAATTTGAACAATTAATTTTTTTCATCAATGACAACCTACTTACAACAACAATAACAATATAAAATAAGCATTTTTCCATTAGGTGAAGTCAGTTATATAGGTCAAACAACGTCATAAAGTTCTATCATGAATCGTATTTTTAACCATTTGAGTCTATATCTTTTTTAATGGTATCACCTATAATTTTTCTTAATCTCTCTCTACCTCTAACTATTAGATTATTCTTCATTTGATTTACTTTCCTTACTAAGATTTTTATTGATTTTCTCCACATATATTCAAACCATCAAAAGTGCAATTTTACAATCTTTTTTATAATAAGTGTGACCTCAAATTTCTCTCTAATACATTCATTTCTAATTATATCGTATTTGATGTATCCATTCATCAAATGCAATATTCTCATTTCTGTAATATTGACCTTATTCTTTTATCAAAAGCTCCCTCTTTGATATTTCAAGTTAAGGAAGATTGTTGATAGAATTGAACCTCAAACGATAACCTACTTTTGGCCTAAAAAAAATGACAACCTACTTAGATTTTACTCTTTAAATAACAATTTATAAGAGCCAAATTTTAAATCACTTGGTTTTATGATTGTGTTTGTGGTACACATTACATAATACATGCCAATGTACTTTAGGAATGCTACAAGTTTCATTCAAAGAACATTGCATAATCCATTTTCAAGAATTGTGGTTTCCTTAACTTTTTCTACTATTTTCAAATTTTAATTTTCAAACTTCAATCATTGTATAGCAATTGCAAATTTAATCCAAGAAAATTTTTAATTTCCATAATTTTATCCTTTTACCATCGTTATACTTTAGTAGTAAGAGGTAGTGTAACATCCAGTTTCTCTATAAATATATAAACCTCACCAGATATAAAAGGAAGTCTCCCGAATAGAATTATTTAAGGCTAAATAAAATTTAAAAAAAATTAAATAATAAAAAATGAGGATTCAAGACCCAAGGTGCCCAGAAACCCAAGCCAAAGAAGCTAAGAAAATTTGCAAAAACAAGTTAAGACATTTTTTGTAATTTCTAAAAATTTTAGAAAACTCACAAGAGGATTTTTTTTAAATGATACATTTGAGCTTTTCAAGGTTCTCAGAAGCCCTAAAAACTATGGGAATCCCTAAAATAGTTAAAACTCATTCGATGAGCGATTTTGGCAAAGGGTTAACTAAAATTTTGACCGAATGATTCGAAATGGTTTCAAATCTAATTTAAGTGAAATCAAAGACATTTTATAAATTAGAGCACCTAAATTTTATAATAGAAAAGATGGTTCTTGAAAAGGAGTTGAAATGAGGCTAAATGGAGAAACCATAGTTTAGACACTAAAATGAAAAGTGAAAAAGTGTGTTAACTTTACTATTAAACTTCTTAAATCACGTTCCCCACTTGCTCCAGCCCTTAACTAACTTTGCTTCTGCCTAAGACTAGAGGAGAGACTAGCTTCAAAAGGCATCCAAGAAGGGAGAAAAGGGGGAAAGAAAAACTTGCAAAAAGGTAAAAAAAAATGTCTAGTTTTTCATGCTCCTTCCTTCCTTAATGTTATTCCTTTCCTTCTCCTCTTCCTTCCTATGGTTTTTATGACTCAAATGGGACTGGTTTGTGGCTGGTTCAAAGGAGAGAAGTAAGAATTCCAAGGAGAGGCTAGAAGTATAACAAAGCATCTTGAAAAAGCTTTGAAATGAGGTAAGAATCATGGCCCTTCTTGTACTTCCTATTGCTTTTCTTCCATGAGTGTTTCGACCAACTATAGGGTCAGCCAAGAGGAGGTAATTTCTAATCCAACTAAGGAACAATCATAGGTTTTGGAGTATGAGGAATAAGAATATACAAAGAAATCTAATTAAGATGCATTAGAAAACAAGTTAACAAAGTTAGGGATTTTGTTGCACCTTGATGGGTAAGAGATTTTCTAATGATAATTGAGGTTCTCTAAAAGTATGAATGAGTTCTCAAGACATCTAGGAAGTCTCCCATGTGGCAATTTCCTAAAGAGAATGAAGTAAATTCCATAAGTGTACTAAGGATGCTAGTGTCTTGGCTAAGAGAGGTTTGGCCACTTAAGGGGTGTTTTAAATTATTCTAAACCTAGAATTGGACTAAATATAATAAAGGAACATCAAAGAAAGCCTTGAAAAAAAATTAGAAGCCTTGGTTTGTAAGATAGAGGTGTAGGCTCCATAATGGGATATAAAGAAGTAACTTATAGTTAGACTCCTCAAAATGAATTTGTGATAACTCCAAGGAGTTTAAATAGAGTCAAGAGACCTAGATTAAAAGAGAAAATAGAGCCAAGATCTTGAATTCCACTAGTTGTTTCATTGTGCCTTATATGGAAGCATAATGGAGCCATATGAGAAAGTAGATTTGCATGGAGCTTGCATAAGGCTAAAGCTTATTCCCATAAGTAATTTATGTCTCATTTGATATGTCTAGACTAAGAGAATCAAGTCCCAACTAATTCCATGAGCTTGGTCGAAAAGGGAAAAAATAGTTCAAAAGGAAAGTGTTGTGTTCTTATTCCAAGGTAACTCTCTAACCTTTCTCACATGCATGGATTAGATGTTTGCTTGTCTTTGATTGCTTGTATGTATATTTGAATTATGAAATATGTTTCTAGCTATTGCTTACTTACTACAGTACCATTATGCATCTTAAAATAAGTTTATAAATACATTATGGCTTGAATAGGTATATTGATGCCAAAAGTCCCTTAGCATGGGTGAGGATAAGTTAAAAGTCCTTAGGATTTGGGTGAGATAAAGTCAAAAGTCTCAAGAAGAGTGAGGCTAAGTCAAAAATTCCTTGAAAATAGGTGAGGCAAATCCAAAAGTCCTTAAAAAGTTAGGTAAGAATAGACCAATGCCTTTGAAAACCTATGTTTGATATGTGTAAGTTCATATGACCAAGAAAATGTTTTGTATATGTTCATGAGAAGCTTGTATGATATGCATGCATTATTTGACACACATATATATCCATTATGTATGTTTGAAAGGGTAAAAAGTTATTGAGATTCTTTGAATCTCACTCTTCCCCTTCATATGCCTAATTACATCTAGATGAGCCAAGTGGACTAAAGAATAAAGGCCAAAAGTCTTAAAACATGGCACTTTGACAAAGAAGTAGAGAAATAGACATTTTAATGGCATTTTCATGTCAAGAATTGTAATCATAAGATGTATATATGATGTAAACCATTGAACATGTCCAAATGTATATAAATATGGTGTATGTATCAATGAGGAAACTAAATAAATAAGAATGTGAGTTTTTGCCACTCATTTACCTTTATGTCTATGTGTATAAATCTAAATGGCAAGGTGAGAATGAGCTTCATGCTGATTTAGATCATTTGGCATGCTTTTATATGTTGTATATATGCTTTTAGACTTACTCAAGTGGTTGTAGAAAGTTAAGAAGGGCATTTAGTGCCTTAATATCCCAATTTAGACTTCAAAATTGCCCATTATGTGTGCTAAACCAAAGTCTGGTCAAATAAATGAGTTTTTTTATGAAATTTGGCTAGTAAGTAGCTCTCATCTAGATCTTTTTATAGAGCTAAAGAGTACTCAAATTAGATTTTTAGAAAATTTATTATGATTTTTTAAAATTGACAAAATTATGCAGAAATGGTATGTGCACTGTTCATATGGTCAATTTGCTTCTCTATGTTACACAGTGTCAAATGAAATTTAATACTTATGAAATTTTACGAGTATAAACTAAACATTATAAGCTTTTCATATCCACTGAAATCACTTTATTTAAAGCTCAATGGAGAGAAAACCAAAATTTTAAAGTTGCATAATAGTGCTAGTAACACAATTCAACTTTTGGTATTGTTCCATCAATTTCTATAAGTTAAATGCCATTGTATTGGTTTGGAATTATTTTTAGTTATTATTTAATATTTAGAGCTTTCTAAAAAGTTATTATATGCATGATTTTAATTTTTATAGAATTAGTTATGAATTTTCAAAATTCATATAAAAAATCTAGATATGCCAACCCGAAAGCAAAACTTGATTTTTTTGATATATGGTTTCAAACCCGAGATATGTGAGATGAATTGTGATGTTTATAACTTGAATGAATATTTTATGGATGGAAAATGATATTGATGAGTTCACATGATTCCCAAAGCCATGAATCATGTATATGGCTTTCTAATTAGGCAAATAAGTATGGATAAAAGTGCATGCTCCCTTGCAAATGCATAGCCACATGCCTAGTATATGTTAAGATAACCTATGTGGCAATTATCTAAGGGCAAAGATGTTAAGCTATTACAGGTGGTGTTCGACTCATGCCACCTGAGGAAAAGGCTTCAAAATATTTTTAACTTTCAGGATTAGGCAATATTTCTATTGGTTTGCTATAGAAATTTAAATGAGAATTCAGAGTAACATCTAGAAGTTATAGAATTCACAGTAAGATTCAGAAGCACCAATGTTTATGGCCTCCTTACCTATAAGCTGGCAGAGACTAATTTAAAAGTTGTTAGATATTTGTGAATGGATTATCATCTAAAAAAATAAGGCACTAAATTCATTAATCCCTAAAAATATGAAACTATTACCAAAATATTGCCTACCGGATTGACTCATTCTAAATGGAAAAATATCCCAAACCTCTAGGACATATAAGGTAATCATACTAGTTTGTCATATATTTTAACTCCTTCATTATGCCTAACAATACAAATAAAAGCAATATCCATGGTCCTTTATTTATTGTTTTATCAAATTATGTGATCTTGTTATAATCCTTTGTATTTTAATTAAAGTTCTTGTCACACCCAAAAATGCGACCACGTGGCGCCATGATCAAATATAGAGAAAAATTCAATTTTTATCAATAAAATTGAAAACCGAATTTTTAAAATTAAAATGAGATAAAATAATAGGTTTAGGAGTCGCCACCAAAATTTTATTTTTGAAAAGGTAAAACTTTGGAAAAACCTTGTTTTAGTTTAAAAAATAGTCTGCGAACTAGAAAATGGATCCGGGAGTCGATTGTGAGTAGGGAAGGTGTTAGGCACCCCACTACACTCGTTACTAAGAACGGTTACCCTAAGCTAGTTGTGCAAAAATAAAACAGCCTTAATTCTATTTTAATTCTCCATAACAAATCACATGTAGAATAAGAAATAAAAGAAATAAAGTTCAAAGTAGAAAGAAAGAAAGAAATTAAAATAAAACAAAAAGAAATTCAAGAATTGAAATAAAAAGGAAAGGACTGAAATTAAAAGAAAAATATTTTATTTACAAAAGCAAACTTGACCTAGGATGAAAGCCTAGGGCCTACGTATCCTTTAGGAGGGATCAAAATCTATATAATTCGATTAGAGATTGTCTCTTAGTTAATGTTTTGTTTTTTGTTGTTTTTGTTTGGCTTTTTTTTATTTTTTTATTGATTTTGTTTTGTTTCTTCTTTTTAATTTTTACTTTTACTTTTTATTCTTTGCTTTCTTTTGTTTATCTTTGTTTTGTTTGTGTTATTTTTTTTAAGTATTATATTTTTTGTGTTTTTGTTTTTTCTTTTCCCTTTTATTATTATTTTTATATCTTTTCTTTGTTTTTTTTTTATTTTTTTCTTTGTTTTTGTTTTGCTTTGTCTTTTAATTTTTTGTTTTTGTTTTTGTTTTAATTATTTTTTTGGTTTTATTCTTGTTTTTATTTTTTTCTTTATTTTTCTTTTTGTTTTCATGGTAAGGAGAGAAAGATAATAAAAATAACTTTTATCTTTGGCAAATAAAATAAGGTTAGCATTGGTTGAAATGTTTTAATCTGCCAAAGATGGAATTAATCCCATTTCTTTATTTTTTTCCCCATTTTTTTATTTTCCTTCTCCTTTTTCTTAATTATTATTTTTATTTTTCTCTTGATTTTTTGCTCATTAATATTTTTTTATTTTATCTATTTTTATTTGTTTGTTTGTTTTTTGTGAAAAGAAAGAGAAGGCGCAACCAAAACATTTTAGAGATGGTTTGCTTATTTTAATTTGCGAAAACTGAATTAATTTTACTCCTTGGCTCTCTTTTTATTTTTTGATTGATTATATATATATTTTTTTTATTTTTTTAATATATTTTGATTAATTTTCTTTTGTTTTTATTTTTATTTATTTTTATTTTTTTCCATTTTTCGAATAAAGACAAACTTTAATGACTTTAATGAACAAAATAAAAAGAATTTATTTCTCTCATCTTTTTGCATTTTTAAAACTTCTCATTTGATTTGATCTTAATTTTTTATTTTTCTTGACTTTTTGTTTATTTTAATTTTATTATTATCATTTTTTAATTTTGAAACCAGATTTTGCCTTAGTAAAAAGATTTTTTTTGAATATCTCTCTTTTGTTTAAAAAAAATTCTTTAAAGAAAATCAGTTTGGTACGGAACGTTGAAGCCCAAAGTTTGTCGAAATGTAACTTTGAAACTCATTGGATAACAAGGAAGCTTATTGCCACGCATTATCCTTGAGTTTATTCTTATAGACCTGAGGAGATAAAGAATCTCACGCAGCTATCCTAAAATTAAAAAAAATAAAAATAAATTTAAAGAAACAAAATACCATACCAACACACAATAATTGGTGATTGTGTGTGTCATGTGTACAGTCAAACGGCATATTATTTCAAACAATTTTTACAAAAATGAAAAGGATGGGAATTTGAAAGACATCACTTATTTGCATTTTTGTTTTTCTCCATTTTCGATTTCTCTCTCTAGTCAGATCAGCGTTGTCTCACATATTTATGCTTGTCATGCCATATCTTCCCACTGTCCCACTAAAGCTTTCTCTTTAATCTTCTCTTCGAACCTCTATGCTTTCGATGAGCCTCCTCATATTGCTCCACTTGTGGAATTCTCTTCTTCGATCCTTTCTTTAATTCTCCTTCAAGCCTCTTACATCTCCATCACCCCTATGGTTTCACAAAACTCGGATACCTCAAATGGGAAAAGAAAAAGAAGAAGTAACAATCACCATGGTACTTTATTTTAAATATAGAACTTGAACCAAAGAGATATGGTTCAGACAAAAGAATCAACATTTCAACATGCCGCAAGGTTCACAATAGAATGGAGTCTGCAAACATGCAATTAAAACCAAATTCTTAAAATTATTTGAAAACCATTATGGAGTTTGCAATTAGACAAATTTCATATGGACATTTTCACATGAGCAAGTTCCAGACAGACCTCAAAATTATTTAAAAACCATGTTGGAGTTCGCAATCAAACAAATTTCTTATGGACATTTTTCACATGAACAAATCCCCGACAAAGTATTCACTATATTATGAACAAAATTTGGTGCTTCATCTTAATCTTAAATACAAAGCAAAATTGAGGCAGCATTATCTTCTCATATTAGCATTGATGAAATACAAAACTAGGTTCCTAACATCCCATCCTATGCTACATTAATAACGTCCTAAATAAGATTCAAACACCCAACTGAGATTCATCCATATAACATCAAGGACAAATTGCCTAAATCCTAGCAAGAAGTTAATCAGAAATTACAACATAAAACATCATCCACAATTTCACCTAAGAGTTTAAGCAAAGTTATTGTCAAAAGAAAATAGGCCTATTTGAAATGTCAGCAATCCAAGTTCCCATCATAAAATTCGATTAATAAGAACAGGTGCAAGATTTGTTACTAAAATTTATTCTTAAAACTGAGAGCCCCTTTATGGGTAATTTATGCTAACATAACTGAGGAAAGAAAATGGTATTAGAATCACATCGACTACTAGCTCTTAGAAACTGAATCATATAAGGGACGTCATTGAGATAGTGAATTGAATCATTATTCTAACCTAGCATACACAAAAACAAAGCAGGGACAGGGGCTGAATCCCACAACCTGAATCAAACTAAATTCCATAACCAGTAGATAATTGTAGCAATGTCAATCATGAATTATCTATTTCTCAAGAATTTCAAACCATACTCTTGTTAAGGAGGAAATTTCTACCAATGCCATTTCCTACATGTTTAAATTAACTAAAAGACTTCCTTAGTCATTGACTCGCATGACTCAAGGTACAAGTGCAGCAAAAGGAATTTCTAAATCAAACTCAACCTAAGATTCAAACATTTGAACTGCATTCTTCATTTTCATAGACCAGACTTGATTGTATAGAAATTCAAATGCCACCAGAGTTATGTACAACATGTTTGACACCTAAACCAAGTCTCGTGCAAGTGCCAGAGACATAATCTGAATAGGAATCATCACTTTTATGCCAAACAGAAATTCAATCCCCTAGCTTATTGAGTTGAGACTTACAAGGATAAAATTTAACAAGAAACTCAAATGACACATTCGAAAAAACCACACAGAACTGTTAAACAAAAATTTTCAAACAAAAAAAAACGCAGTAAACATTTGAGATCAATTTATCAAGAAAAGCAATAGAGCACCAGAAAAACAAAATCTGATTTAATCATCATTGTTAAAAAAAAATAGGTAAGAATTAATAGAGATTATGTATAATGTTGAAGAAAGCCAAAAATTGGAACATTACCTTTTGGATTTCTTTTATTGAATGGACCGTCTCTGTGAATCGAAAATCTCTCGCTCGAGCTCAACTTCTTCATGAAAACTCCTTGTTTCTCCTCTTTCGCTCAGCTTCTCTGTCTCCTTGTTTCTTTAATTTCAGAAATTCCCTTTCCCGAAACCAAAAACCCTTCAGCAAATTCCTAAAAGGCTCTCTTCTATTGTAGCTCACTGTTCTCGAATCCCTTTGACTCTCTTCCTCTCTTCTGCGTTCCTTTCTATTCTCACACTCTCTTGTTTCTTTTCTCTCAAATACGACACCAATCCCTTCCCCTGAACCCCCAATTCGAAAGTTCCTTTTTCCTTTCCCCTAATCCTTCGCTCGTTCCTTCCCTTCCCTTTGATTCACTCTGAATCAGAAAAATCCTTCAATTCCAATCTCGGAATCAACCCAAAACCCCATGCTTTTCTCTATTCTTTCCTCCCTCACGTTCTCTGGCTCTCCTTCCCAATTCGAAAATCTCTCCTTCAGTATCAGATCCCCAGTCCCTCTTTTCCTCCCAATCTCTTCCTCGATTTTTTCTTTTGCTCCTGACCTGTTCGCTTCCTCTCTCCCTTGCGCTCTCTCACTTAGCCTCTCTAATCCGAAAAAAACTCTCACTCAGTCTCCTTCGCCTCTCCCATTTTTTTCAAAAAAGAAAATCCCCCTCAATCTCTACCCTTTCTCTTCTTTTTGCCTCTCTGCGCATGTCCTTTTTTTCTCCTCGTCTGTGTGTCTCCTCCTCCTTTTGTGCGTCCGTCCCCCCGTCTCTGTGTCTCTGTGTGAGTGGTCCCCCCAGTAGCCTGTTTCTCTCTTTTTTGTCCCCCCTGTATGTGCGTCAGTGAGTCCTTCAGAAGTGTGCCTGGAGAAAAGGAACGGGTAGGGTTTTTGGAAGGGAGCTGAGTTTGACCATGGGCTTGGGACTTGGAGTAGAAGGGTTAAAGGTTGTTAGACTGAGAAGGGAATGGACCTTCGACTAAAAAGGCTTACACTTTTTTTTTTGTCCTTTTGTATTTTTTTTAAGTTGGTTTTGGGTTGGACTTTTGTTATTAATATTATTTTTTTTAATTCTCTTTTTCTTGTATAGGAAGTATGAATTTTTTGTTTTTTCTTTTTTTTCATTTTATTATTATTTTTTCATATTTTCTTTCCTCTCTTTTTTTTCCTAGTCCATTTTTTAATTTTTCCTTTCATTTCCTTTTTTTTGTTTTTGGATTTTTGTTACTTCCTCTTTGGTTGATTCTCTTTTTTTTGTTATTTTTTTTGTTTTTTAGCTTATTGGGCTAAAAAGGACTTATTTGATTTTCCTTGGTTGAATGTTTTAGGTTTTTCCTCTTTCTTCATTTTTCTTAATTTTTTATATTCCTTTTTTTTTCTTCTTCTTTTTTATTTTTCATATTTTTGCTAAATTGATTTTGTTGTTATTTTTGGAATTGCTTGGACAAAATACGGTGTTCATAGTTCTATCAAAATTTTGGAAAGTGTTTTTGATGAAAAAAATGCATCGGATACTTTCACAATTTTTAATTGCTTACTAAGGAACTTGATAAACTATATGGAGAGTATACAGAATATTGTAGGGAACATGCTTCTAAAAGAAACCTCATTTAGGTTTTGTGATATCGTAGGCTAGTTATAAATGAGTTAGTGTAGATCAAAAAATGATAGTTTAGATTGCTAATCAGACTTGAACAAATTGAACTAGGCCCAAAATTCTAACTATTATTGTTTAGAATGTGCTAAGGATGTGGAAAAAAGAGGAATTAACATCAATGCAAAAGTAGCAACCCCAATTTACTTAGGGGTGATTGTTATAGGGCATATGTCATACCCACATTATTCTTCTTGATCTCCTTGGTAACCTTTATGGAAAAAAAGAAACCAAGGAGGATGGGTTGCCACAAGTTAGCCAAATCCCAAGAATTATTTTGGAGGAAAGACTCACTTTACCTAAATCAAGAACTTTTGTTAGAATAAAGTTGACTTGAAGTGTGAATGGAAGTGGAAAATCTCACATCGAAAGTAAATAAACTATGTGATAAGTATATATAAGTATAAAGAATTTATAAATCTAATCTGTTAAAATTTTAGGTTAAAATGTAATTTCAAACTAATAAATATAACCCTTCAAAAAGTTATCAAAGAAAGTGATTTTTATCCCATTTGTATATTTGGTTAAATAAAAATAATGTAAGAATGAAAAAAATATGTTGAGCAAACCCTAATGTAAAAAAAAAAAAAATTAAAATATTTATTTTAAATATTTTATTATTATATTATTTTTTAATATTTTTTTAGTTTACACTAAATATTTTTAATACTCGTAAAAAAATTAAAATGTTTATTATTAATTTTTTTGATTCTTAAAAAACAATTTTTGAGTTACCAATAATAGAAAAGAATATTAAAATATTCAATTTTATTTCTTAAAGTTGTTTTGAAATAAAGCACCAAGTCTAAAAATTTCAAGACTTAATAGCGATTTGAAATTAACCCACGCACAATATGCAAGAGGGTAGATGGTAAAATTTTGTCAGATTCTCAAGAAAACAATGGCATTCCATCACTTTTGTTAAAGAATCGGATTCCCACACTTTCGGAGAATGCCCCAAATTATATATAACACTTAAAATTTTGTTCCCATTCTTGTTCATTCCTCTCATCTACCAAACATGGTCTAAATGTTATTAGATAAGCCCCCCATGCATAAAGAAATTAGAAGTGTCTAATTTCAAGATTTGGAAGACTTGAGAATACCAAGTATTAGATCTATTGGTCAACCCACTTACCCTATCTAATCCAATTCTTTTCAATATCAGACTTAACGGTCGTATTATAAGCCATAAGCCAACAAGAAGAACTGATTATCAATTCTTAATCAAATCAATCTAATCAAGTAACTATAAAATGGTCTAATATCCAATTTTATGCTTAATATGCTAATAAATATGCTAATGTTATTAGATAAGTAACTAAGGAAAATAGATGACGAAATTACTGATATATAATTAATAGATTAACTGAAGTAATCAGACCACAAAACTGACATTTCCATGTATTATAATTCAGCAAATCCCCTCTGTAAGAGTTTTGGAATTTGAAGCCATTTCTGCCTCGATCTTCCTCTGCTCACAGAATAAAATATACAAGATAGAAAATAGAGAGCAAGTACAATAGAGAAAGCCCTGAGAAGCTTCACAGACTAGGAAAAACGAGACTTATTTGATGGGAAGAATTAGAGATCAGCAAAAACGATGAAGAAATTTTCATAAATACTGTGGTGCTAGACGGGTTACCAGGCAATTTTTTCTGTCTTTTTTCACTCAGCACATTAATTAATTATTGATACATTGGATTAAACAACGTCGTTATAACTTGAATGTTGAAACATCGTTTCTTAACAACGGCAACATTATTCATTAATAAGGCCAAAGAGAGAAGACATCACAGAGCATAAAAAATTTAAAAATATACGTTTTGTTAGTTTTCCACAAAAAAAAAAAGAATTGATTATAGGTTGCGTGTTAAAATTTTATTTATTTTTAACATTGGGATTTAAATTTAATAATTCTAATATAAAATAAAATAATTCAATACGGAATTAAATGTATTGTTCAGTAATAGAATAATGTTTAGAACTCTATGAATGGACAAAAAGAACAACAGAGAGAAAGAACATGGAGGAGAGAACAACATATGATTGGCTTTTGGGACTTTTGTTGGGTAAAAGGTACCCCAATAATGATTTCTGTTTGGTGTAACATGTAAGATCTTTTTTTAAAGATTTAATCACGTACTGCATAGTTATTATAAAACTTTATTTATTATATTTTATTAATTAAATCTAATAACAATAATATACAAATTATACACAGATTTTGTTTCCAAATTATCCCAACGAGGAATCACAGGAAGAGTTGGCATGTGCTGCAGGCCACCAAATAGTTGGCAGGGCTCCCTCCATTGAGGAGCGTGACAAATGAAAATTTTCATTTGGAGCGTCATCCTTTGTGAGCTAATAAGATGCCATCTACGTTCAACCCGAATTCTCCACTGCTGTGTATAAGAACTGTTTTGTGCTGTTATGGATTTAGATTATTCACATCAAATTTAGACTATTCAGATTATTATTATTATTATTATATTATTATTATTATTATTTGATTTTTTATACTAATTATCATTTTTTTAAAATTCACAATTATTTTTATTTTGTATTTTCTTTTTCTTTAAGACTAAAAACATTTTAAAAATTTTTTAAGTAATAAAAAATAATAAATCTAGACCATTCAAATATGATATAAACAATCCAAATCTATAGCAGCAGAAACCAACCTGTTTGTATAGCAGTAGAAAAACCGTGTGCATCTCTGTTTATGAATTAGGTTTAAATAAATTTTTATTTTTTACATTACCATCTATTTTTATATTTTTAATTCAATTTTTTTTAATCATGAGACCAAGACACTAAACAACTCCAAAGCCATATAGATTAATATATCTATGGTTTAATACTCTGCAACTTGAGACTTTAGTTTCCTCTATCCTAGTTAAATTGGGAAGTAGTAAGTTACACAAACTCAAAGTTTCTCTCAGCTTTTTCTAGTGATCCTTTTTTCATGTACATAATTGGAATGCAACCTGAAATTTCTCCCAATTTTTTCACTTAGGACATGCAATAAAAATCCAAATTGTGATTCCTAAAAGTGATAATAATAAAACATCTTTATTGTAACAAAGATAGCGAATATAAATTGACTGATGAGAGACCCTTTGATAAGACGGAAAATGTTAACCAATGATTGATGAGCCAACAAAAAGAAAACCTTATTGGACAAAAACATGTCATCACAATTGATTATTATCATTTTTTTTGGGCCAAGATGATATGTTTATGCCTAGTGTTTTTGATACTTAATATATTTCCTAATTAATTAGATATCAGAGACATTTGAGAGTTAAACTAATGTTTAAAATATTTATTTATGTATTAGTTAATAATCTCATACATTAATTATATTCCTTTGAAGGAAATTTTGTTTTATAAACTACTATTCTCTTCATCAAAGGATGTTTAAGTTATACAACGCTTTTTCCTATTATAAAAATATATACAAACCTACTTTAAAGTTAAAAGATTGTCAAAATACTTTTAAGAGTGATATCAATTTCTTTTTTATTACAATATAACTTAATAAATATATTTTTTAAACTTTTATTCTAATATTATTAATTTTGTATTAAAAACTATATATTTATTTTATTCTAAATCTAAAAAACTAACAATTTTATATTAGACAAATGCATATTTAATAAGTGTTATATTATATAAGTAATAAATATAATAATATTTTAATCAGAATAAATGTAATTGTAGCTTATCATTTGTTTGAGGAAAAATAAGTGTGGTATATCTTTTAATTTCAAGATAGGTCAAAATAAAGGAAATGATCATGTGAGTTGGACATTCCCTAGGAGTGAAGAAAATAATTTATCCTTTTTTTTTTGGGTACATCCTTTCAAGAGATTAAATGAATCCACTACCCAAAAAAATGTCATTCAGCAAGTTTTTCTTTTTGGCAATTAAAAATCACTGCAAAATGATAATCAATGATTGGCTGACTGTTACCTTTGTAACGGCGGATTCTCAATTAGTTGTATTTTTTTTTTTCAATTGCAAGAATAACCATTGCTAATTTGCAGCAGTGGTTAGAATTCATTCGGTGGCAGTTCATGTGCCTTTTACTGGCAATTTTTGACAACCAAAAATAACACTTGAAAAGCTAGTTATTATTGCCACTTTGAAATTAGCAGATATTTTGTTAACCATAAGGATTTGAAGCTTCATAGCGGCACTTAATTGCATTTAGTGGTAAAAATAATATAAGTAACCATAATTTTTAAATTTAACATTAATTAACCATAGATTCAAATATTATTAGGCACCATTTGGTGCATCATATAGGACAAAGCCAAATAGTATAAGTAACACATAATAGTATTGTACAAAATATTCAGCATATAAGAATTATACTACTATGTATTTGTTGTACCAATGTATATAACAATATTTATTAATTGATAGGATGAAAATAATATTTTATCAATGTAAATAATATTGTGCTCATATCATATGATGATAATGGTGATAATGGCAATAAAGGAAACATTAAGGTAGTAGTGGCAATAATATGATGATGGCAATGGTAGTGGTGGCAAGGCAAAGAAAGTTGTGGTAGTAGTGGTGACAATTAAAATAATAGTGGTAGTGGTGCTAACAAGATGGAGGTTATGGTGGTGGTGAAAATAAAAATAATAGTGGTGATAACAATGGTGATAATAATGGTAGTAGAGGCAAAAATGGAAATAGTAGGGATAAAAATAATTTTTTATTTAAAAAGTTATATAAAATTTCTTATCATAGTTTTTCCATCACCTCTTGGGTAAATAGTGTTATATGGTGATGATCATACAAAAATTCTTAACTATATGAACTAATATAAACTTATAATCTTCTACGTACACTAAAGACAATATAGATTTAAATTATATTAGTTTATACTATTTGATATATCTAGCTTTATATAGTACACCAAACAAGAACTTAGTTTGCAAATATATAATCATCTCAAAATTATTCTTGTTCTAATTCTTTTTAAATAGCAGATTATATTATATTATATATATATATATATGGATACTACTACGAGAAATTAAGGTTTTTCTCACTAAAAATTCTCATAAAAATTCTTATAAACTTTGTCATAGTTTACAAATCTTTCACAATTATTGTGATAAATTCTCACAATTTCTTCTTCTTCTTTTTTGAGAATTTTTTGAGAGAATTTCAAGTGAAATACCTTGACAAAAGTGTCATGGTATAGTAAGAATAAGACACCAATGATTCTCATGGAATTTTTAAGTAAGAAGAAAATTTAACAAATACTTTTGTAATTCTCATAAAAACATACCATGATAATTATAGCGAACTAAACTCTAGAAGAATTTTTAACTATTCACAAGTAAAATATCATGAGAATTATTCGCACGATATTTTACTATAAGAGTAATAAAAAATTTCCTCGTACAATTGGGTCATTGTAGAGCAAATTTTTTTTCTTTTTTTACTATTCTTATAGTAATTATCCTGAGAATAAAAAAATATTTTTATTCTCATGATAATTTATTATAAAAATATTTTTAAAAATTTGCTTACCAATATCATTAATATTATAGTGATTTTCATGGTTAATTATCATGAGAAAAAAAATTATATAATTTTTTTGAGTTCTTATGATATTTTATTGTGGGAATAAAAAATTTTTATAATATTTTAAAAAAATGTGTTTTTATTCTCATTGTAAATTGTAGTAAGAATAAAAAATAAGTTGCAATTTTTAATTCTCATGATAATTTACCATGAAAATTAAAAAAATTGTAAATTTTTTATTCTTATGGCAATTAACTATGAGACTTAAGGGAAAATTTTTTAAAAAAAATTGAAAAGCTCAAAACGTAAGTTTTACTTAAAATTACAATTTCAAAATGTTATTTCTCATAGCATTCTCACAGTAAAAATGCTATGAGAATGTTGGAAAATAATAAAAACCCTTAGTCCCCTACACTTTGTCACTTAAGCTTTCTAATCCCCTTCATTCTATTTTCTTGATCAACATACTAAAAGAAGAAAGAGACGCGATAAGAAGAAGAGAGAACAATCATAGATGACCTTAAATCTCCTACATAAAGGTGAAAGAAGCACTTTCAACCATGGTGAGTTCAAGAAAACCCCATATCCTTTCCTTGCTCTACAACCCTATTCAATTAGTTTCTCATTTAGGCAAAAATATTTTTGATTTAGGGTTGCTAAGCTTTGGGGCTTTTCACCTGTTTTGGCAAAGAAGAAAAGGAGTTATGAGTGTAAGGTAAATCCTTTATCTTTGGCCCTTTGAATTTCAATTTTGGAAAGGAATTTCCATTGAATGGTGGCTATTATTGTTTGGTCGAAATGTGCAGTGGGAGGATTGAAGGGATATGAATTTTGAGCAAGTCTTGGCAAAGAAGAAGAGTAAGGTTTTAAGGTAAGACTTTCTCATAATTTCATCTTTGATTCTTAGTTTATAGAAATTATACATTGAGTGGCTGTTATATTTTGTTTTAGCTAAAAAAGGTAAAGTTTGAATTGGGTAAGTGAAACCCTTTAAATTAGCTCTTAATATTGCTTATTGAGATGAAATTTTGAAAGTAATTAATGGGTACTTATTTGCTTATTTGGTTAAAGGTGTGTCATGAAAAAGAAGAAAGAAATTGCTCTATGAATGAGAACAGCCTATGGAAATGATGAAAGTGGAAGCTTGAGAGTCAACTAAATCAAGAAGAGCATAAATTATGAATCAAGATGCTTAAGATTTCTAGGAATCAAAGCACAAAGGACATGGTATGTGCATTCCTTGATTGGTTTGATTTAATATCAAATTAGTGATGAATTCCCCTGTGTATTTTTATTTATTGATTTTAGGATTGTGTAATTTTAGAAGACCTATGTATAGGAATCAAGAAGTGGAGAATTTAATTTTTAAAGCCTAAGAAAAGAGAAGTTAAAATAGTAAGTAGTCTTCTTTTAATCTAGTCCTTAAAAGATGAATACTTGAAATTGGAGATTAAGCATTTTCATTTACCTACATGTGAACTAATTGATAAAGTTATTGAAATGGTGAAAAAAAATGCATGATTTTGGAAATGCAATATGGATTCTAGGATATATGTAAGGTTCATTTGTGAATCAAGTTTTACTTTGTAAGCACTAATTTTTTTGTAGGCACTGTGGCACTTAATATAATTGTGTTGGTTGCTTTAAGCTTAGAGGCCTTAGGTTGTAGCATCTATAGCTTGAAATCTCACTTATGTGAATTTCTTGTGTTGAATTAAGCTTAAGTTGTGTTACGGGGTTTGTCATGGTTAATTTGACCATCCTTTGTCTTCTTGAAGATGTTAGGCATTGAGCAAGTGTGCTTTAGTATTTAAAAGTTGTTAGGATAGATTTGGAATCTTTTGGATCCCATTTGCCTATTTTGGATATGTAGGATCCAATTAGTTGAAGATTTGGAATTTTGGCCTTGTAGATTTCCTTGTGGATTTGGGATTTGAGTTAGTTACATTACGTTTCACCTAGAAGTTTGGATGTTTAGATAAGTTTAAATATGTATTTGAAACTTAATCAAAGTGTTTAAAATAATTTAGAAGGTGTGTGTTGAGTTTTGATTTACCACTTGCTGATTCTTAAAAGTGAATTATGCTATCTTGAGGTTATTGCTACCATGCCCTATGTTGCGATGTTTCAAAGGTTGTTTTGCTTAGAGTTTGGGATGATTTGATAGCTTGAAATTGTTCCTAATATTATTGGAAGAAGTGGGAAGTTTAGGCCTCAATCTAAATGAGTTAGGAGGAGTTAAAATCTCACTTTTTAATATTTAGAAGTGGAATTTTTGTCATGGCATTGCCACGCTTTTCTTTTGGCTTTTGGTCATTGTTCTAGTAGCTATTTTATGGCTAAAATGTGCATTTAAGAATGGGTAGGGAAGGAGTTGAAGCTTGCTCACATGAGAAGCTTAAATTTGTGACATTCTTAACACATTTACTATTTATCTATTCATATTTTTCTTGCATATTGTGCTTTGTTATTAGTTGGTTGCATTTAGAATTTGTGTTTCTTGAAACATGGGTTAATGACCAAATACAATATAAATAACAAAAAAATTGTAACATTCTTATAAAATTTTTCTATGATAATGCTGCAAGTTTGACTTTTTTTTTTTTGTGTTCTCATAGCATTTCACTATGAGAACACAATTTTTTTTGGTATTCTCATAATAAAATAAAAAAAGAGAATGCTAGAATATTTTACCAAAATTCATAATTTGTTTTAAGGTTCTCACTATAATTTATTGTGAGAACATAAAAAATTTTGAAATTTCTTTATGTTCTCACAATAAATTATCAAGAGAACTATAAAAAAATTTTTAATTTTTGGCAAATTTTTTAACAATTCTTACAATAATTTATCGTGATAATAAAAAAATTTAACTTCTCTTGTATTCTCAATGAGAATTACTGTAAGAACAAAAAAAATTATAAACTTTTTTGCATCCTCACAGTATTAAAAAATTGTCTTGATTCACACATTTTTTTATTCATAAAGTAAATTACCATGAGAATTCCATGAGAAATTTACAAATTCCATCACAACTTTTTAAAAACTGTTCTTACTGAACTTTTTTTATGTTCTCATAGAAATTTTCTGCATGAATATTTTTGATATTCTTACAGAAAAATTTCTTGAGAATTGTACATTTCTATAGCTATTTTTTTCATAATCCAAAATCTATAAAAATGTTTATGAGAACAGTAATTTTCACGAAATTTTGAAATTTTTTTTTGAGAATTTTGCTATTTGTTTTTAGTGTATATATATATACTTTACTTTAATGTATTTTTATTGCCCTATAATAGATTAATCAAAAGAAAATAATACTACAATTTATCATTATATTAGGGTATTCAGTATTTACAATTTAGTTACCAACAATGACAATGTGCCCATGAAAAAACAATGACAATGTGAGTTTATTGGACAAAAAAGGTGTTGCTATGAATCATTGGATTTCTATATGATAATTAATAGTCTTTAGAAAAAGATTGATATATAAAAATGGAAAAAAATTCTTTTTGACTTAACCCAAAAAAAAGGAGTTTTTTTATTTTTGTTGGGGGGGGGGGGGGGGGGAGATGCACAACTAACGAGAATTAAAATTTGGATACAGGTTTCTTTGTCATCTGCTTGCGCCATGCTCACCTAGCCAGCTAGCGTCCATTAATGGTCAATGATTGTCCAAAATAATGCAGCAAAATGCCAAAAGAATATCGTCAAGAGGCAGAGATTTCAGACAACCACTATTCAAGTCAAAGTAATTAAATCCATCACAACAAATTAAGAAGTATCAGACAACAGAATCACATGGGTTCAATGCATTGTTCATAAAATACACCAAGAAAATTAACCTGAGTAGTATTTGATCTTACATTATGCAAAAAGAAAATAAAATATAATTCTAGATAACCAACACACTCCAGATGAGAGATCAACCACTAGTGCCTGCAAGAAGAAGCAAGGTGACATCAATTTAATTTAATCTAGTGATTTGACTATTTCGAAAAACAACAGATACATGCATTTTTATCCATATTTTCAAGTGGCAAAATTATAGAGATGCCCAACAAATCCAAGCTTTAGTGTTATAATGATAGTAAATGATAATAATAAGGTTAAACTATCTTTTTAACCCTTATAATTTGACTCAATTTTCAATCTAGTTCTTATAATTTAAAAAAAAATTGTAATTAGATTATTATAATTTTAATTTTTTATCATTATTTCATCAATTTTTACTAACTAATCGTGTACTATCTTAACACTTTGAATACATATTATTTATACCAACAAATAAAATAAAAATAAATAATGAAGTAAAACCAATTCACATCTATTAAGTGATTTAAAAGAGGTGGTTTGAATATTATATATTTGGAAATACTAAGATAACATAAAATTGGTTATACCAATAAAATAACATAAATTTAATAGCAAAGACTAAATTTAAAATCTTTAAAATTATAAGAATTTAATTATAAATTTTTAATTTATAGAAACTAAATTAAAAATTAAATAAAATTATAAAGGCATAATGACCTATGACCTCAGTTAATGCACCAAAAATATAAGCTGTAAAGCAAATATCCATAAGAGACTATTGCTTATTTTTTATGTTTAACAGTACACAACTATGTTATTATTTCTTTTATTAAAAAAAGTTTAAATTAGTATTTTGGTGCCTTAAATTTATTTAATGTTTTAAATTTTTTCTTTAAGTTTAAATCATTTTAAAATAAATTTTTAAGTTTCAAATTTATTTCATAAAAACTCTATTTAATGAAATCCGTTAAATTAATGAATATTTTTCTATCCTAATATTTATTTAGAATCTCAACAGAATTGTCAGTGGCCTTGGACCACAGTGATACTTTCCTCTACCTATTGGCAGAGAGTCAGAGGTTCGAATCTCATCCCCTCCTCCCATTCCCCCACTATATAATAAGAAAAAAGATCTCAACTAAATTTTCTTGTACCTTTAATAATGAAGTGATATACCAAAATAGAAATTAAGATTCTATTAAAAAAAAAGAATAGATGCCCTAATCACTCTTTTTTTTTTTCTACCCATTCTTCTCTCTTCTTTACTCATCTTCTCCCCTCTCGCCCACCATCCATGAATGTATCAAAAAGCAGTGTAAAGGTCACTGAAGCAAATACTGAAAAATGCATCGGTCTCGACAAAACCTCTCTCTCTCTCACCGAAGCTCACAGGTAATCGGTTTGTATAAAGACAATGCTTAGTGATCATAAATCAGGTTGGTTTGATGGTAACAGTCTGAACAAGGGTGACTAAATTCAGTTCATGTCGCTTCCAGTGTCAAGAACCATGTAGAATAGCTTCGATGATTGATTCAAGCTCTTATGGTCCTGGTGTTGTGAATTGAGCAAAGAATCTCTTGAGAGTAATTGGAGAAGAAGGAAGAAGGAGAAGAAGAATAAGAAGAGATGTGAGGGTGCTATAGGTTTCTCCGAGCAATTGGGGGTTGAAGAGGGATTGGTAGGCTAATTGGAAAGAAGTAGAGAAATCAAGAACAGTGGTGGAGATTTCAGAAGTCTCAAATTGTAAAGTGCGAGTGGAAGTTAAAGAAGAAAAGTGATATGTAAAAGAAATTGAAAACTTGGAAAGGAAAAATAGAGCAAGTGACCGTATGGCAACACGTTAAAAAACTATGTTTTAGTATGAGCTTCAATTTTTTATTTTTTATAAAACGTAATTTAAAAAGGAGATAACACTTTCCTAAACAATGCACAAGTGTCCTCCACTTGCTCAACTTGCAAGAGGGGCACTAATTCCTTTTCTTATATTATTACTTTTTTTTATTTCGATAATTTTAATTTTTGGTCAAGTATACCACATTATTACTGAAAATGCAAAAAAGAAAAATACACATCAAATTCCAAGTTAGCACTAGAAAGAGAGAAGTTTATTGATTTAAAAGATTTTGTTAAAAAATTTGTAAGACGAATTATAAACTTAAAAAAATTATTCTAAAATGTTTCAAATATAAAGGATTAATTTAAAGCATGAATCAGAATATTAATTTAACCAAAAAGAGCTATTTATGAACTTATAGTTCACATGATAATGGTCTTAAGTTTTAAAATAAGATAAATATGATATCAAGGGTTGGCAAACTTACTTCCAAAGCCTAGTACTTCCTTTGTAAAAAAACATAATTTAAAAAAAATAACTATAAAAGAGGTGACTTATTAGAACATTCAATGACATTTAGGATCAATATACAATCTAACCCCCCCCCCTTCTCTGTCTCTGGATTGGTAGCTTACAAATTACATAATGCATCGTTATGCCCTCAAATAAATAGATGTGCCACGCATAATTTTAAAAGGGAATCATCTACAGAGTTACTCTGCAGGTTAACTATGTATATATGATCCTTAATGATTGGGATTATAGACAATTATACATCTTTTCAAAAAAAAAAAGCGGCTATTTCGATTTTGTCAAAATACACTTTTAATAAGCCATTAAATTGTCATATCATGTAGTGAGAAAATTGTCGAGAAGTAAACAGAAAACAAACAGCACATCCACTGTTCAAATGGATAAAGTGAAGGGTTTTCTGTCCCCACACTTTCCTTTGATTAACAAGCATTATTTATTTAAAAATTTGACAAATTAATTGATTATAAATAAATTTTAATTAAAGAATATATTTAAGATAGTTACCTGTCTCTTCACTTTAATATATTAATCTTCTATAAACTTGCTCTATCGTTTGATCATCACCATACCATAAAGATTGATTAGAATATGATTATTTTGGCCTTCTTGGTTGGATTTTTCAGAGTTATTTTGTGGGAGGGACCCACATGGATGATAAATGATTACTATCATAAGGAAAATGACATTTGGGAATTGAAACAGGCTTATCATTTTGAATCTAGCTTGCCTGAACATGCATGCATACAACTGTAGCAGATAGAATAAATAAAAATTATATCAAGCTAACTTGATGGATTGAGAACTCCTGTGGTTTCAGGGACACAGACAGAGAAATTTCATGCAACTATACAAGGTAACAATTTATTTCCTGTATAAACACGAGTCATAAAATTAAAAATATTTCGACAAATTTAATTTAATCATCATTCTTTGTTCAGTTTGTACTTAAGTCACAAATGACGCGTTAAGTATGTGTGTATTTCTACATTAATAAGTCCAAAGAGTTGAAAAGATGATAGGACCCTTATTGTGAAATTTGTGAGACATGATGGAGAGAAACTTTGAAGAAAACAATTCTTTTTCAAAAAACAGAGAGAAAAATAGTGTGATAAGATTAAATCCCCTGTAGGTGCTCACCTTATGAGGTGAATAAAATGTATCTGTTTGTCATGTGCTTAGAAAACAAAGAAAAAAAACCATAATAAAAGCCACTGACGTGGGAGAATGTGGAAACACTTTTACCCGCTACAACTTGTGGTTTGCTCTAAACCATCCACAGAAAACAGATGAAAATATGAAGTGGACAGTGCAGGAAAAGAAAATTTGGATCAGTTGCCATACCTTAAATTGGAATCAAAGAAATAGAGTCATTGGCTTCAATCTTTCCATTCCCAATGATTCCACTTGCGCTAGGTTTCTGATTCTTAACATCAAGCTCTGGATGGATTTTCTTCTTTATCATCTTCTTCATCAGCTACAACATAAAAAAAAAAAAAAACAATTAAGATAATTGATTCATGCAATTTCTTAGCGGTTTATTAGGTAGTTATCAAAGCTTGTTCAAGTGAGATTGTGAGAATGAGAGGCATAATAACTTACTTTTCGTATATTTTTTATTGGATGTGGATTGTCCTTATTGACTCGGGGAATGAGCTTCTTGGCGAATGTGGGCAATCCATGCTTGGCTTTAAGGTTTGGTTTTTCACTTGGCTGATCAAGCAAGACTTTTGCAGTGTCCTGTTTTGTTATCTTATCAGAATCAGCCAAGAACAGGTCAGCTAATGTGATTCTTTCCCCTTTCTTCTTCTGATCGGTCCCCACATTGCTTGATTCTATGACTTCATGTGAAACCATAGGTGGAGTCAGAGCCACAAGAACTTCTACTTTGGCAGCATTGGCATGATCAGATTTTTCATTCACAACATCTTCAAAGTTGTTTTCAAATGTGGTGTGAATAAGTGGATTCATTTCCTCATGCTCAGAATTATAGTACTTGTTTTCTTCCTCATCACCATCTGCATTATAATTCTCTCCTTGATCATCTTCATCTACTTCATCTTCATCACCTTCCAAAGCCAAGTAATCTTTGTGTTGGTTGAAGGACTTCAAGGGATCATAACAGCCAAGGGTACCAATGGTTAGAATGCCATCTTTCCAACCACCAAGCGCATCAGCAAGAGCGACTTCTTTCAGTAAAGCTTGACTATCCCATTTGATTGCATCAGGCTCAGCCTTTTTCATGTTTGAATCAAACCCATCTGTGCAAAAGCAAAAGATTCGTGGAAAATATGTAAAATGTAAAACTGCAGAGCAGTTTGAAGAAGTTAGAGATACCAGTCAAACCTTTCAGAGCACTATGATGGAACGTCTTGTGCACCCAGTTGAAGATCTGTGACAAATTAACAATATTGAAAATCAAGATCACAAGCAAAAATGATGATTGAATATGAATGAGAAGCAAAATGGGTATATGCATGATTTGCCATCACCTTCATTTTTCCTGCTTTCCAAAAGTTGGCCACAGATGCAGAGTAAGGGACTGGGGGTTAACCATTATGAGGATCAGGAATGAAACGCTCAAGGGGGGGCAACCTGGTGGTTGAATCAAGTTGAACCACGTGTCACCCTGAAGTGGGGCCTATAGGTTCAGCCATGTTTGTGGGTTCACTTATGTTAAGAGAATGCTACAATGTAATTTATTCTCTCAACTCTAAAATTTGACTTGTGCCTTCCATTAATACAGCTGTCCAAAAACTTCCCATTTCTCACTCTTTGCTGTGCCTCAAGGCATAAGGTATACAAATAAAGGCTCAATCTCCTTCTCTCAAACTTTAATCAATTCAAATTTGTGGAGAATTCAAATATCCAGATTAGCTTCTTTAGGTTTTTGGACATATCTACTCATAAAAAAATTAAGTTGTGCAAATCTATAAATGTAAGAGGCTAATAGTCAAATTCTCTAATTAAGAAGATAAAGTGCAAAAGCTCTAAAAAGAAGATTCAATAATGCATTTTAGCCCACCGGATTTGATTAGTCACATCATGTTGGGTCTAGCTGAAATGATCAATGTGACCAAATTCTCGGGAAATAATATGTCATTGCTTAGCCCTCTCTCTGTACTTTCTTTTGGTTTGCGCTCTGCCTAAATGGGAAAATTCCCAAGATGAGCTGCTAAGAGCCTTCGTTCTCTACGCCCTCAATTTGGTCATCTTAACAAACACCTGGTGTCCATTTCTAGTATCAGTGTCAAATTTTTCTACGAGTGAAAACTGTAAAACTATTCTTCCACATAACTACTATCAAATGAGAACCAAAAAAGGGGTCTCAATCTTGTGTTTAGAAGTTCAGAGCAAAACGGGAAGGAAAGGATACAAAGAAAATGAAAGGTCGGAAAAGGAAAGGAAAATGATGGTTGAATGATAGTTTTCTTTTCTTTGTTCAAAGAAACTTTTGTACCCAAAATCCTAAAAGTTGGGACAACTTAAAATTATAAAGATAAAGAATGTTAAAAGTTTGGTTAAACAATTTTTATTATCGTCTCTCCTTATTAATAATTTTTAAGTAAAACAATGTTTCAATTAAACTTTCAATTCTTTCATTCATTATCTCTCGTATGGGAGTGGCAATGAAGTACATAAGGAAAGTTTTTCAATATCCATTTTCATTCTTTTTTTTTTTTAAACTAAATACAAGTAGACCAAAACATCTAATACAGGTATTTGATTATATTTGCGAAATGTCTACTTATATACTTAACGCACACAGTCAATATTACGTAAATCCTAAATCTTAAACCTACACCTTACCCTCATAACCTGCTAGGATTGTTCTGCCTGCGAGGTTTGTATATAGAGAATTACACAATTTAAATATTTTAATAATTAAAGAATAATTATTCATTAAATCATTCATCTTAATGATTTGAGTGAAAGAAGTTATGTTATAACAAATATTTATATATTTTTGTACCATTTAGTTTTTTAATTAAGCAAATAACTTCCATATGAAATCATTAATAAATGTACAAGTAAACACTTATTAGTTACCTTTACTGTTTTAAAAATAATTAAAACATGATTCTCATAAATATTACATTAGAATTTAAATTAAATTAAATAATAAATGCTAAAAGTATAAATGAACTAATACACACAAATGCACTTACACTTCGAGGCAAGTAACAGAGTGACATTCACATAATGCTCCGTCTCGTCCTAAATATTTACATTTGAATTTTATGTAAATGTAATCCAATACGTAGTCAGTAATTGACTTACCCAATCTGAATAGGGTAAAATAGGTTAGGCCAAAATTGTCATCCATACTCTCATCCAAACATATCATTAAGAGGTCATTTGAATTGGGATGGAATTTTTTTTTTTTTTTTTGGTTACGGTGATTTCAAGAATATTAGTAAAATTGTTCAGTTTGCTTAAAAATATCATAAAAAATATTTCATGACATTTTCAGGAATATCAGATTTATGTGTTTGATTCATTTATAAAATTTTTAAAAATAATAAACAATTTTTTAGAAAAAAACATTTGATAATTTTTATTAAAAATTAGTAATTACTTATCACTCAACTTTCCTTTTTTTACAATGACGACGACAACAAAAGTGACACCAAACAATAAAAATGATAGTAAAAGTATTAATAGTGACGATAGTGGTAGTTGTGGCTGTGACAATAAAAAAGAAATGATTTGAGGTGAGGATTTTCAATTATCAAAATAACACTTTTACCACTTAAGTAAGAATGAAAATATAAAATTTTGTTAGAATGGTATTAAACATGGGAATCTAGACACCCGCAAATTCTGCCTTGATCTTGCAATCAAAGATGAAGAGAGAAACAAGTGAATCAAGTCTCATAACCTTTACCTATATTTACTGTTTTGCTGCAATAGAAATAGGGATCAAGGGGTTTAGATTTGTCATGTGCTGATTCTCTTGCAAATTAGTACAAAACCAAAAAAATACTGAAAATGCTATATGTACAGCATAGCACCTATAGTAGCAAGTTTGGATATTACATTGTCAAAAAATATCTGACCATGTGATATTGCTGGTTGTTGCATAGTCACATTCGATGAACTACTTGCTTTTGTTATCTTCTCCTCTATCACAATGTGGGAAGACTTCTTTTGTGTCCATTGAATGGGGTTTCTTACATGCTCGAAAATTTATTTTATGTCTATTGACTAGGGTTTCATACTTGCTTTTCACATGACCAGGATGAGATATTTTCACTTTTATAGGTAAAATGAATTATCTTTCTAGGTTTAGTTGGTGGAATATTTAGATATAGAAAGCAAAAGGAAATAAAAAAAAAATGATCCTTACACTTTTATTTAAAATAATAATAAACGAGGACAAGTATAACAATAAAAATAGCCATGGCAAAAAACATTATAATGCTTTTTTCTTTGAATTCTTCCAACCAAACATAACCTTAAGCTCTTATGTTTTATTATGAAAATATATATGAATTTTCTTTAAAACTATAAATCAAGCTGGAACTAAACTCAATTTTAAATTTAAGGGATCCATTTTTTAGGTTTTTAAAATTAAAAAGGGGAGTTAAATCAAACTTTTAAGTCACTTCTGAGACTAAAATTAGGTTTCTTATATGCAGGGAAAAAAAAATTTGGTCTATTATTTAGGGTTTCATTCTTGCTTTTCACGTAGCGAAGATAGGAGATTTCAGTTTTTTCAATGTAAATTCTGTCTTATCTGTTTTAATAATATTTGAATAAATTAATTTTACATAAATTTTATCTATTTAATTTGATCAAATAATCAATTTTTATTGAATTAATTTGGATCAGCTTAATAGAATTAGATGAAATCAGTTTTGAAAAACCGAATAGAAACAGAGTTGCAATTTCTTTCAGTTTCTGCACATGTACGTGACGTACGCTACCAGTTGCTGGCTTCTGGTGATTGTGGGAGGGTTAGTGGCTGTAAATGCTGCTTCTTTTTCTAATTTTGGTTTAATTTAAAAAAATAGCAGAAAGCCAATCATCCATCAAGTTAAATAAATGAAGAAATTGAAAATATCGAGCTTCACTCTTATTTTAATTTTCACGGTTGATATTTCATGGAAAAGCAAATAATTGGAATTTAGTCATTGAATAGCAATTTCAAATTTTCATTAGAGGAAATAAGAGTTCCTAATTAATTTATGTCACTTTACTAGACAGAAAAGTTGCTTCACTTTCTTTTTGTCACTTTCAATAAAATCAATATTATTGTTTCCTTAATTTATGTTATGCTCATTTTTCTTAAAATCTAACTCATGGGATTGGAGAGTCCAAGGTTCATGTAAATATTATGATCTCATACTTTTGATGTAGATCCAACGCAAATCATACCTTCTAATTAAGTATTGACATGTCTTAAAAACTTGATTAAGCTACTTGTGATTATATAAATATATAGCACATGCTTACATTCATAGGGATCTGCATCTGTAGTTTTTATCCCCATGAATTCAGCCGAATAAAGTCATGTATATAACTAATGTACATAAAAGATCAAAAGGGAGGTATTGTGTTGATTTCACGAGAAGAATTAATGTCCTATGAAAGTGAGAGCTGAACTGGAATATTGGGTCTCTCCAAGAGGGCTTAGCCAAGGGGAAACATTGGCAAAGAGAAATAGATACAATTCCAATGATAGAACTCTTTTTCTGACACTTAGCCTATTGTCTGGTTGCTCTAAATGTTCCTTAAAAACAAGTAAAATGCTTTGGATTCTTCTTAAAGCTAACTGATATTATCTTTCAGTCTCCGAAAGGGTATGTCGTATATATGTGCGTGTGGGTCATATTGAGTCCTTCCAGATTATAAGCTTACAAATTTGTGTCACAGCTAAAGCAAGTTTTTCAGGAAGAAAAAGAAGGCAAAGATGACTTTTTTACTGTGATAACTTCTGAAAGTGATGGAAGTGTTAGAAACTATAGCGCACAATGTCTTTTTTAAGGCACTGTATTGAGGGATGCTTCAATTTGTTGTTTTCTTTATTCTGGAAAAAAGGAAAATTTAATGGAAAATTCATGGTAATAGTAAACTAAATACATCAAACTAGATGAATAGCTTATATACATGACAAAAAAATTTCAAAAGGGGTGATGAAGAAATTAACAGCAATATCTGTCTTCTGAGCAAATCAAACAAAGAACTCTGAAATTTATGAGACAGACCCTTTTGGTTCAAGCCATCTTGATCTAGCCAATTAAGTGATCAATTCATATATGAATTTTTTCTTTTTGCACGTTTTTGCTACAAAATGTTAATATCATTTTGAGTTTTCTCTCGATTGATTGAACTACTAGGAATAATCAATTTTTTACCTAGTATCATCCACTAATTGCGATGCGCCTTGCCTCAGGCTAGAATAATCTATCTATCTTCTAAATTTTGATTAGCGAAAATAATAATAATAATAACCTTCCTGAAACAAATTAGTTCTGGGGCAGTTTCTTGACCAGTGCATAATGTGTCAGCCAAAAGTGGGACTCATCCTTAAAATAAAGTGGCAAAGAAACACACCCACATGTTTGTCAAACAAATTTTTTTATTTACTTTTTCAAGGTTAGATTCAAATTTTCGATGGACTAAAGGAATATGCTAGTGCATAACTACCACACATCGAAGAATGAAGATTATATGGCACAACTCTGTCCTCTTTTTTCATCCCACTATATTCTTCCTCATTATTTGAAGTTGCAGCACATGCATAGGTTTGGATTAGCAAAGAAAATTTCGTAGCCAGAAGTACACCCACTTTAAAGGGAGTTTGAAGCTTTCTGCTCAATCATCAAATATATGTATCATATATATTGTCCAATTGTCATGCAAGACTTTTCACAACAGAGAAGACCCACATAGTAAAGCTTGAAAGCAATAAGTTGTAATTTAAAAAAAAAAAAACATGACAGCTAAAGCTCTAGAAAGTGTGAGTTCCACAGGATATTGAGTGGTGATCTTTTTCGAATTTCTAGAGGGGCATACCACAACAGGAAAACAATGGTAAAGGGACAATGTCCTAACCACAATTTGAAAAATCATGGTTATACTATAATCTAACCACAGTTATATAAACTGTAGTTAAATTGAAAAAAACAACTATGATTTATATAAACCATGGCTAAGTAAAGAAATTAGTCATAATTTATCCATGCTATAACCACAGTTCTTTTAAACCGTGATCATTACAGGCCATAATCATAGTTCTAAAAAATCGTGACCATTCCATGGTATGGCTACAATTTATATAAGCGTGGTTATGACACATCCTAACTATAGTTTTAAATAATTGTGGTTAGGTTGTGGAATAGCCACTGTTCAAAAAAATCGTGGTTATGACGCAAAATAACCACGCTCTTACTAACGATTACGAAAAATTATAGTTATATCTTTTTTCACGAATGGTTTAACTACAGATTATATAACCGTAGCCATGATGCTCTACCACGATTATAACCATGATTAGGACCATTAAAAAATCGTGGCTAAATACACGTTTTTTGTAGTGTACCTGCAAGTAAGGTATTACAAATACCACTGACCAGTGGACTCTTTCGCATCATACTCTAATGCTTAAGCCAGTAAGGGTGTTAAATTCTTAAGGAAGAATTCTAGGATTCGAATGTTTATATGGTGAATTTTTGCGGTATTTATGAACGAGTAATACTGAGGATAAAGAGTGACTGTTTAATCTGAGAATAATGATTTGGCTTCTGTGATTCTTCGCATGTTGGGGGGAGGGAGGTTGTCGCGATGTTGTAGTGGCTTGTGCTGGAGTCATTGGGACTGACCTGGCACATGGTGTGTCCTTCTACGGCTCTGATGGAGCTTTCATTGTTTGCTGGGATATTCTTGTGTGCACCGGCTACATTCCGCTACACCTGAGAGTTAGAATTTGATTCGTGCAACAAATTCAATATGTACAGATCAAATTTTGATCTTTTGAATATACATGCACTTAGTGCATGAAATTTTTTTTTTTATTTGTCAGGCTCAATTAGTTTTCTTTTTAACTCATTAGTTAATTTGTTAGCATTATGGACCTGGACATACTGGGTTAGGCCATGCTAGGTCCAAAAATCTTTAATATCAACGGTACGAAAGATTGGGTCTAAAACTCTTACAAATCATTTAAATCCCTCAACGCTAGTTTAGCCCTAATGATTTGAAGTTGTATTCCATTGTTCTCTCAAAGTTTAAGAGTCTCTTAATTTATACATATATGCTTGTGTATCCATCAGCTAAAGCATCTAGAGGTCTATGGCTATTGACTGAAGGTACTCTAAAACACTTTTTTCTTTTCTCTTCTGGTATATTATGTTAAAGCTATGACTTGAGGTATTTTTTGGGTCATACAATTATTAAAAATTTCTTACATATTTATCTTATTATCTTTGTATTCAGGTTAAAAATCCAGCTTAGGACTTTTATTGAGCCTTATGAATTACGAGCCATTTAAGCTACTTTCAAATGGTATACTTTTCTAAATTTTGTAATAGGCAATTAGACTCTCCCTTCCTTGATGAATGCCCTCGAATATAGTTAATTGCTGAGCTAATGAAATTGACAGGGTTCATGTGTGATGATATTTTCATAATTGATTGACCTTTTAGTTTTATGCGTGTCTTCGTTTTCTTCTTCTTTTCCCCCTTTTGTTCACAAATGTCGACTGTAATTAACCATGGTTTTTCTTTTTCCTTTCATTTCATATCATTTGTTCATTTTTTTTTCCGTTACACAAGAATATAAAGTTCAAAATTCTTTTTTTTTTTGTCAAAATACCCAAAAAAAACCCTTAACTTAGAGGTTATTTAATTTATCTCAAACTTTAGTTTTGTGCAACATAATTCCTCTGCTATGAACTTTTTCTTTTAAAATTTTAACAATATTTTTCCATATAGATTGAAAAATATCAAATTAGCAACAACAAAAAAAAAGATCCTACCTAGCATTTCAAGTTGCAACCCAATGTTTTTTGTCGTTTTCTTTTCATATTTTTTGCAACAGAAAAGCTCGTTTTGCTATTTGGCATGACATAGTAATTTTTTGCCCCTTTCAGCTAAATGGAGAAGTGGTAGGGCTTTAAAAAAAAAAAATTAATGAAATTGTTATGTTACAAAAACTAAATGTCTAGAGAGTTTATAATTAATTTTCAAAGTTAAGAAAGGTAAATTACATAACTCTCTAAATTAAGGAGAGGTCCTTTTTTTCTTTTTGGGTGAAAAAAATCACAATTCAAACATTATATCAATTGCTACATGATTTCAAAATAAGGAAACTCATTATTTTGCAGTATAAGTAAGGTTTATAATATTAATATAAACAGATTAATGCTTCTTATGTATTATACCTTTTTTTAGGGTAGAATTCTTTGGCGAATTTAATTGCTCCAAAATGCAAAGCACATATTAAATTATTAAATGTACTTACGTAATAATTGATAAAAAAAATATATGTTGAGACATTTTAGTTTTCAAAAAATGTGTCTTATCTTAATTTAGTTCCTTAAAAGTTTTAATGCTCCGTTTCTTTTCTTTTTCTTTTAAAGAATGTTTCACCCTTAATATCATTCTTAAAATAAACCTTTTAACAAATAGCTAGTTAACAAAAGTGTGTAACATGACATAACATGAGGCTGATATAATTGTAAATATCCAATTATCTGAACAATATTATGACAAAGTACCAAAATAATATGGTACAATTATGCCTACTTTAAGTGGCATGATACTTTAGTATGACATGTTTTAATGACAACTGAGCATTTTGAGAGTCAATAGTCACATTAGTTTCACATTACCTTTCTTTGTTAATTATTTGTTAGTGAATTATGCATGAAAATGATATTGAAGATAAAATATTTTTAAAAAAATTAAAATAAAATATATAAACTTTGAGGAATGGGTTGAATAATGTACTTTTGGTTCGACCAAAATGTTCATTAACTTTTCTTTTCAACATAGATTGCGATATAATTGTTCGTATGTGCAGCCTTTGTTCTTTTTGGATCTGAGATGAATAACATTTTCTCAAAACTGAAAACGGGAGGCTGGTTATCCAAGTTTTAGCCTAATACATGAACCCAGCCCAACTAGGTTACAATATATGACCACTAAAAGCGATTTTGGGTCTCCAAGAAAATAAAATGACACATCCACTGAAAAAGGCCCAGCCAGTAAACGCGTGATTGTTGTTTACTTACTTGTGTCCAGATGTTTCGTAGTCTTGATATCAAATCTTCCAAGACCACTCAAATATTACCTAGGACTTAAGGCCTCGTTTGGTAGACGGAAGAGAACATTCATGGAATGAGAATGAAAAATAGAATGAGAATGGAAAAGAATCTTGTACCTCATATGTATGTTTGGTATAATGAAAAAAATATATAAATATTTTTATTTTTTTATATTTGAAATGGAATGAAAAAGAGATTGAAAGATCAAAATATTCTTAATTATTTTTTATTATTAATAATTATAAAATAAAATAAAATAATTATTTTTAATTATCAATAAAAATAAAAAATAAGAAAAATAATTATTTTTTATTTTTGATAATAATAAAATAATAATATTTTAATTTTAAAAAATTAATTTTAATTATCTCTACCACCAAAAATTCAAACACACAAGAGTAAGATGGTTCAAAATTTTGCTTTCCCTCAAAATAGACTACTCTCCATAAAAAAAATGAAGGTTTGCACTCTCTTATATCTGAGGGTTTAGACTTTTCCAAAAAAAAAAAAATTATCCTGTATACTAAACAGGTTTTCCTTATCCTCCCATTCTCTTTCTCATTCTAAAAATGTTCTTTCCTATCTACCAAACGAGGCCAAAATTTCAAAGAGATTGCGGTGAAAGTGGTTCGGTGAGTCAGATCATTCTTTTTCACCTCACTCCAATCCAAAATTATTTTCCCAATCAAGCTCTAAATCAAAGTTCACTAGTGGTTTTCCTCTAAACTTTATGTTTAATATCGATACTTTTGTTATAAACTCTACCCAATTCTTTATATTGGTTTAGAATCATTTGTTAAATATTCTATCAATTTTTTCTCTAGCCAAAAAAAAAATCTATCAATTTAAAATGATTTCTTGCTTGTTATATATATATATATATATATATATATATTGTTGATTACTTCGATGTAAAATTTTTAAAATTCAACCTAAATTTTCAAAGAGTTAATAATATGTGTCACGTCGAGTTTTGAACTAAGTTTCTCTCAAAACATCTCACAAAATTAGAGTTTAGATACTCTCTTACTTCTACAAGTAAGATGCAAAAGAAGAAAAAATAAATGAAAAAAGAGAAAGTAACCTTTTATACACGCTTTTACTAGGGGTGAACAAAACCGAACAAAACCGAACCAAACCATTCAAACCGAACCAAACCGAACCAAACCAATAAAAACCGATTAACAAATGGTTTGGTTTGGTTTTTCTAAATCTAAAACCGATTAATTCGGTTCGGTTGTCGGTTCATGGCATGTTTGGTTCGGTTAAACCGAACCAAACCGACAAGTTGCATATATTATTTTATTATAAAATATTACTCTTATTTTATTTTATTTTATTTACTTTTCAAAACTTTTTGTCAATTTATGGGTGTTTTCTAGACTAAAAATAAAAATAAAAATAATAAATTATAAATACATTATTATTGGTTAAAGTTTAATAAGATGCATAATATTAGAAATTAAATTTTATATATTGCAAAGAATAAAATCCTAAAAAAATATTTTTGGCCAAAAAAACATGAACCAAACCGGACCAAACCGAACCAAACCGAACAAAAACCGAACCAAACCGATTAAAATTCAAAACCGAAAAGGTCCAAAAAATTATTGAACCGACAAGGTTGGTTCGGTTTGGTTTTAGTCTAAAACCGAACCAAACCGAACCTATGAACACCCCTAACTTTTACTCATTTATATCACATTTTTTTTATCTTCTTTTAATGGTACACTAAATAAGAGAAGATCCAAACTATTAAAATTAAAACAATACAAAGGAATTTTGAAAATAAGATAATTCCGCTAAAGAAATTGCGGGAGAGGGAGGAGGCATCAAAATTTTAAAATGCTTTTCACAGAGATCAAACTCAGATAAATAACAATGACTGTACATTATGAGATTACATAATTTCCCCCCTCACTCTACCGCATGTTTGGTAAGGAATGGCAAAATAAAAAAGAAATGAAAGATCGGATAAAATGTTTATTTTATTTTAATAATTATTATTTAATATTATTTAATTATTAAAAATAAAAAATATTAAAATTATTTTTATTTTTATTTTTATTTTAATATTTAATTTTTTATATATCAAATAAGCCGTAAATCAAGGGAGAAGGAATAATGTTCCCAATGGTGCCCAAATAAATTCTTTGCAGTATAAGTTTGTTTCCAAGCTTAGAGAATCCATATTTATTTTTATTCTTCAAATGGTGGTGGTGACAGTGGTCTACGGAGAATTATTCAACTTTTCGCAACAAAAAGTGAATTGCAAGAATCAGAAGCGATTTTCCCCTTCTGCCCCCACTCGTGACCTTTATTTTCCAATGCATACCATAATCCCCCCTAAACCCTAAACCCTAAACACACAAAACAACCAACTTCGAGGCAAATCAAATCAAAGCACTGTCGTCGAATCAATCGTGCTTGCCATTGACGACCTCCTTGAGATGGAACCCTTCACTCTCGTGTGGCTTCTTCGAGAGAGAAAGGCGAATTCCTGGATCGTGATGGGTGCAGGAGGCGTTGTACAAGAGGGAATTGTTCACGCACTGCACATTGCTGTTCATGAACGCAGCCATTGGATTTGAAGATTTTGTTCCTCCTCTGTTGCTTTTATTCTCCTTCTTATTCACATTCCCTTCATCACTGCTCGAGTTTCCTGATTGGCCATTTTCGGTTTTGGTTTTCGAATTCCCCTTCTTGTAAAGATAATTGGGTTTGCCTCCAAATTCATGTTTCTTCGGGGACTGGATCAATTCCATGTAAGCCCCTCTGTTTTCACCTGCAATAGTTATAACTTTCATTCCAGAATCCTCAGAATCTGAAAGTTTTCTGTGATTACCTTTCTGTTTCTCATTATGGATCTTTTGGGTTTCCCCTGAATTGCCATTGAGCCACTGCTTAGCCTTTTCAATGGTCTTCTGAGCTATCACGTTCTTGGACTCTGCTTCCACTGGGATCTTAGGCTCAATCTCAGAGTTAGCCTTCAACTGTGAAGGTGGGAGAGTCAGAGGAGAAGGCGGTGGTGTGGTGGGTTTGGGCTTCGGCGACTGCATTGAGGTCTGAACCACTGGCTTCGTAGAGGGCCTGGACCCACGAGTCGTGGTCTCACCCTTGGCTGGGGAAGAAGCGGAAGGTGGTTGGGCTGCTTTCTGGGTTGGAGAAGATGGAACTGAAGAGAAGGTTGTGACTGATGCCTTTTGAACGGGAGAAGTTCGCAATGAAGAAGTCAGAGCAGGAAGTTTCTGAGCTGGAAATGAAGGTACAGATCCTCTGTCTGCAGGAGCAGCAGGTGGTGGTGGTGATGGTGATGAGTTTGTCCTAGTTGTGGGTTGAACCAGAGAAGGACGAGGCTCTTGTGCAGGAGCAGGAGGAGCAGACACGGGGAGTAAGGAGGCTAAGCGAAACCATGGACGAAATGGGGGTCGGTTAGCCATAATGGAAATGGTGGTGGTGTTTAGGAACTACTTAAGCGAAAGCAAAAAATAAGGAAACTTAAATATGAGCACAAGAGCTATAAGATTGGTGAAGTGTTATTTATAGATTGAAACAAAAAGGGAATTGTGATTAGAGTATTAGAGCATGGGAAACATGCTCAGCAAGGAAAATATAACGAGAGAGAAGAATGGGAAAGGCATCGGATTCAATTCGCACCTCCAGCTGACACAAGCTCACAGCATAAGATTGGTATCAGCTAAGAAAGATTCAATGCCTCTTTGAGAATCGAACTAAGTAATATAACTACTCCTGAAAATTTACTGTTAATGTTGTTCTACTTCCTTAGTTTTAGTTCTAAATGCAATCACCATAGCAGCACTGTGCTCAGAATTAAAACTGGTGTTTGATCCAATACTGTGCTGTGACATTGTTATTGTTTTATCGTTATGGCTACTACTTTGTTCAGTGTATCGTATATATAATATTTTTACTTTAGTCGCAATATTGGTATGAACGTTGCAGTTGATATTGTGCATGATGCATAATTCCATCTGCTTAAGGATAGTTTCATGTCGCTACGATCATACTCAAGGGAGTTAGTAAGGAGAAATGACATCACTTCTTCTTAATCCAAGTTTGATTTCCTCTAAGAGTGCTAACATTGGGGGAATGTGCTCTTGAAATCGACCAGTAAAAAGATTTAGTTTAAGGCCAAGTCAAAAAAAATTCTTGACCGGTCTTAGGTACAAATTTTCTGGTGGGCTACTTGGATGGTATTGATTCAAAATCTGATGGACTAGAAGAAACTGGTACAAACATTTGAATTTTTGGCCACTGAGAACCATGTAAAAATTTTGGAATGTGGCATGTAAAAGTTTTGTTTTCTCTAAAGAGTAAATTTGGATTGATGCGAACGGAGTAAAAGAAAAAGAAAAGAAAGGTTTAATTTAGACCTTCCCAAATCAAACAATTCTTTTTCCTTCTCCTCCATTGTTGTCAATCCAAACACGCCTTTAAGATTCTCGGTTGTGAATGTGCTTGTCAATGATCAAAATTCAAGCATAGTAACAAAACTAGATTCTTGCAAAAATACTCTAGCTTTACTGTTTGTCTTGCTTCTGACTTTGCTCGCTGAGGTTGTTTTCCACTTCCCTCCTTTTTGGTCGCTTAAGTTGCTTCAAGGAACTTTCCTTTTAAGTGCACCTAAAAAGGTGCCAAAGCCATAACCGATTCCAGCTATCCTATTTCAGCGATGTAGAAGAAAGGAACCAAAACTAAAGGAAGGTCCTCTATAGGGTCCCCGGCATCCATTTGTTCCTTTATTGATGCTGTTACATCAACGAAAATGATTTTGAGCCGTGAAAGTCCGTTTTCTTGAACAAAGTAGCAGAAGTAAGTGCACGTTAATCTTTATTCTCTCTTCCCTTTTTCTATTGTTATTGTTATTATGGTAAGCACGAACGGTATTTCAGGCTTTGTTCAAGACTAAATTTTATTTCCTCTTAACTTTTTTATATCATTCTAATGCATATAAAACTTTACTCTCTGAATCCTCTGAAAAGAATTGGTTGATTTGATGAAAGTTGTAAACTTTACAGTTTGGAAAATTAGCATTTAGCATTTTCTCCATCCCCATATTCTAACATAGAAAAAGGTGGTTGCTTTATGTTGTAGAGAGACTTGACATGCATAATATTCGCGAAACGTGCAAAGGCCACCGTTGAGTGGTGAAGCTTGAAAATTTTCTATTTATGGTGACAGAAGCATATGTACCATGACCAATATTGCATTAATAAAGCATGCTTTATTATGCACGATTTCTATTCATTTTGTAAATTTTGACATACCAATGGAAATGCCCAAAAGAAACAAAGGTTTCAATTGATATGGACAATAGAGATATTATACTTAATCTTAGCTAGAAACCAATAACTATAAATATAGACCACACTTTAACATACAGAAAGAATATAAAAAAAAAAAATTAAAGAACTAAAGAGACAAGGCGATAAAGTTGTGTGGCCCATCAATCCTTCACGAATTGGAGTTCATCCATGCTCTCTTTTTAATCTCTATTATGCTTCCTATTACATCTATCTATATTAATATATAGAATAAATTATATGGACTTCTCCTAAATTTTGTTAAAATTATATAAATTTTTACTCTATTTTTAAAATATATACAATTTTTTTCAAAAAAAAAAAATTATTTTATATTTTAGTTCAATTTTAATTTTTTTAATCAAAATACCCTTCATTTAAACTTTTAAATTTTAAAAAAAAATATATGCATTTAGGTTAATTGAGGATATTTTAGGCAAAAATTTAAAAGTAAACTAACATGTAAGATAACTTTTTATTTTAAGAAAAGTCTCTATATATATATTGAAAATATACAAGAGATCTCTATAATTTCAACAAAACTCAAAAGAAATTTGTATAATTTATTTTAATATATATGGCTTTGGAGATTTACGGTGTTTTTGTGCCTAAAATCAAATAAATATAATTTCAAATTTATAAAAGAGAAGTTATTAGTAGGATTATTCTATTATTAATATTTTTATTTTTGCTTTCATTTAATTTTTAATTGGTTTATGCTTGCAGGAGAATTATAACTTACATGTAAATTTTTCTTTTTTGAGACTAAATATATACTTTTGTCACAGCCACTAACATAGGAATTCTGGGGCCTTGGATTAGTCCTAATAACTTGTATATGGTATGGATTTTTCTTCCGTGAATTTTTTTCTCTTCGTCTTGGAGGTTAATTTGCTCAAGATTTGTAACTCACTTTATCAAATTTACAGTTGTGCTCTCAAAATCTAAACAGAAGAAGTCTTTTTAAGAGAATAAATCCTCATAGAAGATTGAGAACTCTGTTATCTCTGTGTAAATGCCTTTCAAGTTCTTTTTATTGTGTTGTATTTTTGCAAAAGTGCAAGGTAAATTTCTTCCTTTATTATTTTATACTAGTGTTTAAGAGTATGTTGCCCCTGAATTTTTGAATTATTTTTAGTTCTTTGTTTATCTAAAAGAGTTATGATCACAAGTTCCCAAGGACATATATAATTAATGTTCTTAAAATGTGTAGAATTTCCATTAGATGGATTTGCATTTAATGCCCTGCCTTATTTGCCTATTTTGATGCAAGCTGTTTAGCAGTGTAAGCAATGAACTGAATTTGTAACTTACTCTCGCTTCAAGCACTTCCTTTGTTAGACTTTAAAATGCAGTTAAAGCCATTCTCTTGTCAAGCACCATTTTTTAATGAAAGGCAATAACTAATTAAAAAATAAAAATAAAACAGCATCTTTGAGAGAAGTTTTGCATTCTGCCATACTCAGCAATTGCTGTTTCTTCTTCTTAGGACCATTGGAGTTTTTCTTCAAAGGTATGTAACATATTGTTCTATATTTTTTATTTTCCAAAATATAAAAATTAATAAAAACTGTACACCTAAAAATTTGATAGATATATAACACATTATATTGATTAGATTTCGTATTAGATATTTAATTATAAATTGTGATTAAATTTCTTTTAATGTTTGTTAATTTATTAAATTTTCATATGAGTACTAAAAAATCAAAATTATTCCTTGGATGAATGATGATTATAATTTTGATGTCAATGAGTTTGAATTGGGTAGAGATGATAATAATGAATTTCAAAATAATAGGCAAAACATATTAAAAATGCATCATAGATGAAGATAATGCTAGAATTAGTTATGATTGAAAAAAAAAAAAAAAAGAGCAATCTGAGCAAGACAAGAATGATTGAGAAAATATTGAGAATGATATTTCAAAATCACATGTTGGTATAAAATTTGATTTGGATAATACTGCATATCAATATTACAATTGATATGCAAAATAAATTAGACTTAGTGTGCAAAAGGGACCTGCAAAAAAATCAATGAACGATGATAGTATATACTAGTCATAAGCTATTTTGTTTAAAAGAAGGATTCAAAGAAGAAAGATACAAAAAGAACGAAAATAAAAGAAAAAGACACCTAAGGAGACACATGTTGGATGCAATGCAAGACTGTTTGTTAAAAGATTTGAGGATGGATCATGAATTGTTTCTCTTTGTGAAGAAAATTATAACTATGAGAGTGTAAGCCCAAAAAAATCTCTAAAAGTCAAGGAGATATGATACCCAAAAAAAAATAAGAAAAGGAAATATCAAAACGAACTTGATAATAAACTATCTTTTTGGTAAAACTCATAATAGACAAAATGTTGGCTTTATTGAAAGAAATGCTCAGAATTTTTTGCATACTACGAGGATGAAAGAATTTTCAATGGGAGATACTTGAATGATATACAAGTAAGTAACCCACATTTTTTTATGCAATCTAGCTTGATAATGTAGATGGAAAAATGATCAATTTTTTTTTCTTGGACTAATGCAAGGCCCAGAATAAACTATAGTTATTTTGGAGAGATGATATACTTTGATTCTACTTATGAAACTAATAAATATAAAATGCCTTTTATTCTCATTGTTAGTATAAACCATTATCTCTAAACAATTTTGTTTCATTGTGCACTAATATTAGACGACAAGTTTCATTTGTATGGATACTTGAAATTTGGATGAAGGCAATACAAGGAGTTCATCCTAAATTAGTTCTTACTAATCAAGACTTAGCTATTATAAGGGCAATTGCATATATTTTATCTATTACTATCCATCACATTTAGTTATGGCATATGTTTTATACGCTTTAAAAAAATGTTTAGGCCATTTATTTTATAGGCATTGTAACTTTGGCAAAAAAAATTTCAATTGTGTAAAGAGATATGAGACTATTGAGTTTAAAATTGGTTGAATAGCACTATTAAATATATACAATGTAAAAGGAAATTGTTGGATGCAATGGATGTATGTTAAAAAACAAAAATGGATTGTAATGTATTCACATGATTTTTTATTTGTTGGGCAGATATGCCTACAACCCAAAGAAATGAAAGTATAAACAAGTTTTATAAGAGGTTTTTGAAATAGAAACGTGCTTCTTTTAGACTTTGTCAAGGGTATTCATAAAGCAGCGATTAGTCAATGTGAAAAAGAAATTTAAGCTCATTTTAATATGAATCAAGTTTTGACTCCTCTAATGGTAAATATGCAAATTGAAGAAGAGAGCTAAATTGTACTCACTAGCAATATTGCAAAAATTTCAAAAAGAGTTAATTGGTCGTTTACATTACATGTGTGAGAAGTATAAAGATGAAGGAACCATGATTCCCTATAAATGTTAGATATATGGAGAAGAAGCTAAGCTTCATATAGTAATAATGTCTTCAATTAATTCTAGTATAAAATATAGTTATAAAAATTGAGTTTATGAGAATTTTATGTAGACATATTTTAAGGGTGTTTATTGTAACAAATTGTCAAAACCTACCAAGCCAATATGTGCTAAAATGATGGACAAAAGATGCCAAACTAAAAGGAGTTATTGATGAAAAAGGTAAATATGTACAAGAAGATGCCAACCTCATTTAACTCAAAGATACATCTCACTTTGTCATGAGGAAGAAGAAATTGCAACAAACAACTCTTCATCCTTTGAAGTTTATGAAGTAGCATTATACTAATTCCAAAAGGCCGAAAAAGAGTTCAAATTGCAATGAAAAAATAATGTGTCACAACTTCTAATAATGGAAGAAAAGAAATGCCACCAAAAGTATTAGTTTGTGAAGAATAATCCTATTTATTAGGTCATATATCAATTCAAAATCCACCAATCACAAAAGGCAAAGGACGATGAGATAAAATGAAATCATTTTTGAAAAAAAATCCTAAAAAACAAATCAATAAGGAAAGAAAAGAAAAGGTAATGAATTTTTTTATAATTTGAATTTAATTTGTATTATTATTTTTTCTCACTATTTAAATTTTTTAATCATTATTTGATTTTATATGCTTGGCTATTTTTTTGTTTATTATTTAGTTTAAAACTTTCATCAAATACTAAAGATATATAGCAATTCTAATAAATAAGCAAACATGAGAAGTGAAAATATTGTAAATTATGTATTTTATTTCACATATATTTTGTCACCACTAGTGAGACATATTCGCCTTTATCTATTATTTGATGAAGGAATGAATATAAGTGTTTATTTTTTGGAACTATGCATCGAAAAAGGAATATGGAGTGATAAATCAATGTTAATAAAAAAATTTACTTTAATTTTTAAACTTTATTTATTTTCTCAATGAAAATTGTCTTTGACTAATTTACAAGACCTTTTTAAGTAATAAAAATGCTCCCTAAACTTTAAATATGTGTCAATTTCACCATATTTGGAGTTTAATTATAACAAATACTATCAAAATATCCCATCCTTTGTAAATTTACTCAACATCGTTCAATAGGGAGAGAGATCACCTAAAGTATTTCAGGTAAAATGAAGAGAGAGAAAGAAAAAAAAAATAAGACTCACATGTGTGGGACCCACATGGTAAATGTGGGTCTCACTTACTTCTTTTTCTTTCTCCTTACTTTATCTTTTGAAATATTTCAAGAGATCTAAATCCAATTTAATAGTGTATGAACTTTGAATAAGATCACTATAACTTCCTGTGATCATCCATAATTAACCTCTATTAAACTGTGAATGAGATCACCATACTTGCCCTTAATCACTAAATCCCTAACTAATTTTAATTAAGCTTTTAATCCCTTTATTTAATCAAAATATAAAAAATAAAATCACAATTAAAATATAAAATATTTTAATCAAAATAAATAAAAAAGTTTAAAAAGTTATCAAACACTATAAAATTAAAAATAAATACTTTTTTAAAAAATAAATTCCACAATCCTTGATATATTAATAGTGTATGAACTTTGAATTTTCTATTTAGAATTTTTTCTACACTACATTAGTCATTCTTAGGATTGTGATAGTGTATGAACTGAACTTTATGTCTTTTGTCTACCTTTATTACACAATCCTCTAACAATCCATCCTTTTCTGATCTTAGGATTTGAACTTATAGTAGTTTCGTGGGATTTGAATTTTAGTTTTGACTAGATATCTTATAATAGTTTGTTACAATCCTGTCGCAATCCATCCTTGATATCCTATAGAAGTTTCTTAGGAGTTTTTGACTTGACATCCTTATAGTAGTTTCTTAGGGTTTGTATTTTAGTCTTGATATCTTATGCGCGATTGTGACTCATTATTAGATCGATAACTTACTGTTAGTGGTGTGCATAGAGTGTAGCTTCAGTCCTCTAAACAGGGGGATTACCATTTTTTTAATTTTTATTTTTAAATCTTTTTAATTTTGTTGGTGGTTGATCTGCTGCGCAACATATAAGCTGCACAACAGACAATCCATGCGCGGTACATATATATGAAATGTTCTATTGAGAAATTGTCTACATGCGTTTCGTTGACTAAATACAGATATTATATACAAATAAAATAAATATATCAAATACATCATATACGGTTGAGGGAAGAAAAACCAATAATAAAACAAGATGAAACTGCAAATAGAAAATGATAAGTAGTAATATGATAATTAATGACTTTAAGAAATTATATTTTTGCCGATTAAAATAATAATTTGTTATTTATGCTTTTGCTTTCAAAGTAATAAATTCATTTTTTTTCCCACAATAGAAAAACTCCTTTTGCTATTATTAATTAAAAACAAGTTTATAAAGTTATCAAACACTATGAAAATTAAAAATAAATGCTTTTAAAGAAAACAAATTACTTATTCAAGAAATTAAAGAATGCCAAACAGGCTGTTAACCCCATGTGTGTTTATTTTGCCACAATCTTTGATCCACCACGTGTGTTTATTACTCACTACTTTTAAGTAGTTTCTCTCTTAGGTCAAATTAAGGAATTAATTGCAAAGTTTTAAATTTCTTTGGATATATCGATCCGGATTTAGGAATTTAAAGATCCAATAGGGAAAGAATTGGGGATTGAGTTTTTTCTTTTTTTCTTTTTTTTGGTAATAAGAACGGGCAAAAAGCTCTAAGCACTTAACAAGACAAGATGAGATTAGGCATTAAGGGCTTTCATTGGTTGACATTAATTTAGGAATATACTTGTAGATGACATTGCACAACGCTATATATAGGCCTCAACCGAGAAAGCCATTCCCGCGACTTGATCTTAGGAATCAAGATAAGAAGAATCTTATTAATCTGATGGACATCATCTTGTCTTATAAAATTTTTTTTAATGAAATTGCATATCTCAAGCCCAACCACATCCTAGTACTTTTGATAAAAGACAGCCGAAAAATCACCATCCCCTAAGGCTTTAAGGCCGCTTATGGAAAATATAGCATTCTAAATTTCCATGTCAGTCATAAGATGCACAAGATCACTTTGGACATCCTCATTATATGCATGAATTATGCCCTGGTATAGACCCAAGGGATCCCTGTATGATCATCAAAGAAATTATTATGAATGAAGCTTATAGCCATTACTTTTATCATCTTAGGATCATCTTCTCAGCTACCATCCTCCTTGCACAACAAGAGGATTATATTACGCCTTTTTTGTTTTTTTGGTAATAGTTTTGAGGTGGTAGCATCGGGTATTATGGTCACCATCATTTATCCATTCAGTGCACGCCTTTTGAAGCCGATGAATTTCTTCTTGCTACAAAATAGCATCAAGCTCCTATAGAAGTTTCTTGTCCATACTAAAGAGAGCTAGGTACAGCCCTGGAAGAGAGCTACTTTTCCTTTGGATGCCATTAATTCTCTTCATAATACAATTCTTCTGCTTCTTAATATGCCCAAAGACATCCCTATTTCAAATCAAAAGCTTATTAGTCATCTTAGAAAGATTATCATAGGGGGAGACACCCCTCACCACTTCTGACCAATGAATTTGTGGAAGTTTTCATGCCTGAGCCTTGCACCTTCAAAGCAAAAGGGCCTCTGTTCAAAATTAAATTGAGCTTGCTACTTGCTATGGCATGCGTTTGGTTTATTTTCTTTGAATCTGAGGACGAAAACTATAGTACCCTACCTATACTTTACCCATAATCATCCTTAACCTCTGCTAACGCTGAGATTGAGATCACTATAGCTCCCCCTCATCACCAAATCCCCAACTTAATTTATTCAAAATATAGAAAATAAAATCACAATTAAGATGCAAAATATTTATTCAAAAAAAAAATAAGTTTAGAAAGTTATCAAATACTAAATTAAAAACAAATACTTTTTAAGATATAAATTCCACAATCCTTGATACCTTAGTAGTGTATGAACTTTGAATTATTAGGAATTTTTTACCGCGATTTGTTACCCATTCTGTAATCCCATAGAATGTAAACATGCAAAATTAACCTCAGCAAAATTCGAACATCTGACATAAAGGGTAGAATGCAACTGCTTGCTCTCCAATATTGGACCTTTGTTATAAAAATGCAAAACATTATATATAAAAATATATAAATAATACACATACACATTATTTAATTATTTATAATTATATTCTTAACATTTATTACTTTATTTTTATTAAAAATTATATTTAATATATTTTTTAAAAATATATATTTTGTATAAATTTTTAACTATACTCACATTAGTTCAATCATAATAAAATTAATAATTTTTTTATTTGTTTCTTTATCACTCAAAAAATTCATGTAATCTAAATAAATGAATGTATGAAAGTTAACTACAAATTGAAAGATTATATTGACTCTATGAAAATGAAATAATTAAATTCTAGCAATAATTAAATTCTAGAATATGTTTCATATATGTTATTAACTCACAGGTCATTCTTTATTAAACTTTGTTAGGAAATGACAGGAAAATATATACTAGCATCCCGATCTTCTGCATATCTTTGCCATACGTATCGTCTGCGAATTGTTAAAACAATGACATTTTAGATATTATTTTTAATAAAAGGACGTGATGCGATCAAGGACAGATATCAGATTTGGAATTCTGTCTATTTTCTCTTCTTCTTTTTTTAGCATGTGGAGTCCTAGAATCAATGAACAATGCCACAAAGGAGTTGTTTTCAACTTTCAGAGAGTAACAGGATATTTTATGCATTTTTTAATTAAAATAATATATTTTTATTTAAAATTATATCGGATAAAAATATTTATTTATATTTTATTTTTTGACTTTCTTAATTTTTTTAAATTTTATAAAAAGTCAGAGGCCAAATTTAGCAAGCTCTATAATTGCATTACACTTCTAAAATTTTGTTAACACTTAGAAACAGAATTTCTTATAGTTTTTTAAAAAAGATTAATAATTTCTTATTAAAATTATTTCTTAACTTAGACTTAATTAGAGAAAAATTTGTTGTTTGTAAGAGATAAAGAGGACTTTATTAATTTCTTATTATTATATATATTATTAATAAAGTTGGCTTTACTTAAGAAAAAATTTAATTTGAAGAAATAAGTGAGGTATAAAATAGCTGATTGAATTAGTATGAGAATATATTATTTGATTGGAAATTTTACTTGTTTATTTATATAGTAATAAGAAATTATTAATCTTTTTAAAGAAAATTATAAAAAATTCTGTTTCTAAAAGTGTTAAAAAAATTTTAGAAGTGTAATGCAATTGCTGAGTTTGCTAAATTTGGCCTCTGACTTTTTATAAAATCTTAAAAAAAATTAAGAAAGTCAAAAAATAAAATATAAATAAATATTTTATCAGATATAATTTTAAATAAAAATATATTATTTTAATTAAAAAATGCATCAAAAATCCTATTACTCTCTAGAAGTTGGAAACGACTCCTTTGTGGCTTTGTTTATTGATTTTAGGACTCTGCATGTTTAGAAAAATGAGAAAATAAGCAAAATTCCAAATATAATGTCTGTCCTTCATCGCATCACATCCTTTTATTAAAAACAATATCCAAAACATCACCATTTTAATGATTTGCAAGCGATGTGTATGGCAAAGATATGCAGAGGATCGGGACGCTATATACTAAGTCACAAGTTAAAAGATGTTAAAGCCTCTCTTTATTTTATTATTGCTATCATGAATCAACTTAAACAACTAAACTATTCTATAATAAAATTACACCTAATTAAGAACTTTATATTGATTAATGATACATTAATATTTTACATTCTAATAATTATATATTTAAAATTATTAAATTTAACATAATAATTGATAGTTATTAAAAAAAGTATACAATCAAATATTTTTAAGACTTAACAAACATGACAATCCATATGTAAGAGTAAAAAGTGATGATTATAAAATGTATGTATCCTAAGCCTTTAGGTGTCTTCATTATATCTAAGGTTATTATAATCAAATTGGACCGACTAGTTCAACCGGAAACCAAACCCTGATCTAGTCCGAAACTGCTCTTTAGAATCGGTCAACTTTGGTCAAGAACCAGATTTGACCAATCGATTTTGAGCTAAAACCGGTACAAATAAACCGATTTAAACCGATCTTCTTCAAAAATTTCTCAATCTTTGCTGCTACCCAAACTCAAACCCACATACATGGTGCTTCCAAAACATTCTTTGCCATTTGGTCTGCAATGCAACTCCAATTTATATATGTAAATTTTTATATAAATACATTACTAGTGGGTTGTTTTGAAAACATGCATGCTGCCTGGATTCAAACTTGGATACTTGTGCTTCCAAAAGATGTGTGGGCTAGTTGACCTACAAAACGCCTTCAATTTATGTATGTAAATTTTATTATATATAGATTATTGATAGGTTGCATTTTTTCAATAAAAATGGCCATATGGAACGTCAAACCTATGACCCAAAGGAGACATTTTTAACATGCCAACCATTGTGCCATCTTGTCTCTCTTGTCAAAGTTGTGCATAATATTATATAAATATAATTATGATATTTCTTTTAAAATTTATGATATTTAATTTAAACATTTATCAACTATCATTTTTTTATACTATGTTCAAACCTTCAAGAACTAATTAAATTTTATTATACATTTTTTTTAAAAAAATAATAATAATAAATTAATATGTTGAATAATTAATTTTATAATATCTTAATTTCAATACTTGTTTCAACATATTAAATTTGATAATTATATTTATTAATATATAAGCTATTTTAGGCTTAAATTTTAAAATTAAAAAGTTAACTAAATCTAAATATTGTGTTATATTTGATTTATTTTTATATATAATTAGTAATAAAATGTTTTAAATTTTATTAGTATTTGTTTATTATCATTTGTTATACTAAATTTTTAATATTAATATATATAAAAATATATATAATTATTAATCATGATCAAATTAATAAACAATGAACCAGTACATTCATCGATTCAATAACTAATTTAATTTTAAAAATATTCATTATATCTTTAACATATCTAAACTTCTAAAATAATTGAATGAGAATGTAATGTGTTAAATAATTCTTATATTTCATGAAATTAATATTATTATTGCTTAAGTGACTAGGCATTAAAAAGCAGTAAAATAATCAATATACCTAAATGAGACCATCTACTTCATCATTCTATTTGACTATTAATTCCATTGATTAAAATAGAAATGTACATTTGTAAAATAGTAAAGTTATCGATAATTTGGATAAAAAAAAGTAAAGATGATTTAAGCCTAAATAGCTACTTAGAAAATTATTAATAAAATTCTAATAAAAACTTACTTGACAAAAAAAATGATCTAATTAATTAGTAATTTGTTATAGTCTTAGCACTCATTATTAGATTTTCTTCAAAAATAATTAAAAACAAAAAAATTAATTATTTCTCAACCAATAGTCTAAGTCATTTAAAAAAAGGTATGTGTTAATAAAAAAAAATTTATCCAAAAAAAACTATAGTATATGTCATTTTAATATTTATATTGATTTAAAATTTTAAAAATTCTAATTTATTTATATATATTATTTAAAATATATATTTTAAATATATTAATAAAATTTTTCATAAAAATATTACTTTATTTCATCCCTATTTATATATAATAATTTGCTATACTGTACTAAAGGTGCGTACATGTGCATACATGGTATTGTGTCAGAATCCATCCTTCGTATCCTATAGTAGTTTCTTAGGAGTTTTTAACTTGTTATCATGCAGTAATTTATTACTAACCCGTCACAATCCATCTTTGATATCCAATAGAAGTTTCTTTGGAGTTTCTGACCTGATCTCCTTATAGTAGTTTCTTAGGATTTGAATTTTATTCTTCATATTTATAAATAGTATAATATATTACATAAAAATATTATTTTTTATGGCCATTTATATATAATAATTTGCTATACTGTACTAAGGGTACATACATGTGCAGACACGGTATTGTGTCACAATCCATCCTTCATATCCTATAGTAGTTTCTTAGGAGTTTTTGAGTTGATATCATGCAGTAATTTATTACCAACCTGTCACAATCCATCATTGATATCCAATAGAAGTTTCTTTGGAGTTTTTGACTTGATATCCTTATAGTAGTTTCTTAGGATTTGAATTTTAGTCTTCAAATGATCTGTTGAGAAGTTGCCTACCATGAACTTCATTGACTAACCCCCTTTGTTTTACATATAAAGATACTCACATATCCAGTTTCAACCCGATGGGGGGCGAATACTCTTCGCCGATGATACTTTAGTAACCGATTTGTTCATCACCCGAGTGTGCTCAGTTTAGTTACACTCCTCCTTAGACTGCCCTCAACATCTTTAACTTCTCTGGCAGTTCCATTTCTTGAGCACACAAGTATGAATGCAGGTTCATTTTCTTTCATGAGCAGCACCATCTCAAGGTTTTTCCATCTTAACGATGTTCCTACCAACAATCCGACATCAAGTAGCAGTACCACAGAAGCTTGTACTCCGCCACCGAGGTTAGTGCTTATTACTACCTATTTATTTGTCTTCTATATTTCCTTTCTCGTGTGCTTTTTCCGATTCTGACATTTCCTTTATAATTAAAAAAAAAAAATCTGTTGAAGGGGCTCGGTTCTGTCTTTCATCCCTGCATTTCACACTTATTATGCTTATCTCACTGGATCACTGATTACTTTGATTGGAATAACGTATATAAACTCTGGCAGCAACCCCTTCAAAGAATACCCTGTTATCATGAGGCTTTTCTCCATAACAATATTTGCCATGTCATTCTACTCATACCTTTCCGATCAAATCAAATCAATGATCACTCACCCAATTTAAAGGTTGTTGTCTACCATATTTCGGGAATTCTTACCTGTGAGCTACCGTTGTGGGTCCTCGTTCCTCCAAACTGGTGGTTCATCATTAATGTAGTGCTAGTGGCCTTGCGCTTGTCCGACCAATGTCTCTCCCAGCTCTTCACTCACAGTGGGGAGAGGCAAGCTATAGAGATGGTAGACGTGGAAGCTGCCATACCTGGGCATTTCACAAGTTTCTCCCATTCTCCCTAACACCTGGGGATTTCACAAGTTTCAAATTCTCTAACTTTTGTTTTGTTTTCTTTTTATTCTATTTGCAGTTCACTTCAAAAGAGTTGCTTTGTTTAGTCGCCTTAATTGCTGGAAGATATATACGGTGACAAAAATGTAAAGACATGGAAGGAAGTAACCACACAAACTTTTTTACCTATGTTATTTGTATTCATAGTAAAAATCATCAATTACTGCTCTGTATAAAACTTGTTTCTACTACTAATGTCTGTCTTTTTTTTTTCCTCGACTACCCGTTGTTCTTGAGCTTCTTACTGTACTTGTATTTGACCAGCTTCTCTTCGTACTACTTCATCATCATCAGAGAGCTAAGCTCCCCATAAAATATCCCTCCTCCCTGTCTAACTTCTCTCTCTCTCTCTCTCTCTCTCTCACACACACACACACAGACGAACCCCTCCCTCTCCCGTTCTTACCTTACCAATCACACCAGCTAAGAGGCAGGGGATGTGAAAAAATGAAACGTGAGAATGACGAGGGATGAAGTGAATGATATGATAACACTCCTGTCTAAAAAAAAAAGGGCATGTAATAACAGGACGTTTAATGCTAGAACTAACCAAAAAAATAAAAAACCCACCGTATTACGGTGTCGTAGTTCATGACTGTGTTGGCTGTTTGCAGTTTGGAGAGAGAATAGTCAGCGTAACAGTGTGAGAGAGTATTTTATGTCAACTTATTGAACAACTTGAAGGTTTTTTCCCCCTTTTTACTTTTGTTTTCAATGGATCAACAAAGGTTGCTTCACGATCAAACAAAGCTTATAAAGCTTCTCCGTTATGTTAAGGAAAAGGTTATTCCCCTCAACTGTCTAAACTAGAAGAGTTATGATCCCTCTTGATATCATTTAACAAACAATTTTGTATCACACCCAATAAGTGTTTTTCTAGGACGTCTTTTTTTTGTCATTCTTTTTATACTTTTCTTCTTTAAACCTTTCCTTTAAATAGAATAGCTTGTGACTAATAATCCTGTCATCATTAGTTGATTTTGTTGCAAGTCTCTCATACACTAAATCCAACTTGTTTTAATTATCTATTATAATATTAATATGCGACATTTTCTGAACCAAATCTCATAATAACATATGACTTTTGAAATATCATTCTCAATATTTTCTTAATCAGTTTTTTCTTGCTTGAATTGCTCACATTTTTTAATCATAACTTTGTTATTGTCTTCATTTATGATGCATTCTTGATATATTTGTCTACTAATTTGAGATTTATCATTATCTTTTATATACAACTCAAACTCATTGATATCAGCATTATAATAATCATCCATCTAAGAAAATAATTGTGATTTTTCAATACTCATCTATAAATTTAACAAATTAAAAATATTTTAAAAAATTGATCACAATTTATAATTATATATCTAATACTAAAATCTAATCAACATAATATGTTATATATCTATCAAATTTTTATTCATTTTTACATTTTGGAAAATAAAATATATATATAATATATTACATACCTTTGAAGAAGAACTCAAATGGTCCTCAGATGAAGAAACGACGATTGCTGAGTATGGCTATGTGCAAAACTTTTTTCAAAGATGTTTTTTTTAATTAATTATTGCCTTTCTTTAAAAATGGTGCTTGACTACAGAATGGCATTAACTACAACTTAAAGTCTAATAAGAAAAGTGCTTGAGGTTGGAGTAAATTACAAACTCATGGTTTAGGGTGTATTTAGTTGGGGGTTTTTGGAGGGGAAGGAAATGGGATAAGATATTTGGTTAAAAAAATTAGAAGGGGGGGAGGAAAGGAGGGCAAATTTTCCTCCCCTCCAAATTGGGAGGTTTTAGAGGAGAGGGGAATTTTTTAATTTTAATTTATCTTTTTGTTCCTTAATTTTTTAATATTTTAATATATTAACATTTAATAAAAATTAAGATAATTTTTTTATCAAGAATTAAAAATAAAAAAAAGATTGAAATTCATAATTTTTTTTTGAAAAATATTGATATAAATAACTTTTTATAAAAAAAATTAAAATAATATAAGAGTAAATTTGTCCAAATATAATTACCTTCATTCCCTTTCTGAACTAAATAATAATCTCCCTCCCCTTCCCTTCCTCTTCATTAACCTCCCCCTCCCTTCCCTCCATTTGAACCAAATAGACCTTTACACAACTAAATAGCTTGCATCAAAATAGGCAAATGAGGCATGACATTAACTGCAAATCCATCTATTGGAAATTCATCACATCTCCAGAACATGTAATTACACACATTTTTCAAAACGTGTAATCATAACTCATCTGAAAAACATAGGCATATCTTAGTTGTTTTTCTCACTTATACACCTATTTTTGTTTTTTGCCAATGCCAACCAATATGGCGTGACATATTTCATTAGATTTACATGAATAAATGTCAAATAATTTATAAACACAGAGGGTGGACATTTAATTTATGGGATAAAGTGGGTTGGTGTAGGTTGGATATGGGTTAGCTATGTTTAGATCTTCTCAATTGAAAAGATTCTCAATTGCCTCTCAAATGAGAGATCTAGGTTGTTCATCCATCAACCAAGACAAATTCTCTCCATCCATGTTATTGTGTTGCTATCACAGGGATATGTCTCAACCGAACCCAAACTGCATTATTTTGGAAGCCTAAAACGGTGCATTTGGAAGGTTGAAACAAAAATGCACTGTGCATAGACAAAAAACGCAAATGCAATAAGTTCTTTGAATTGAGCTTCCTTCTTTGCATTCGTTCTTTGTTTTTCTTCCTCAAGGTTTGGCCATGGTCGCAAATTTTGTGAGCTTCTCTATCATAGGCCCAAGCAGCTTGTTTCGCAGTGCCAAAAGTACCAAGCCAGATACGAACCCTAGCAGCTTCTTCAGCAACCCATTTTGTAAGTACTTCTTTCTCTTCTACAGCTTTACCATCCACATTCACCTACTCATTCCTCATCTTTGTATTATAGAACGTAAAAGCATAAACAACTCAAGCCATAGTAACTCTCACCCTTAGTACTCCACAATTGAACAAACCCACAAGGCAAAGTATAAACCCATAAGAAACAAGAACTTCAACAATTGGTGAACTAGAAGCCAAGTCACTGAAAAAACTCAATTATGACTTCAAGACTCTAAACTGTTAGAGTTGAGTCCTAAAAATTCTTTAAACACTCAATCCCTCCTTCCTTTACAAACAAAAGTTTCAAACCTTCATCTTCAAAAGTTAAATTAGACAAACACCTAATTATATTTCCTTGCACTAACGTATTTTCTTGCACAAATCACAACTTTCATGGCATTTTTGTTTTAGCCTTCAAAACACACCATTTTAGGCTCTAGGCTTCCAAAATAATGTGTTTTGAGTTTGGTTGAGACATGTCCCTCCGATAGCCATATATCCCGGTTCTCTTTTGTAGGAGTATCTAGACCGTCCAAATTTAAATTTGGACAGTCCAGATTTTATTTTTTTTAATTTTTTTGGTTTTAAAAAAAGCAAAATGTAAAATAAATAAAGTCTTTTAACTATCAACTTATAAAAGAAATAATGTTTGATATTAAAAAAATTAAAAATAAAATAAAAATAAAATCTGGATCGTCTAAATTAAATCTAGATAGTCCAAATACTCTTACAAAATAAGAGCACACAGTGCTCCTATTTTACAGGAGCAGATAACCCACGTCCGATAGCCACACAACAACATAGACAAAAGGGATTTGGCTGGATTAATAGATGAATGACCTAGACCTCTCAATCAAATTAAGAGTATCCGAATGTGAGTCAACCAGTTTGTTCAAACATAAGTCAAGTAGTTTATTGGTTGTTTAGCTTAAATTATAAGATTTACTATACTTTTGTTAAATGTCATTTATTTACAATTAAAATCTCACATTAAATACTTCATTAAATTGCTTGTAATAAGCTAATGAAGAAAGAAGTTTGGGCCAAATAGTAATAAGAATAGTGCAATATTAGGTCAAATAACTCTTCATTCTCACATAAGACTCTAGGCCCATGTTTTAAAAATTCATCCAACACTTCAATACAAATACCTCAGTTCTATAATATCCTATCTTACACTAATCAAGAGAAGGAAAGAAGATGCCATTCTTTTCTTATATTTTTTAGGGCATGTTTGGTTGGCAAAATGTTAATTATAGAAAAAAAAGGGGGGGGAAAGAGAATATAAAATGTGGATAAGTAAGATGAGAAATGATATTTATTTTCTTCCATTTTAAAAAATAGATAGATAAGATGTGAAATGACAAGTGTTATTGAATAATAATTATAAGAAAATAATAGATATTGTACATAGGTGATGAAAAAAGATTATCTTTCTTATGGTTGAACCAAAAGGGCCCTTAATATATTCAAAAAATCATTTTAGTTGAAAGGACCTCTACGAAGGCAAGCTTCTCAAGGGCTACAAAAGAATAAAAGGTTTGCGCACAGGAGCATTGTTAACGCACTTCACAAAGCATCATCTCTCTCTACTTAGCAATCATTTTATCTCACACAAAAAGAAAGAAAAAAAAAACTCCCAATTAGGCCTCTTGAAGCATTTTTTTTCTCTTTACAAACACTCATCTTGAACATAGGAGAGAAGGAAAGAGAGAGAGAGAGCTTTGCTATAATGGAATTTCATGGCATTTAATGAAGATCCTTGCCCGTTAAAGAACATTTAGCCATTTAATGAAGAACCAACAGATGGCTTTGCCAATCATTAATATTTAAGAAGCCTTCATCAAGCATGAAGTTACAAGGATGAATGTAAGCATTTACTAAAGCATTCAATATAGTCATATACTCATTCTCTATTATTCATTACTGGACTACTTTCTTTCCATTCTCAATAAATTTTGCAAGCTGTTATGCTACTCTGTGCAAGCTTGTTTCAATATTTGTCAAACCTTCCTGCTAAACACTAATTTTTTTTGGGTACATTTGAAAAAACTTAAATAACTAGTAGAACCTAAAATCTTAAGATCCCATTTAGCCTACTTGTGTAAACCTTTTCGTAATGAGTCATCCATAATAATAACTTTCCTCGAGACAAATTGATTAACTAGATTCCAAAAGTCATCTTTAAGCATTTGTACACCCAAAGCACTATCAACCTTGATTTGAAAAATCACTTGTTGTATCTCTTCAATAGTCAACCCCAGTTGAAGACTACTTAAATGTTCCGAGGAGAATCGAGGTAAAGAGAAATTCTTTAACTTTAGAATAATTTCCTACAAATTATATTGCTACAAAAGAGTAAAGACCTTTGGAAAATGATTGCCTGTAATGTTTTCAATCTATGTAAAATCTTCAACCTAATCACCTTGCTCTGTCCTCAATCTAGTAATGGCATTATTACTAGATCACTTATTTACTATACCATGAAATTATTTAGTATTTATGTCTCCATTTACAAGCCACATCTGACAAGCCTTGTGTGCCCGTAAAATTTTCTCACAGTCATATAAGAATTCAAGGTATTGTCTCAACGGCTTCTCAATATGTTCCACCTGATCCTCTACTAAATCACATTGAACTTCATTTAATTATTGTGTCTAACAGTGAAATTTTAAGATTAACTTACCAATAGAGGTTCAATTTCATCACAACAATTCTCTCCTAACATTTGATAATTTAGACATAACAAAAAAAGTTGATGAACTAGGTTTCCTTTTATTTCATATAATATTTACAACATTTTCATGTTAGGCAAAACAAAACCAAAAGTTTTCAAATCGAAATGGCTACTCCCAAAATGAAATCAAAATATCAATCCATAACAAAATTGGGGCATAATTAGATACACCAAGTGTGAGATTAAATACATGAGTGCGAGGATAAAAATCAAGCCAACGAATTACAAACTACTTTAGCTAATCACGACCAAACAATATCCTGGACCATCCTATTATTTGTCCAACTGAACCAAGAACCAACTGAAATCCCCAATGTTAACCATGGTTAAGAAATAGAAAGAATAATGTATTTAAACTAAACCCACTAAGGCTACACATCCAGCCTGGCAAGCCTAATCCCACCTAATCACATCAAGTCAAATTAGACCGGGCCCAAAAAAAGAAAATCAAGCCAAGCCATATGTCATGTTGGCTAGTTTAGCCTATCTCGACCCAATTCCAATACTCTAATACTTTTAAAAAATTTTGTAAAAATCTATATAAAAATTTTATCTTTAAGGGATAAAATATAATTTTAGAAGAATTCATATAAAAATTTTATTTTTTTTAAAGCTTATTTTATAATTTTTACCCAATTAAAAAAATTGGCCTAACCAATTTAGAAAACCAACCTAGCTCAACTTGAATCCAAACCAAATTAAGCCTAACCTGACACTAAACCAGGCCAATACTTGGTTTAGTCTGACCTATAAACACCCATAAATCCCACAAAATATATCTTTTAAATTTGTTTGAAAAACCATAAACAAAAAGTAAAAAATAATAATCTAGCCCAAACCTATATGTAAAGCCATGTGAATCCAATGAGAAGAATATTTCTCAATTTAGCCTCTTAACTCATCTTTCCAAGCTAGAAATAAGCCTCCACTTCATCCAACAAGATCAACACCAAAAAAAACCCTTCAATAACCAAAACATTTGTTACACCCTACTCCCCGAAGAGAAGGGTTAACGAGCATGGGGAACCCATACAGGGTTCTTAGCTACGGCTTAATTGATTACTTTAACCCTATCTCATCTGGTATAGATATATATGTAACTTCTTTCCTTGTACTCTAGTTTTTTATAGAAATTTCGGCAGAGTGTCCCCTGTAAATAGGACATCCCAAATTCTTACAAACAGCCAGAATTCTACAGAAATAACAATAGAGAGCTCTGCTCTCATCAGCCCATCATTTAATACATCGAATAACCAAAATAGGAAAAGGAAGAATGGAACCTATAACTATTGGTCCTACTTTTGAAATATTTACAAAGCACTTTCTATCAATTACAATAAACACAACAAAATAATAACTAAGCCCCAGCTCCAAAAAGAGGCTCACCACCACTACGCCTCAGGACCTACAATGTGGGAGGCAGGTCAGATCCTATAACGCTATCTGAAAAAAAATTTAGATTAACGGAGTGAGACAACTCAGTGAGTAGATAAACAATTACAATAATTATTACTATTAGTTTGACCAATGTTAGTGGCGGCTTCACCTCGTTGGCAGCTCCTTACCCCTTAGGGGTGGCTACACCTAACAGGCAGCTCCTTACCACTACCAGTACACACTATAGCCAAGTCCCTGGGGCGGTTTCACCTCGTTGGCAGCTCCTTACCCCTTCGGGGTGGCTACGCCTAACGGGCAGCTCCTTCTCCCCCTAGATCTCACCTGAAGCATCAAGTAGTATAACAAGCACTGGTAACCCATGCACAATAAGGCCGAAACAAAATGAGAAATGCTCGTTCGTCGCCTCCCTGAACATAGGGTCATTTGTGGATGGCACGACACACTTAGGGCAAGTAAAGGATACTATGCAATAATGAAATAAGGTACCATAGAATAGATAAACCAAGAATAAAATAAAATAAAGAAAACGAGACAGGGAGAAAAGAGAAATAGAAAGAAAGAAACTATATAACCAATTAAATACCAACACAGGCCATCATGGGTGAAACTAATTGGATGCCAATATACTACCCATACAAGGCTAAGGTGGAAAGAAAGAAAAAGAAAGACAATAATAATAATAATAATAATAATAAACATTTCTAAAGACTGATTAAGAATCAAACGCATATATACATGTATATTTGTTATGTGTGGGTATGTATATAAATTTCTTTAGGAACTATGGTCATGAACATAATGTACATAAAAAAAAACATAAGGAACTCAACCTCCAATTCATAACAAAATCCAGATCTCTCAAACGGTCGATCGATAAGCATACTTGGTAATTATTTTTTTTAATACCTCGCTCCCTAATTGAGGAGTCAGGACTAAGTAAATTCCTACTTGGAATTCCTTCCATGTAAGGAAGAATTTGGGACAAGGTCCGATAAGGACGGTACACATACCACCACAAATCTAAATTAACCTATAACGCACAGCACCAGAAGAACTTCAAATTATCCCTTGCAAGTAGGTACGTATATATAGCATTGAAAAGCACAGAAGCTATTGCAATTATTTTCCACTCACAATGATGTCACAAACTAACGAGTGCTCGTTCCTCCTCAAGGTTTAGCTCCTTGCAATTATCAACGTCCCCGGAGCCTCCTATTATCGCCAAACTTGCCAAAATCAGTACATGAACCCGGAACACAGTAACTTTTAAGCATCTGTCTAATTCATTAAATTCCCCAACCAATGATTCTTCCATACTATAACCCATTCATCATTTAAGTTTCAAAAATCATTTCTAAGGTAGGAAAATTAAAGATTTATGCGAAAGTAATACACTTAGGAAACCTTATTCCAAAATTCCCAATTTCTTTCTGTTTCTCGGCCAACCTAGCAAGGCAAAGGCTCAAATCCCTCTCTTCCCTCTATTGCTTTAAGACAGGCCCAGAAATGGAAGGGAAGAACTATAACAACTTAACCAAGTCATCAGAATGAAGCTTGACCGAGGAAGAAAGAAAAATCGGAGCTCACCTTGGGTTGCCAAGCTTCGGACCAAGTTCGAGGATTTCAGCTCTCGAACCAGCAACAAGAAGACGCAGAAAGACCACCACTACGCCGGAGGAGCTTCTTCGAAAGGAAAGAAGGAATTGGCAGCTCGAACGATGGAGGAACAGGGGAGCTTGAAGGAGGCGAGGCCAACGCGATGGGAGGGAGAAACAGCGGTGTGCAGCGACGGAGTCATAAGGGATTTGCTCAGATTGTTCGAATGAAGCTAAGGAGGTGATTTTCGGTGCTTAATCGCCGGAGAGGAGGGCTAGGAAGCTTCAGCGAGCTGATGGGAAAAAGCAAACGCAGCAAGGTGAGAGAGAAAAAAACAAACCCAGAAACCAGTGAGAGGCAACGGAAAGAAGAAGGTAACGTGGAAAAGAAAAAAAAAGTAAAATGCTTCCTCCCCTTTTTATATATATATATATATATATTTTCTTCTGGTATAAGCCATGTATAAGCCACATCTTGCATTTGGTATGTGGCCAACTCAATTCTTTCTTCACCTGAGCATTTTAGAGCCTGGCATGCCTTCTCCACACCGTCAATGAAAAGCTGGGGGTCCTCTCGGCTATCAGACCCAGAAAATGTTGGTGGCTTCAATTTTAAAAACCGCGATATCAAATCATCGGTATTCCTTCTCTCATTTTGCACTAGTTGTGCCACAAAAGTAGGCTGAGCCTGTGTTTGAGCTTGCGGGGCGACAACACCCACTAGCTGATCAATTCGGGCGCTTTGTGCTTGCACCACATTAGCTAATGCCTCCACAGTTCCTTGTAATCTAGCCACCAAAGCATCCAAGGATCCCAATTGCGGTTGAGGAGGTACAATTCCTTCTACTGTTATATTCTCTGTTGGGGGCGGGGCGGCCCTGCCTTGCCCACTACGCCCTCCACGTCTACCTCCTCCACGTCTACCTCGACCTCTACTAGCCCCTCTACCATGACCCCTAGGGGCTGGAACTGCCGGTGGAGTAGGAGCCTCAATAGAAGGCTCATCTGCATTTTCTTCTGCAACTGCTCCTACAGTTGCACTAGATCCCGCCGGCATCGTCACTCTATAAAAACAAAAGCACAAGTTTAGAACAAAATAAAGGAAACTAATCGTTCATAGACATGCATATTCACAAACACCCATGCTTCCCACGGTATTACACATGGGGAAAGAACCCTTAACACCCGATAAGGCCTCTAATGATACCTTAGTTATAATTTTGCCCGGGTTCATAAAGATAACTAAAGCGTCATTAGGGGAGCACTTATTTCATAGGACACAGGAACTTATGCTCTGATACCACTTTGTTACGCCCTACTCCCCGAAGAGAAGGGGTAACGAGCACGGGGAACCCATACAGGGTTCTTAGCTACGGCTTAATTGATTACTTTAACCCTATCTCATCTGGTATAGATATATATGTAACTTATTTCCTTGTACTCTAGTTTTTTATAAAAATTTCGGCAGAGTGTCCCCTGTAAATAGGACATCCCAAATTCCTACAAACAGCCAGAATTCTACAGAAATAACAATAGAGAGCTCTGCTCTCATCAACCCATCATTCAATACATCAAATAACCAAAATAGGGAAGGGAAGAATGGAACCTATAACCATTGGTCCTACTTTTGAAATATTTACAAAGCACTTTCTATCAATTACAATAAACACAACAAAACAATAACTAAGCCCCAGCTCCAAAAAGGGGCTCACCACCACTACGCCTCAGGACCTACGATGTGGGAGGCAGGTCAGATCCTGTAACGCTATCTGAAAAAAAATTTAGATTAACGGAGTGAGACAACTCAGTGAGTAGATAAACAATTACAATAATTATTACTATTAGTTTGACCAATGTTAGTGGCGGCTTCGCCTCGTTGGCAGCTCCTTACCCCTTAGGGGTGGCTACACCTAACGGGCAGCTCTTTACCACTACCAGTACACACTATAGCCAAGTCCCTGAGGCGGCTTCACCTCGTTGGCAGCTCCTTACCCCTTCGGGGTGGCTACGCCTAACGGGCAGCTCCTTCTCCCCCTAGATCTCACCTGAAGCATCAAGTAGTATAACAAGCACTGGTAACCCATGCACAATAAGGCCGAAACAAAATGAGAAATGCTCGTTCGTCGCCTCCCTGAACATAGGGTCATTTGTGGATGGCACGACACACTTAGGGCAAGTAAAGGATACTATGCAATAATGAAATAAGGTACCATAGAATAGATAAACCAAGAATAAAATAAAATAAAGAAAACGAGACAGGGAGAAAAGAGAAATAGAAAGAAAGAAACTATATAACCAATTAAATACCAACACAGGCCATCATGGGTGAAACTAATTGGATGCCAATATACTACCCATACAAGGCTAAGGTGGAAAGAAAGAAAAAGAAAGACAATAATAATAATAATAATAATAATAAACATTTCTAAAGACTGATTAAGAATCAAACGCATATATACATGTATATTTGTTATGTGTGGGTATGTATATAAATTTCTTTAGGAACTATGGTCATGAACATAATGTACATAAAAAAAAACATAAGGAACTCAACCTCCAATTCATAACAAAATCCAGATCTCTCAAACGGTCGATCGATAAGCATACTTGGTAATTATTTTTTTTAATACCTCGCTCCCTAATTGAGGAGTCAGGACTAAGTAAATTCCTACTTGGAATTCCTTCCATGTAAGGAAGAATTTGGGACAAGGTCCGATAAGGACGGTACACATACCACCACAAATCTAAATTAACCTATAACGCACAGCACCAGAAGAACTTCAAATTATCCCTTGCAAGTAGGTACGTATATATAGCATTGAAAAGCACAGAAGCTATTGCAATTATTTTCCACTCACAATGATGTCACAAATTAACGAGTGCTCGTTCCTCCTCAAGGTTTAGCTCCTTGCAATTATCAACGTCCCCGGAGCCTCCTATTATCGCCAAACTTGCCAAAATCAGTACATGAACCCGGAACACAGTAACTTTTAAGCATCTGTCTAATTCATTAAATTCCCCAACCAATGATTCTTCCATACTATAACCCATTCATCATTTAAGTTTCAAAAATCATTTCTAAGGTAGGAAAATTAAAGATTTATGCGAAAGTAATACACTTAGGAAACCTTATTCCAAAATTCCCAATTTCTTTCTGTTTCTCGGCCAACCTAGCAAGGCAAAGGCTCAAATCCCTCTCTTCCCTCTATTGCTTTAAGACAGGCCCAGAAATGGAAGGGAAGAACTATAACAACTTAACCAAGTCATCGGAATGAAGCTTGACCGAGGAAGAAAGAAAAATCGGAGCTCACCTTGGGTTGCCAAGCTTCGGACCAAGTTCGAGGATTTCAGCTCTCGAACCAGCAGCAAGAAGACGCGGAAAGACCACCACTACGCCGGAGGAGCTTCTTCGAAAGGAAAGAAAGAATTGGCAGCTCGAACGATGGAGGAACAGGGGAGCTTGAAGGAGGCGAGGCCGACGCGATGGGAGGGAGAAACAGCGATGTGCAGCGACGGAGTCACAGGGGATTTGCTCAGATTGTTCGAATGAAGCTAAGGAGGTGATTTCCGGTGCTTAATCGCCGGAGAGGAGGGCTGGGAAGCTTCAGCGAGCTGACGGGAAGAAGCAAACGCAGCAAGGTGAGAGAGAAAAAAACAAACCCAGAAACCAGTGAGAGGCAACGGAAAGAAGAAGGTAACGTGGAAAAGAAAAAAAAAAGTAAAATGCTTCCTCCCCTTTTATATATATATATATATATATATATATTTTTTTTTTTTCTTCTGGTTATTACAACATTGAAAACACCTAATTAACTTGTTCATCGATTGTAGAGTTTCAATAAGAAAAACAACAAAGGGATTATATTCACAAATTAACATACATAATCTCTAAATTATCATGGGTTTAGAGATACTACAATAGTTCTAATAGGGAATCCTTATGGTACCTTGGGAAGCTTGTAAGAGGAAGCTTCCCAAAACCCCATGTGATTAACAACAACTATAAGTTCCTTAGTCTTTGGATCCTCTATGATAGTCGAAAGACTACTTGATTTCATTTTGCAACAATGATAAACTTTTAGTGAGTATCTACCACACCAACCCTTAGATACATCTTTGATAATAAAATGCCTCTTCTCAAAATTAACTCCATTGGTTGGCCATCAAGTTTAAATTTCCTTGCTTTATCACCAAGACTTGTGCCATGCCATTGATCTTTTTTAGGGGAAGGAAGTGGAAGATTTAAAGAAAGAATGAGGATACCCCTTTCTTAACCTATCACCTCTTTATCCTTATGATTAAAGTCAAGGAAATGTAAACTATGTTTGACACATTTTGAATCCATGTTAAAAAATTCACCCATTACTTCCTTTTTTCATAAGGATAAAATCGAGACAATTTACTTCTCTTAGTAACATGAGATAAGTCAAAGTCTTGATAAGCACCAATGAATTTTTGTTTCTTCCTTAACCACCCATTGTCACAAGCAAAGTCCTTGCCATTTTGTGATAAACAAACTTAAGATCCATAGGAATATTATTCACACCACCTAGAAAAGTAATATCATAATTTGAACTAAATTTGGCCTTCTTCCTCAAAATATAATAAGATCCAATATTTGGTGTTTCTTGGTTGAGAAAGTAAGTTGTCTAATAAGAGCACCACTCGTGCAATTGCTGATCCACTTGTTGAGTGAACACAGAATCTTGAACCTCATTATTACTTCATAATTACTTCATAATTTTGTACAACATAATTACTTCATAATTTTTTTTTTTGGGTCCAAAATCTAACACCACTTGTTCATATGGACTGGAGGAGACTAAGTCAACAAAAAAAACACATACAATTTGTCATCTCAAATGACAAACAAGAATTTTTTGTTAGAAAAAATGTAGAATGAAATGATAAAAGAAAAAGTATCATTGTTTGGCACTTATAATAACAGTTAGATGTATTTTTTTCTGGTTTAACCTTATATAAATAAGTAATGTTAGAGATTTGGATAAAAAATTATCAAAAGAATTATATTACCAAAACATAAAGTCTAAAAGATCTATAATCAACTTTTAAAATTTAGAAGAATAAATTATATATCCCTCTAAATTAAGAAAAATTCTTGGCATTTTTGCATTGTATTTATTTACAACGAAATCTGTTATTCAGGACAAACCAAAGCAATGGAAAACAGTCCAATATCGCATGTGGCATTATGCCTTTAGGGAAAATACACAAGTATAATCAAGTATCTGGACCATATACTTATAAATAGTTCCAATCCCAAACTTCCAAGCTATGAAAAATTAATCAAGGGTATGTGTGGTCAGATTAATTCTCATGCAATGGAACTGCAGTTTCTCCATTTGAGTGTTTGGCTCTGTTCATATAATGTTCATTACTATATTCATATGCTTTCCTCCATTTGAGTTTTGGGCATATGCTTTCCTACTTGGGCGTTTTATATTTCTTTGTTGAAAGGTTCTTCTCCTTGACTTCACGTAGAATAAGTTAAAATAGTAAGACCTGGAAGCATCAAAATAGTTAGAAGTCAACCTGCCCCTCTCATCTCTCAGTAAATTAATACAAAATTGGGAGGATAACTAATATTATATTCCAAGCAATTGTAACCACAATTTCTTTTGGCTTTTCATAAGGATGACAATTTTGACTTTGTTTGTTCCAACTCGTTTAGAGTAGATAATTCAATAGTTGATTAAGTCTTAGAGAGAAATTCAACAAAAACCCAAATAAAAATGCTCGGCTTTTAGACAAAGCCAGGGCATACACCTCCTAATTCCTTCTCCCCTCAAGTCCACTTGACATAATTTTGCAACCATTTATCTAGAAGTAGAACTGTCTTTGTTTGTTCACTTTAGTATTGCGTCTTACAAGTATCTTTTATTTTTCTCTTACTCCACCATGATTCTCACAAGGTTTGGGTATAGGGGAAGAAAACTCCCAAGAGTATAAGGTAAGAATAAGATAGGTTATAAGTAAATGGGATCAAGACAAATAGTGGAAAACTTGTTTTGATTCACCCCATTTTCATCCCTAGCTTTTCACCCAATTTAAGAAGAGATTAACTGCAGGAGATCAAAAGAAAGGAAAAAGGTATAGGAAAATATCAAAATAAAGAAGAAAATGAAGTTTAATATAATAAAATTGTTTATTTTATTTAAATTTATATTTAATTTTGGTTTCTAACCACAGTTTATAATAAATTAATTATAATTAATTATAATTTTAATTGTAACCATATTTTAATTGGCATATTTCACCACAAAATAGAAACTTTAAAATTAAAAACCTAAAATTAAAAAAATGTTAAAATAATCTGCATGAACACTGCTCAATTTCAAAACCTCCTTGTGACATAAACTAAATTTATTGAACCAATTGTTTAACCCTAATATATATATATATATATATTGAACCAATTGATTGTCAATTTAAATAAAAGTCTCAGGATCAACATTAACCAGAAAGGTCAATTGAAATGCCGTTGAATTAATTAATTGATTATTGGTTGGAAGTTCCAAATCTGATACTAAGTTAATTACAAATTAACAACCATTCTCTCTCTCTCCCTATCTATCTATCTATCTATATAAAACACATATTATGTGAGTTTGAGAAAATTAAGAAACCAAAAAATTGATTTTGGTGGGCTTTCAAAACCAGTGAAGAACTAAAAGCAAAAGACTAAAAGCCATAAGCAAAAGCCAAGTCCAATTTGGCCCTATGCGTCAGCCAACTCTAAATCCTACTATGAAAGCAGAAAATCTGTGTGTGTACAGTGAAATTGAGATGGACGCATCGCACTATAAGAATATATTCGTGGCATAATAAATCAAAGTGCCTCTTGAATAGAAGAAAAGCATATCAGAATTTGCGCCAAACTTGGGATTAAACGTGGAAATAATATAGAAAATATTCATCATAATTTTCGTCTTTAATCATGTCAACAATAAAGTGCCTTTTCTGTGTGGCTAAAATACATTATCACGTAGGCATTTGTTCAAAGTGGAAGGAAAAACATTATGAGATATAAAATGTTGTTAAGGAAATTGCCACCACCCCTTAATATTCTAGAGTGATAAGTGTTGTAAGAATAATTTATAAATTAAAGTATGTCTTGTTGGATATTTTAAAATAAAATATTATAATTAGAATAATTAAAAAAATTCTAATTATGAAATATTCTCTTTTTAAAATATTGTAATCCAAATATTTTAGGAATATGTCATGTAGACAGTTATCTAATAGTGAGTAAATAATGGTCAGTAACACACAGTAAACAAAGTGTCTTTCTTTGATAAAAAGAGACATATTGTTCAATTGACATTGTGTGAGACAATTTTTGGTAAGAAAAGATTTTTTTTTCAGGAGATCATCGCTAAAATTAGACACTTGGAGGAAAATTGCATCTCATCAATTCACATCCATTTTCTTCTCCTTTTCTTGTGCTGTAATTTCAAGTGCATATGATCTGTATTTTGAAATTGGGCTTTCAACATTAAAACCAAATTACTATGATTAGAAATATTTATAATGGTTTTGCTATTGAATCTCATCTTCTAATATTTGAAATTATTGTATGTTATTGAGCATGTTTAATTTATAGAATATCTAGAATTGCCTTACATGTATATCAAACAATTAACTGCTACTTGGACATTGATTCATATTTAGACTTCTTAATTAACTATCAAAAAAAGGGATCATACTTAATCAGCTTAAAATTTTTATATAAAGGTGACTCATATGAATGTCATTATACCGAGCTTAATTTAAATATCCAAAACAAAACAATTAAGAAAATGCATAATGATTTTTCTTTTCATGTAAAAAAAGTAGAGATAATATAAGGAAAAGATAAAAACAAAGCAAATATAATCTAAGACGTCATGGGTGATGGAAAGGAGCCAAGAAAATGGAAAGTGGAATTATAGTGGATGATGTAAAACGAAGAAGAGGGAAAAAAAAAGTCCTTTGAGAAACTTTAAAAAAAGCTTCCAAGTCTGTGGGTTGCTTGTTCAAAATACATGGAAGCGGATAATTCTCAAAAGTAAAGATGCATATATGACATAATAAGCCAAAAAGGGCTTTTGTGCTTTTCCATATTATGCATACCAGTTAATATTATATGGTCAGGATTTCTTATAGGCCAAAATGGTTCAAGTTGTCTGCGAAAGATTAACGGTTAAGTATTTATTTATTTATTTGTCAATACATCACAAGATTATGTTTTATTTAAAAAAAATTATTAGAGAAAGAAAAAGACATAAGATGAAATTTAATAAAATCTACTTATGCAAGCTCTACCTCTTCTCTTTCTCTCTCCCAGCCAAAAAAAAAAGAAATCTGAACTTATTTTCTTTTTAGGATATTGCTGTGTTGGATAGACGAGAGAAAGCTAAATGAAAAACAGAAGAATATTCAGATAATATTATAGAGAACACCAGCCAGATCAGGTGTGTAGTTATTATCAGTTTATAACTGGAGCAGTATATATCGTCATTATCTTGGGTTCGGACCACTTGGCTAATTTGTGGTTTTCACTAAACTTGCACCATTGGCTATAAAAAGACTTTGTTAAGGTTTTTGAAGCTCTCAAATATGCCAAGGCAAGCTTTAATAGTGACACATTGATATTCGTGGACCCATAAAAGAATTTTTAATTTTATTGGTGAGGACATGAGAGATGTAGATTTTTTTTTTTTTGGGAAAGCGGCTGTAGAAATATATTTTTTAATACAAAGTATGTATTTATATTGTTCTCACACTTCAGAGTGTATGATGAAAATATCAGGTTTGAGTTGTCCGGCTAGTTGATTATACAGTTAATTAATGACTTGCTTAGTACTTAAAAAGTTATGTATAAAAATAAAAATAAAATAAAAAATAAATTTAATATTTTTATTTTTAATGATTAAGTAATGATTAATAGATAGAGTTAATAATGATTGAATAATAATTAAAAAAATAAAATAGTAATTATACCAAAAAATTTATCCCCTCTTGCTTCCTTAAGGATACCAAACAAGGCGTAAATATTAATCAATTCCGTTGAATTATATATTTTTATGGTTGGCTTTTTTTTTATCATTTAATAAACATCAAAGGAAATGCCTCTACCATATATGACATCCACATGCTTAATTAATGTCAGATTTGCCTAACCTTATTCTAATACCATGTGTCAATCAAGTGTTTAGTTATTTATTTATTTTAATGAAATAACCTTAATCTAATACCACATGTCAATCAAGGTATTATTTATTTAGTTGTTTATTTTATAGAAGGCAGAAAATTTAGAAATTCGTTCATCTCAAAGATATAGTCCAGCTTCAGTGACAAGTTTAACAATGACAGAATTTTTAGATCAAATAATAAAAGATAAATATTTGTAATAATCTTTGTTGAACTACAGTACAAATAAAAGTTCCTGCTCTCCACTCTCTTGAATTAAAATTCACTACCATTCTCGATGCTGCAACAAAACAACTACATTTATTTACTCACATAAAAGATCCATCAAATTTCACAATATTATAAGATTTTGACCTTCATATCACATATATAAAGTATAAAAACTTTCAAATAAATGGAAGACTAACATAAAATCTTTAAAGTCTACCATTAAGGTAGAAAGAAAAGACAAAAAATTTTAAATTTATCATGAAAAACAGATTAAAAGACTAAATAAAAGCAAAGAATAGTTGTAATATACAAATAAGACAAACATATAAATGGATATTCATTAGATCTGCCGTAGTAGATTTGAGAATGTTTATTTATAAAATAAGAAGAGATGAGAAAGAGAGAGGGAGATAAAAAAGATTGGAAAAAAAGGAAAGAGGTGGATAAAGACGGCCACTAGAAGCGGCAGCCCCCAACTCTTAAAGAGCCCATTCGGTAATTTTTGTGATTATTTTTGTATAATTTTTATGTAATATTTATAATATTCTTATAATTATTGTTTAATATTATTTTATTATTTTTATTATTTTTTCAATTAAGAATAAAAAAACTATTTTTATTTTTAAAATTATTTTAATTCCATCTATGATTATATTCCTTTTATATCCTATTTTACGGGCTCTTATATTATTTGAGTATTTTGGTAGATGGTTAGAGTAACAGAAAACAAAAAATGTTTATAGAGAAATTTTTGAAGTAGCTAAAAAAAATGTTTTTATATGTATATATAATAGAATTGCTCTTAAGTGATATTAAACAGATATATCTTTTTTCAAGATTAATGCTGTACCCAAATAAAATATTAAATGTCAAGAAATACCCAATATTTCTGAGTTTTAACATGTTAAGAATTTTTGCTTATTTTTCAATTTCAAGCGTTCATTTATGCTCTATATGATTAGAAGATATAATAATAAAAAGAATATAAAATATAAATAAATAAAATAAAAAATAATTATTTTATTTTTATTTTTAAAAAATAATATGATAGATAAAATAATAAATATAAAAATATTATACATATTATGTAAAAAAAATACATTTATAATATTACGAACCACGAAACTTGTAGTTTCCATACGTCAAGTTTGGCATTGTTAAACTTGAATGTCAGGAACTATAAAGAAACTATGGATTGACTTTCTGTCAGCTTCAAATCTTTTCCTACGAATTTTCCCACTTTGCCGCATTAGTTATTATTTTTTTTCGTTTTTGGGTTAAAAAAGACAGTGATTAGTTATGTATCAATTTTCATACCCTGTGGATTATGGGAAATTAATTGCTTCTAACCATGGCTTTTCTGGACTTTTTTTCAGTTTAGAATTATTATCTGAAATAATAATATATTGATGTAGCATGTATGATAGACAACAAGAAGAATTACGATTTTTAAAACTTAATAAGTCAATTAAGTTATTAATAATGAAAGAATTAAATATTTTATTCTTCTAAAACTATATATAATCAATTAAAATAAAAAAAATTATCGAACAAAAAATTTTGAAATCCTAATCCTAATTTTAATAAAAAAATATTAACAAAATAATAACTCTGTAAGTTCAATTGTCTTTATTCATATAGCTAAAAAATTATCTCTGTTCATAATTACTAAACTACTTAAAGTTATCCCAACTCTCTCGTGCTAAATGATAAAAACTAAAATAAAATAAAATAAACAATAACTCTATTTATCAATCGGCCATAAAACAAAGTGCATCTAACTTTTCTTTCTCAAATAAAGAAATTAATTATGTTTTATTTAATTCTAATTTTATGCTTTTCTGTTTTAATTTGTTAACTCTATCTTTCAGGGGAAAAAGAAAACTATTTTAATAAAATTGTATTATTCAATATTTTTCTCACATAACATCTTTACATTATCAATTAAATTATTAAAATAATTAAAACAATTAAAATAATAAATTAAAATGTTCATAAAAAATTGAAATTATATATATATATATATATTGCCCGTCCAATCAAAACCACTGGCCTCGTCCTTCCCTTGTTTCGTAAACCTCACTTCCTTCCTTCCCTCTCAAATCCCAATACAGCACAAATTCAAGCTCTCTTCTCTCTGTTTTCCCAGTTTGTCCTATTCATTTCTTCACCAATCACCAATTCCGTATTTCCGTCTTCGTCAATTTCTTTATCTCCGATTGCTCTCAGAAGGCAAACATGCATATTTTCCCTTACAAGAGGAGAAAAATCGATAGCTTGGCTTCCGAAACTCAAGCCCTAGTATACTCTGTTTCGTAATTTGTTTTCTATCTTCGATTATCAACATGATTCTTTGCAACCCATTTTTTCTCTTCGTTCTTATCATTTTTGTGTTATATATAACTCGTGTGATTCTGTTTAAAACTGGATTGATGTACACTGTAAAGAAATGTTGGAGAACCATTGAAGATAGTTTTTATGTTTACCAGTTCTTCAGAGTCCCAGAACTCAACGAAGGCATGCAGGAGAATCCGCTTTACACGAAGGTCTCTCTGTATTTGCATTCTCTGCCTTCTCTTGAAGATTCTGATTATACCAATTTGATCACGGGGAAGAAGAATAACGACATCGTTCTCTGCCTTGACCCCAAACAAACCATCGAGGACGATTTTCTCGGGGCTAGAGTTTTCTGGCTTAACGATGGAGACGAGAAGTCCGAGTCAAACCGTACCAGAACGTTCATCCTGAAGATCAGGAAAGCTGACAAGCGGCGAATTCTCCGTCCTTATCTCCAGCACATCCACACCGTCGCGGACGAAATCGAGCAACAAGGAAAACGTGATTTGAGGCTGTTCATGATTGCCGACCCTATCGGCGGCGGAAAAGGACGGTGGAGATCCGTCCCCTTCACGCATCCCTCAACTTTCGACACCATCGCCATGGAATCTGACCTCAAGAACAAGGTGAAATCCGACCTCGAATCTTTCCTCAAGGCGAAGCAGTACTACAACCGACTCGGCCGTGTGTGGAAACGGAGCTTCCTCCTGTACGGCCCGTCCGGCACCGGAAAATCGAGCTTCGTCGCCGCGATGGCCAATTTCCTCTGCTACGACGTGTACGACATGGACCTCTCGAAAGTCCCGAGCGATTCGGATCTGAAATCCATGCTGCTTCAGACGACTGCGAAATCGATTATCGTCGTCGAAGACCTCGATCGGTTCCTGATTGAGAAATCGACGGCGGTGAGCTCATCGGGGATTCTGAACTTCATGGACGGGATCTTGAACTCGTGCTGCGCCGAGGAGACGATTATGGTGTTCACGATGAACAGCAAGGAGCAAGTGGATCCGAATGTGCTCCGTCCGGGTCGGGTCGACGTCCATATCCGGTTTCGCCTGTGCGATTTTCCGGCGTTCAAGACGCTAGCGGTTAGCTATTTAGGGGTGAAGGACCACAAGCTATTCCCTCAGGTGGAGGAGATGTTTCAGAACGGAGCGAGTCTGAGCGCCGCGGAAATCGGTGAGTTGATGATCGCGAATCGGAACTCGCCGAGTCGGGCGATTAAATCGGTTATCTGCGCCTTGCAAACGGACGGCGATGGGAGGGGGCACGGCGGGAAGATCGGACGGCAGTTAGTGGACCACGCGGTGGACGTAATGGACGAACCGGATGGGGTGCTGTGCAGCGATGGTTTCCATACGGTTAGGGATTTGCGTAAGCTGTATGCTTTCTTTAGATCAAAGAACCACAGAAAATCTCAGCCGTTGATGCTAAGGCGATGATTGTTGGGGTGTATCAGTAGGCAGATGTCAGTTTGTAGTTGGCTGACAGAAGAAAGTGTAACCTTTGCAATTGTACGAAGAGCAGGGTGGGGATTTGAGGGGTTAGTGTAATTAAGGAGAAATTAGAAAGGCAAAAAAGCAAAGAAGCTTTTTTGTTGATAATTAAATTACCTGTACATTTATTGGCTGGATGTAAATTGATACTCCATTGAATGTGTTATATTTGTTGTGCCGCATTAGAATGTTATTAATGGCAAAGTAAATCATTATCATTAGCATACTCTTCGTAACTAATCTATAGGAACGGAAAAGATTTTATCAGAAAAAGAAAATTAACTAGCATGTTTAGTATTTTTTCCTTTTTGGTTTCATGTATGGTGGAAATAGTTTGGATTTCATTATTCTCCATTTTATCATTTTATTCAATAGATAGAAAATTGATCAATTCTTTTCCTTTTCTGGCCACAAGATCTCCGTTTGTGATTGTTTTAAGTGAATCTGCCATCATAATAATAATAATGGCCATATTAAGATGCTTCTCTTTTCATTAAAAAAAATCCAGCTAATTTAATTTTAAGTTCAGATTGTTATTAGTTTTTAGGGATTTGTATACATACCAATCATGTTGGACACTTTTTTACAAAGAAAAGGATTATATTTAAACGCATATTTTATTATTAATTTTTTATTTATAATATAATAAATGCATCATTTTTAAAAATAAAATAACAGATATATAATTTAATTAAAAGATTATATTTTATTTATAAAAATTATACACTTGTTATATTATTAAAAAATTATATATTAGTCATAATTTAACTAAAATATATAATAATAAAAAAATAATTCATTACATATAATTTTTTTTCCAAAAAAAAAACATGCTACTAGGATATATAACTTGTAAAATATAAAATGTTATCCCAATCAGATATAAAGTGAGCCAAAAACAAAATGATTATATATATGCTTTCTCATTAAACTAAAATATTTCCTGCTAATATTGGAAAAACTTCTCTCTCTCTCTCTCTCTCTCTCTCTCTCTCTCTCTCTCTCTCTCTCTGTATATATATATATCAGTCTCCCTTTTTATTTGGTCATCATATCTTATTATTTTAAAAATAATGAGAATAAATAAGTTCAATTCACAAAAAATGCTACTTACTAATCTATAATATTTTATTTTATATCAATTTATAATTGGACACAGATCCTTTGCAATTACTTATGATTGCAGGCACATTTGTTATTGTAAAAACGTTTGTAGAGAGATCAAAAAATTTAACTGTGATGATAATTTTTTTATTATAAAAAAAAATATAATTGTGAGGACAAAATTTTTAAATTGGAAGAAAAATTACACTCTAAGAATTTTAACTTGAGGACAAAAGTTTTAGCTATAAGAAAAAGTATTTATTGTAAGGGATTTTAAAGTTTAAAATTATTTCAAAGACTTTATAGACTAAAAATTTGTTCTCACTGTTAAATTTTTTGCTCCCACTATTAAAATTTTTAAAGTGTAATTTTGTTTAAGTTAAAATTTTTAGTCATCATAGTTTTTTTTTTATGGCTAAAACTTTTTATCATGATAGTTAAAACTCTGTATCTCTTTACAAAAAGAAAAAAGGCACATGATAAGCAAATGCTTAACTACATCTCTTATAGTCATTAGTATAACTGGCAAACTACAAAGGATTTGTGCTTTGTTGAAGATTGATAGGTTTGGATGAGAAACATGGGTCATCAATAGTTAAGCATTTACTTGACGTGTGTTATTTTTTTTGCTAGAAAGATAAAAACTTTTAATTTATGGAAATAAAAATTTTACCTATTAAAAAAATTAATCGTGATGACAAATTTTTAGTCAATTGAACCTTTAAAAAAATTTTAAAATTTAAAGTTGTTTATAATAAATTCTTTTGAAATTAAAATTTTTTTCTTTACAATTAAAATTTTGGACTATAATATTTTTTTAAAAAAAATTCTTGTTCTCACAGTTAAATTTTTTGACTCTCATAATTAAAACTTTTTTTTCACAACTAAAATTTATAATCTCTCTAAAATAAAAAGGACACATCAAGCAAATGTTTAACTGCATCTCTTATCATCATTGGTGTGACCACAAATAATTCAAGTCCTTTATAATTAATTTTGTTTTAGTATGGCAGATTCCAATTGCAACCAAACTTGATAAGGCAAAGGAAACCATTGCTCTTTCCCTCTAAGCGCATGAACCAAACGGATTGTTATTTTTTTAATTTTTAATATGTCCTCTAGAAATTTTTCTTTTGCCCCCTTTATATATATTTTTTTAGAATCCCAAACATATGTTTCAAAAGATATAAATGTTTCTTATATTAATAATAAAAATAAATTTTATAAAACAAATAAAATATAATATAATAACTTTTATATATTTTAAAAATTTTGTAAAAAGTCGTTGTTGTATGTTTTGAACTCCGTGCATATTTATTTATTTTTTTAAATTTATTTTAAATTTTTTAACTTTTACTATATTGGGACCCATGCTATTAGCATGGCCCCATCTAATTTTTAATAAAGACTAATGATACATTTTTTACTATCTAACTTTTACTCTTTTACAAATTTTTTTTTGGATTCTTTTATCATATTTTCTACTCATTGTAAAATAAAACTTTATAATAAAATAGAAGATATTTTTTATAAATAATTTGATCATTTATATTAAAAAAATAAATTACAAAGAATTTCATTACTGAAAAAATTATAAAAAAATTATATTCAATTTAAGAATTAGGGAGTATGATACTAATGATTAATATATATTGTATCATTTTTAATATATATTTTTGTATTAAAATTTACATTTATTTTGATATTATTATATTTATTTGCTTTATTTATTATTATGTGTCTCTGATTTATAATTTTTAGTAAATTTTATTAGTATATTAATTTTATGGGTTTTTTTGCCAAAATTTTAACAGGCATTTAAAATTACATTATTTTAGTAATTATTACTACTTGTATTAAATATATCTTCACCCCTTATACTATTTTTTACAATTTCCTCCTTGATTAAGTCCTAATTATTTCAAAAGTACTAACAAACCCTTTTTGAAAAAAAATTAAAATATTTTATATTTTTAGATGCACGAACAGCTTTTTGACCAAATTAGTCCATTTGATTTTTCTTTTTCAATTTCACCCATCTTTTATATTATTTTTCATATTATCTAAATTGTGATATTGAATCACGATTTGTATGCATAAAAAAAAATAATGACGTATATGAAAGATGAATGAAATTAAGAAAACAAAAAAAGTGCGGGATAATCTAGTCAAAAAGCCTCCATGAACTTCCATAAAAATATTGGTATCTTTGACATTCGTAGATATTTATATTTTATGCCATCTTCTATTTTAATATTCTGTCACCAAGTGTAAAGGAACTCTCCCATTTTTCTTTTCTCCATCATTGGTGATAAATACGCATTTGACTTTTGTTCTCGGAAGTCCTCTTTGGTACAGAAACAGTCCCAAAAAACAAAAGCTCACTTAAAAAGTTAATTTTACATTATCATCTTGTTTTAATTTAACTCTTTTAAGTGAAATTAAAATTCAAATATTTCAATTATAAAAGCGTCTTCGGTATCATGACAACTTTACATAAAATTATTTTTAATAAAAATGAAAAAGATGATGATATGAATGAAATAAAATAATGATATTTAGTATAATATAGAAAGAAATAAAAATAGATCAAAATAATATTGAAATGGAAAAAATCACAAAAATATTAAAAAATAAATAAATAATAATAATGATATAATAGACTTTGAATAATTTAATAACAATAATTATTTTTCATTTATGCACTTATTTAAAAGAGATAAATTTTGTCTCCATTTTTTATGTTTAGACAGTATCTTACTATTAAATGAAATGTAAAAGTAGATTATTTCTTTATCTCTCTCAACCCTATGCTACCAAATAGATTAGTCGTTCAAAAATTATCAAAAAACAGAGGCTATTTTCCTATTCAGATGAATGTTTTCCTTTTTTTTTTTCCCTTGCTAATATGCACTGAACTGTTCACGCATCAAATACATATGATTAATTGTTTGTTCCATATTCTCTCTTCCCTTTTTTTATTTTCTTTTTATTTCAAGTTGTCCGCTACCAGTACCAGGCATCTTTGTTGAAGAAAGAAAAAGAATAATTTACATGCAAATTCAATATAGTAGTTTGAGTAATTTATTTTGTTTTTAATTTTAGTTGACTTTGTGGTTTTTGTTCCCCACCGAATTAGATGATTATGGTTTTGGCATCAAATAGAGTACGAGATGTCAATTTTAAGGATTCAAGAGCAATGTTCTAAATTGTGAGTATTAGGTAGTCTAATATATTGATTTCAAGAACACAGTTTCTTTACTATTTTGTGTTGTTGTGAATTTGGACTATTCATATTAGACTTATATGGTCCAAATTTATTATTATTCTTTAATTTGTTTTTGAAAAAATAGAAAGTAGAATTAAAATTGTCTTTTAACTATAAAATTAAAAAAATGATAATTGATATTTAAAAAAAAAAAAGAACTGTTTATACTTTATTTGAATAGTCCAAATCTATAGCAATACAAAGCAATCCATTCATAAACCAGTAGAACAATTACACTCTGATTTCATGTAGTGGTAGTTGTTATGGACAGAGTGCGATATATATATATATATATATATATTATAAATGAGTAAATTTGAAGTTGGCATCATAGATGTTAAATAATAATAATAAAGCTAAAATAAACATTTGACCATTTAATTTTATCTCAAGTTTTATTATCACCTCTAATTTTATTTTGTTTTAATATATTTTTTAACTTTATATTAAGTTTAAATTTTATCTTTTAATTTCTTTTTGTTCTAATTTAGTCTTTTAAGATATCAAAACTATTCAGATGTTTCTTTATCTCTGATACTATCAAGTTGTTTGATGAAAAAATTTTATATAGTTATTTGATGACTTAATTTTGATAATCTCTCGTCAACCTAGATTCTACTTGTCATAATATACTCCCTGGTGGCTCCTTGCATTTTAATTGGATGGTGCTAAAGAGAGTAAGACATTTAAGTAGATTTTAAAAATTAAAGAATTACATTGAAATAAAATAAAATTTAAAATAAAGTTAATAAATTAAATTGATATTAAATAAAATTAAAAAAATAAAACAATGTACTTTTTTCATAATAAAATATCAAGAGATATTAATAACAATGAAAAGGTCAACACCTAACCTACAAAAAGAGAGAAAGAGAAAGAATGGTAATTAATCAATGAATGTTTCAGGATCATTAAGTAGTGTGGAGGAGGCCGTTGATTTCTTTGAATGCAACCTGACAGGTTAATGAAAATGAAAGAAATGAAAGGAAGAATGAAGTGACCCTCTTTAGCTTCTTCGCTTTGGTATCCCCAACCTTCTTTCTACAGCAATCCACACAGACTATTTATTTCCTTTGCAAAAGCAATCATGGAGACTAGCTAGCTAGTTAAATATCTTGTGCGTTGCACAGGTTTCCAACTGGTTAAAAAGTTTTTTTTTTTTTGGGGAATAAAAAGTGCAAGATTTTATTGAATTAAAAGTATATATTTTATTATTTTTAATTATTTATAAATATAAACATAAATTATTTTTAAAAAAAATTGAAATTTTGTAATTTTTATTATAAAAAAATATATAAATTAATTAAAATTTAAATACAACTAAAATATCTTTAAGAATATCTTTTTAAATTATAGATTATCAAAAAAAACATTTTTTGAACTTTTTATTTCAAATTTATTTATTTTATGTTGAATAATCTAAAGTTAATTTATTTTAAATTTGACAAATTAATATTTTTATGTTGATTAAATATATATACTTGTTATATTATATATACATAATAAATAAGATTGTTTTGATTAGAGTAAGTATAATTATAATTTATCTTTTTTTAGTAAAAAAAGTTAGTATATTGTATCTTTTGATTTTAGATGAAAGGATTATAAATTTTTAAAACAAAAGAGATAGTTGCATACTCGAGACATTTTTTTTTTTAAGATTACTCTAATTATAATTTATAGATTACGTAATAAGCACTGAACTAAGAAAAATCATCCTAGAAAAGAAAAAAATCAGCCTCTCTCAGGAAGGATATGTTGATGAAATGTGCAATTACTAACTCAAATCGGACGGTCCAGGAAACTAGCTTTTGGATCTGTTGTGCACTGTGTGCAACCACGGTGCCGGGTACAATATAATTTTTTTTAAATGCAAATAAATCTTGATATTAGTAAAAATTTGTAATATATATATTTATATATTTAGTTTAATAATATCTACGGGAAAAAAATTCAAGATAAAATTTTTGATAAAAAGTATCATATATTATGTATTTTTCTTATCATATCAGACAATATATATATATAATATTACAAATCTTATAAATATTGAGATCTAATAACATTAAAAAAAAGTTTCTGCTTTGCCCATGGATCCAAATGCAACGAACTAGCATGGAAGAAGTCAAGCACATATTCTGTCACACACTTTATGATTTATTGTTACTGTAAATGAAATATTAACTTCAATGACATACAAAGCATATAGATATAACTAAGAAGGTAATGATTTGATAAAAATTTCTTAATTAAACTTTATGTAAGTAAGTCGAGTTAATTATAACATATTAAAAAAACATGTAAGTATATTTCATCATAATTTTTGTTGATATATAGTTTTTAGTATTTAATTCAGTCTACCTTTTTTTTTATAGTTTGTGTCTATTTAATTCTTTGGTTTTAAAGAACTATTTTCATATATTTCTTTTTATTCAGATGCACTAATTATTTTTTTAATAGAAAATTAAATTTAGAATTTCTATTTAATTTTTTCATCCACCTTTCTCCTATATATATAATTTTAGTAAAATTTAAACCATAATTATACCAACTAAAAAAACATATAGTTTGAGAGTACATAAAAATTTGAGATATTTCATTGTTTGTTCCATAAAACTCATTCTTTTTTTTTTTATATATAAGTAGAAATTGAACTATCTAAATCCTAATACTATTGCTAATTAAATTTGGACAACTCTCCATGTCTATACAATTTAAGCAATTAGGATTCAAGCTATGACATTTCTATTTCAAAGTGATGTGATTTGAAGGGTAGCAATTATATGCATGATTGCAGACCAGTGTCATGCACACGCATGGGCATGAGAAAAATGATTAATTTGGCACATGTGAAAAGGCCTTGTGCAAGATAAGCAGGTACAATTAGTATTTTTATTTTGAAAGAAATAAAATATAAAATAAAAATAATTTTTAATTATTAAATTTAAAAATAATGATTAAAATTAAAAATAAATAAAATAAAATCGAAGCCATTTAAATCAATTCTAAACAATTTCTCCATTACTCCCCTTGTTGCACAATCAGTATTCAATTGGGCAACTTGCATCATTTTGTCTATGAAAGTGGATACACACAATGAAATGGGTTTTGAAACTGACCAATTAATTGTTGGGTGTAATCATGCAATTCAGCGATAATGGGCCATTGTTGAAAAAGATCCAAGCATTCAGCATTCCATTTTGGGTGCCACCGTGTATGCTCAATTCTTATTCTATTTTTCACACATGGATTAAGAAGATTTTGTGAGAATAAGGATGTAATTTACAACTTTTAAAATTATAATTATAATACAAAATTCATATGACAGCAAAAGTAAGAATTTATGACCAAATACCTCTAACCATGCTATTTAATATTTGATGAAGAATTTAATATTCCAATTCTCAATTTTGGGTTGTCTGCAACCAGAAGAATTAAATATTAGGGAAGAAAAGCTAAGAGAGGAATAAGTGAGAAGAAAACAGATTTTTTTTTTATAAAGTTGTAAGTCTGTGTAATAATTAGGAGTCAAATTTTACTTATCAAGAATCCTTTTAAAATACTAATGTAAAAAAATTGATTTTTTTGTCATTAAAATAAGTCAATTAACAACGTGCAAATATCCACTAATCAATTAACGAAATTATCTGACAATTTAAAATGTAAAAATCAAGAATCATCAATCAAAATAATTTAATTAAATTTGAGATATTATTTTAATTTAATTTAATTCAAAATATCTCAACAACTTATATAGAATATCTTAAATATTTATAATTAAAATAATATCATTATCTTATAAATTAAATTAAAATATTTCAACATATTCCACTATATTTGTATTAAAATTGAACTTTATTGTTGAGCTTTAGAGGTTTCTAAGTGAATTCCATAATCAAACGATAGCGTAACTTGCATATAAGAGAATTCCCATTAGGAATAGGATATTTTTACTATAGGAAAGTTCACTGTGTTTAGGGAAAGGATGTGCAATTGCATTTTGAGATGCATGTACCATTGGAAAATATTATTTATTGTAAATCTTAAGATAATCACTCAAATTTTAAAATACTTAGATGATAAAAAATTCAACTTATTTTGTAAATAACTCTTTGTTTTAGTGGTTGTTTTAAGAAGAGCAGATTGAGATCATCGAAATCTGATTTTGATGCTGCAAATTAAAAAAAAAATATTTCTTTTATTATCAATAATTTATTTTTTGGATTTAAAAAAGCAAATACAGAATAAAGATAATATTTTAATTTTTATTAGACTGTTTGATAAAAGTTGAAAAATCACTTTTATCATGTATTTGTAAAATAATATTAAAATTAAAATCTATATTCCATTTGGTTAATTGCAAGGTGAAAGTGTTTTTTATATATAATTTATGTAATATTTATTATATATTTATCTTTTTTATTAAATTCATCAAATCACTATTTTAATTGTTAAATCATCATTTTACAAATAAAAGCAAAAAAGGTGGTAAATTTTTTTTATATAATTTATATAATATCTATTATATTCTTATATTTTTTTACTCAATCTATCAACTTATTGTTTTAATTATTAAATTAACTTTTTACAAATAAAAGCAAAAAAGTTATATTTCTTCATCTTTTACATTATTTAACTAAATGTACTCTTGGTTTTAGTCCTATGTAGGGTGTTTTCCAAATTTGAAACCTTTACTTAATTAATTAATTAAAATTTTCTAAGTGTCGCTGGATATGACCCAACCCATCATTGTAGTTGGCTTTTTGTTTGATTTTGTAGGATGAATATAGGGTGCTCGTCCAACAAAAGCCTAATTATATATGGCCAAATAAAACAAATCCAGATGGATGGTGCAAACTCATTACATAGATATTTGATGGTGATGTTTTATAATATTATTTTCAGGCTCCTCTTATGTTCCATATTCTTCGAATTGCAAAATATGTAGGTTTTAACAAATGGGCAACCTGAAATAATAATATCAGAATCCCGGATATGCACGAAATCTCAATGACATTGACTGAACTATTTGTTTCTGAATTCCAGTTACACCTGTCCCAAATAATTATGTGCAAATTAATTTGTGTATATAAATTTAAATAATAGTGGTATCAATTGTAATTTTTTTTTATATTATGATTTGATGATGTGTAAATTAATTTGGGTATATGTAAACTAATTTTTTATATATATTATGAGATTAAATGATTAAAAATATTTTTTTTTTGTGATTTATCCCAATAAATTGATAAAATTAGAATTTAAAGACGAATTAAATTTAAGTATAATATTTTATATTTTTAATAAATATATACTTTTTTAATTATAACTATATAATTGTTACAAACAAGTATATAGTTACTAAATTAATATATATTTATTATATTTTAATTAAAAAATTCAATACTTAAGATATAGATAACTCTATAAATATAATTTTTTTTCTTTTAAAGATTATAGTGTGTCCAAAATTAAAAGTCATCATTGTCAAAAATTTAACTATGTAAGTCTTTTTTTTTTTTCTTTCTCAAGAACTTGGTTAGTGCCTTAGTGGTTACGATTCCACCATGTAGCTTTTCAAATGAGATGTCTTTTTTTTTTTTCAAATAAAATTTTCAATAAATCAAGGTTATTATATATATATATATATATATATATATATATGTGATATTATAATGCTTCTTTCTCTATGTGGATCAAAGGCAAACCGGCCCAAGTGCTATAAAAGTTTAGAAAGGATGGGCTTATTCTCCATTTTGAAAACTAAATTTTAAAACAAGAGTTTTAACATTAATATTTTTAAAATTAAATTAGTCATTAAATTAATAAAAATGCTTATTTATATTTTATTAATTTAATAAAATAATAATAAATATAATATAATAAATTTTATATAAATTAAACACGATAATTATCTTCAATTTATGCGTTTATTTTAAAAAATAAATTTCATCTCTATTTTTGTATGTTTGGATAATATCTAATTATTAAATAAAATATAAAAATAGGTTATTTCTTTATCTCTTTTTACCATGTGCTACCAAATAGATTAGTTGTTAAAAAATTATCAGCAGAGGCTCTTTTCCTATGCAGATAACTGTTTTCCTTTTTTTTTTTCTTTGCTAATATGCATTGAACTGTTCAAGCATCAAGTACATATGATTAATTGTTCGTTCCGTATTCTCTCTTTCCTTTTTATTTTCTTTTTATTTCAAGTGGTGGACTACCAGTACCAGGCATCTTTGGTGAAGAAAGAAAAAAATAATTTACATGCAAATTCAATATAGTAGTTGGAATAATTTATTTTGTTCTTAATTTTAGTTGACTTTGCCCTCTTTGTTCCCCACCAAATTAAATAATTATGGTTTTGGCATCAAATAGAGTATGACATGTCAATTTTAAGGATTTAAGAGTCATGTTTTAAATAATGAGTATTAGGTAGTCTAATATATTGATTCCAAGAGCATAATTTCTTTACTAATTTGTGCCGATGTGAATTTGGATAGTTCATATTATATTTATATGGTCCAAATTTATTATTTATTTATTTATTTTGTTTTGAAAGAAATAGAAAGTAGAATTGAAATAGTCTTTTGATTGTAAAATTAAAAAATGATGATTGATATTTAAAAAATAAAAAATAATAAGATGGATTATCTATATTTAATCTAGATAGTCCAAATTCATAGTAGAAAGCAATCCATCCATACAACAATAGAAAAAATTGCACTAATTATAAGTAATGCTAATTGTTATTGATATATATAATAAAGGAATACATTTGAAATTGGCATCATAGGTGTTAAATAATAATAATAATAATAATAATAATAATAAGGCTAAAAGACATATTTTATTATTTAACTTTATCTCAAATGTTATTTTTATTTCTAACTTTATTTTGTTATAATTTAATTTTTTAAGTTTATCTTAAGTTTTACTTTTATCTTTTAATTTTATTTTATTCTAATATATTTTTAAACTTTATATTAAGTTTAACTTTTATCTTTTAATTTCATTTTGGTCCAATTTAATTTTTTTAATATATCAAGACTACTCAATTGTTTCTTTATCTTTAATACTATCAAGTTGTTTGATGAGAAGTTTTACACAGTTCTTTGATGACTTAATTTTGATAACCCCTCATCAATCTATATTCTACTTGTCATAATATGCTTCTTGGTGGCTCCTTGCATTTTAATTGGATAATGCTAAAGAGAATAAAACATTTAAGTAATTTTTGAAAATTAGAGACTTACTTTGAAATAAAATAAAATTAAATTTAAAAGTAAGTTAATAGATTAAATTAAAATTAAATAAAATTGAGAAATATAATTAAAATTTTAAATAACAGTAAAAATAAAAATATACTTTTTTTAGTAATAAAATATTAAGGGATATTAATAACAATGAAAAAGTCAACAGCTAGCCTACAAAAGGGAAAAGAGAAAGAATTGTAATTAATCAATATTTCAGGATCATTAAGTACTGAGGACGTTGATTTCCTTAAATGCAACCTGACATATACGTTGGTTCATGAAAATGAAAGAAATAAAGGAAAGATGAAGTTCTCGACTATCGCATCTCCGTTTTGGTTTTAAATTGCGATTCGTACCATATGATATAGTTACAATATTATTGTTACAACATTGGTCACATTTTTATTAATCAGCCGTAATATTTGTAATCTTTTTTATATTATCCATGACTACAATTGTAATTTAAAATCATATCATCAACCGTCTTTTCAGCAGCAATTAACGCATATTGTTTATTTTCTTTACAAAAGCAAACGTGGAAGCTAGTTAGCTAGCTAAATATCTCGTGCATTGCACAGATTTATGACTAATTTAAAAGGTTTTTTTTTTAAATAAAAGTGCGAGATTTTGTTGTATTAGAATTATATATTTTATTATTTTTTAATTATTTATAAATATATTATTTGTTTACTTTTTAAAATTTTAAATTTCACAATTTTCATTATAAAAATATACATAAATCAAATAAGATTTAAATATAACTAAAATATCTGTAAGAATAATTTTTAAAAAAATTACAGATAATCAAAAATATATTTTTAAAATTTTTTGAATAATATAAAGTTAATTTATTTTAAATTTTAAAAATTAATATTTTTTATGTTGATTACATATACATATACTTGTTATATTATATACATAATAAATATAAGGTTATTGTGATTAAAATAAGTATAATTATAATTTATCTTTTTTTTATAAAAAATTTAATATATTGTATCTTTTTAATTTTAGATGAGAGGATAATAAATTTTTAAAACAAAAGAGATAGTTATATATGTGAAACGTTGCATGGTGGAATGTGAAAACAAATCACGTTGGCTTGCAACATGAGCTTCGTAGGATGATTGAAGATGTGTACATTCCACCTTTGAATGTTGCATTTTCTTTGGTAATGTAATAGAAATTGTTGTTAAAAATTTGCTTATAAATACAGAGGCTTCCAAACTTAATTAACACACAACTTTTGAATATAACATCATCACTCAGTAATAATCAGAGCTTGAAAGCATTTTCTAGATCTTTATATCTATAAAATTTTCATCAAAAAATCAAAGCATGCAAGCAATGACTGAAAGTAACGTTTCATCTTATTTTTTTTAGTTTAAATATTATAAATATTATTACCTCCGGTCTCATATATAAAAAATAAATAACTAATTCATGAGTATTAAGAAAGTTAGTTAAAAGTAATTAATCTTTTTAATTTTATCTCAAATAAAAATTATTTTTCAAAAATACCCCTATTTAATACATATATTTTTTCCTTAAAATTAATGACTACCACTACTTATAATTTGAATGACTTATTTAATGAAGGGTATAATTGAAATACTGTAATTAATATGATAATTTGTTTCTTATATATAAGATCAAATCAAATATCAAAAAAAATTTTTATATATGGAACCGGATGGAGTATTTTGTATGTCCATGAATGTTAACGGTATACTCTAGACATTTTTTTAAATTACTCTAAATATAATATAGAGATTATGTAATAAGCACTTTAGAACTAAGAACAATCATCTAAAGGAAAGAAGAAAAATCAGCCTCCCTGAGGATACGTTGATGAAATTGCAATTACTAAATCAAATGAGACGGTCCAGCAAAATAGCATTTGGATCTGTTGTGCACAGTGTACAATCACGGTGCCGGGTACAATAGAATTTTTTTAAAATGTAATTAAATCTTTATATTAGTAAAATTTATAATATTTTTTATATATAATTTAGTTTAATAATATCTGCGGGAAAAAATTTAAGATAAAATTGTTGATAAAAAACTATAATATATTATGTATTTTTCTTATCAAATCAAACAATATATGCATAAAATATTATAAATCTTATTAATATTGAGATCTAATAACATTAAAGAAAGAAAAAATTCAGCTGTGCGCAAGGATCCAAATGCAACGAACTAGCATAGAAGAAGTCAAGCACATATTCTGTCACACACTTTATGATTTACTGTTACTGTAAATGGAATATTAACTTCAATGATATATAAAGCATATAGATATAACTAAGAAGGTAATGATTTGATAAAAATTTCTTAATTAAACTTTATGTAAGCAAGTCGAGTTAATTATAACATATAAAAAAAATGTAAGTATATTTGATCATAATTTTTGTTGAAATATAGTTTTTAATATTTAATTCAGTCTACCCATTTTTTATAGTTTGTGTCTATTTAATTCTTTGGTTTAAAAAAAACTATTTTCATATATTTATTTTTATTCAAATGCACCAATTATGTTTAATAGAAAATTAATTTAGAATTTCTATTTAATTTTTTTCATCCACCTTTCTCCTGTATATCTAATTGTCGTAAAATTCAAACCATAATTATACCAATTAAGGAAACATGTAGTTTGAGAGTACATAAAAATTTGAGATATTTCATTGTTTGTTCCATAAAACTCACTTTTTTTTTTAAAGTAGAAATTGAACTGTCTAAATCCTAATACTATTGCTAATTAAATTTGGACAACCCTCCATGTCTATGCAATTTAAGCAATTGAGATTCAAGCTATGACATTTCTATTTCAAAGTGATGTGATTTGAAGGGCAGCAATTATATGCATGATTGCATACCAGTGTCATGCACACGCATGGGTATAAGAAAAATGATTAACTTTGCACATGTGAAGAGGCCTTTTGCAATATAAGCAGGTACAATTGGTATTTCATTTTGAAGGAAATACAATATAAAGTGAAAATAATTTTTAATTATTAATTTAAAAAATAATGATTAAAATTAAAAAATGAATAAAATCTCAACCACTCAAATAACATCTAAAACAATTTCTGTTCTACTCCCTTTATTCCACAATCAGTATTCAATTGAGCAACTTGCATCATTTTGTCTATGAAAGTGGATACACACAGTGAAATGGGTTTTAAAACTGTCCAATTAATTGTTAGGTGTAATCATGGAATTCAGCAACTATGGGCCATTGTTGAAGGAGATCTAAGCTCCATCCATTCAGCATTCCATTTTGGGTGCCACAGTGAATGCTCAATTCTTATTCTATTGTTCACACATGGATTAAGAAGATTCCACTATATTTGTATCAAATTTGAACTTTTATTGTTCAGGTTTAGACGTTTGTAAGTGAATTCCATAATCAAAGGATAGCTTAACTTACACATAAGAGAATTCCCATTAGGAATAGGATATTTTTACCATAGGAAAGTTCATTCTGTTTTGGGAAAGGATGTCCAATTGCATTTTGAGATATATGTGCCATTGGAAAATATTATTTATTGTAAGTTTTAAGATAATCGCTCAAATTTTAAAATAATTAGATGACAAAACACTCAAGTTCTTTCATAAATAAATCCTTATGTTTTAGTGGCTGTCTAAATTATCTAGATTTAATCTAAATAGTTTAAATTTAAAAAAATTATTTTTTATTATCAATTATCAATTTTTTTTAAGAAAGCAAATGTAATATAAAAATAATCTTTCAATTTTCATCAAATTATCTAATAAAAGTTAAAAAATTACCTTTATTTTATTTTATTTTTTTAAAAAATTAAAATCGTTTAAATCTACTTTCCTATGACCATTGCGCCCTTTACCCTTCAAGATAAGCCACAAAAAAATCCGGTTTTAGTTGTGTCTTGCAAATTTGAGACCTTTAATTAATTAATTAAAGTGTTCTAGGTGTCACCGGATGTGACCAAAACCATCATTGCGGTTGGCTTTTTGTTTGATTTTGTAGGATGAATATAGGGAGCTTGTCCAACAAAAGCCTAATTATTTGTCACCAAATCCAGATGGTTGGCGCAAACTCACCTAGCAGATATCTGATGCTGATGTTTTATTGTTTTATATAATATTATTTTCAGACGACTCCTACATTGCATATTCTTGGAATTGCAAAATATGCAGGTTTTGACAAATGGGCAACCTGAAATAATATCAGAATTCCGGATATGCACGAAATCTCAATGACATTGACTGAACTATTTGTTTCTGAATATCTGTCCCAAAATAATTATGTGTCAATTAATTTGTGTATAGGAATTTAAAAAATAGTGGTATCAATTGTAATTTTTTTTTTATGTTATGGTTTGACGATGTGTAAATTAATTTGTGTATATGTAAACTAATTCACTTTTGGATCCAGCTAAAAGTCGGTCATCATGGAACTAAATGATTCAAAAAACTATTTTTTTTGTGTGATTTATCCCAATAAATTGATAAAATTAGAATTTAAAGATGAACTAAATTTAAGTGTAATTTTTTATATAAAAATTTTAAACTAAAATATAATAAATATATAATTTTTTAATTAAAATATGATAAGCGTATAATTTTTATAGACAAATATATAGTTACTAAATTAATATATAGTTGTCATATTTTAATTAAAAAACTTAATAATTAAAATATAAATGACTATATATAATTTTTTTTCTTTTAAAGATTACAGTGTTATCCAAAACCATATGTCACAATTGTCAACATTTTAACTATTTAAGTAATATGTTATTTATTTATTTTTTCCTTCCTCAAGAAGTTAGTGCCTTAGTGGTTGCAATTCCTGATGTAGCTTTTCAAATTAAATGTTTTTTTTTTAAATAAAATCTTCAATAAATCAAGGTTATTATATATGATATTATAATGCTCCTTTCTCTATTTGACTTCGTAGTCAACATGGAAGTATAAAGTTTGACGAGGGGGCGAAGATTCTTGTGGCCCAAGTTGGTTGTGGATCAAAGGCAAGCCGGGCCAATTACTATAAAAGTTTAGAAAAGATTGGCTTATTCTCCATTTTGAAAGCTAAATTTCAATAAATAAAAGAGTGAATTATATAGATATTTTTTAAGTTTTATTAAAATTAATATTTTAAAATTAGACCAATCATTAAATAAGTGAAAATAATGATTTATGATTCATTAGTCTAATTATAGTTGAATTAAGAATAATTAAATATATATTTTTCAAATTTTATATTAAAATTTTAATGTAATGAATATATACTAGTAAATTTTAAATATTTTATTACTAATTTTATATATTTTAAAATATTTGAGAAGTCATTCTTTTAATTAAAAAGCAAAAACTAGTTATAATTAAAAATTAAGAGTATTTAATATTAAATTTTTAAAATTTTTAAATCATATTAAGATTCTATTTATCATTAAAAAACCAAAAAAGAAATCAAAAAGTAAATGATAGTTTTTTAGGATAATTGAATGGGTTTGATTCCTGATCCAACCAGCTAGTCTGAACGAATTTTAAGAATATTTGTTGAAATTATATGAATTTTTTTTTATCTATTTTCAATATATACATAAACTTTTTTTGAAATGAAAAGTTGAGTTACACCATAATTCAATTTTAAAATTTTTGACTAAAATACTCTCCATTAACCCTTTTACATATTTTTAATGAATAGTATTTTAGTTAAAAAATATTAATGATCACAATTACAAAAATTTTAATTATGTAAGTAGTTTTTTATTTTATTTATTTCTTTCTCAAGAAGATGGTTAGTGGTTCCAATTTATCATGTAGTTTTCCAAATGAATTTTTTTTTTCAAAAGAAAAATCTTCAACAAATTAATATAAAGTGGTTTTTCAGGTCGTTTATACATGATAATATAATGCTTCTCTACTTTACTTTGTAGACGAGCACAGAAGAATAAAGTTGAACATGTGGGCAAAGATTCTTGTAGCCCAACTCGGATGTGGATCAAAGTCAAACCAGCCCAATAACTCCAAGTGTTTTACTGAAGGTGGGCTTATTCTCCATTTTAAAAACTAAATTTCAATAAATAAAAATCTCGCGTTATACTTTTTGCGAAGAATAAAATTGAGAAACCACTATATTAGTCCTTCAGATATGTTATCGTCGTTAATTTAATTTTTAAAAGTTAATTATTATCATTTTAGTCCTTATATATTAAATACTACATCAAATAAATCTTAAAGTCAATTGTGTTGCCTTGGTGGCCTAACATCTCTCAAGTTAAAACGTTAGTAGCTAGCTTGGCAACTCATTTCACAATTTTACTTAAAAACTTGTTTATGTTTTATATTAAGAGTTCATTAGGCATATTGAAGAAAAATGAGTAAAAAGAAAAAATAAATCAAAAAAATAATTTTGTAGATAAAAATTGACTCTCATATCTTTATTTTAAAATAGTAATAAGAGAGACAAACACTATTTCTAAATAATGATAAGATATTAAAAAAACTAAGAAGGAAGGGGAATAAATTTTTTTTTTAATCACACAACCAAACGAGACTTTCGTGTTGTTAATGGCATATAGTGACAAATAGCCGCAAGCTAAAAAATTGTTAAAATTAGACAGATCATCCCTGAACGCATAAGTTATATTATATTTTAGTTCAATTTCGAATTTTTAACTAAAATTTTAAATGTAGAATATTTTAGTCAAAATTTTTTTGAATTGGACTAAATTGTAAAAAAAAAAATTATTTTAAGAGAAACTTTTGTATGTTTTGAAAATAGAAAAAATATTCATGTAATTGCATCACAACTTGAGAAAAATTTATATAATTTATTTTAATATGTATTTGATGTAATGTTAAAACATTAAAACTAATAGAAAGATAATTCATTTTTAAGAACTAAGTTAATGGCATTAGGACATCAAATTCATTACTCTAATTAATAATTCAAAGTCAGAGTACAAATGCACCTACACTTTTCAGTTTCACTCTCTTTTCTCTTCTTTTCTCTACAAGTAGAAGCACTTGACTGTAATTTCTTAATAACAATATCAACAAGAGCAGGAAGATAATCTCTTGATCTCACTAATCTGAATCTCCATTTCACAACCTGAAATTACATCTACCTTAGATCCTTGAAGTGTGAAAGCACAAGCATGTTTGTCACCATCATAATTCCCACAATCCGATGCCTTCTTAGAGACAACCCTATGACAAATCTCTTGAAGCAATTTCAAAAATGCAGCCTCTACATTGTCACCACTTAGAGCTGAAGTCTCAGAGAAGAAGAGGCCCTGCTCCTCTGCATACTCCACAGCATCTTCGGTGGGGACTGCTCTTAGGTCCACAAGATCAGCTTTGTTCCCAATTAGCATCGCCACCATGGAGCTATCTGGACCGTGCGATCTCAGTTCCTCAACCCACCTAGCCACATGATCAAACGACGGCCTCTTCGTTATGTCGTACACCAGCATTGCCCCTAATGCTCCTCTGTAGTATGCACTTGTCACAGCCCTGTACCTATATCGGTAAAATGGTTTCTAGTATGCACTTCAACGGAATTTAACTGTAAAGCTCTTTACGTATTTTCTATCAGATTTTTTTTTTTTAAAGAACATGACATATAGGGAAAATTTTTCTTTTAAAGTTAATCATATGGTGCTTAATTTAAAAAAAAAAAATCATATGTCATATTTTGTTGGAACAATAACCCCAACACAAATAATAAAAAAAAAGAGCAGAATTTAACATGATTGGATAGTTACATTCATGATCTCAAAAAGAAATGTCTACTAAAATAAAATTATTATAATTTTTTTAATAAACAAAATTGCAAATATTCTCTTCCTCACAATTAATTACAACATTTTAATTAATTTGAATATTTGACTTATTGTGGTATCTAAACAAGAATCAAAGAGGCTTATTTATAGGAGTATCAAAAACTCTCCTTTTTCTTTCTCGCCGGCGTAAAACTTTGAAAAACTATTATAATATATTTTTATTAAAAAATTTGATAATAAACATTTGAAAAAATCTGCACCTAAATTTTATTCATTTTATCTCTACATATCTTGACAAATAAGGCAACCCGGTTTGAAAATTTTAAACTCATTAGATTTCAATTACCTTACTAAGAGACTGGGTAATATCTGTTTGTGGAATCTGGCAAATATAATATAGAGCAACCAACACATTCTTTCAGACTCGAACAAGAAAAGTGAAGAGAAACCAAGCACTATATATCTATAGAGAGAGAGAGAGATGAACCTTTCTTGGCCAGCAGTATCCCAGATGTGGGCTTTGATGACTTTGCCATTGATAGTGACAGTCCTAGTGTGGAGCTCAACTCCAATGGTGGACTTAGAATCAAAGCAGAACTCATTCTTTGAAAACCTCGAAAGTATTTGACTCTTGCCCACTGCTGAATCCCCTATCATCACAACTTTGAACACATAATCTATTTTCTCATCCCCATTATTCAGTTCTTCCTCTTTCATTTTTCTCTTTTAACCCCACAAATTAAGATCTCCAACAACAAACGTGTGTTATACACACACACACACACACCTAGTTTAACTTTCGGGCTTGAAGGGAATTAGGAGCAAGTAAAGATCCTAGCATACAGCATGTTATGATTCAATCCCCTTCAGCACAAAGGGAGGGAAAAAGATTCTGAAAAGCTATGGTGGTTTGCTTGAGTTATAAGGTGACTGGTAATTGTGAATTGTGATTAACTGAGTAGTTGAAGTGTCTTGTTCAGAACACTCACGGCTTAATTTCTGGCGCAATCCAAGCATTCATTGGCTTTGTTCCTTTAAAGTTTCTTTTTCCTTTTATTTATTTATTTATTTAACCTTTTAGTTTGCTCTTTCACCTTCCTAATATTGTTGGTTTATCTCTCTCTCAAATGGCGCTTTTCCTAATATATGGACGATTTTTTTTGCAGTAAAGTGATTAAATTACTCATACTATTCATAAGTTTTGATAAAATTATACAAACTTTTCTTCTATTATCAAAATAGATACAAATCTCTTCTAAAATAAAAAATGACTTACATAAACTTCCACTGATTTTGGTTTAAATTGCAGAAACTTTCGTTGAATTTTTTTAAAATTATATAAATCTCTTATCTAAATAAAATTATATAAACTTTTCTTCTATTTTTAAAACATACATAAATCGTTTATTTATTTTCAAAATATATACAAACCTCTTCTAAATAAAAAATAACTTACATAGATCTCCCCTGATTTTTGCTTAAATTATACAGATTTCTCTTGAATTTTTTTAAAATTATACAAATCTCTCATCTACAAATCTTCCTTCTATTTTCAGGGAAAGCTTGTGTATATTTTAAAAAAGAAGAAATATTTATGTAATTTATTTTTTGTTTTAAAAGAAGTTTGTGTATATTTTAAAAATAGAGGAGATGTCTATGTAATTTAAAAAAAAAATAAAAAAGATCTATATAATTTACTCTTTATTTTATAAGAAGTTTGTATATATATTAAAAATAGAAAGAAAAGTTTGTATAATTTTAATAAAATTCAAAGAATACTTGCATAGTTTATTTTATTTAATAAAACTGTAAAAATATCAGCATCATTTTGGAGAGCATAAGTGAATTACCAATCAAAATAACAGTCTTCTCAAAACAAAATCTTGATGTGATCAATTCTATGCAATAGTGACCAATGTAATTTTTAAAACTACGCCAATCAGATAAAATCCAGATAATCTTGAATCACAGAAAATTCAGAAATGGTTGCTCTCAAGTTAACCCCATTAGCTAAAACTTGTCTTCTCAGTTCTTTCTTCAGAACTAAGCCAAAGACCACTATAAAAATTACTCAACCAAACAGAATGAAATCATTAACGATCGGTTTTGTTCAGAGGCTCTCTAATTTGATTTAATAACAAAAAAAGGTTCCGTTGCCGGGAATCGAACCCGGGTCTCTCGGGTGAGAGCCGAGTATCCTAACCAACTAGACTACAACGGATTGTAGTCCTGTGGAGTTACTATATTCAACATGAATAGAGAATCTTGAATGGCCAAGAAGTATACCGTTAAAGAGGAATCTTCCCTTCCATAAACTGAAATGTCGTAAGTGCCTCATTTGATTTTGTGTATGTTATTTTCCACTTTAAAATATTCCAACTGGTTCATATGTATGCCAAACTCACTATTATATGGTTTGTAATATTTATATAATATGAAATTTCAAGATAAGAAAATAATTAAAAATATATAAAAAGAGCTTATATGACAACTCTAAATTGTTAGACCACATACTTGGGAAGCTCTAGGATAGAGGGAGGATATTGTCGTTAATTAGACTTTATGAAAAAAATATATTTATAGATTTGATATTATATCTAACCTAAAATTTTAAAGTACTAAGCCTATTAACCTTTTCCACTTAGATAGTTTTTCAAACAAAAAAATTCCTGATGTAAGAGTTCCAATTTAACATCAATTACTAATAATTGGTTTCCATTACTTCCATATACAAATAGTGATTAGTCATACCTTAAAGTATATTATCTTGCATCTATGGTTGCTGCTACCTGAATATATATATATATATATATATATATATATATATATATATATATATATATTTGTACACAAGGTTTCGTGCATAATTGTGTCTTTTTTCATATTTCCTCTTTTAAAACTGATGCTTTTAAGTTTTAATACAAAGAATCCAAAATTTTCCAATTGACAAACATGGCATTCAATACAAAGGATCCAATATAGTGGCTTGCTTTTCATGTGGTACTAACATCTCATTTGGTACACAAAATTGCCAGGTACAAAAAAAAAATTGTATAAATACAATGGAATACTGACATATAATATAATATAGAAGAAATGTAAATGCTATTTCATTTTTATGTTTAGTTTCAATATACAAAGTATTAAAATAAAAAGGAATTAAAAAATAATTCTCATAGCCTTATTTAAAGAAAAGTAATATAAATGTAATAATTAAAAAGGTATAATAAACTTTATTTCAAAAAAAGTAATAAAAATATAATGATAAAAAAGTTATAATGAATTTTATATTAATTAAGTATAATAATTATTTTTAATGTCTTGAATCTTGTGTGGTAACTCAAGATAACTTGCCATGAACACAAATAGGAATTTTTAGACTAGAACCAATAATAATTGAATTAGAATGAGGATAGTAGATATCAAAAGATAAATTCAAAACTAATCACATGTTCATTCCTTACTTGTTAATTCATATAATTTAGTTAATAGTTATGAACTTTAATTCAATCTAATTTTAGGTAGTTAAATTCAATTAAAATCCCTTCAATTAGGTAACTTTTAGATTTTCTTACACTTAGAATGCTTAATTAAATATTGAAATCCATTTTCAAAGAAAACAATGTAAGTTGCATTCTATACTGCAAATATTTTTTAACCTAATTTATTTGAAATTGCTATGACACAACTGTCAGTCATTTAAATGGAATACTTAAATATCTAATTATATCTTCTCTTTATTTTATTTTATTCTATAATATTTATTTATTGATCATATATTCATTTACTTTTCCATTTACTTTGTGTTTCTATGCATGAATAACTCCATTGTTCAATTATTATGATAAATGAGTGTTGTTTATATTTATTTATAGTATACTGTATGTGAATTATTAGTTTTTATATGTTATCTAGTGTTCATTGTAAGATGTGAGAATTATTATGGACTACTGCAATAACAAGTAGAGAATATGACTTAAGTACAAATAGACAAAGAAAAGAAGATTTGGGTGGAGAATGAGCTATCAATTAGGCATAGCCACTCGAAAAAGGATAAGGAGTTGCCAATGAGATAAAACTGCTCTTAGAGAATTATGTATGACGTGTTATTAGTAGGTGAAAAAGGAGTTGCCTATTAGGTATAGTCTCTTGTAATGGATAAGGATTTGCCAACAAGGTATAGCTGTCACTGACAACGGTTAACCTTAAAAATTTATATGAATTTCATGTTAAGATTTAATTTATGAAGATAATTCTTTACATAAGTTTTAATATTAATTAACATTATTTAGTTAGTCTAGTTGTTCTTAACTATTGTAATTATTTATCTATTAATTGAGTTTCAATTTACTTTTTTTATTTTAACTTTTTTCAAATAGTGCTGTTAGATCCGATTTATCTCCATCATCCTAATAGTTAGAGACGTTGTATTGGTGAACCCTATCTTTGGATTGTGAGAGCGTGAAATTTTGTTGTGATAAATTTTTGATTTGTTGATTGTAATGTACCTTAGACATAACTTTACTTGACATGAATAGAACCCCCTCCCTTGTATTTTTTTTGTTCTTTGGTATATTAATTGTTGGTGGTGAGTGTGGAACTTATCTTTGTTGCTTTTGTTGGTTTGTAATTGTTATAAAATTTGAGGATATCCAAATTTTGGGAGAAACTTTGTCGAACTTTTTGCAATAACTATGAATATCTATGTTAATGAAATGAGGCAATATGATAAATTAGATGATGAAATGCTAGATGTGTCACATTATGAAAAGGGTTTCTTCATCTAAGGTGTTATTGGCATGGCTTACCGAGTTGAGCAATTTCTGCTCTCCGTGCTAGTTATCCCCTTTGATTTGGGGGGTGACATTATTTAAGATTGATGCTTTCAATACAAAGCATCCAAATCCCCAATTCGCATACTTCACTTTCTATACAAAGGATCCAAGACCCCAATTTACACGTTCAACATTCCTACTTGCTTCTCATGTGGTCCTAAGTTTTATCTGCATCCATTGAATACCACGACGTTTGTTTAGTTATTTTCAGTCACTTCTGTAGGCCACACTCTTTGCTTTTGATTGGAAACTGCATATGTTGAAATATTTTTGGCAATGTAATACTATTACAAGTACTTGGTGCAAGTTCCTCCAAAACCACCAGTTTTATCGTTGTCTCCAAATTTCTACTTCTACTTGTTTTATTACGTTTTAGCATTGTAAATCTGCTAAATTAACAATGAAGTATAAAAAGTTTGTGTTCTCTAAACTTTAATACATTAATTTTTAATAGATTAAATAAAAAAATTGTATAAACTTGTAAATTAAATTACCATAATTTTCACTTTTAGCCCACACACACATATCTCTTTCATTAATTTAATTCACAAAAAATAATTTTTCTCTCATGTACGTCATGCTCCTACCAAAATTTTTCTTTAATATTATTTTCTTTTACCACTTATTAGTCACATTAGTTTCAGTTGATGGTCCCTCCGGGCAATGATATATAACTTAATTATTTGGTTTTTGGATTTTTAAAATAGATTTAATTATCATTTTAATTTCTTAATTAATAAATTTATTTTAATTTGATCTTTTAAATTTTTTTAGTTTAACTTTGTTTCCTTATATTCAATTTGTACTATACTCATTCTTTTCTATTATATTTATAAAAGATTATTTTAGAACATAAAAGAAAGTCAAATGATCATTTTAAAATATTTAAAAAATAAAAAGATTATAATAAATAAGTTTAAGGGATTAAGGGACGAATATTATATAAATTAAAAGTTTAAAAATTAAGTTGAAATAAATAAATAAAGGGACCATATTGATAGTCAGGGCTTAAAATATCCCCGAAAGCTTTGTTCCCTACGCGTTTGGTTTTGAAATATGTATAGTATTATTTTTATCTTGTTTTTGAATGATGAGAAACTAACGAATAGTGAATCAAAAATTTTTAAAGATTAAATTGTTTATTTATAAAAAATATATAAAAAATTAAGGGACAAACTAATTAAAATATATATCATCTAGGGGGCAAAAGAGTGCTTTTTTTTTCCCCCCAAAATTATCAAGTAAGACTATATAATTTGAAGTTTAAATACATCTTCAATTTCTTTAAGATTGGAAACGCTTTAATGTGACGCTTTTAATTTTAACGGAGTGTATACTATCATTCAATATTTTAATAATGTAATTAAGTTATTTAGTGTTAGTTATATTTTTGTGACAATGAAAAATATGTCGTTTGCAATTAATATATAGATGTAATTTAAGTTTTATGGACTTCTTAGATAATAAGTAATCAAATGATATTTTTTTAAAGAGTCATTTAATACATTATTATCTCACTTAATAATAATAATAATAATCATCATCATCATCATCATCATATACGAAAAAATTAAAAGGATATTATGATATTTAAAATGATGTTGTCATATCCTCATATTAGATACTAAGGGTGTTCAATTTAGTTGAGTCCAATTTTTATATTCAATGAATCAAAGTTGGTTTTATATGAGAAGGCATATGTGGATTTGGTTTTGGGCCGATTTTAATCTTGTTCCTGTTTACTTATTTTCACACATTTTTCATAATTTATGCCTAAAATAAGTGATATTAAAATTTATGTACCTACTGTGAGTTTTATTAAAATTACACATATATTTTTATATTCAAAATTTATATAAAATTTTCTTAAATTTTGTTAAAATTATATAAACTTTTTTTATATTTTCAAAATCAATATAAATCTTTTTTGAATTTTATTAAAATTACACAGATTATTTTATTTTATTTTTTGAAATTATACAAATCTTTTCTTTATTTTAAAATATATACACAGTTCTTCTTTATAAATAGAGGAGAGATTTGCATAGTTTTAACGAAATTTATAAAAGGTCTGTATAATTTATTCTTTATTTTAAGAAAAATTTTGAAAATAAAAAAAATTTGTGTAGTTTCAATAAAATTTTAAAAAAAATCTGCATAAGATTTGAAAATAGAAGGAATATCTGTTTAATTTACTTAATAAGTTATTATCTTTTTCTTAACAACTCAAGCCAATATGAATACGAAAGAGGCCCAAAAGAAAAAAAAAGGAATAAAGTAGCCTAAATAGAAACACTGCATTTAGATGAAGACATAAAGTAAGTTTTATTTTAAATATATTATATATTTATATTTAATTTATAAGGTTTGATTCAATTTTTTCGATATTAAATCAAAAACCAAACCAAAGTAAAATGCCAAAAAACTATTATATTCACACCAATTAGAACCAAACTCGGGCGGCTCAATGTATTGTGTGGTATAAAACGTAATTCTAACACAAGTCCTTATATCCATTTAAAAAAATTAGTAAAAAAAATTATTTAGATTTTTTGTTTCTAGCTTTTTAAGATGCAAAATTATTAATTAACTTTTTGTAATTGATTTCTTCTAATATTCTTTTTCAATTGATAATATAACTAATCTATTTAATCTTTTTTAAGACATTGTAAATTTTAAGTAAAATTTTATTAATTTTAATTTAAAAGCCTTCTTTTGGCTAAAGCCACAGTTACAAGAATCGTTTATATTATTCTATAAATAATCAATGCATGTGGAAAAGTATCAAGTCTCTTTATATAACTGAGCATATCAATTCAAGTATTAAATTCGGGTTGTCCAATTTTTCTAAGAACTTTCAATTTTAAAAATAAATCCAAACTATCAATATCAGAGTTATTATTATATTTCAAGGAACATTCAAGATTAAGAGTCTATTTGATTCTGCTATGGTTTTAATATTTTTAAAATAGACTTTTTTTATAAAAATTAAAAATTAAAAATTAAAAAAATCATTTGAATTATTATTCTAAAAAATTACTATTTATTCTTTGATTCTGTAAAATAAAAGTTAACAAAACATCTAAAAAAAGTTTTGATTTTTTTGTTTCTGAAAATACAAATTTATTTTTATGTTTGACAAAACATTTTATTAAAAACACATTATCAAACAAATTTTTTTATTCTTAAAAATAAAAAATTGTTCTAAAAATAGAAAATTAAACAAGTCTTAAGGCATTGGTTTTTTTTCCCCTCAAGTGTTCATCATATAATGATTTCAATTTTTAACCAATAAATAAAAAACTAAAATATTTTCTTACATTTTAATGACATCCCTAATTTCTTCTCAATTAAAAGTAGAATAACCTTTTTTCTCCCCACTTTTGACTTAAGTGGGAAATAAATGTATTAGAGGAGAATTTGATTGTCTTTCAGGGTGAGACTGAGGAAGATAATGAATGGTTTTATAGTCAAATATTTGAACCTTAGTATCCTGGGAATGAGAGAAAAATAGTAGCTGTGAGAAATAATTGATTATTAAAATTTATTACACTCGGTCATAGAAAGTAAGAAAGGCAACAATTAATGTGTTAAGAATAAGAAATAGTGATAAAAACATAAATTAAGGAGAAAAATAAGGGTTATATGATAATAATTAGGTTGACTAATTAATATGAGTGAGAAATTAGGAAATTAACATATTTTGGGGCTTTGGCTTGTAAATTTCTTAAAAAATAAATTTGATTTTTTTTATTAAAAATAATATAAAATAATTTCTTATAGTTATTTAAATTATAAATATATTATTATAAAATTCTAGGCCAAAAATTTTGAGAGGCCTAAACCAAATTGCTTTACTTGCTTCAGGGTCTAGCTGCACTTAACCAAATTTTAACCGGTTCTAGTTGATTTGGTCAAGGGAGATTGGTTTTAATAAGTTTTGAACATCCCTAGATATTAATGCAAATATAAATATTTTAGATATCGCTTGACATTCAGGATAGTACAAAATGCTGTCTAAATTTTACTCAAATTTAAAAGGAAAATGGATTAAAAAAAATCAAATAACTAAAACATGATCTCACTTGAATACTTGTTTTCCATCATATGCACATTGCCCAAATTGTATTAATCAATTGAAACATTATCAATTAACTGCAATAACATAACTTAATTTTATTTTTTAAAATATAACATTAAATTAATCAAAAGTTAGGAAGACGATATTAAAATTTTTTTATGATATTAAAGTATAAAAATATTGGGGCAAAACATGCAAATTACTGTGTTTATAAAAGGAAATGTTGTAATTGCATCATTTGCATCCTTAGGACCTAAGGAATTAAAAGAAGGGAAAATTGAAATTCATATTCCAAGTTGAAGAAATTTATATTAAAAAACATTAAAATTTAAAATTAATCTAAAAGATATTAAGATTATAAATTTATATTGTATACAAAAATTATAATTTAAAATTTCAAGTAAAAAATTTTTAGTTCTAAGGTTTTTCAAAATAATTTTAATATTTAAAATTTTTTAATATAAATATTTTTAAGTTAAAATTTTAAATTATAATTCTTTTTAAAAAATATATATAACAAAATGAGTGTCACCGATAAAATTCATTTAATGCACTCATTTTAATAATTTGTTATTAGCTTTTTTATGTTTGTCAAATTTTTTTAGAAAAAATTATAAATAAAGATTTAAAGTTAAAAAAATTATTTTACAGAATTTATTATTATTATTTTATGATAGATTATCATTAATTTTAACTAAAATCAGTGCATTTAATGATAATAAGTTATACAAAATAATTTTTTTTAATTTTAAACTCTTATTTGTAATTTTTTGAATTTTTTATAACATCACTGTACCTTACCGTGTTTATTAATTTCTAACGTCCAATCGATTTGTCCATGCGGCAGGCAACAAAATTCTCTTTTGAATTTTTGTCTCTTTCTCATTTCTAACAACTATACTTGTCTTTTCAAGGAAAATCATATTGGCAAACAAAGGAACGTGTTTTGAGGACTAAGTTGAATTTAGCAAATGGAATTTTATTTTATTTTATTTATAATTACATTATACATAATTCATTTGTAAATTACAGATGATTCAGACGGTAAATTTGACGAATTTAAATCCTCTACTTCTAAAAAATTAAATGTAATAACTAGGTTAACTAATTAATATAAGTGATTAATGATAATATTTACTCCTTGGTCTCATATATAAAAAATAAATAACTAACCCATAAAGATTAAAAAAATTAATTAAAAATAATTGATCTTTTTAATATTATTTTAAATAAAAATTATTTTTTAAAAAAATTCTTATTTATTATGTATACTTTTTTTTAAATTAATAATTATTATTACTCATAATTTAAAAAAATTATTTATTAAAAAATATAATTAAAATATTATAATTAATATACTAGATATTAATAGTTGGTTTTATATATTTTAGACCAAAAGCAAATCTCAAAACAAAATTTTATTTATGAGATGGAACGAAGTATTAGGCAATCAAAATATTTTGGAGCTTTCACGTGTGAAAATTTTTAAAAGTAAATTTGACTTTTTTTGTCATAAAAAATAATTAAAATTTTTATAATTATATAAATTATAAATATACTAATACAAAATTATTGGCATAAAATTTTGAGAGACTACTTGCTTTAGGTTCTAGCCGCCCCTGACCAAACTGTGATCGGTGTTGCTCCACCCTTAGATACTAATGCAGATACAAACTTTTTAGATGTCAAGTTTGACATTCAAGATATCGTACTCAATATAAATAGTATATCAAATGCTTTCTAAATTTTACTCGAATTTAAAAGGAAAGGGAATTTAAGAAAAATCACGTGGCTAAAGCATGATCTCATGTGAATACTTGTCATCCATCACATGTTCATTGCCCAAATTGCGTTTAGTCAATTGAAATATTAAAAGTTAGGATGACTAAATTTAAATTTTGAATTATATTAAAGTATAAAAGTGTTGTGGAAAACTTGCAAACTCCTATGTTTATAAAAGAAAATGTCATAATTGCGTCACTAGTACCTCTGCGCCGTGGGCCTTATATAAGGGGGGAAAATGGGTCCCACAGAAATTAAAAAAAAAATGAATAAACAGTATATACACTAATATGACGCTTGTAAATGTTCAATAACTGATTCATAACTTTTATATATAAAAAATGGTTTGCATCCTTAATACTTAAGAGAATTAAAAAGAAAAAAAATTATAGTTTAGAATCTTAAATTAAAAATATTTATATTGAATAATTTTAAAATTTAAAATTATTTAAAAAATTTTTAAGACTACAAATTTAAACTGTATTAAAAAAATTATTGTTTAAGATCTCATATTAAAATTTTTTATTTTTAGATTCTTTAAAATTATTTTAAAATTTAAAATATTTTAAATTATAATTTTTCCTAAAAAGAATATAAAACAAAATTAGTGTCATTAATAAAATTTATTAGTACACTCATTTTAATAATTTGTTATTAGTTTTCTTACAGTTATGCTTGTCACATTTTTTATAATATCACAGTACCTTAACCGTGTTTATTAATTTCTAACGTCCACGAAACAGGCCCTAATCTCTTTGGAATTTTTGGCTTTTTCCTGCTTCTTTTCACCTGTATCTGCCTCTTCGAGGAAAATAATATTGGCAAACAAAATTGACCTTTTACGCGTCTGGATGACTATAGTTGGATTCTGCAAATTGGATAGTTGTGCAGTTTTACAATGGGGTGTTGTAAATAAGTAAGAGTATAAATAGAAATTTTTTATATGTATTTTTCCTTTTTCTAGTATATTATATACAATTTATTTATGAATTGTAGACAATCAGAACTGTAAATTTAGCATATTTATATCTTCTATATTTAAAAAATTAAATATAAAAGTAAAGTTAGTTGAATTTGGGTGCTCTAATTTTAATATTAAAAATATTAAATATAATTTATTCAAACCTAAAACAAAATTAGCATAAATTATTTTTAATTCTTTTATTTTAGGCCAAAAAGCAATATACATTTTGTATTTTTTTGGCCTGTATATATTGTATTTAAAAGAAAGAGAGGGAGTCTTTTTGACTGCAGGTGTGGAAGGAAGAAAGCGTAGATATAATATATATGAGCTCTCTTTGTTTCTGCTCTTGAAAGTGATTTCATAAGGCTTCTTTGCTCCCCTTGCTATACTCAGTTTCTGCGGAGCGATCTTAGTTTCTCCCGGAAATTTCATTGCTGAAAAGGGTTCTGAATTTTCATGCCTCAAGTCTTCAATGTTCCTCAGGTTTCTCTTCTCCTCCTTTCTTTCTCTCTATAGAAATTTGTTGACTCTGGTTCTTGTTTGATTGTTTACCCAGAATATGTCAATGGGGTAACCCATTATACCAATATTTGCGGCTATGACCGTTATATACTAGCAAGAAAGCTTTGTTGATATCCCATTTAGCTTTAATAACTTGAAGTTTGACGTTATGTATAGTCAATTAAGCTTGCAGATAGTAACTCTCAGTGCTTTTTTGTGAATTATATAGTTGCCCTAACAAAAGGGGAGGCAGCTTTATGCAAATTTAAGAGATAATGTTTTAAGGGAACAAAAATAGCCGTATAACGGATCGCATTATTTGGCATTCAGAAAAGTCCACGGAAAAAGAGAGAAGAAACCTGGTTTTTGATTTGACTTCGTGTAGTTTTCAACTGTTATAAAAAGAATTAGGAAAGCTCTTCAGGTTGAATCCATAATCCAAGAATTTTATTTTATTTTTTGGGAGTCTAGGTACTTGATATGTCTTTTTGAATAATCCTCAATTCACACCGCTTCGTTTTTCTTTGACAATAAAGCAGGGCAAGATGGGCAGGTTTAAAACCCATTGCTTGTATTGATTTAGCATTCCAAATGAGAACTCTGATTTTTTTTTCAGCAGCCCAAAAAATTTTAACATATTCAAATTTTAGTGTTTTCTTCATCTGCAATATCATCATTCATCATTGACCAATGATGACTTAGCCTTTTTGTAAAACAGTTTATGATAAGAGTTTATCATTAGTATCAGTAGGGGAAACTAATTAGAGAATGATTCTGAATCTAATAAACTTATTTATGATTGATATCAGATATCAGTCTGTAACGTTTGAAACTGAATTGAAATGGGTATTGAAGGATCCTTTAACCAGCAGTTGTGGGAAATTTCTGCAACCCTTATGCCAATACTGATTGGTGTTAGTGTTTCGTGGGCGAAAAAAGTATTCTACTTCCCAGCCTAATTGTGTCACAAGATGATGGCGGTAGAAGCATTGGCCTGTGCCTCTTCTGGTCCTACATCAGAAGCCATTTCTCTGATTGTAGATATTATTGCTGAGTTAATAGTTTGTGCTAATGATGTCCTTGTGAAGAAGGATAGGTTTAAGGAACTTGCAGCTTACTTGGAAAGAATTGTACCAATCTTAAAGGAATTGAGGACCAAAAAGGTCAGTAATCCTGAGACCTTTATGAATGCCATCGATGTTCTGAATCGTGAAATTAGAGATGCAAAGCAATTGACTCTAGAATGCTGCGAGAGGAGCAAGGTATACCTCCTAGTAAACTGCATTTCAATCAACAAGCGTTTACAGAAGACCATAAGTGAGATCAGCCGGGTACTTGGTCTTTTTCCTTTGGCCACATCAGATCTTTCCTTTAGAATAATTGAAGAAATTGGAAAGCTCTGTGATAATATGCAGAAAGTTGAGTTTAGGACAACCGTAGCAGAAGAGGAGATTTTGGAGAAAATTGAGTCAGGGCTACAGGAAAATAATGTTGATCGCTCCTATGCCAATAATTTGCTGATCCACATTGCAAAGGCTGTTGGGGCTCCTACTGAGAGGTCAACAATGAAGAAGGAACTTGAAGAATTCAAGGTTGAAATTGAAAATTGCCACCTTAGGAAAGACCAGGCTGAAGCTATGCATATGGATCAGATCATTGCTTTGTTGGAAAGAGCTGATGCAGCCTCATCACCTAGGGAAAAGAAACTTAAGTACTTTTCCAAGCGCAAATCTTTGGGTAGTCAAACATTGGAGCCTCTTCAATCATTTTATTGCCCAATAACCCAGGAAGTTATGGAGGACCCCGTAGAAACTTCGTCAGGGAAGACATTTGAGAGAAGTGCCATAGAAAAATGGTTTGCCGAAGGAAACAAACTGTGTCCTCTGACCATGACTCCTTTGGACACAACAATTTTGCAATCTAACAAAATCTTGAAACAATCAATAAAAGAATGGAAGGACAGAAATACCATGATAACAATTGCTTCGACAAAAGAAAAACTCAATTCTAGTGATGATGATGAAGTACTGCATTGTCTGGGAACACTACAGGATTTATGTGAACAAAGTGATCAGCACAGGGAATGGCTGATACTGGAGAATTACATACCAGTTCTTATCCAAATTCTTGGTGCTAAAAACCATGATGTAAGGAGCCACGCTCTAGTCATCCTTAACATGTTGGCAAAGGATAGTGATGATGCTAAGGTACTAAATGAATATTTTTTTTGGTTATCTTTTTGTTTTTGTAATTCTTTTTTCTATTTGTATTAGGTAAGGAGCAGCTTAGTCTCATTCAAAATTTAGCTTTCTAAATAAAATTTGATGAATTGAAGCTATAGTTTGTGAGCCTCTTCTGATCAAATAAATTAAATGTATGCTAGACATTTTTGCTGAAAATAAATCGAGCTTTTTTGACATGAACCTGGAATTAATTTTCCATTTAAGCTAGAAACAAAACATAGGAATGAAAAAACAGGACAAGTGATTCTAAGTTGACATGATCCAGTCTATCTTACGTCTATGGCCAGGCCTGAAGCAAATATTTACTGGACAACATAGATTCTTTAAAATGAGCTATAAATCAATAATAGAGATCCAAATTTAACATGATTAAGCCTATGAAACATCCATGGACAGAACCAACACTGGAATTCCATATAAAACACTGAGATTCATCACTAAAGAATCGGCCCTAAATACATCCTTCTTTTCTACTAAAAGCACTCATTATTTTCACATATTTGCCAGGGGATGATGACCAATGGAAAGAACTGTGGGTCACCCCAATGCTCTAAGCATTAGAATTAAACACATCCCAACAGAAGATAAAAACTCAAGAGAGACTGGTTAGGGCCTTTACCTTCCGTTCCATCCAGACACAACTCTATCTAATCAATGTGTTTATGAATTTAAGTCATTACCAACACACTTTCATTTATAACTTTGTGCATAATGTCAATATCAAATTGCCTGCATAGACGTTGCTTTGTTTTATCAAGAACTATCTGTAATTTCATAGATCTTTTCTCCTAACTCTGAAGAGTTTTCAGGAAAGAATTGCCAACATTGATAATGCAGTTGAATCTATTGTTCATTCTCTTGGACGTCGTGTGGGGGAAAGGAAGCTGGCAGTGGCATTACTGCTGGACTTATCCAAATATGATTTGGTGCGAGAAGAAATTGGAAAGATTCGAGGTTGCATACTACTACTGGTGACTATGTCCAGCAGTGATGATAATGAAGCTGCCAGAGATGCAAAGGAACTACTGGAGAATCTTTCATACTCTGATAAGAATGTTTTACAGATGGCAAGGGCAAATTATTTCAAACATCTTATACACCGTCTTTCCACAGGTTTATTCTTTATTCTACGTAATTTGAGTCAATGCATTGATGTTTGTCCATGTTTTTTCTTTTCTTTTTCTCTCTCCTCTTTCTTTTGGAAGATGTGCATATAATATAACTATACGCTGTCTCTCTGTTTAAATATTTAGTTCCTTCAAACAAAATTACTTGTCAAGTTGCCACTAGTATATATGATTTCTTCTTTAATGGTAAACACCATGCACATTATTTTCAGTATTTCATCTGCTTTGTTTTCCCTTTCTGTAGTAATGGTGGACCTTTAATGATTTGACTTATGAGTTTTAGCTTGCCTGGTCATATCACTATGGCACTATCCCTATAAGGCCTCCTACTACATAAGTTTAATCCATGAAGCACCAAAACTTCATGAGTTGAGCCATGTCCATCTTGGATCCATGTTGGATGCTGACACGGGGCATAATACTCAGATACCTCAAACAAAATAGACACACTCACACATGCATGCATGCATGTTTGTATGTGTAAGTATATATACCACACTAGTTACATGGATGTTAGCAGTTGTTGCGACTAAAACAGTGTATGCATCGAACAAGTAATATGGAATGAGTAGAGAGTATTATCCCACAGAGATTTGGCTAATGACAATTACCAATTACTAAAATTGACATTGTAGAATATAGGCAGAACAATCAGAGTGCAGTGCCCCTCTGTTCTCTATTCTTATCGTGAAAACAAAGACTTACAAGAGATAACAAGATTAGCTTAAAATCCCATAATTTTTGGCTATCAAACTAAATCACAATAAAAACAAACATAATGATAAATAAAATCTGATTTAGTCAACTAAAACAAAAGATAACAAGTAGGAAAAAAAAAGCCCAAATGCAAACGTACAGGAAGCATTGAGCAAGAAACCATGAATGCATGTGACCACTAAAGACAGCACATGATCACCAACACTCTCTCTCAAGCTGGAGAATAGAGATTAATCATTCCTAACTTGCTGCTTAAGCTTTCAAACTTTACTCTTGACACTGCCTTTGTTAATAAATCAACTACTTGAAACTAAGTGGAAGTGTGATAAGATCAAACAATCTAGAGTCAAGTTTCTCTTTGATGAAATGTCTATCAAGTTTCACATGCTTTGTTTTATCATGATGCAGGGCTCTTCACAATGCTTGTAGCGGCCAAATTATCACATAGAGCTTGTATAGGAGTCTCTATACGAATTCTTAGCTCCCCAAAGAGTCTCTTTAACCACAATCCCCCACATATATCTTGTGATAATGCTTGGTACTCTGCTTCAACACTAGTTTTAGCAACCATAGATTGTTTTTTTTGGTTATCCATACAAAGGTACAATACTTAGAAGTCGATCTTCAATTAGTAATGGAGCTTGCCCAATCATTGTTTATATATACCTCAAGGCTTTTCCTAGTTTACTTCTTAAAGTAAATTCCCTTGCTTGGAGTCATCTTCAAATACCTGAAGATCCTATAAATAGCTTCCATATGCTTCTCGGTAAGCTTGTTCCTCAAAACACTCACTGGGGAGCTGATGTGTGGCCTAGTATGGGAGTAGCAGATGAGTTTCTCTGATATCTCCCAGTGTCTACAAGAGGCATCCCTTCCTTGAATCTAGACTTATAAGTGGTTTCCATAGGAGTTTCAACTAGTTTGCACCCAAGTATTCTTATTTCCTTCAATAGATCAAGGGTATATTTTCTCTAGGAAAAAACAATGCCTTTCCTTGAGTGAGCCACTTCCATGCCTAAGAAGTATCTTAGGTTACTGAGAACTTTGATTTTAAAGTCTTTAGCATGGGCATCTTTCAACCTCGATTTTTGTTACAAAATCACTTGTAATGATAATGTTATCCATATGAACAATGAAGATAGCCATTTTAGCATCAAAAGAAAACTTTGTGAGGAGAGTATGATCAACCTACCTTGAGTGTACCCATAACTTATAATAGCCTTGGTAAACAAGCTCTAGCAGATTATTTGATATCATAAAGTGACTTATGAGGCATGCAAACCCTTTTCTTATCACCTTTTATCTCAAACCCAGGGAGAACTTTTATATAAATTTCTTTCAAATCACCTATAATTTTTTGATTTAGTCAATTTCCTAATTCCTTATAAAATTTGATCAACCACAAATTATGGATAGATCATACTTTTAACTATGCAAGGTTAATAGATATATTCTTATCTATTAACAAAACATTCAATTCATCACAACAAATATCATATAATTATGTTATTCAATCTATGGCCTATTCTTGATTTCCCTTTCCCAAGTTTAATCAAAAAATTCAAATCAATCTAATTAATGGCCAGTTGATTAGAAGTAATAAGATCAAGATTGGATAAACAAAACTAAATATTATTAATCGCAAGAAAAGGAAATAACAGATTCCTAATTCCTATTAGAGTTCATAACAATCCTAGAAACACAAATTTAGCTACTAATTAACATAAGAGTCCAAAATCAAATTTAGAATTAACAAGGAGTTTGGCATCAGACTTTTGTAGAGAAGAGAAGAAGTAAGTGGATCTGTGCTAGACTTGGTCTTGTCTTCAAAGCTCTGAAGAATCCTCACTCTTTGGTGCTCTCAAAGTTCTCTCTCACATTTAGGAATAACTCAAAAATTGTGCTTCTCTAAAGCTCTAAAGCCCATTTTTAAAGATTTTCAAATCTTAATCCTTATCAAATACGTTACTTAGTAGGTCTCAACTTGGCGTCACATCTAAAACTATCTTGCTGCAGCCAAAATTGAATATGATCCTTTTCTTTGTATTTAACTCCTACAAAATAATTAGGACCAAATTAATTCCTAATTTATGTAATTATAAATAAAAACTTGTCATTTAAAATATCCAAAATTTGCAAAACAATTTATGTACACTCCTAACAAAAACTTGCATGAAATTAATTAATTTTTTTTCAAATAAATTATTTATTTGTCAAAATTTATCGTAAAATATGCAAAATATCTTAAAATAATGGGACTTAATAATAGTCTCCCAAAGTTTGACCAAAATACACCCACCCTTTCAAAGATAAAATAAGTACAGGATTATTTAGCTCATTTCCTCATGAATGCATCATTAATTCATGAGTCATTCTCTCACACCACAATGAATGTAAGGTTATGAGAAAATGACCTAAATGCCCCTGTTCTTGTCATTTAATGAAAAGGTTGGGATATTTTAACCGAAGCACCCTAGTGCGAAGATTAGAATTCCCTTATGTGTGTGTGTGTGTATATATATATATATATATATATAATTTCAGGTCCTTATGTTTGTATTATATGTATTGCGGTGTTTGGGTTCATAGCTTTTAGCGAACGTTGATGTGTCGGGAAATCTGATTACAGGAAAAATGCAGAGGGCAACCAGAGCATCACTAGAACCAAAGGTTTATTTACATGTTGGCTTATTTTTATGCTTAGTAGGCAGACCTTTTAGCTTTATTTAGCAATGATTGATGACAGCCCTATCATTTATTGAAATTGATTTCTTCCGAAGTTTGTCATCTTATACTTCGTGGTCAGCAGTGTTTCTGACCTTGATTATAAATATTGAATCTGTGATACAATTTTGAAGATAAACCGGCTAAATTAAATTTGGTGAGCTTTACAGGACTCTTAAAAACAAATATCTCAAAGTTGAATTTCACATATAGGAAACATCACGTCTTAAGGTTTCGGAAAGCTTCAATTCTTTTCATTATTTAAAAAAATGTATTTAAAAAATTCTGTAAATCTCAATTACATAGATGTAAGTTAGGTGGTAAATGCTACTTAAAATTTTCTGAATGTCTGCTTCTTATTGTCTTCAAATGTATTAGTCAAAATGGCCAAGAAGGGATGTAGAGGGGGAGGGGTTTGAAAATCAAGTCTTTGCCTTTTTTTTTTCTTTTTTTTTTTTTTTTGGGGGGGGGGGGGGAGGGGGGGCAAACAAGTCTTTGTCTAAACCCATCTCTTCCTTGATGTAGGACCGGATGATGTGAAAATGGTTATGGCAACAGCTTTAGCAGAAATGGAGTTAACCAACCTCAATAAAGAGTCCTTGTTTGACGGTGGTGTACTGGGTCCTCTTCTCGATTTGGTCTCACATGGTGATGTTCAAGTGAAAACAGTGGCCATTAGAGCTTTTCGGAACCTATCCAGTCTAAAGAAAAATGGACTGGAGATGATTCGACAAGGTGCAGTACGCCCAATACTTGACCTTCTATTCCAGTCTGGCTTGCCATCCTTAAGTTTAAAGGAACACATAACAGGCATAATTAAGCAGCTTGCGGCATCAACCGTCTCTAAAGACGGCAAGACACCAGCTTTGTTATTAGAATCTGAAGAAGATGTTTTTAAACTCTTCTCTTTAATTAGTTTCACGAGGCCTGATGTGCAACAAAACATTTTACAGACCTTTTATGCATTGTGTCACTCCCCGTCGGCTTCATATATCAGGACCAAGCTAAGAGAGGTATGCATCTTACAGAAGCTAAATGAAGTTACCCATAGCTAGAAATGGTTTTCCTGCATCTTTTTTTTTTTTAAAAAAAAAAGGAAAAGAAAAAGAAAGGAATATCTTTTCTGATGAATCACTAGCATCTTGAGTAGATAAGGCAGGCTGCACTGTATAGGAGGCAAGTCAGATGATATTAGCCACGACCAGTCAAGTTCTATGATGTCTATGTTACTTATATCATGTGGGAGACGAAAGAAAAGTGAAAAAATCTTGCATTTGGCAAAGCATACTTTGATTTATATGATAACCTTAGCTAAGTATTTCAGTCAATGGGAACTTCTGGCTTGTATGTGTGACATTTTATGTAAATAAAGACAACTACAACCCCAGTTAAAGTATATGCTAAAGCCAGCAAACATTCAGGAAGCAATGGCTTCTAAGGGTTGCGATTTGTGGTTTCAAGCTCTCTGTCAAGTTTATTATGCAGAAATTCTGTCATTTTGTACAACAGTGACAGAAAACAAACTTGCTGCTCATATTTTCTTGAACTCTTATATCATTAGTGTGATATGATTGGTGTCTAACAATTGATGATGTATTTGCATGCAACTTAGCTTAAAGCTTCCTCCTGAGTATGATATAAAATGTTGTGTTTCATGACCAAAGATGAACTGTAAACCTTCAGAATAAAAAAAATTACCTCTAGAAGAAGTACCAGTTAAACTGTTTCTTCCATCCCCTTTTTACTGTCCATTTTTCCATTGATATTCTTTTGAACTTTCTGGAGCATATTGTTACTGAATGCACATACAAAAACAAAGTTACTTGTTGTCACCCCATAATAACTACCTTTAACTAAAGATGTCTTCAGTTATTAACAGTAATTTCCCAGTATTTGCTATCTGAGTATTATATATTATGTGTGCTCATTTTTAAATGGATAGAGTGGTAAAGAACCATCTAAGATATACCTCTCCCCTAAAATTGGCAAATATGCCAACGAACTTCTATCATTGTATTTCATATTCTGTGGGTTGCATCACATAGGTTGCTTGTACTTAACCCCTCATATAGGTTACATAATAGTACCATATACCATCATATCATACTCATATGGAAAAATGGGGACCAAAATCTGAAAGGTTGGTTTTGAGGGAAAAATTCAATTCTGTTTCTCTGTCTACCCATCACCCATCCTACTTACCCTAAACGTTGAAACCGTTGTGAATGAGTTTTTGTTCCATTGCAGTATGTCATAGTTATGCTCAACTGGCATTTTGTGGCTGTTGTTGCAGTGCCTTTTGCTAGAAATATCGAATTTGTTTTGGTAAAATGTTTCGGAGAGTTTGTTTTTTTTTAGGGTGTTTTTGAACATGCAGGAGTGTTTTTGGAAATCATCTTAGGATGTTTTTAAAAGCTGCTATGGTTATGAAAAACATAAAAAACCTAAAGGCTTTAACTTATCTTACCAAGTACTATATTAATAAATGTGCAATTACCAGCTCTCATTATATTTTTTATCAAGGTGTTTTAAATTATTTCACTCATGTATGCAGTGCTTGGCTTTTGAAGTTTTGGTTCAGCTCTGTGAGCAGGAAAATCTAAACCTAAGGTCAAGTGCTGTAAAGCTGTTTTCTTGCTTGGTAAAAAGTTGTGATGAAGCCAGCATCCTGGAGATCGTAGATCAAAAATGCATTGAAACTATACTCCGGATCTTGAGATCTTCTTCGGATGAAGAGGAAATTACTTCTGCTATGGGCATAATATGCTACCTTCCAAAAATTCACCAGATCACACAGCGTCTTCTGGATGCTGGTGCACTTCCAGTCATATATAATCATATCCAAGATGGGAAGGACAAAGACTGTCAAAAAAGCAAGTTAATAGAGAATGCTGTTGGTGCCTTGAGTCATTTCACAGTTTCAACAAACCTGGAATGGCAAAAGATTGCTGCTGAAATTGGTGTTATATCTGTTCTAGTGCAGTTGCTTGAATGTGGAACCGCATTAACAAAGCAACGAATAGCATTGTCTCTTGCTCAATTTTCAAAGAGTTCATTTGGGCTGAGCAGGCCAATATCCAAACCCAAGGGCCTTTGGTGCTTGTCAGCTCCAACGCAAATCAGCTGCTTGGTCCATGGAGGAATATGTACTGTCAAGTCATCATTTTGTCTTGTTGAGGCTGATGCAGTGGGGCCATTAGCAAAGACTCTCAGTGAATCTGATCCAGGAGCTTCTGAGGCTTCTTTAGATGCGCTATTGACATTAGTTGAAGGTGAAAGACTACAGAGTGGTAGTAAAGTGCTTGCACAAGCAGATGCCATACCGCTAATAATAAGATGTCTGAATTCCCCATCCCCTGGATTGCAGGAGAAGTCTCTACATGCTTTGGAAAGGATTTTTAGGCTATTGGAGTTCAAACAGTTGTATGGAGCCTCAGCTCATATGCCTCTAGTTGACTTGACTCAACGAGGTACCGATAGTGTGAGATCTCTGGCAGCTAGAACATTGGCACATTTAAACGTGCTTCATTACCAGTCTTCTTATTTCTAAAGAAAACCAAGGCTCATATTCATGCATTGAGGAACTAACAATGAGGCATAAGCACCCCCTTGATGCTTTGGCGATGCATGACATCAATGATGTGATATTCTTAAGTAAACTTGTTTACAAAAAATATGCAGACTAAACCAATTATTTAGAAGTCACATAGATATATCAGACATACTTTTCAGTATGATCCATCTTTGATATGCTTACGTGTCTCTACGTGATTAATTTGGATTATCTATCTTTTGTAAACCTAGTCCATCCAAAGTGTGTTACAATAATTTGTTTGTACTATAGATGACATGTTTATATGTCTCTTGATAATTTGTTTGTACTATAGGTGACTTACATCTAGGTCTTATATTAAACGCCTTAAATAGCTTGTATAGTTGTACTGTCTTGTTACTTGTCTAAAAGGAAAAATATATATTTTTCTTTCTTGAACGATGTATTCTTTGCTACTCGGATTCATTGAGATTCGTCTAATATAATAAAACGTTACAAGAATTTGAGGACAAGAATGATGCTCATCTTTCCCTCGTGAGGTTGACAAACTATTACCGGGCAATATTGTTTGTTTGCTTCCCTTTATTTATGTTTTTAACTATCATCAAAACGGATAGGTCCACCCCTGAGATCGCCCTTATAACCTCATGGTAAGTAGACTTGACTGTTTTTACTTTTTGAGGATTAAAAGTGAACATGTCTATTGTTCTAATTTGGGTTTCAATTCATCTGTCAAGAAGCTTGAGAACCAGACGGGGTACAAAAGATATTGTTATCAATCAACCGAAGCAAATTCATATCGACATCTTCAGAAACGGCACAAGACCGTACTAAAATCCTCATTTTCAAAACTTGGGTCTAACTCAGGTGACGAGGTGAGTGAGACTTTGGACAAAGAGTGCAAAATCTGATTTTCCTTTTATAGGAGAAAAATGAAAAAACTTGAATTCATTATTATGATGAGTTTAAGATTCCAAACCTAACAATGATGGCAACCCTATGTTCAAATTCATATGCATTTAGCACAATCAACCCAAACGAAAGGTCTTTACAATCATCATCAAAATCAAAGAGTTAAATGGTTACAAGCTCAACGTTCTCTGTTTGGTGATGACACCCTTATGGTCAATTGCATATGTATTTGGTCCATCAACCCAAATGAAAGGGTTACAAGAATTAGTCTCATCATCAAGATCATCAGAATCACAAAGTTAAAGGGTTCCAAACCTGACATTTTCTATTTGTTGACACCCTTATATTCAGGCGCATGTGCATTTAATACAATCAATCCACGTTTTGGCTCCATGAAGTAGCATTTGAATCAAACTATTTGACACCCTTAAATAATATTTATCCTGTAACTTTTCTTGATTTTTTATTTTGTTTTAAATCTTTCAAAATGTTATTAAGAGATAAAAAATATTAACAATAGTTTAAAAGATATAATTAGAATAACTAATAGAAGTGATTAAATAAAAATAACGTTTTATATACAAATTTAAATGATGTAAGGAATATTTAGCAAGGGGTGAGGGGTGCAGGCTACTTTCGTAAGTGGTTTTGATTTTAAATCCTTGCTCCATTATGTATATATTAAAAAAAGAATATTTAGACTTAATTTTTTATTTTAAAATTTTAATGTATATATTAAATTATAGATTTTGATATTTTAAATAATACTTTAAAACAAATTTAATTTCTAATCCAAAACTATTGAATTGAATCAAATATTAATATTGATGGCCAAAAGAAATATTAATCTTCGAATTGGCCCCTATCAACTCAACAATTTTACTAATTTAAATAACTAAATTCATTATTGGCCCAGAAAAACAACTAAATTCATTTTTTTATTTCCTTTTTTTAATTTAAGTAAAAATTAGGGCTTTGTTTTTGGATTTCTTCATTTTTACCATAAAATCAGGCAGAATTGAGATAATTCATTTTCTAAAACCAATCTTTCTCTTGGATTCACTAATGCTTAGTTTAGTAAAAGAAGGTAGAAGGAGAAGGAAAAAAAATTCATTAAATAATCTTATATAATACACATTTTATAAGATAAAAAAAGTCTATTTCTATTTCATAAGTACATAAATTAAAACTAATTATTATATTTAATTTATATAAAATATATTATATTCTTATTATCATCATTTTTTTTTCTAACACTACTTTTAAATAATGATACAGGAAGTTCTTTTTTTTATTTTCTTATTTCTATATCATTTTTATCAAATTAAATATACCAATATAATAACATTTCTACTCATTTCTATACTATACCAATCTTAATCATTCCGTTTCGCTCCCCATAATTAGTACCGTGGGAGGGGTCCAAAAGAGTCGAAGGAGAGTCAACAGTTCATTTCTTCTCCCCTGCTTGTAAAATCTGGAGGACTCAGATTCTAAAATGTTCCCACGCACTCCTCTTTTAGTCCAAACTTTTTACTTCTCAAGAAGGCAAATCGCATTGGGGCTTTTCAGGTATACTATCTATTTCGACCCTTCTTCATCCTTTCAAGCTTCAGTTTGATTTTTCTGGTTCATGTTTGCTTTAATATTCAGTATTCACCGTTCTTGATATTGGAAGGGTGATAACCCCGAGGAGTTAGTGGATATTGATGAAAGGGTCCTAAGGTTAGGACAAGTTGGCTTTTGTTTGTTATTTTTGGCCTGATTTTGTCTGGCACTGTAATGGGATTGTTTCTGAAGGCCTTTTTTCCTTTTTTGGGGGGCGAGGGGAATTTAAGGTACAACACTCGTCAATCGGGACTCAAACGCTTGTTCGCCAAGTATGGGAGGATTGATCGCATGGACATGAAATCTTATAAATTTTGTTGTGCAATCTTGCGTTAGTTTTCTAATATACCATCAAAACTTCTGATATCTGTCACCTCTGAGTTAAGGGGGTTTCTGGAGATTCTGTTTTGTAATATGCCATGGGTTTCACGCTTCCTTACTGATTTTGCACTTTCAATAGTGGTGCCTTTGCAAGTTGCAATATTCTTTTACCAACCTGGTTATGCAGTTGAACATACAGCTGGTTGCAAGAAGCCTTGTAAAGTTCTAACATTTGAACGTTCTTTGACTGTGCATATATTCACTATGCCCTGCATATTTTACGTTTAATGTCCTTTGCCTCACTCAGTAGGGTCTTAAGGTTGTCAAACTGTAAACTTTTTTCTTTTGGGTACAACGTAAGCATGATATTTACATCCTCCTCAGTTGCTTAGTTGTGGCTTAGCGGAAGGAAAATTAGTGTGATTATAATATGAGTAAGGCCTTTATAAGATAATCCTATTTGAAAACTATGGTTTTAGAAAAAAATTGCATATATTATACACTGGTTCAGGTTTACACTTCTGTGTTAGAATGCTGTCTTTGTTGTTGTGGAGCTTTTAATTTGGGGCTGCATGGCATATGTAGAAAGTGTTGCATTCAGGGTTATTGGCTGGACTGTGAGACCTAGGTTACTTTGAACCTTTTAGTTGGGCCATTCTGTTTATTAGTTCATTATTAGCTTTGGCTCATTCGTAATTATACTTAAAGACAAAGAATGTTGTACACTTAGCGCACACTGAATTCCAGGGCATTGTAACAAGGATATGTTTGATGTGGATATATGATTGCTTTTGTCGCTTGAATGTCTCGTTTCCATATCCTGATGTAATATAAATGATGGCCACAAAATTGCAATTTCTTTATTTAAGTGTTTCTTTTGACGCAGGAACTTGTTCCAAGGGAATATATGCTGAGCTTCTGTCTTGGTTTGCCAACTTCTTTGCAATTTTTCCCCCTTGTGAAGGAAAACTTTCTCCATGTCTGCTCTCCTTCCACCCGCATATTGCATTGTCTGCATTTTTTCTCCTGATTATCCATCACTCACCTCACTGCCTACGTTGCCATATCATCAGAATGGTTATATTGGGATCATCAAATAATTTAATAAGTTATGCCTACTCCCTTTGAAAATGGGCCATAGATGAAATTTTGTCATGCCTTGCCCTTCTATTACTGACTTCCTCGTGTTGTATGAACGGAGAAGCATGATTTGCAATGACAATCTCATATCTGAATTTTAGATTTAAATCTTTAATTGCAATCATGATTTTGTTCCTCACTAAACGCTTCTACAACTTCATGTGCATCAGTCTTCATGAATAGGCAAGTGTTGTGTTCCTTTGCGCCTGACAGGGAGAATGAAATCCTAATTTGGCTGACGTTCTGCCTGGCAAGGGGTAACATGCTGCTGTTTTTCATCATTATTGGAGGTTTTGCTTTTGTCTATTATGAGGATGAGTGTGATGCTGAAGATGCAATTTATTATGCTTTTGACAATTTTCCATATGGTTATGATCATCTTTGAGTTGTCATTGTCCTTGTACTAATGAGGTCATGAGAGTAGGATAATGCTCCCCCTGAGTTTATAAGAACATTCTATTTTGATTTTATCAACATGACATGGGCAGCATGATGATAGGCCCAGGACAAACCAGAGGCACCAAAATGCTCTTCGTTATCAACTTTGATCCAATTCTTACCAGGATTCATGATATAGAAAGATACTTTGAACCTTAAGGGAAGGTTCTCAGCATCCAAATTCATCAAAAACATTGCATTTGTGAAGTTCGAAACACAAGAAGATGCTACTAAAGCTCGAGTGTACACACGAGGTTGTGATGAGATTCTGATATATTTTGGTAAATTATTTCTTTCAAGTTTTTCTGTTTAAATTTTTCCTCAGTCTCTTCAAATAATAAAATTATGGTCTGATTGTGCTTGCCGTAAGTTATTGGACAGGTTGGTGTGTGGAGTTTGCTTTTAGACTATTTTTGGTACGTGAGAAAGAAGATTGAAGGAGTGGAAAAGAATGAAAAAAGTGAATAAGTTGTATGAGAAATGATCAAAATGTTCCTAATTTAAAAAAATAATAGAAAAGATAGTTATTGTTAAATAGTAATTACAAGATATAATGGATCTTTTTTTAAAACTTTTTTAAAATTTTCCTTTCCAGTCACTTTTCAACCTTTTGGTACCAAATTAACCCTAGAGAAGAGAGAAGACAGAGAGAGGGGTGATGAATATTATAACACCCCTAGAAGAGGGTGTTATGGGAGATCACCCAATCTAGTGTACTATAAGTCTTGATTATGGTCATCCACATAGCCCCTTGGATGATAGGTACAATGGACCGGCAACTATTTGACTAGGTTGCTACCATGAGAAACATATCACTAAAATGCTCAACTTTGTAAATTTGTAATTTTAGTGTTAAAATAATGAAAAAATTATGAGCAAACAGTAATACATTAAAAGGTATTTATTGAGAAGTAATATTTTCATTGAACTTGTAATAAATCATTTGGAGTTCTCATTTGTCAAGAAAGAACTGTTCCATGTGGGATTCCAGTGAACTTGGAACCATTTTGTTTTGACTTCCTCGTCAATGTGGCAAAAAGTCGAAACCATTAGTTTCAAGTTTTGTGCTGCATGGAACTCAAAACTCGAAACCAACCTACATGGAACTCTGAACCAATGTTTTCGAGTTTTAGGTAGTTGTATGCAAAGCTGTAGCTATGATCGATCATTTTAACTGATCACATCATCAAGAAGTCAATGGGCAAAAATTAGATAGTGGGATCCTTGTGGTGCATTGTGATTGTTTGGAATAGATTTCTGCGAAATATGATTGGTTGGAAAACAAAAAGAGGAGATAATGTTGAATTACAACATGACCAATATGCCTTTGAAAATTTGCTTATAATGTAAAGTCTTCTATGTGGAAATGACTTGCAATGCTTTAGCTAAAATTGTAAGCAGCTGAACCCACTTCTTCTTTAGGGAGATAATTCAGACATAATAGTTGGGAGAGATTATTATCAAAAGGAAATAAGGCAAAAAGTATTGTCTCAAAAGGCAATATTTTAGCCAAATTCAGATTGATTATTGAATTTTTGAATTAAATCAATTCGAATTCAATTGTCATACACACACACACACACACATTTTTTTTTTTTTAATTTGCTTGAATTCAAATTGAGTCAATCTGAACTTAAGGCATTTAATTTTTTGTTTTGTAAATTTTTGTACAAATTTAAAAAATTAATTAAATATAAAATTAATTTAATATCTTTAAAAGAAATAAAATAATATGCAATAATGAACAAAAAAATTATGAAATACTTGACAATAAATTATATAAATATTAAAAAATACTATAACAAATGACTTTTGGTACTACAATAAGATTATTTCCTTTCACGCTGTGATTGCTATTGTCTTATTTCTTCTTATTGTTATTACTCCTGTATTGTGAGTAGAGAATTTAAATTTAAGCATGGAAAATTAATTGGAGGAATCAGCTCATGTGGCATAATAAAACTTAGTTGCGATAATCCTCTAGGCTCAAAAAAGCTATTAGTATATGCGGTACTAAATGTAGATGTATTGAATAAAAAGTCTCTGAATGATACTAAAGTGTTAGACTGTTATTCTGGTGTTCCAAAATGAGACATGGACAATGATGGCATGTAATATAATGGATTGAATCTTACAAAGTCACCAAATTGGCTGGTTGGGATAGAAGAATATGGACTGACCATGCCAATATCTTGATCCATTAGTGTCAAAATATATGAAAATGAATCTGTCATGCTATTGACAATGTCCCATTGCATCGACTTTTTATTTTGTTTCCTTTTTCTTACAATAATGGGTTCTTACTTGGTTAAGCTATCGAAATTTAAGCTTTATGTAGATCAAGTGTCGATTTAGCAGGTTAGGAAAACAGTTAGAATCGTTATTCACCAAAAGTAAGTGATATATTTCTAGTGTCTTGGCTAATAGTCTTGTAGAAATTCGAAAGTAGAGGGTCTTACAAGTGCATTAGATAAAGTCCATATCAACCTAAGTAAAAAGAAATGAAATTTTGAATGTTAGCATAATAGTATAGTACACACGTGTGTGTGCGTATATATCAAGAAAAAGAATAGAACAAATGTGACAAATGTTAAAAAATTTATTACATAGTTAGTTACATCGCTAAATGGTTGGATCCATCGTCAAGTACACTACCAGTACTATCACATGTACTTGGACATGTGATCAAAGGGCTTCTCAGTACTAGGGATTGTACTTTAGCATCTTGTAAGCTATTCTATTATTAGATAAAAGTGATATACTATGTTATCCAGTTAGTTTAGGTTTTTCTTTGAAATTATAGAGTATGGAAGGCATCTTCTTTGACTAGCACTTAAGGGATTAGTTGTCATCAACTAGATTGGCATAGGGTGTAGTTATGATAATACTCTATGATGTGGGAGCATATGAGTGGCATCAAAACAATTTAAATATCCAAAGAAGTCAAGTAGTACTTTTGAATCAGGTCACATACACTTTATGGTTGATATGAACGCCAAATAATTTGTGGGCAATATGGATACAATAATAGATATTAAAAAATATTAAAATTATGATGTCTACATAAAAGAAGAAAAAAAAATGATAACTCACTTTGTTGTCCCTTATAGCATCTAAAAAAGTTTAGTACTAACTTAGGGTTCATATATCTAGACAAGAAGATCGTATAATATTTTTCTATTTGTCACTACCAATAGTACTAACTTAGGGCTCACATATCTAGACTTGATCTAAATTCAAGCTAAACTTTGTATTTTTTTTAAATGTGACAATTGAATTCAATTCAAATTTAAGACAAATTCGGATTGGCTAAAGTGTTACCTCAAAATGCAATACCTTATTTCCTTTTAACAATAATTTCTCCCAATTATTATGTCTGAATAATCTCTCCTTGTAAATTTATTCATTATTATATATTGATTTTTTTTAAATAAGAATGTAAAGAGCATTTTTTAAAAAAGAAAAAAATTGGCTTGAACACAAAGTATGATATTCTACATTGAAATAATATTTCTTTTAAAATATTAAAATAAATGTAAGGTCACAAATCCCACATTAGAGGATGGGGTGGGAGAAAAATTGGGAGAAAGGTGGGGCACAGAGGAGAGGAGGGGGATTGGATGGTAAGAGTTATATATATATAATTTAATTTTTAATATAAAATATGAAAATATAATTAATAATAATAATTTTATAAATTATGATTCATTGATAATATTGTATCTCTAATTTTAATAAGAATGTTATAAAATCATCACATTTAGGAGAAAGATGAGGCACGAAAAGGGGGATTGGGGGTAAGAGTTATATATATATATATATATGTTATTTAATTTTTAATATAAAATATTAAAATATAATTAATAATAAATTTATAAATTATGATTCATTGATAATATTATATTTCTAATTTTAATTTAATTTTTTAAATTTATTTGCACAAAAAATATTTTTTTTAATTTTATTAAGAATCTTATATAAAAAAAATCTCAACTTATTTAAAATAATATATGGACTTGACCTAGTAATAAATTTTTTATTGTATTGGCTAAAAAATATAAAACATTATAGAGGAAAAAATTTAATCTCATTTATTATTTTAAATAATGCAACATATTATTATTGCTCTAAATCTCATTGTTTATCTTGAGTCATAATTCAAGTACTAACATATTTTTTTTTTCTTATTTTAGAAAAACTTGAAAGGTATTGGTACTTAGGTTATGATTGAAGATAAATAGTAAGGCTTAGTCCAACAATAATCAATTGTATTATTTGGAATAATGTATGAGACTATAAGTTTTTTTTCTCTATAATGTATTATATTACATAGTTAAGAGAAAAAAGAACTTACTGGACTAAGTTGGTCTATTATTCCAAATAAGTTAAGATGAATTTTTTTTTTGGATATAATATTTTTAATAAAACTAAAAAAATATTTTTATGCAAATAAATAAAAAATTAAATTATAATTTGAAATATAACCTTGTTAATAAAATCATAATTTATAAATCTATTATTAATTATATTTTAATATTTTATATTAAAAATTAAATTATATATATGGATATAATTTAATTTTTAATGTAAAACCTTTATCTTCTCCCTTTGTCCCTCCCCCTTCTCATTCTTTCCTCATCCTATGCTCAGTGAAACATGGGGCTTGTGACCTCTCGTTTCTTTTAATATCTTCAAAAAAAAAAACTAATTGGAATGTTGAGGATGTTCTTTTGTGTTGCAATAAAATAAAATTAAGTATATGGGAAATAAGTTTGATGGTTGAGTATTTTAGTGATATATTTTCCCAATATAGTAACTTAGTCAAAAAGCCATGGACTAGCATATGGTTGGTGTATATATTGTCAATTTGTCATTATAGATTAACTATCTGCTACAACTGAGCTTTCTAATTGGAGTGCAGTATATTGCTGTTGCTGTGGATAGTCTAGATTTATTATTTTTTGTTTCTGATTTGTTTTAATCAATCATCATTTGTTTTTTAAAATTTGCATTTGGAAGATTGTTTCAATTTATCCTTCAAAACCAAAAAATAAAAAATAAAAATTAGGCTGTTTAAATTTGATTTAAACAGTTCAAATTTACAACAATACAAAGTAGCTTGACCATATGGCAGTAGAGAAATTGCACTCCTTTTATTGATAGATTTGTATGCTTTAAGAAGTTAGGGATTTCCTTTTTCACATATATAACCCTTTTTTAAAATTTTAAAAACATCCTTTTTTTTTCTTACATATTTGTAGATACTAAATTTGATGGTAGAGGAGTTACCTGTTTTTCTTTTTTTTTTTGTGGGTTCCTTCCTGTGTCCTTGTCTTCGAAGAGGACACACTACCCCATTATTATTTTTTGTTCGAAACATGGTTTATGTTTTTTTTTTTTTTTTTTCATGTTTTGTCAAATGTTAGCTTGAAATAAATCATCAAACTTTTATAATAAGTTGATTAAACCATAATCATAATTATTTTTTAAAATTGACATAGTTTCTCCATTAATTGAATAATTTCTACGTTTACAAATTTTCCAACAAGCGGCAAAGAAAGTCTTGATCTCCATACACAGTATTGGAGTTTAACTTCTTTCATAGATAGCGAAAACATAAATAAACGTAAGCTGAACATTTGACTGAATACCCAAAATAATGACTCTTGGTTCCACATCCTCCCTTTCTTTTCTTGCACTTCGTTCATTGCCTCCAAACTATGGGCTCCTTTGGTCCATTGTCCTCTTAATCCTCCTACTGGATCCAAATTGTCTAACTTAGACATTTCAAAATTCTGATCTGGAAATAGACAAAGAAGAGGAGGATGAGCCAGACAATGATCAGGAAGAATAGCAAGAGGATTCAAAGGACAATTAGTTAAAGGAGCGTGAGAAAAGAAAGAGAAGATGTGCAAATCGGGAGTTATTATTTTTAGGGATAAAATGTACATAACTCTCCTAGGTCATATAAATAATTTTTTCTCTTTAAAATTTGACAATGGATATCTTAAAACTTCTAATTTGTTCAGATAATCCTGTTGTTAGTAAATTAATTAATTAATTAATAGAAAGATGATATGTCTAATTAAATAAATTTTATTTTTTATTTTTTATGCAGATAACCATTTTTAAATTTTGAATCATGTATAGATAGTTTTTTAGATTTTGAGTTATGCGTAGATAAGTCTCTAATGTGTTACTTTCTATTAATAAAAAAACGGACTTGTTAATAGCTACTTGCACCTAGTTTTAAGTTTGGAAGATGATTTACTGCCAAGTTTTGAAAGTCAAATGAGTTATTTACACATGATTTAAAATTTAAGCAGTTTTGTGCATTTTGATCTCATTTTTAATCATTATTGTCAAATATTCATCTTGCATTCATTTATGTTTTTGTTGGGTGTGGAAGGAGTACAACTCCATACTTTGTACATGGAGAGCAAAGCTCTTTTTGCAGGTTGTTGAAGTATTTGTAAATGCGAAAACTATCCAATTTATGGGGGAATTAAGTTGAAATTTATAAAAAAATATTTTAATTTAATCAATTAATTATAAAAGTTTGATTCATTTTTCTAATATTTGGAAAAACATAAATGAATATAAGATGGGAAAAAATAAATAAATGTAAGGAAAAAAATGCTTCAAACAAAAAAAATAATAGGACAAAGTGTGCCTATGTCCAAGATGAGGATGTGAGATGTTGCATGCAAAACGTAGAAACAATGCAGAATGTGGATAGTAGATCGTGGCAACAAATCACGTGACATGCAACAACTCAATATGGTTTGAAATCATGGGTTTCGTGTGATAGATCAAAATGTGCATATTCCACTTCTGCACAATGCATCTTCTTCGGCAACATGATGGAATTGCCTTAAAAAGAGTTTGCCTATAAATATAGGGTCTCTAAACTCGTTTTTACATTGTTACACACCATCATTTCGGTAAAAATAAGAGCTTGGAAGTTGCCTATAAGCATATATTGGTTACAAGTTGCAGAGAAGTTTTTCAATTAAGCAATGGCTGGAGGTAATGTTTCGATCTATTTTTCTTATCTTGGATACTATATATATGGTTTTGTATATCTATGAAGTCTATTAGAGGACACATGAAGAACCCAAATTGAAAAGGAAAAAACGAAAAACTCTTTTGTTGTTAAATTTGGGGATTAAATATAAATATTTTTTATATCTTTATTATCAGATTCATTAATAAAATTTTACTGTGTGCAAGAAATTATTTTTTAAAAAATCTAATATTATAATATTAAGATATACTTATTTGTAAAAATTATATACTTATCATATTATTATTAAAAAAATTATTTACAATTTTTTATATTTTAATTAGAGAACTTAATAAGAAAAATATAAAAATTGTAAATAATTTTTTTTAGAAAAACGTGGTACTTGTAAATATATAAGAAAAAATAGAATATTTTTAAAACAAAATAAGATAATATATTTGAAAAAAAAATAGAAGTTGGGTCTGGCTTTGGGGACAGTAGTCTTCTGTGGCACCTCGTCCCCACTTTTTGGGTGATGGAATAGCAAGTTTTGCATTATTCAGCAATCAGGCTATTTGTGCTCATGGGATCTGCATATAGCCTGCATTATGCCATTTGTTTTGCTATGAGTACAGCCTTACATGGAAGAAACATATCAACGATGGCATTAGAATTACTCTCTGCTCAAACTAGGTGTCAGAAAAAATCATTAACTTCTAGTCAAAAATCCATTTTATTTTGAAACTTTATTAAATTTAGGATAATATTTATGCTTGTTAATATATATTTAATACAAATGTTATTCTTAAAATTACATTATTATACATAAATTAGTTAAATTTAAAAATTATTTTGTGAATGTGTTTTTTATTCTTGATAATTCATTTTTTATCAAATTATTAATAATTTGCTAGATTTAAAAAAAATGATTATTTTATAATCGTCATATATGTGTATGCATGTCTATATTTGTGTGTGTATATATATATATATATATTTGTTATTGTTAGAAATCATATTATCTAAATATGATTATTTTATTTTGATTTAACAAATTTTTTTATATTTTTGGTTTTAATCTCTATATATTAACCAATTTATTTAGGCCCTTAAGATAATATTATTTTAAATATTTTGCTTAAGATAAGAGTACTAAATAATGGGCATTTTTCAAATAAAGTAAGTTCAATGAAAAATTAAACCCCAAATTTTTTAGTTATATTATATAAATAATATATATAAGGATATTTTGATTAAAATAAGTTTAATCATATTTTATCTTTTTTGTTGCAAAGGAGGTAAATGTAATGTATGTTTTGGTAGTGTGTATTTTCAAAATAAAAGAGAGGATTGTGTACTTTGATTATCTTTCTAAGAAGGATAAAGGAATTAACCCATACTACTATAATAAAAAAATATATTTTTTAAGTAAAGATTTATCTTAATTCAATTAGATTGTTTTAGCCTTAAATCTCAAATGGCAAATATTTTAGGGGAAATATATATTTTTTTGTTCCAAAAGCTTGGGATCATTGTCAATTTTGTTTTAAATGTTTATTTTATGTTAATTTTGTCTTACATGTTTTCCATTTTGTATATTAACTTTGTCAATTAAATTAACAAACATTGATCATGTGTTATTAAATGTAAACTAATGGTCATTACAATATACTAATTTTAGGTTATATATTGATATTGTGCTACTTAATCTTATAATTTTAACTTGTAAACATCATCATATCTATTTTTGTGTCTTAAGGATAACGAGCTAAAGAGGTAATTTAAGAAAATAGGTAGTATAAATTCTACGTAGGCAATTTTAGCCTTGTTGTAATGATCATTAGTTTACATGTAATGACATGTTATCAATTTCTATTAATCTAACTAGTAGAGTTAGTATTTAGGATGATATTGAAAATTTTAACAAACATATAAAATAAAATTGATACAAAATAAATATATACTTTTTTTAATATTTTAATACCAAGTGAGTTTGACAAACTTTTAATTGAATAAGTTGAACATAAATATAATTTGAGAATTTAACAAACTAGTAACTTTTTAGCTCTACTTAACTTAGAATACAACTTGGACAATTTATTCTTGTGTTTTTGGGCACAATAGAAAAGCTTCTGGAAGATTTGAATAGTATTAGCTTCTCTTCGAAAGATGTAAAATGATTATGAATGACGTTTGGAAAGGTCACATGTTTGGGTCCTCTAGTTTTCATATCCACTGCAAACTAGCGTCTACGTTACAAGCCCTAAAGTGCTAGAGTAAATATCAAGTAGGCAATATTCAACGTCAAATTTCATTACTTGAACCACTTTCAGTGAGATTCAAGCTAACATTTCATTGCCAAAAAAGGAAAAGGTGGAGTTGATTATTAGAAGTAATCTTGAGTTTTCTATGATTATGAAGAAATGATTTGGGCTTAAAGGGCTAGGCTTGATTGGTTCAAGAAGGCTAAAATACAAAATATTTTCATATCTTACTCTCTGAGAGGAAGGCTTTCAACTTTATCACCTCTCTTAAGAATGAACAAAGTGATTGGGAATATAATTCAGGGAATATTGAGCGGATTTTTTTTTTTCCTACTTCAATGACATCTACACATAGTCATTTAACCATCATTTGGATTTAGAGTGTCTTTTGACTAATATCTCTACTCTTAGTGCAAACCTTAGGGCCCGTTTGGTTCACTACGAAATGGACATAATACATTTATATAATTTGTGTAATATCTATTATACCCCTATATTTATTATCCTATATATCAAATTACAATTTTAACCACCAAATCATCTTTTTAAAAGTAAGGGCATAAAAATCATTTTTTATCTTGCCTACTAACTTTTTACATTCTCTTTTTCTTTACATCATCCAACCAAACGGGCCCTTAGTGTTTTGTTTTTTTAGGAAAAATCCTTTTTTTCGAGGAAGAAATGGAAAGTGCTATTTTTGAATTAAAAGCAGATAGTGTGCCTAGTCCTAATGGTTTTAATTCTAAGTTCTTTCAACATCATAAGGATAATTACTAAGATGGTAGTCCTTTTTCTTAATAATAGCTACTTACTTAAGAACCTTGCAAAACTTTTATTGTCTTGATACCCAAGTGCGATAATCATTAGTTTATCAAAGATTTTTGTCTTACCAGCCTTTGCAATGTTGCTTATAAAATTATTTCAAAAGTTTTCTACAATAGGTTAAAAGAAATTCATAAGGATTATATCGCCCCCAACCAATTTGCTTTCATAAGGGGAAGGAACATTACAAATAATATTATTCTTGTAGCAGAGGCCATGACTAAAGTTCAAGGATGCAAGAAGGCAAAAAAAAAAGGCTTTGTGCTTATGAAATAAGCCTCATGAAAGCTTATGATAGAAGAACTTGGCCCTTCATTGAAGATATATTGGAAAAAATGAATTTCTCCACTAATTATCAAGTAATCTGTCATATTTGTCAACTTTCAAATCTTGATAAATTAGGTGGAGAACTTATGTAAAAGGACCCTTTGTCCACTTATTTCTTCATCTTGTGTGCCAACATGTCATGCATGATTATTGACGTTGAATCCAATCATAGTTAGTAATCAAAATCTATAAATAAGCTAAGACAATTTTTCATTTGATGTATATTGATGACACCATGCTTTTTTTTAAAGCTATTACAGAGTCATGTTTGAAGGTTAATTCTATCTTAACTAAGTTCGTGTTTTACTCTAGCCTTAAAATCAACAAAAGAAAATTAGAGATTATCTTCAGTCTCAATGTCTTGTACAAATTTAAGAAATTCTTAATTAGGGACTTTTGGTATCAAATACTCTAGCAAACTAGGGAAATACTTAAGTACTTGGGTTAATATTGGATTCAATAAAAGACATATTTATTAGAAATTGGTTGATAAGATTGATACAAAATTTTAGGCTTATAAGACAAAACTTCTTTCTCAGGAAACTAGACTTACTTTAATAAAATCAGTTATAAGGTCTTGCTTTACGTATCATCTCACTTATATTTATCTTCCCATTGAGGTTTGCAACAAGATTGATTCTAAAATTAAGAATTTTTCTAAGGTTTCAATAATGATAGACCAAGGATCCACATGTCCAATTAGGACAACCTTTGTAAGGTAGTGATCAATAGGGATTTGGGTTTTAGACTTATCATCACTTTATCTCACCATGCTTGCCAAACAAATTTTGAATTCAACTACTAGGGACCATCAAACATTGGCCTCTTCAACCTTCAAGGCTAAATAGTAGTCTCCAGGCCATATAGCCAATGCATTAATAGGATATGGAATTCGTCTTGGTTATGGAAAAATATTCTCAGATCCAAAGACTTCATCTTATATCATCTTAGATGGTAAGTGGGATCGAGTAATCTTATTCTTATCAACCACCAAGCTTGGCGGCTAATGTGGCTAGTGAGGAACTCTTCTTACCTTAGAGTTTTAAACCTTATTCTGCATAATTAGTTGATATAGGATGTCACACTCCTTGTCACATCCAAAAATACGATCGCGTAGCGCCTTTAAAAAAGAAATCCAAAATGAAATTTTGATTCAATTTTCAAAGAAAATGAAAACCGAAACCAAATTGAAGTAAGAGTAGAGTCACTACCAAAATTTTAATTAATTTTAAAGGTAAAACTTTGGAAAAGCTTTTTTTTAATTTGAAAAATGCTCTATAAACCATATTTGGATTCGGGAGTCGGTTGTGAGTGAGGAAGGTGTTAGGCACCCCACTATACTCATTACTAAGAACGGTTACTCTAAGTCAGTTATGTAAAAATAAAATATCCTTGATTCTATTTTAATTCTCCCTAATAAATCACATGCAAAATAAAAAATAACCAAATTAAAAGAAATAAAATTAAGAATAAAAAGAAGGAAAAGAAATTAAAGAAATAAGATTAAAAGTAAAATAAAAGAAAAGAAATTAGAGAAATAAAAATTGAAAGAATATATTTATTTACAAGGGAGGACTTGACATAAGGTGAGAACTTAGAACCTACGTACCCTTGAGAGGGATCAAAGTTCACATAGTTTGAATAAAAATTATCTTTTGGTTGATATTTTGTTTTTTGTTGTTTTTGTTTGGCTTTTGTTTGATTTTTAAATTTTGATTTTTTTGATTTGATTTTTTTTAAGAGAGAAAGAGAATAAAAATCATTTAGACTTTTGCAAATAACATGAATTTAAGATTGGTTGATGTGTTTTTATTTGCAAAAAGCAGGATTAATTTTACTCTCCCCTCTTCTTTTTTCCCTTTTTCTTTATTTTTTGTTTTTGTTTTTTTCATTTTTATTATGTTTTTGTCTTTGTTTTTGTTTTGATTTGTCTTTTAATTTTTTTGTTTTTGTTTTTGTTGATTTTTGTTTTTTTAATTTTTAATTTTAATTTTTCTTTTTGTTACTTTTTTCCTTTTGTTTTGTTAATTTTTGGTTTATGTGTTTTTTTAATTTTGTTTTTATTTTTGTCTTTTTCCTCTCTTTCTTTTTTTTTTTAGTTTTTGTGTTATTTTTTCTTTCTTTTTTTTTTTGCGAAAAGACAAAGAAAATAAAAATTGATTTTTCCTTTAACAAATAAAATGAGTTTTAAAATTGATTGATATATTTTGATTTGTTAAAGGTAAATTTTATTTTATTTTTCTTGTATTTTCAATCATTTTTTTTTTGTTTTTTCATTTTTCTCTTTCTATGTCTTTTTTGGTTTTGTTTTTCTTTTTTTTGGTCTTTGTTTTATTTATTTTTTTTTATGAAATTAAAAAATATTTTCATTTTTTCTTCTTTTAATTTCTTCTATTTGATTTATTGATTTATTGGTTTTTTCCTTGTATTTTGACTTTTGATTTTTTATATAATTGATTTTTCTCCCTTTTTTAATGAAATTTTGGTTTTAATTAGATTTTGATTTTTTGTTTCTCATCGTTGATTTTTATTTTTCTATTTTATTTTATTTTTTTAATATATATTTTTTGTACTTTTTAATTATTTAATTATTTATTTATTTAAACAAGAAGGATTTTGTTTTTATGAAATATATTTTTATTGAAAGAAACTTTGTGAAAAATTCATAAGTCTCAAAAGGTTCAATTCTCACTTTCTATGTTTTTCTTTGTTTGGTTTTTTTTTTTTTTTGCTTTTTTTGTTCTTTTCTTTTTGGGTTTTCTTTTTCCTCTTTTTATTCTTTTATTTTTACTCTTTATTTTTTTTCAAAAGGACAATCTCTAAAGGAGAATTTATCTTTGAATCTTTAGAACAATGCTTTTCAAACATTTGCAGAATAACCTTTAAGAAAGGAGAAGGCAAATATTTGAAGCTCAATTTAATTTTTAGTAAAAATCTTTTTAATCCTTTTTTTTTCTGCTCTTCTTTTCATTAAAAATTTTCTTTAAGGAATCATTTGCTGAGGGCCATTGAAACCCAAAACACTAAACATAAATTCAAGGCTTAAAAGGCACCAAGGAGGCTTATTGCAACACATGCCCTTTTGGTTTATTTCTATGTGCCTAAGGGGATATGAAATCCCACACGACTATTCTAACGTAAAAATTAACAAAAATAAATAACAAAAAACAAGGAAAATATTTACAAACCAAAATAATAGCTTGCATGTGTGTGCTAAGTGTTCAACTAGATTCACTACATCATTCTTAAGCATATTTACAATATAAAAGGAAAAGAAAGAAAGAAAGAATATATATATATATATATATATGTACACAAATTACAGATCCATTGTAATATATCCTCTGATCAAATCATAGGGCCACCTCATGCCTCGAAAATTTGAGCTCCACACATATTTCTCTATTGCCGTATTAGAGCACCAAACACAGATAAACAAATAAAATAAGAGCAGAGATAATGCATATAACAATGCCTATTATTTGGTGAAATATGTTAGGAAGAACATGTATTATGATTCTAAATTCCCAAAAATCCCCACATAAATAAACATCCTGCAGTCAATGAGATAAAGATCTAAGATTCATTTCCTATTTCCCATTTACTATCACAAATAAATAAATAAGGTAGCAAAGGAGACAAATCAAGTTAGGTTTGCCTAACAGTAGATCTAATAAGCTTCAACTATCCCTAATTACCATGAAGCAAAATGACCAGATAATAATAAAAGTTACCAACCAAGCAAACTGAGTTAGACATAAGCAACCAAATCCGGCTATTCATTGCAAAACTCAACTCGTGCAGACCAAAATTTCATATCCACATCTACAGGCTAAACAGTGGCACACATAAGAATTTTCGGATTGAGGACTGTTTACTGTAAAGTCTCACATCGAATAGGAAAGTCTTGGGCTAAAGCCTTATAAGTGGGGGCGGAGCTTCCCCCACCAGACATGCGTTTTTCTTGAGCGAAGACTGGGTAACCAAGTCCTCGAAATTCGGAAGGCGACAAAACCCTTAGGAAGGCCGGATCAAAGACCCACGAACCAGGGAACAATACGTCTGGTGGCTCTGTAAGTGTGTTAATACCATATATATCTAACCCCATTCATGGCATTCATAAGCTCCATATCATCATCATGGTCATAAAACAACGATAATGGATTTAGTCGCGTTACGTCATGCTTAAACTCAGCGGGTGTCACGTGGACCATGTGGGTTCATACCATGCATCCTTATATTTAAATATATTATTATAACTCATTTGCATCACAAAATCTTGCTCATGACTCAAGGAAACCGAAAAGGAGCATAAATTGAAGGTATTGAATTTCGGCCAGATTTGCCTCAATTCTGTCCAAAACTTTGGAAAATTATAACTAAATCTAGAAAAATTGAAATCATGTAATCTTTGGTCATTCTGGAAATCTTGGGATGTATACTTTGTGTTAAAAATATATAAAAGTCATAACATCTGACACACAGAGCGTTTGACATGCGAAATCATCTGGAGGTCGGACTAGGCCTTGATGCTGTCACAGTTTACTGATATGAACTTCAAAAATGTCCAATTAATTCCAAAAAATTCCAATTTGAGTGAATGATACCAATATGGAAAGCTGAGGATGTTAGATAGAAGAAAAAAATCACTCCAGACTAGTTCAAGCTCGCCCAGATCCTGAATTTTGATCAAACAGTGACTAAGGTCTGGTTGGATGCCTAACACTGGACTGAATCTTCGAAAAATCATATCTCCCTCTCTAGACATCCAAATAGGGTGATTCCAGTTGCCATAATTCACTTATGACCTGTAGTTTCTACCTATAAAATTTCATAACAATTGGACTTCATTTGGCCCCTAAGTGACAGAAAAACAATTCGGATCCGATGGAATAGTACATCAGACATTTTCAAGAATTTTGGCCAACTTTGAAAATTCATCAAATATTCTCTAGACCTCCAAAAATTCTGAACTTTAGCTTCCCAAAAATCTCTCAACATATTCTAATATCATGCCAAATCTCAAATTAAGAATAAATCATTTAGCTAAAAAGTGACATAGGGTTCCATTTTGGTCACTTTTGGCTCCATATAGGATACCAAAATTACTATTTGGCTTCCCTTGGGTCTTGGCACCTTTTGGACAAGTCTAACAGCATATTTAAAACTTGTGGAAGCTGTCCAAATGGTTACAAACCATTTGCATCTCATTTTGGCCTCCTCACCCTCACTCATACACATTACACCACGCTTTTCTCAATTGCATACATTGTCATAAGCACTCACTTTATGATCTAGAATACATACACCATACTCATTCATTTATCTATCACGTAATACCATTTTTTACATTTGTCCAAGGGGTTATAGACTATTTACAATCATAATATACATCATAAAGTTTCATTATAAGTCAAAAACACAAAAATCAAGCATAAGGGTGGCCATCTTCTTCCTTCAATGTGATTGGCTCCCATTGCCATGTCCACTTGGTCCACCTAGCATATTAGGACATTTAAGAGGAGGGAGTGAGATTCAAGAATCTCAATAGCTTATCTCTCATTCCATCATACATAATATGTGCAAGCAAGTTCTATGAATACATGTGTGGGAAAAATGGAGATCATGAACATTTAAAATCAAGCTTGGCATAGAAACACATCATACAAGGCATTCAATAGCTCACCAAGTATTTGGATTGGCCTCACACTTCTCTCCATGGTATTTGGACTTGCCTCACTCATTCTTTAAAATCTTTAGACTTAACCACACTCTTTGGGAGTCCACTTTACTTTTGGGAGATTCTTTACTTTGTCTCAACCAAGTTCAAGGATTTTTGGCTCATTCTCACCATGGGGAAGAGTTCTTGGCCTCTTCACACTCAAGCAAGCCCAATCACACATCATATATTCATTTGAAAGCATAATGTGACATCAAGAGTCATGATATATAAGAGCATACTAGTATACTTTTTCATAGCTATAAAATATACATACACACATCATAAAACAAGCTAAACACACATCCATGCATGAGAGAAGGTGGAAAGAGTTACATTGCACAAATTCACACACTTTTCCTTTGAATTTAAGCTCCTCTTTTCGGCTACACACCCATAAAAGTGTGGGGAAGGTTCCTCTTGACCTAGACATGATTTAAGAAAGCTAATTAGGTTCATGAAATAATTTCTAAGGTCACACCACTTGCTTGGATACTAGGTTATCCTATAAATCTCATTATGGTCCATAAAAGCACCTAATGAAGCAATACCCCTCAAATGACTTCTAGGCCTCATCCTTTCCTTTCAAATATAATTCTTGACTCCTTTTAAGCCTCTTGGAGTCATCACATCATTAAAACAAAGGGCCTAACATCATGTTGCTTCTTTAGGTGACAATATGGAACTTAAAGCACTAACTCATTCTCTAAGCTTCCTAAATTTTTTCCAAAGCTTCCTCTTACATTCATGCATCATATATGACTCAAAAATGGGTTTAGAAAAATTTAAAACTCTCTCTAACTATGCCATCCCTACTTGGCCAAAACCTAGAGCATAAATGGGATTTAATGGCTTCTTGATTTTTCCTTGATGGGGGAACCATTTAGGGAGGTTGTTAAGAGTTGTAGGGGGTCAAGGAAACACTTAAATAGCCAAGGAAACTTATGGATTAAATCAGTTTTTACAATCCCCTTAAGTGCTCTATACTTTTTCAACTTCTAGGTTCATGACTTTCAATGGGGTTTTGTTTGTTTTCATGGAGGAAGAGGCATATGGGGGACCTTTTAGGGATCTTAGGAGCACATTTAAACATTCATTTAAGTCTAAGAACATTCATGTTAAATCAGATTTGCAAAGGAGCATTTGGATCCCTAATGGTTCCATCTTATTTCCTAATGCCCATTTCTTGATTCTATTAGTTCATTTTTAATCTTTACCACCTAAAACATCTAATCCCTCCATGAATTGGACAGAAAATAGCCCCTAAGACTTGGGCTCATGGTGGCCAAATTCGTGCAAGAGGGAGAGGGAGGAAGAAACTACCAAAGAATGAAAATTTTACCTTGTTTTCTTGCTTTTCTTTGCTTGCTCTTCCACTTGGTTAGTTTGCTCCCTCAATTTTAGAAATTTCCCTCTTTATTCTGCCCCCAAAACAGCACCAAACTCTTCATTAAAACCATAGAAAGAAAGCTTGAGATGAGGGGAGCAAGTTTCAAGAAGGAAGGATATGAAATTTCTTAAAGTTTCTTACTTTTTCTTGAATTTCTTTATCCAAAATCCTCCTTCTCTAGTGCGCCTAAGAAGCTGAAATTTTTCTCTGAAAATGGGTAGAAGCAAGTCGGTTTAATGAAGGAGAGAAAGAACGTGACTTATAAAAAGAATTTGGAAGCTTCCTTTAACACTTAACTTCCAATTTTGCCCTTTTATACTTTGCATTTTTGTTTCTCCTTCATTTTAGCTCCTTTTTTAGAACCGTCTTTTCTATCATAACAAATAGGTTCCTAATTTAATAAAATGCCTTTGAAATCACTCAAATTAGAGCTAAAACCTTTCCGAACAAATCAATCAAAGTTCAGGTCAACTGACGTTAAAAAGAGTACACCGAAGGGGCTTTACCGGTCCTGGGGCTTCCCATGGTTTTTAGGGCCTCCGAGAACCGTTGGCAACTCAAAATTTTCATTTAAAAAGCCCTCCTAGGTGATTTTCCAAAATTATACTTATTTACAAAAATGTCACTGGCCTTTCGGCAATTTGTTCAAATCACTCTGACCCTGGTTTCTAGACAACTCAAGGCTCAAATCCTCATTTTCTATTATTTAAAATTTTCTCCCAATTTTATTTAGCCTTGAATTACTCATTTTAGGAGACTTGCTTTGAAAACTGACTCATTTTGGTATTTTACGAAAAATCAGACGTTACATTTACCAAATATGGAAATGGAGAGGGAGTGGGAATTTTTATCAATGCATCAGTCTAGGATCCTACCCTGACCCAAATGGCCCTAATGAAACCCTACTTTAACATCTCATAGTAGACTACATCATATGTTTTACAGATTCAAGAAGCAAACCAGACAGATGACATATGACAATTCGAATAACATGAGTCTTAACCTTTGAATTGGACACTCAAGTCATCAGCACCCAACATCAATTGAGCCAGGCTATATTCGAGACACAAAAGTCTCTGGTTTCAGCACACATGAATCAGAATCCACACATGGCTTTATTGTTTTGGGATGAAAGGGAAAGCATAGAAAACATACCTCTCAAATTCCTTTCGGCTTGTGAAAGATTGGACGAGTATGCTTCTTCAATCGAATCCCTCTGCACTGAAATCCAAACTCGCACTAGGATACAGTTTGATTCCCTGGTTTATAACTCTCCTCTTTCTCTTCTCAAATCTCTCCTCATTGGCCTCTCTCACTTGAAATCATTCCCCAAAAGAAACCCCTTGCTTCTCTCGTTCTTCCGAAACTGTTTCCTTGTAACTCAAAAATCAACTTAGTGGAGGAACCTCCATTCTATTTCTTCTCGGTTTCTTACCACCCCAGAAAGCCTCCCCTCTCAATCTCGCCTTCGTTTTCAAAACGAAATCTCTTGCAGCACTCACTCAGCCTCCCTAATCCGCAAAATCCTCCCTAACTAAAAAAAAGACCCCCCACACTTTTGCGATTATCCCTTATTTATAATAAGTCAGAGGGTGAGTTTCACCCTCACTCGCGCGTCTCGCCATCTGCTCCTAGTATGGGTTATCGTCGTGCTTCTCTGATCCATGAATTTGTAGTACCAGCACTCACCTCTCATATGATTTCATCCCTTCGCATCCGGAAATGCCTGTGGGAGAGGGTCAGAGTAGAGAGGGGGGACCAGAGCCGTCTAGGGTTTCTTTGTTTCATTTCGGGTATGCTGGCTTCTCATTTGGGTTAGAGAGGCAGAAGGTCCGGGATTTATGGGTTGAACGAAATAGGCCTCCATTTTTCTTAGTTAGTTCTTCCAAAATGGGCCTCCATTTTAGTTCAATCGTTTCCTTTGCATGGGTTATGTTCTTTGGGCTTTTTTTCGCTTTTGGTCCAATTTTGAGTTGGCTATGAGTTAGACTTCTTTTTTTTTTAATATGGTTTGAGTATGTGGGTCTCATGACTTGGGTCGTTCTTGGGTAGATTGAAGGTATGGCTTTAGAATTTGGGTCCCGTATCTTCTTCTTTTTTTTCTCTTAGATTGCGACAATTTGGGCCCCTTTTCCTTTTTGTTTTTGGTTTTTTGTTTTTTTTTGTATTCGGGCTAAAAATTATTGTTCTTGTTGTTTTTTTTTAATGAAAATTTTAAGGATATTGGGCTTTTCTTTGGACCTCCTCTTTAGGTTTAAGCTCAATGTATTTAGAACAATGAGCTTTTGAAAATAAATACCATTTTTTTAATACTTTTTTTTTTTGGTAAATTTGGTTTCATTTTTTTCAAGGCATTTTCTTTCTTTTTCTTCCTTATATATATATATATATATATATATATATATTGTAGTATTTAACTCCCCTACCTTTTCCAATTGGAAAGAGATTGGGAGCTTGAAACTTCCTTTGAGAATCCTTTTATTTGTGTGGAAACTTATAAACAATACTTACCACTATCTGAATGTCTTAGTAACATCATCTGAACACTAACATTAGTTGTGGGCTTTATGACAATAAACAAGAAACATTACATTATCTCTTTATTTTGTGCCCCTTCACATATGTCTTGTAGTTTACTTTGTCTCTTACATTGAAAATGGATCATTTTGATAGCCAAGGCATTATCCATTGGGTTACCACATTGTTTTCTCAACCAAAGGATCACTTGAGGAAATTAGAGGATTTTTTTGATTGAATAGTGGTTATCTCATACATTATATGGCTTTATCGCAATAGAAGGGTTTATGATAATTATCAACCTAACCTTGTATTTGCAATACATCACATCAACTCCATTCTAATGTAAAATTCCCTTGTTTGGAGTTATAGAATAGAGTTGGTAGAAAGGATACCCCTATTTCCCTAAATGCCAATTTTAATAACACAGGTTGTGCATCATATCACATCAACAAAAGAGTTCATTATAATTATCAACCTAACCTACCTTGTATTTGCAGTACATCACATTAACTCCATTTTAATGAAAAATTCCCTTACTTCTAGTCACATAACAAAGATGGTAGAAGGGATATCCCTATTTCCCTAAATGCCTATCCTAACAACACAAGCTAGGCAAAGTTGGCTTGGTATATCAAAGGAAACAAAAGAAGTAAGAAGGCCTCAAAACCTCTCTTTTATATAGTTAGAAAATAGTGCTAGGAAGATGACTTGATGATCGAAAGGAATTCAGCTTTTCTTAAAGGTACATTGAAAGTGATTAAGTAGATCTTTCAATAAGATTGTTTCCATAACTCTATCTCCTTCCAATGTCAACTAATCCCCCTAGATAAGAAGCTTTGGAATCTATTGGTTGAAGGTTTTAGGCAAAACTGAAGCACTCTTGTTCTAGGTCTTTAACATATAGAACATGCTACAAACTTTTCAAAAATACCATATATAGATGCTTAGTGAACAAGAACAATGTCACTGCAGAACCTACCTTCGAAGAGAAGCTATTTACTTTTCTAAGCATAATTATAATGTGATGTTTTAATTCCTATATGTTGTATTTTTGTCCAACATTGAAAAAAAAACTTAGAAAATTTATCAAATGAATAGTTAAAAAAAGTAGAAGTGTTTTAATCTTTTGGGACCACAAAATTATGCCACTAACTTTTTTGTGTGTGTAATATGTAGGCTAAAGGCCTAAAGAGAGAAGCACTAAGAGATTATATGAGGCATACAAATCCACATAATGTTAAAAAATAACTAAAGCATAATTCTTCTTTGTGGGTTGGCATACAAACTAAACTAATATCACAAGTGAGTCTAATATTGGTTGGGTGATCTACACACATATTAGCTTGACTTATCTATGTTAGATTCTTACTTGCCAATTACTATTAATCGCAACCATTAAAGACCAAAATATACTATGAAGATTCACATTATGATTGTGAGATGAAGTGAGGCCTTCTATTAGAAGTTTAGAGTCCCAATCAACAACAATCTTAGTTAACCATACTGTCCATTTTTTGTTCTAAAGTTAAAGCATAGAAAGTTTCTAGAACCTCTGCTGACATAAAACTATATGTAAAAATATTTCTATAAATGATATGTGGCAAAAAGATAAGTACTTAGTAGTTTGTCACGCTTATGTTATTAGCTAAGTATTATGCTTTTTTGTTTTGTTATTTTCTATCATAGTTATTTTGTTAGTTAGTTGCTAATCTGTTGAACCTAACTAACTACCTTGTGAAGGGAGTGCCTTTTCTTATTAATCATAAATAGGAGAAAATAAACTAGATGTACTTGTTGATTATTTTCTAAATAACCACACTTGTATCGAGTAATAGAACTTTTCCATGATTTTGTACTAAACTGATATCAAAGCCACTGATTCTTGGTGATGGTGAAGGTGACAAACCAATTTCATGAGATGGAGCAAGAGATGTAACAAATGAAAATGAAGGTGAATGAATTATGATTGCCAATGACTCATACAGATTCATCAATTATAAGAATTAAGCATGCATGGATTCTTTGATTGTGAGAATGAAAAGTTTATTATTAGACATAACTATTAAGCTATTGATCTCGACAGTGGTAGTTATGGAAGAAGGTAATGGAATGAATAATGGAAATGGCACAAGTACATTTGAAAAAAGAATGTTAAATGGAGGTCCATAATTTGGCTCTGATAATGGTAACCAAATAACAATAGCAATTGGTTATTAACTTCTTACTAAATTTTTGCAAGTGGATTTTCAAAAATTTGATAGTTTAGATACCAAAGGTTGGTTGTTTCATATCAAACAATTTGTTGAAATTGATGAGACTCCAATAGGTCGTTGTGTTTGCTTAATCACCATGCATCTAGCTGGGAAGGCCTTACAATGGCATTACAATTTCATGAAGAAGAAGATATTAAGTGAGATTGGATGGCTGAAGTATATTAAAGGCTTGAAAATGAGATCTTATGACATTTTTTAGGTGGATATAATGTCATAACTCAAGAATTTGAGACAAGATGGTCTTGTATGCAATTACAAAGAGAAGTTTAAAGAATTCTTTGCAGAAATTGAGTTACCTAAGGAACATGTTATTAGCTACTTCCTTGAGAGGTTCAAACCAGAGATTAAAGCTCATATCAGAATGTTTAAACCTACTACACTATCTAATACAATGAATCTTGCAAAGCTTCAATGCTTGCTATCTAGAATCACCAATCACCATATCCTAAAAAACCTTAATCAACCTACAGCTATACCAATACCATCTAAACTCCAAGCGTTATACCAACTTTCCTTCATATAAAAACTTTGCTACTTCTAACATCACCTCCAAAAATAACTTAACCAGTGACAAAGAAACCTTAACTTCTTCCTTAAATTTTTTAAGAACCAAACTAGGCATCATCGTTGATAAACCTATTAATCAACTCATCAAAATGGAGATGTATGAAGAGAAGTCTTTGTTATTAGTGTCTTAAGAAGTTTAACTTTGATTATAAGAGTAAAAGTTCATAGCTTTTTGTACTAATGGTGGAAAAGGAAGACCAAATGGATAAGATGGATATTGATGAGAAGGATGAGAATATAAAAAGGAGAATAAAGCTGCTACCTTTGCAAATTTCTTTGAATGCTATTACTAGTCTAAAGAATATTCTACAATGCAAGTACAATGATGAGTTAAAAAGTAGTCTATCACCTTGCTCTTAGACATAGGAATCATTCATAACATTGTGAACGCCACCCTTGTTAAGAAATTGATATTGAGAACTTAATTGATAACAAGAATGAAAGTATCAATAGCTAATGGGTAACAAGTGATGGAGAAGGCTAAATGCATGCAATTACAATAGTATATACATGAACAACTATTTGAGGTAGATTTGTAAGTTACGAATTTGGGAGGATATGACATGATTCTTGGGGCACAGTTGCTTTCCACTTCAGGAAGAATTACTTGGGGATTTGAAAGAACAATTTATGAACCTCATTTTAAATTGATTACTATAAAAATATTATTAGACAGTAGAGATATTAAGGAGAAACAATTATTGCAACATAGTTAGATGTATGTCATGTAGATATAACAACAAAAACAAGAGGAGGAATTAAAAGTTAAAGGCAATACAAAATTGACAAAGGCATAAGATTATTCATTATAAGAGCTACTCAAGAAGTTTGAGGATATGTTTAATGAACCTACTTCTTTACTCTTTCAAAAGAGTTTGATCACACCATTACTCTTAAGGAGTAACAACCAATAAGCTTGAGACCCTATTGTTATGGGTCTTTGCAGAAAAATGCAATGGAGGAGTTGGTTAATGACGTGCTAAAAAATGGAGTAATTAGGCCAAGTAATAATGCCTTTTCCTTTTTGGTTGTTTTGGTCAAGAAGAAAGACAATATTTAAATGTTTTGTGCGGACTATAAAAAATTGAATACTCAAACTATAAAAAATAAATTTCTTATTCCTATTATTAGTGAATTAATTAATGAGTTAAAGGGTTCTCAACATTACTTAAAGTTGGATTTAAGGGTGGGGGATCATCAAATTGGCATGGATCATAAGGATATTATAAAATTGCCTTCAAAACATATGAAGGATTATATGAATTTCTTATCATGTCATTCGGTTTAACTAATGCCTCTACCATCTTTCAAGGGTTGATGAACACGGCTTTTAGACCTTTTTTGAGATAATTTATTTTTTAATAATATTTTAGTTTATAGTACTTCTGAAGAGGCTCATCTACAATATCCTATAAGTAACTTGTAGCTTTTAAGGTAAAATGTTTTGTATGCCACGAAGAGTAAATGGACATTTAGGGATATTAGAATTGAGTATTTAGATCACATTATTTCAAAATATAATCTGATAGCATATTCCAAGAAGATAGAAGCCATGAAATCTTAGCCGACTCCTTCTACAATCAAATCCCTAAAGGGATTCCTTGGCCTCATTAGCTATTATTAGTGATTTATAAAGGATTATGGTTTAATTAGCAAGCTCCTTATAGAATTACTAAAGAAAGGAGCATTTTGTGTGGAGTGAAAAGGCTAAGATAGCTTTCAATCAATTAAAGAATGTTATGGTTTTAACCCATGTTTTAGCACTCCTTAATTTTTCAATATCATTCATAGTTCACAATGGAAATTGATGCATCAAACATTGGGATGGGGGCTATTCTATCAAAAAAAGGCCATCCAATAGCTTTTATGAGTAAAGCTTTTTCTTCTACCAAAAGATATCTTTCAGCCTATGAAAAAGAGTTAACCACTATTGTTTTGCTATCAAACATTAAGGGCAATATTCCTATGGTAAGTGTTTCATCATCCTCACTAATAATCTTCCATTAAAATATTTGTTAGGACAGAAGTCAATGACTTTAAAGAAGTTTAAATAGGTGAATAAGCTTTGGGCATTGACTTATGAATTTGTGTATAAGAAGGCAAAGGATAACACAGTTGTAGATGCTCTATCTAGATAGCAAAATGATGGGAATGTTTTAAATCACTCTTGTTATACCATTATCTCTGTGATCTTAAGTTTGACTAATAAAGTTAAGGCATCATGGCAAATTAACATTGCATTAAGAAGGTTAATTGCAAAATTAAAGGTGCACCTACACTCTTATTTCAAATTTACTTAGGAGTATCAACTTTTGAAAAGAAAGGGCTAGTGGTAGTTGGAATGATAAAGCATTGAGATTGCAACTGCTGCAACATTTCCATAATGACTATATGGGTGGATATTTATGAATGAAAACAACTTATAAGAGGCTTGCAGGGGTTTTTTTATTGGAAGGCAATGGAAAAAGAAGTGAGAGAATTCATAAGAGTGTGAAACTTGCCAAAGATACAAGTATGAAATTGTGGCTGCACCTAGCTTATTGCAACCTTCCTTATTCTAGCCACCATATGGATTGATCTTAGCATAAACTTTATTGTTATCCTATAATAAGACAATAATCTTGGTCTTTATAGAGAGGTTGAGCAACGCCAACCACTTTATACTACTTAAATACTCATTTATAACCGTGCAAGTAGTTCAAACTCTTATGGATAACGTGATTAAATTGCATAGGTTCCCTAGATCCATTGTGACTAACAAAGACCCAGGTTTTTGTGGTAATTTTTAAGAGGCTTTATTCAAAATTCAAGGGGTGAAGTTACCGTATCCTTTAGCTTACCATCCATATATTGATAGTCAGAAAAAATGTTGAATTGTTGCTTAGAATGCTATTTACATTGCGAAATTATCGTATAACATCTTTTACAATTCTTTTATTGGAATGTCCCAATTTGAAGCTATTTATGGGGTACCTCTTCTAACACATTTATCTTACCAAGTTGGTGATTTTGAGAATAAGGAGTTGATAGGGGTTTGAAGGCAAAAGAAGTTAGAAAACAATTATTCAAGTATCATCTTTAAAGGGCCTACAATAGGATATTACAAATGGCTTATAAGAAATGAACTGACAAAGAATTTATGGAGGGTGATATGGTTTATTTGAAACTTCATCCTTCTAGGAAGAATACTATCAACAATACTACCCTAGGGGGCCTTTTAAGGTCTTTAAGCAAATTTGGCTGGTTTGCTTATCAATTGGAGCTTCCTAGTGATACTCAAATATATCCTATTTTCTAAGTATCATTGCTTAAGAAACATATTGGGAGATTTATTTTGACAAGCTTTACTTCATCTCAAGTGAATGAAGATGGCTATTTTCCTATGGAATCTGAGGCAATACTAGCTAGGAAAGTGATTTAAAAAAAAATCTTCCACTCATTTAAGTGTTATTTTAGTGAAAACATGCTGGTGTTGAAGATGCCATTTAGGAATCACTCCTAGCTATTTAATAGCAATATTCAAACTTTGATACACAAGCCTTAATCCTCAAAGACAAAGATCTTCTTTAAGGGGGGAGAATCATTGATACATGGCAAAAAGATAAATACTATAGTAATTAGTAGTTATTCTGTTATTAGCTATTCTTATGTTTTTCTATTCTTTAATTTTCTATTATTGTTATTCTTTTAGTTAATTGTTGATCTATTAAAGGTACCTAACTACCTTATTGAGGGAGTACCTTCTTTTATTAGTTATAAATAAGAGAAGGGAAGCTAGATGTACTTATTAATTATTTTTTGAATAAACAAACTGGTATTGAGTATGACAACTTCTCCATGATTATGTAACAATAAAAATCAAAACTATCTAATTCTTCATATCTTTTCCCCTTCTTAACTAAGAACTATAAGACTTGGCCATTGAATAACATCTTGCCTTGGCCTAAGATGGTTTCAAGGAACTAAATAATTGCTGCAATTTAACATAACCACATGCTAGCTGCTTCAAGTTATTCATATGTGATGGAAATGAAACTATGAAAGATGGACACTGAAAAAGAAAAATAAAGCCATGTCTGACATTAATTAAACATGCCATTCTATGTATCATATACAAATATTTCAGATTTTGTCACGTTAGTATTCATACCGTATTTTCTTCTTAGAAGTATATGTGTATAAAATGTTGAGTACCTACTTAACACTTGTACCAAACTTATCAACATGATCTTAATATGGGGCATTAGCAGGTAATATTGGCATGAGTTAGGTTCTTCTAAAGGATCACTTTAGAGCAAAATCTTTCAAGTTTTCCTTCTCTCCAATTGATTCTCTCTCCTGTCCGTCCAGTCTCAAAGGTTAATTTTTTTTCTTTTTAAAAATTTTAAAAACAAAATAAAAAGGAGAGGCAAATACGTAAACTATACGACTGGATAGAGAGAGGATATTGGAAAGAAACCGGACGCCTTAAATAGTACAAGGAGTGCATCCTTGATATTGTGCTAAAAATAAAATTAGATTCAAATAAAATTTATAAAAACTGTTAACTATAATGAAAAAAGAAAAAACCACCCAGAGTTTCATCATCATAGTTTTGAAGTTATATTACATAACTTACAATTGATTGCCAAAAGAGAAAAAGGATGTCTAAGACGAAGATTTCCTGAGCTCTTGCTCAAGTGCCTTCTCAAGCCAAGCCTCAGCATCTTCCATCATCCCAGGGCTAAGCCTCACCATCAGAATACAAAACTCAGTCTCATTCAGCTTCCCATCTCCATCAAGATCACCTTGTCTTATCATAGCCTCTGCTTCTTCTCTGTTCATCCCTTCCATACCCAGAAGAGCAGAGTTTCTCCTCAGACTCTCACTAGTGATCAAACCCATTTCTGGGTCTGATAGAAGCTTGAACCCTCCACATAGTTCTGAAACAAAGGCCTCCACATCAAGCTTCTCCGCCATAACCGGAAGCAGGTCCTCAAATTGAGAGTCCATGGAGGATGGTTGATTCTTTGTGGCTTGATTTCTTTCCATTGTTGCTTTTGTTCTAAAGGTGGTGGAAGAAGAAGAAGAAGAAGAAAGCGACCTTGTGGGAACGGGAAGACTTAAACTGTATTAGAAAGAAGGAGGAATGAATGAGGGATTAGCTAGGGCGAAGGACTTTATAGAAATGTCAAAGTTTCTAGGCCTTTTGGAAGAAATCTAATAGTAGCGTTTTCGTACTTCTTCTTGTCAAATTGACAAGCTTGTTTTTCTGATCTCTACCGTCTGTTTCGCGAAATACATATTCTTGATGTGTCCTGCCAGTTCATCACTCATTTTAGCTCCAATAAATTTCTAATTAAATTATATTAATTACAAATAAGCACATAAATAGAATAAACTATATATTCTTTTTAGCTTGTTCCAGAGGAATTCTTAAGCATATGTACCAAACAAAGAGTCAATAAAAATTTATAGAAGTGTCAGTGTTCCAACGATGGAATCCTCTAATTCATTTATATTAGTTTGTTTTTATTAATGTTTTGTTTTAATCCGACTGATCCAAAGACTTAAAAAAAATTTATATGACTATTTTTTGATATATTTACATATCTACTTATAATTCATTTAATTTTTCCATATATAATAAATCAAATTTACTTAAAATTCTTTTTGTTGGCTCTGCCTTTAAACTATTGACGCCGATTCTTAGATGAAGTTTACACTAGAAAATTAGGAGATCAGGAGCCCATTTAATAGTAATGACCTAAAATGACGATTCAATCAAGTATATAAGCATGATTTGGGACGTGGGGTTTGTGCAAAGTCAAGGACTTTAGAAATTCCCAGAGCAGATGGCATTATCACCAGTAGATATATTCCTGTGCTATTGTTTATATATATATATATATATATATATATATATAATTTTTATTTTCTGGGTTTTCATCTATATCCCAATTCCACTTTGGATGGTTTCCAGGAAACTGCCTTTGGTGGGGACGAGGGAATATTCTGACAATGAATATTGAATGTCTTCAACTGTTTAGAGGAGCTTGGTTTCCATGAAGCTTCCTCCTCTTCTCTTCCTATCATATTTTGATAATATGTATCTTTCTGTCTTGTTCCCATGTCCCAATCAATGTCATATGGATCTAAGTCCCATAATAATTTTTTTTTTGGGGGTTCAATCAGACAAAGTTTGCTCTCTTTTCACATGGGGCCTCCTTAAGCACAGTAATTTTTTTAAAAAAAAAATCTGGAATAATAAATATAATATTGCTTTTCATCTTTTCATTTTTAATTTTTTTTTGGATTTGATAGGTTTACTCTTTACAGGTTGGTAGTTTATGTATTACAGATCATGTTCATATTATAAAAAATATTAAATCACAAAAGATGACCACTTAGACTTATTAAGATTTCCCATTCCTTAATACATTTACTTATGAAATTGTCAAATTTCCTGAATTAGCGTTGCCATAGTCAGATAGAATGCAAAATAGGTTGTTATGGGCTGGAAAGGAATTCTATTTCCACATAAAAGACAAGCACAAGGGAACCATTGGCGTCACATAAATCAAAAAAATAATATAAAATTCAGAAGTAGATGAGGTAACTTTCAAATTTATTAGGCATTTATTGAATGATATTGATGTGCAACTTGGATCTTCAACACGCTGTTCTGCTCAGGGTAATAATTTAGACCTTTTATTTCTATTATTTTTTAATTTCAGTTATTTATTTATTTTTATTTTTTAAAAAAAATATATGATAAAAATAGTCTTTTAATTTTTATTAGACAGATGATTGAAATTGAAAAAAAAATAGAAATTGGTGAAAGTTAAAAAACTATTTTAATATGCATTTTACTTGGATTTTCTATTGCTCAAGTTAAGTAACATGCAGCAATCTGAACTCTCCATCTCCGTTATGTATTTTCAATCTTAACCATTTTTTTTTGTTTTGATAACTTTTTTATTTTAAAAGAAATAAAATGCAGAATGAAAATAATATTTTAATTTTTATTAGACAAATGGCTAAGATTTTTTTAAAAAAATAGAGGGTTTAAATTGCTGTAGCAGAGCAGCAAAAAAAAAATCCAAATTCTCATAAAAAAGGTTTATTCAATGGTTCAGTATTTTGAATAACGGAGCATATTCTTAACTCTATGCTCCATCAATGGTTACAAATTCACAAAATGAAGCGCATGAATTCTTACTTTAAGCATATAAATAAAGCTTTTGGTTCTCTTAAAATAATAATTAGGAGTATTTCGAGGTTTTGTCTAAATTATATATATATTTACAATTTTAAAAACGCAGTCACTTGCACTAATCTGATTTATTTAAAATTTTATTTTTAAAATACCTTTTTTAAAAAGCGAACTTTCTAATTTTAAAAGCTTATCTATGCCTTTTAATAATGTCCCACTAATCAACTACTAGCAAAGGTCAAATCAAAGGGAAAATGATCATGTTCGGCCATGATAAAACTGAAATCTTTGTTATAGTCGTTGTCACCGGAATCATTGTTAGAACTAAGAAGAAACAAGATAAGAGATGGATGATAGGATTGAATTTAGCACTCACATGCAATTGGAGCCAAAGTTAGGGTTGTTATAAAAAATTAAGAACAAATAAATGAAAAAAAGCTTTGAAGCGCCTGAATGATGTTATTTTTGAAGAGTGATTGTTTATATATTAAGGAATTATTGACAAAATTCATCTAAAAGTACTTGAATTTTTTAAACACTTTTGATATTGGAAAAAAATATAAATAAGTTTTAAACTGTTATTTCTAATATTTGTTTGTTTTTGTTTTTTTAATTAACATATTAGTTTATTTTCTAACCGTTGTCTGATATTAAGTTAATAGGCATATTAGTTTATTTAAATTTTAAATTCAAAAATTTAAAATCAAATAACCAAAGCTATTAGAGTAAAATAATTTAGTTTTGTTAAAGGACCAACTTTAAGTCAAAATTGGATTATCTACAGTTATATAATTATACAATTCAAGAAAAAATGATACAAAAAATATAAGAGTATGTGTAAAGTTTAGAGCCTGTTTGGTAAATTGTTTTTAGAATAGTTTTTTGTTTTTAAGAATAAAAAAATAAAAAGATTGTTTGATAATGTGTTTTTAATGAAATGTTTTGTAAAACAAAAAAATAAAATTTTGTTTTCAGAAACAGAAAAATCAAAATATATTTTAGATGTTTTGTCACCTTTGTTATGTAGAATCAGAAAAAAATAGAAAATAACTACTTTTCAGAATAATGATTTAAACGAATTTTTTAATTTTTTTGTTCTCAAAACTTATTCTAAAAAACATCTATTTTAAAAACAATAAAATAAAAACAGAATCAAATAGACTCTTATTTTCTCGTTTCACATTATTATTTTTTCTATCTTTCACTAATTTATTATATGCAGTCAATTTATGATTGGAAAAAAAATTAATCTCATCTAAGTCATATATATATATAATTTATTTAGACATATTGGCCAGACTTTTTCTTAGCTAACCCAATTCTTGTTTTATGTAAAACTTTAAAACACACGTTATATTACAAACTAGATAACAAGAGTAAGAAACTACAACTAAGGAAGTATCACTGGTCGAATTTCAAGCTTTATTTCATAGATAAAATTTTAGATTTGGATGCAAAGAGCTCGAACTCTTCGGACTTCAATTTCAATTGTTTCATTGTCTTTTGATATTTGTGTATTGTTATAAAATATTATTTATCATGAATATTGAAATAATCGAACAGCTGAAAATTTGAGCTCACTGTAGCACTACCTAAATTTGACCAAAAATAAAAATTGCAGCACTATATTACAAGCTTTATAATAAAATTTAAAGCTTGTAATATAGTGTTCATATAAAGTTAGTTTCCAATGCTGAAGCCAAATATAAAGCATAATCATGTATCAAGATACTTAAGCAAGAACTGTCTATGATGTCCTATAAATAAGGGACACTGCAGTGTCTTTTTATCAAAGAAAATGCTTGCAACTAATTATTGACTTTTATTTAATTCAAACAAATTAGGTCAAATAGAACATGGCAAGCAGAATCAGAACACTGAAAATTATAAGCTATTGTTTACTTGGATTTCATCAAAAAGACCAAGCCTGTACTGATCTACCATGCAATCATTACAACATATACTTTAAACAAACTAAAATAAAGTAAGAGATTTTAGACATGATGTACATTACAGGATGGAGGATGGAATCTGCTGTTAGAAACCCAGACAGAAAATTTCTTTAATCATCTTTAAGAAAAACTTGATCACACAAATTAACGAGATAATCAATTCCTCTCGTACAAAAAGCAACAGATTACCATAGAATCTATACTAATGTTAAATTAAAGAATATATCTTAAATGAGAATGAATCCCAATTTTTTTATTGTATAAGGTTGCTATGCCTCTCAAATAAGGAAGACGACACCCTTTTATATATATATATATATATATATATATATATAAGCTTTTCTTTTTTAACACCTCACCTGCTATGTACAGCATGTTGTGTGTCCAGAACAAATGATTTGGTTTGATTGAGAATAGCTCTTGGCTCAACTCTAGACCATCAACATTTGAATTATTTTGAATAACGTATGGTATGTGAGTATTTTAAATTTTTAACTATGGAACATTTATTTATATGTTTTAAAAATTAAGAACATAAAAAATTTAATATTATTTAAGATAGATATATAAAATGTATAAATTTTAAACTTTTTATATTTATTATACCCTACATAAATTTGTCAATGTTTAGAAAATTAAAACTTAACATCACTTTAAGATCTACTCGGACAATGTTCTAAAATATGTTTGGCATGATCAATTTGCATTTATCAGAACTTCAACATGTTGTAATTTTGTCAAAAACCTTTACACGATGAGTTGTTTCGCCGGCAGGCCCATTCATGCTAATTATAATTTCTTCAATTAAACATCTAATAAGTACTTCAAGTTGAATTGGTTAAACATCTACACAATTTTATATATGGTGGGGACACAATGAATCTGCAAATTAATATAAAATGAAGATGATTGTGGAGATTGTGATCCAAAATATATATTCAATTGAGAAATCCAACTTTGTTATCTTCTTACTTTTACAACTATTCATATGTTGCCTTTTACAGTACCCAGCAACCAATGAGATGCTTTAGATAGTGCTATGGTGCTATGTACAAGCTTTTTCCCCACTACATATTTAACACATGCTTTTGCAGATGGCAAAATGTGTTACCCATGAAATCTTTATCAAGATGTTGTTGTTGTTAATTTTGATACTTTTTTTAAAATTTTTTTGTCATTTTAATATTTGAGAGAATAATTTTTTTATTTGTTAAAATATATATAACTCTCTTAAATTTTAAATTATATATAAAAAATTTTTGAGCCTCAAAAGGTGACATTAAATTCTACTGAGCTTTTAATATTATGCAAAGAATTTTCCTCCACCAATAATTATGTTAAATCACTAATAAAAATTGCTACATTTAACATTAATTGAGAGGCATATTAGTCATTTTCAAATACCACAAAACGCTTGGCCACCAAAAAAAAAAAATCCCCTCCTCCCAAATCACACAGCTCTTTCACGTTCATCCTCTGGGACGTCTTCTCCATCCCTAGGATAGCATGGAAACCCAAATGGGTCAATTTTCACAGAGACATGTTCGATAGCATGGTTCCAAACGACACGTCTGCTCCATCTCCCTCCTTGTCCACATGTTTCGCCTCAATTGCAAGTTCAAATTTGTTCAAGATTCAGTTGCCCAGTTGCATCTCTTTGCCTCCCAATTTCGTGTTTCAAAAGGAGTCTGCTTTTTCTGACAGCAAGTTTGCTTTTTTCCCTGGAGTGCTCTCAATTTTAATGGCGATTATTTCATTTGATGAAATCGAGATTTCTTTTCCCTAACCCTTTAGTTCTACTGGCCAGTTCGTCGCAGATTGAAAAAGATGAATCTCCTCTCTTGACAGAACGAGATTCGGAGCATTTATGTAAGCTGGTTGGGTAGCTAATCGATTGTTCTAGTTTGTATTTCAATGGCTTTGACCCGTCTAGCTGCATAGGGTATTCGTGAATTAGATTCATGTAGCCTTTTCTTTCCCCTTTTGTTGCACCTCATATGATTGATTGAATATGCCTTTGTTGGATTGGACCACCCCAGTATTGCAGCAGAATAGTGTTTGATGATACAACTCCTTATTTGATAAGAGATTTCTTCTGAGATGATTATTTCTGATTTAAGTGGGATGACATGCTTATAGCTACAACATTAGAAGACTGCCCTGTTACTGGAACAATGGAGAGCTGTGCGATTTGCGGGGAGGGAAAGCGTCTTGCGGGCCCTTCGATCAATGTTGATGGAGCAATTTCTATTATTGATTTAATGAAATCACTCGCGAAAGAAGATTTTTTAATAATGTTAAAAGTGTAAGGAAGTTTAATGTCACTCTTTTAAAACTTAAAAAGATATTTATATATGACTTAAAATTAAAAAAAAAAATTATGTATTTTAATTTTTTTAAGAATCAAAAAATTCTATGAAATTAATCAGAATCATGTTCTTTAATACTAATACAAAAGATCAGTGGGGTATCAAATTAATAGTGAAACTATCTTTGGAAAATCCATATTGATTTGTCTACCAAAAAGAAGAATCTCAAAATTACTTATCTTTGATTTATTTCAACCCCAATGTCAAGCAATTATTAGACTGTAATTATTATGATGTTAGGTGAAAGGCAAGATTAAATAAATTATATATTAACCCCTTACTGTGATAAAATTTAGTAATTTATGAGAATGAGAATAAGAAGGATCATGTTCAACCAACCCCATAGTCATAAATAAATGAAAACATTATATCAAGAAATTCTTGTGTGAACACTGGGACTATGTTTTCTTTTTCAAAGAAAAAAAAAATTAAGCTAATAAAAATTAGTTTCTGATTCAAAGATTCTCAACCAACATAAATTCATGCATTAATAAAACAAGGGGCAATCTTGGTAAATTTGCAGCAAGACAAGAGACTTCTGCAAGTTGCCCAGGTTTTGGTACAAGGTAAAAATAAATTTTCTTCGTCAGTTTCCTGAAAAGAATCTTTTGTACATTTTGGACAGGAATCATTAAACTGTTCAATAATAGAGTGATAATTTCATAACGAGTCCTCCTTTTTTTTTCCTCCTTCAAAAAACTTTTACAAGTTACGGAAAATCTGGTGAAATTATGTTTTTTCTGACTATGCAACTTCTGCAGAAAATTTACAATTTTTTATGTTCCCTTGACGATCTTGAACTTTTCTAGTATGAATTTTCCTTCTTTGTACTTCTGTGTTTCCTCATAGGCTCTTATGTATTTCCATCCCAATTCCTCTCCACAATCAGAGCAATATACATCAGAAACTGTGTGAAGACCAGTAATGAGCTGCCTATCCTCCTTAGGTCCCTCCTTAATGTTCATGGCGTGAGAAAACAAAAAAGCTCTGCCATGGATTGCCTGTTAAAAACATAATTTGGTCAAGAACTATGAAGCACCAATGCTTTTAAAAAAAAAAAAGTATTTATATCTAGCATGTGTTGAACTCTTAAATTAGATACAACGTGGCATTTCAAATCTTGTTATATCATAATATTAGTATTTATGTCTTGTCTTCTGTTTATACTTCTGTCCATGCTTCTATGTTAAGAATTAAAAAAAAAAATGTTATAGCAAACTTTGATCCAGTTCCTGCACCAAATCAATCCTTAAAAGCAGAAGGAAACAAAGAATTATAAAGAGTAAGACTCTACTTTGGATTTCCAAAGATGACTTTACTATCAACTGGCTCCCTCAAAAAAAAGACCTTTTTTTTTTGGAATCATTTTCCAACTTGAAAATTAGATTTTGTTTCAACTTTATAAAATATTTCCTCCCCCAAAATTATATGTTATCATTTTACTACCTTGAGAAAGGTGAAATTGAAATAAATTATAACTTTTGTGTATTAAAGTAATAAAAAAAAATCAAGGAGTCAATTCATATTGGGATTATCTTTGAAGTAACAAAATGGGATTTATTCAACTATAAAGTGTAAAACATATAAACATAGTAGTTTCATACAAATTTAAATGCAAATTTGAAGAGTTTCACTCAATATCAGTGATATAGAATTAAAATGGTTCTAGATGTCATTTGATGATTCCAAGATGATTTATCTAAAGTTTTATTTTCTGTTTTGAGTCCATAAGATTGGCAAGATGAACTTACCTTATCAATGTAAGAATATATTCAACTTTATAAACTAAATACGAAGAAAGAATATTAATGAAAAAAGAAAAAGAGGGATTAATTTACCTGAAACTCTTTGGAAACGATATAATCATGGCAAGCAATATGGTTTTGGCACTTAAAGCAGCAGTATACCCTCGATCCCATCAAATCCGCCATTGATGAGCTTGCTTAATTGCTACTTCCACTTTGCTTCTACAATTAAATAAGAAATATAAAAAGAGTGAAGGGTCAAAATATCAATTAAAAAAGTTGTGATCACAACTTTTGTAAAAGGTGTATTGAATCTGGAAATGGCTATATATGTTTTTTAGAAGGTGGATATGTGAAGCTGTCTCAGGCTGAAGTGGAAATGATGTGTTCAATCATTGAGAAATAAAAGGGTTGGATAAACATTGTTTTAATAAAAGTGGTTGATTAGGACAAGATTATAACAAAAAACAATTAATTTGGTCAGAAAAAAAAATGCGAGTAGATGTAAGTAGTAAAGAAGCTTTACTCTTGTGTTGCTTGTAGAGCTTGGCCTTCCATTTATAAGCTAGCTACCCAGAAGACAACAAAACACACAACAAAGTATAAACCAAGCAACTATATTTAAAATTTAAATAAAGTTGCTTATATGTTTATTATTATATTTTTTAATAAAAATATAACATGTTAATGAAACTTTTTGAAAGACTTATATCATGTGACATTAAACTACAAAAAAATTCATTTTTCATATTTTTATTAAAAAAATTGATAACAAACTCTTAAAAATGAAACCGAAATTTTGTCCTAAACCAAATCTGATAGAAAATAAGATATCACTGATAATGTCATCAGTGAAAACTATCGCGACTTGGGTTTTGGTTCTTCTTTTTGGTTTTGTATGTTTGTCAGTGTGTGCATCAATGCATACCTGCCCCACAGCATCTATATATTTATAGAATAATTGAGGGGCTGTGTATGATAAAGAGAGAAACCCGGGGGGCGGGGGGGTGGAGGTTGGGTTTTGGTGAGGATCTTAACTAACTAGCCCATGGCCATGGTGAACAGTCTCCAGGGAAACTAAGAAGAGATATAAAGTATCGTTAAATGTCAGGATTAAGTATTTATCGTTAGTTTTAAAGATATAATTATTAATCAGAATGCAACTGTATTTTTTTTTAACCTAACACGGAGCAGACATCGAGTGCACAGTTCAAACAAAAGAAAAATTAATGGAACTATATATTGGTTTTTTTTTTTTTAAAAAGACACAAATTTGGTGTTTGTTTCCCTTAAAAATTATGATAAATGTTATCTTTGTAACTAATGCAAGCTATTCCCGAAATGTTTTTGAGAAATGACAAATTATTGAAAAAGAGGGTTTGGGAAATGAAAATTAACATGCAGTTTGAATTATGAAGAATGTTTAAAAATGCAATGTGTGGTCTTTTTCTGGAGAAGTGTATCCATAATTGAATTACCCACCCGTCTCTTTCTCTAATTTTCTTTTATTTTATAGCCTAAAAAATTGGGAGCTTAAAATTCAAAAGCCTACAGGAAGAGAAATGAAAACCTTAAAGAGGGAAAACTATTAGCAACATACAACGATCAAAGCTAGGGTCCCAGAATTAAGATATCCCTCAATTAGAAGAAGCCAAGAAGAAGCTAACAAAATACCGTGGGAATCAAGTTCCAGATATTAATGCAGAAAAGACCTGAGCTTGAACAGCAGCACTTGCATCTTCTATTTTTAAAGCCTTCCCTTTCACATATCCCATAGCTTACTTATACTTTAACAACATAACTGTACACGCATGTTCAGATTGTCTTTTGCAATCAAAGGATCAAACCCACTAATGAAGTTGATCCACTTTATGGTGATGGCTTCTTAACCATCACGGCAGGTACCCCTCACCATTTCATTTAATTCGATTACTAAATATTATAAATTTATTAAATGCTTCATACAATTAAACATCCAAGGTGAATTGGTGTATATTTTGAGGGGTGGGTTTAATTTCTTTCCTGTGCTATACAGTGTAACAGGGAAGAGAAAATAATGGGTGCGCCCGAAATGGGACCCACCTTCTTATTTTGAGAGCCAAAATTAAGACGTTTAAATGTTATATATGAGAATAAATAGAGATAAGGTATATTATAAGTCACTCATATAATGCCAATATAATTGATCTTTGATGATATATATTGTGAAGATATAATTCTTAACCAAGGAACTTTTTGTGTGGTTAGTGTGGTCCAATGTATAATTGCCACATACTGTTCAACACTTGGGATTGAAATTTTCATTAGATGTGAACTCTTTTTTATGCATAAGCTTTGGTGCTTCATTTAGTCTGATGCTTTTATATCTGAAATTAATTAATTGAGAATTAGTTTCAAACTTTAACATGAACTAAACTAGTCTCAACTCTCAAGTTATGTTCAACTGTAAGTTGTTTGCATTGTTCTGACTGGCCCATGAGCACCAAATTAAGAACTTTTGTGTTCATTTTCCTTGCACCCCATTTGTTGGGATAACTATAATTGAGGAGGTGTTAGGATGGATTTAGATGTTTTAACCCTTTCTTTCTAAAGAAAAAGATGGGTTTCGATGTGACTTTGTCAGCGTACTAATGGTGGGTCATATTTTTGTAGAGATTAGATTACATTACAAGGATGAGCTAAATCCTTACTGGACTCAACAACAGCATATGAGGTCTGTTCCTATTTTAGTTGGGACATTCTGGAGTAATAGACTTCCGTGACTTCATTTTGTTAAATTGGGCAATAGTTATGACTCATGATTGAGAGATAAGCACATAATAATAATAATTAGCAGTGTTCTTTTCTCTCTCTCTCTCTCTCTCTCTCTCTAGGTGAATATACTCCAACACTATTAGTTAGGCTATCAATGGCATGCATAAGATTTACTTTTAGCTCTACGTTCATATTTACTAAACTCATAACACCTGCGTCTGATACGTAGGAATCAACATAGGAATAGCGTCTAGTGTGAGACAAGTTGAGGTCTACCTAAAAGGCAAGACACCAAGAAAATTTTTTAAAGAGGATTGTCCATCAACACGAGTTCCCATACATAAGAAGATTCAATCCGCATAACACGAACGCTTTTGAAACGCTTATGGAAACCTTTTGCCAAGTGAACCAGCCTGTATTGGCAATATATACTATTGCTCTCTCTCTTCTCTACCAATTTTTCTTTCTTTTCTATGCCATATGCTTTCAACGACTGATTTATTGTGAATCCTATTCATGCTAATGTTTTTTTTTTTTGGCCAATATATTCATGCTAAATGGAAAACATTAATTGTTATCAGTAGAGTTCTTTAAATGGCCAACTTATACGATATGAATGGCTAAGTTAACTTTATGGTGATGAATACTCAATCCTAATATCAATTACAATTTTTATTCCAAATGCCCATTTAAATCTCTAAGAAGTTTATTGCGTATTATGGGATTTAATTAAGAATTATAATTATTTTTTTAATGGAATAAAATCATTGGAATTACAAGGGTCCCTATTCTAGCTTATATATGTGTATTTATCAACTAGAAGATCATAAAAAGATCCATGGATATAGGTTAAAAACACTTTGCAACACTCTTATTTTCTTCTAATTTTCTATCAAAGCTATGGCTAGAGATATGCATTTGATCTTTATATATCTAGTTAAGAATTTTTACATTTCTAAGAGATGATGGTTAACGGTGTTGTTCTCAGGTTGTTCTTTCAATATTTTTCACTATATATACTTCCACATATATCCTTGTGTTCCTATTTTTAAGTTATACAGTTACATTAACTGTGTTTTTTTTCACAAACGAGTCTCATCTGGCTCAATTTTTTAAATGGTTCTTTGGTTCTTGTTGGAGTTGGTATGAATTATATCGCAAGTGTAGAAGATCCATTCAACACCTTGGCTAATCTGTATTTCTCACTGATAATTCCTTGTATCCTTTGGACGCCCAATTAAAACTTCTTTTTCTAAGTTGTCTGTAATCCTTCATCCTTAATTATCAGATTAGTTCGTTCTTTCTCGTAATTCGGGCATCAAATATGGCCAAAGTGGTTCTGAATATTTCAGATTTTAAGTGGATAGCTTCATGGTGTATCCTGCCGGAAGTAAAACAGTGTACATAGTTTACACCTTTGGTTTGACACAGAAAACTTTGTTTTTCCTTGTTTGGATTATAGAAAACATGAAAAGGAAGGGGGGAAAAACTCTAGGAATTAATGTAACAACTCAAAATTTGCTTTCCTCCCGTCCAAACATAGGTTAGGTGTTTCTCAATTGTTCCATCTTTGCTTTTTCTTGATTTAATTATTTACCATTTTCATTCCTTCCATTGAGAAGCCTGTTGCAATTGGATGAAAGATTTTTATGGCACTGGAATTTTCATATTAGTCTACCAGGTTAAACCCTAGATGACTTTTTCAACCTTATTTGTTTTAGTATGTGACAGAGCAAGATTTTTTTAGGTAAAAAAAAATTATTTAAAAATTAAATAGGTTATGCTAGTGAAACACACTGCAGAATCCGAACCGAAAACCCTTTTGTTAAAGTAAATTCATCTTAAGAATTGAACTAACTCCTTGTACCAACCACACGTAATAACCTAAACTGAAACTCAAACCCTTCTTGTTAATTATTTATATCTCTCACTATTAGACCTCATATAATGAGTTATATGCATAGTATAACAATTGCTTATGAGCAGTCAATCTAGATGTGAATTTGTTAAAAGAAATTTAAGTTTTTCATATCCAGCGAGAAGAATAAATAACTAAAAAAAGAAAAAGAAGGAGAGAGAGAGAGAGAGAGAGAGAGAGGGAGAAGTTGATCACTTTTCATATCTCCCTTGAAAGCAAAGCGAAACCCAAGAACTTGTAAAAGAGAAAAGGGTTATATTTTGCCTTTTTGAATTAAAACCTAATTACGAAATTAATACATAAACTTTAAAATGTAATAAAGTAATTTCTATCAGCTGGTGTTCAAGTGTAACATTTTAAAGTTTTGGAAAATATTTTGTTAGGTTTATATTAATTTTGTAATTAAACTTTAGTTCAATTGAGTAAATGTAGTTTCTCTGGGAAAAAAAGAAAATTAAAACAAATCATTTCCAAAGCACATATACAAGTCTAGCAAGAAGTGCAAATAAAAAATAAAATTAAAAAAAAAACTTGTTTTTCGTATCTCTGTAGCATTAAAAAAATAGGTTGAGTAAGGATACTGACTTCAAAAAAAAGAGCCACACCCAAGTCCAACATACAGACTCCAGAAAAACTTTAAACCAGAAATTTCATTCTAGAAGTTCAAAAATCAATGAAAAGCCAGTTTCTTGGCAGTCCATCTCTTTCTGGTGGCTTCTAATGCTTCCAATTTCATTCTAGAAAGTTCTTTAAACCATAGCTGATACTGTGCCTCAATTGCATCAAGTTCCAACTTTAGCTCAACATCAGCGTCTTTTTCTGCTAAGGACAGAAAAGAATAGTTGCTTGTCGAGCTCATAAGATTAGATGCTGCACTAAAAACTGGGGCTGCTGACTCTGAGTTCTTTGTGAATTCACTTATCACAATGCCTTCTTCAGCATTGCTACTACTACCTATTGCCTGCAATCTACAGTCCCCAGAATATGTATCCCCTAGCTCCAGCTCTGAGATGGACAGACATAAGCTTTTCATGGAAGCGCGTTCCACAATTATCTCGGAAGCTGCAGATCGTAGTGAATATTGATCTTCCAAGTTAGCCAAACTAAGAGAAGAAGAAAAATAATCCCGAAAACTGGCATTATCAGCATTGTCACACAAAGTTTTTTGCTCAATACCCCATCCAGAGGGAAGACTAGCTAGGACAGAATCCCATGGGCATACCGTAATAGTTTGGCCATCCCTGAGTGTTGGAGACTCACCATAGAGACTTACTCTTTCAATTGAGGAATAATCAGATGAGGGCTTCCACCCAGGCATAAGTCTCACTATCAAGTAATCAATAAGCTCGGCTATGAAGGCCACATCATGATGCGTCAACTCCAGTTGTTCAACCATCTCCGAGGCAACAGAGAATGCGGTATCTGAATCAAGGTAAAAGAGGAAATGTATATTTCTTACCCGACCTGACAATCAACAGAACAAATGCCATGTTAAAGCCATATAGAAAATGAAAAATGAAGTATCAACGCAATATCAAGGTACATGGAAGCATGCCAAGAACTACTTTACACTTTATTCACCGCCTCCCCCCCCCCCCCCCCCCTCTTCCCTCCAAAGAAAAAAATAGAAATGAAAAATGGAAGGTGAAGAAAAGAGCATATACTCACCATCTGAATCAGCAATACGCAAGGTCAATGATACTGAGGTATCATCGTTTTTGGTCCCTTTTAACCTAAATTCATTGTTCTTATTTGTCCTCTGGAATTCTAGAACTGGACTATATGGACTTCCAGAGTTGCTTTCCGCATTTGTACTCCTGGAAATCTGTTTGTATTCAACATCTATGTCCATAGATAGAGGACCAGGCTTGGACATATCTATAGCTTTTGGTGTTTGACAAAGTAATTGTAGAGGATCATGGGATGGACCCCTTGGGCTCTCAACTTGGAGAAAAGGATCTTTAAGAAGCTCCTCTGCAGACAATCTCTCAGAGGCTGGAACAATGCATTTCTCAATAAACTCCTTAATTGGGGAGTCTTTCACTTTACTAAGGGAAGCAGGCTTGATGCCCTGGAATGGAATGCATCAGAATATAGAAAAGATACTTGTGCAATAGTCAAACTATAAGCATGCAATCAACAGTATAAGGATATGCTGATGATTGCTATACTTACAGAGGTAACTTTCTTAAAGATCTGAGCCGGATTTTTGCACTCAATATAGGGATACTCTAAAGTAACCATCTCTAATATGCACATCCCAAAAGAATAGATGTCAACAAGTTCATTGTACTCCTCTTCATATAGCTCTGGGGCCATAAACTCAGGAGTACCTTACAATTTACAAGAGAAAATCAACAAATAAAGGCAGAGTTCAGTGCTTCACTCAGGGTCAGTATGCTGAAAACTTGACAGTTAAGGAAAGTAACATGTTATGTTACCGATGACACTTTGAGCAGTTGGCTGCTTCAAGACAATTGCCAAGCCAAGGTCTCCTATCTTAACTTCTCCTTGGTTTCCGTTCACAAAGATGTTGTCACATTTCAAGTCTCTATGAATAATAGGTGGCTTGTGACCGTGTAGATATACTAAGCCTCGAAGAATCTGCCTAGCCCAATTCTTTATAGCCTTCATGTCAACATGTTTATGCTTCTTACGGTATCTGTTAACCAAAGGTAGACAATAATTTGAATTTCATATGAACATATTACAACCAAACAACATAAAGCAAAGATTAAAAGCAACCAAGAGAACATACTGCCTCAAATTTCCAGATGTGAAGAGCTCGGTAATCATGTTAACAGCTTTCTTCTTGTCATCAATCCAGGAATTATAGAACTTAATGATATTTTCATGTTTCAAAGACTTCAAAAGATGAACTTCAGAATACAATTTTGATAGATCTTTTGCTGACTGCAGTAGATCATCAATCCTAATTTGGTTCCAAGCAACTTCTATTCCATTAACCCCATCAAATCCCCTATAACTGCCAAAGAGATAGCTAATGAGATTAAGTAACGTACTGCCAAAAAATATTGTATAAAAATCTTTTTTGGATACACATTTGTTGGAATACAATTAAAATTCTAAATAGAACTACAAGACTGGGAACAACATATGATGAGCATAGAGATTAGGAGAAAAAAATAATAATAAAAGAAGAGAGATTAAGTATCAGAATCATACACAGTCTTGAAAGCACCCCTGCCCAAGATTTCATTGTACTGTGGAAAACACAAAAAGAAGGAAAAAAATATTAAAATAAACATGGAAAAATATGAATTATAGATGTAAAGAAATGTGCTAGGAAGAGCTGAGCAGATTGTCTTTGTCCCTAGTTATGCTCAACCAAAAGGTCTTTCAGGCTTCCCCACGAAACATTATCTACATTAGTGCAGTGAATGCCAAGAAGGCAAATCCCAAAGTAAACTTTAAATCCAAAATAATAAGGATCATTTCAAGCTCCGATAATTTGCCCTAATTCAGAACGATGGAGAGGAGATGTTTTACTGCAGTATCTACACTTACCAGAACCAAGAGATTGGATCACAGTCCAACTAATCTACCTTTGCATTATAATCAAGACATTGCTCAAGAATAACATGGCTAATCGATATTGATGATTTGTGTCTGAATGGCCGGTAGCATATTTACTTAACAAACAATGGATGGGGTTCTAGCTCCGAGGAAGTTGAGGGTTTTTACCAATAGATTTACTTCGAGATTGTCACTTAAAATCTTTAGTAATAAAATAAGAATCTCAAAATAGTTCTAATGGTCAAAACACTCAACTTCCTAAAAGGTGGAGCTCCTTGTAGAATTATCCCAGCGGATAGAGAGGAACCACGTTGCTGCAATCCAGAAGAGATTCAGTAATGTGTCTACCTCTCTAGTTTAAATTGCTCATTTCAACTTAAAACTAAAAGGCTATAGAGTCCCAAACTCTTAAAACTAAAAGGCTATAAAGACCCAAACACATCACTCACCCACCCATCCATACCATCCAATCCATGATAAATAAATTATTACATCCAGCACCACCAGCCCCAAAAGATATGGAAGACCAAAAAACCGTAAACAAAACATCAGAAACCTACGATTTCATAAAAAAAGATTCTAAAACTATAGAATGAAGGGTGCAAATAGCTACCATATCGCATCACATACCCGAAGATAGCGGCCGGTAGGATCTCTCTCTACAAAATCTTCCTCAAACTCGGGAGGCTTCCTTGTCCTATGTCCATTATTTACAGCATCGGAATTCATTCCGGGCTGAGAACCCAACATTTAAACAAAAAAGCCAAGGATTTCTGTCTTGTTAGTTTTTCGTTGTAACTCAATAACGCTTGGGGTCAAAGCCGTCGCTGATTATCAAATCCACTCGGAATGATAGAACAATGACACTCAGAGAAAGCTTGGGAGCCAACGCTAAAGCTAAATGAATCGAATGCCGATCGCATTTGGCATCGGCATTCGATGACAATGTTTGGAGGCAGGGAATCTAAATCTAAAACCCCACTATCCATATCATAGCAATGATTCATTCTCAAACAAAACCCAACACGATTTTCTCATCAAAATCCATTTTCCCCCACTAGCCCAACTCCAAAAACCTCAGAAAGGGTCGAAATTGAGCGTATGGGATTCGAATATATCCTCAGCCATGAAAACTTACTGGAAAGATATCTAAAAGAATAGGAAAGAAAATTAGCAAATGGGTTCGGTGATGGCTAACAAGGAAGAGAGAGAGAAAGAAAGCAACCGTAGAGATTCAGAAAGCGAAAATTGATTCGAGGTGCGTAAGAGAAGGTTGGAACAGACACTTGTATGGATATCACGACTGTTTATTCACGTACACAAAAATCCTTTGGTGAAGAAAGTAGACGTTTGTTTGAATCTTGACATGAATTCGGAAGTTCTAAACAGAACCGAGAAAAATGAAACTTAAAACCAACGACGTCGTATTAACGTAGTGTCAGTTAGGTCGCGTCTCATATCAGTGAGTATACTATTGCACTCGCGTTTCCCCACACCTATTTGAATTGCTTACGTCACGTACCACACTTGATTGGAAATAAGACGCATCAGGAAACATGTTTTTCTATTCCTTTTTCTTTGTTTTGTTAATTATGTTTTATTGTTTACGTGTAACCCCGCATGAGAAGGAACTACATCATATTCCGGTTTCTTTTATAAAAAGATTTTTTTAGTCTTAAAATATAAAAAATATGATATATTTTTTTATTTTATTAAATAATAAAAAAAATTTATCTTTTATTTATTATTATATCCAATATACTTAACAATGCATAATGTTTTTTTATGTAAAATAAAGATGGATAAAATAAAAAAAATTATCAAATTTAAATCTAATCAATGAGTTAAACTAATATTAATTATTTTTTTTAATATCAGTAAAATAATTTTTTATTTTTAATAAACAAGATCGGAGAAAGTATATGATAAGAAATAGTAAAAAAATTAAATACCTTACTTAAATATGGTAAGATCGGAATTCAATTAATAATAACAAATATTTAATTTTAAAATTTTAAAATATAAAAATTTATTCAAAATTTTAAAGAAATTATAAGACAAAAATATACACATAATTATTAACGTACCAATTGAGTATTTTACACTATTATAATTCATTTGTCACATTAACTCTTTAAATCGGTACAACGACAAATTAGTAACTTTGGAGGCTCAATTAAAAAAAATTATATTATAAAGATCAAAATTTTAAAATATTAAGAACTATGTAAAAAGTATATACAATGCATGGGTTATGAGACCTTAAGAAATTGAGTAAATTACATTAATTTTTTTAAGATTTACTTAAATTACACTTAATGTTTTTCTTGTTTTATAAATTATAGTCAATTTTGTAAATTTATTTTTTATCAATGAAATTAATGTTGTACTCAGTATGTGTTTCTTTCAAGAATAAAATTACTTTATTATTTTACTGTCATATTAAAAATAAAATTAATCTCATATAAGTGCTTAATATCAATTTATTTATCTTTATTATCATATTAAGAATAAAATCATAATCTCAATAAATTAACTTCTTTAATAGAAAATAAAGTAAAGAGAATGTTTTTATAATGTTTGTCAAAATGTCAAGAGAATCAAACGTAATTTTTTAAACCAAAAAAATATTAAACCAAAAGGATAGAGTAATTAACTAAATTTTGGGGAGTCTTCTAAGAGATTCAACACCATATTCAATAAAAATATATGATACATGTATTGTATAGGATGTACTCAAAGTGTGTGGTAATTAATTAACTCAAAAGGATTAAATTAAAAATGTTCAATGATTTGGATCCAAACCCCCTAAATCTCGTCTGATGTTAGCCATTGAAGCAATTAACTTTCCTTCTATCCAACATCAGGACACAGTAGCATTTTAATGTTTCAAACTCGAAACACATCGTTTCAACTCATCTTCTTTTATTACTTCTGTTCGATACAAACTTCGCAACTATTAACGAACCCAAAACAAGTGAAAGACTGAACGTGCAGCTTGTTCGCCATATCAGAAAGTTTTTAAGCTAGCTCCTAAGAAGCGAAAGTGCAGGACATTTTTAAAGTAGGTAAATATTATTTCTTGTAATGGATTACATAACCCACTGGCCATTTTTCAGCCATGGAGAATTTTTAGTTCTGATCATAATACTTGTCAACCTTAATTAATCCAATCGGAGTACTATTATTAGGCAGAATGCAAGAAAACAGAACAAGTATCCTTATAGCATCCATGTTTTTTATTTTCAGAGAGAAAATTACAATATAATATTCGAATGAACCATACAATGGGTTTGGAATTTGGAAAGACATAGTGGAAATGGAAAATATGCAGATTCTGTTTCACTGAGGGTTCATTTCTGTTCTTTAATTACTTATTCTGACTTATGAGAGAGTCACAGACCTGCATAGGTTAAATGGGAAGTGCTTATATTAGTGCTTGATCAGTTAAATTTCTGTTTCTTGGTCAGTGGCCTTAAATTCTTCAGTTTTTTTGTCGCAAATGATTGGCTTAGCTTTGAAATTATGGTATTTGAAGTGAATGCCTTTAATTGTCTTTTTGTTCTCAACGTGTACAATTTAAATCCTAGCCGTTAAATATATGTGCACTTCTAGTTTGTAGGTGTGCAAGAAAGGGATGAAATACACCTTCAGTTCCCTCTTCATAAATCTCAGATGAGTCATTTTCACATATTTTTTTCGTTAAACCCTATGTTATCTTGTGAAATAAACTAATCCTTGTGTGCTTCAAAAATACTCCATTCGGTCTTATTTATAAGACTCTTTTTAAAAAAATTTTATAGTCCTTTTTATAAAACCCTTCACAAAGTTTTAGAAATATTTATTATTTTTTTCTATATTTGCCCTTTATGATTATTGATATAATGGTAGAGATTAATTTTAATTAGGGACAAACTTAAAATTTTGTGATAATTTTTTCAAAAACTAATACATCAATTAATTTTAACTTCTTTTCTTAATCTGTGTGATTTAGTTGAAAGAATCTTATAAATAAGATTGGAGGGAGTATAATTTATGGTTTCCTTGACATATAAGTCATTTCACTTGTCAACTTCAATTCCAAGCTAAACCTAATACTTATAGGTTCAAAAACCACTTAAGCTTCTCTTCAATTTAATTTCTCTCTTACAATCTTAAAGATTGAGCATTTTTTTATTTCTTTTTATTCTAAAAAATTAGAAACAAAACAATAAAAAAGATTCATTATACTAACTGGACCAACTACAAGAGAAAGAAGACGGAAGAAAATCCTGAGCCTTGAAAAACACATCTAACTTAAAGAAATAGATAAAAATTTTAAAAAAATTAATAAAAATAAATATAAAATAAGATAAATTTGAGTTTTTTCTAAACTCGACACAAATTCCAGTCCAACCTATTAAAGTATATTATAGTATAAATATGTTAAAAATTTTTTTTATCAAATATCAAGTTTGTTTACTTGTTATATAAATTTCAAATTTTATTACAACTAGAATTGATAAGTTTTGTGTAAGGGCTCAAAGAAAACCCAAAAAAATTAAAAACTTAAAAAAAATTAAGATCAATAATTCTACGATAAAAATAAATCTTCTTTTGTGCTGCAATAATATTAATATTTTTTTTATATCAAAATCATTAATTCTTCCCAAAAACATAAGAATCCTCAATTTTAATATGAATTCATTTCTTGAAATTACCACATACACTGTCATTGATCCTGGATGAATCATATGCTGGAATTTAGGTTAATCCCATCAAACCTATATATATATATATATATATATATATATATATGTATAAGTCTTCGTTAAACTTCAGCCCAAAGCAATATCCAATTTCTGACGCCAAACTTGATTCCTTTGTGAAGACGCAATCCAGATACACATCATCAGGTATCCCATCACTTTGGATATTCGGATATTCCTACACATAATATTCTTTGCTCTATTTTGCAATAGAGTAATAATAACATCAATTCAATTTACAATCGCCATTCTAAATATTTTTATATAAAAGCTTTAAAAAAAAGAAATGGGCTAAGCCCGGGCCTAATATTTGTACAAGTTTTTTTAGGATACATCTCATTTTTGAACGAGTTTAACTCGTGATTAGATTTACCTCAAATCATCTCTTTAACTCTTTTGTTGGCATATATAATTTCACACTTTTTTTAATAAGGATCTGAATTTTAAGAATTTATTTTGGCAATATTTTTTAATTTCCTTTCCTTAAATGTATGTTTTTCTATCGCCATAATATTGATGGCACCCCTCCATTTCCACACTACATCTTAAAGATGCAGCTCAAAATTTCATTTCTAATTCTGATTAACCTGTGTTGGTAGCACAGGTCCCAATGTAAAAAAAATTTAAATTTAAAAATAAATCAGAAGAATGAAAAAAAAATTACACCTAGTTTGAAAATAAAAAATTAATTATTGTTTCAAAATTAATGAAGAGTAATCGACTTCCAACAAAATTTATAAATATATAGATTAGATAGATTATTAATTACGGTACCATGATGCTACTCTTTTGTCCATGATGCATAGTAGTTAATTTTTATTTTTATTTTTTATGATTAAGCATATAATAAGCAAAGGACAACATCTTGGTATTTTTATATATCTGTTATGAAATTTTTTTAATAAAAATATAACCTATGTTTCATCCACAAATTAAAAAAAAAATAACATGCAATGAATTTTTTTTTAATACTCAGCTACGTGATTTTTATTTATAAAATTTATCTACTTATCATGTTTTTTTAATTGAAATTTTTAATACTCATACAACTGTTTGTAAGTTTATCAATGGGCACTTACTTTAAAATTATATATATATAGATATATATATATATATATATATATATATATATAAATGCGACGGCCTCGTGCCATTTTTTCTTCCCAATAGTTCGCAACTCTGCTTTGCTTGGATTTTTCTTCTTCCGATTATCCTCAGTATTTTATTTCTTTTTATCGCCAAGTAATCAACTTTAGCGTTCAATTTCGATCGCATTGATCAGATTAGGAGGGAAAGAGACGAGAGAGAATCTTGAGCGGTTTTCTGGGTTTTGGATTTGAACCCCATCAATCCCACAATCTGCCTCCATTCAAAATTCTTCATATTCCGATTCTTACTTCCGAATTTTTGGTTTTGAATTTATGGCCAATCTGTACGTCAAGGCTATGCCACCGCCCGATCTGAACAAAAACACCGAGTGGTTTACTTATCCGGGTGTATGGACCACCTACATCCTCATCCTCTTCTTCTCTTGGATTCTTGTCCTCTCCGTCTTTGTCTGCTCTCCTGGAATGGCCTGGACCATCGTCAATCTTGCTCACTTCGTTGTATGTTCATTTTGGATTCCTCATCTTCGATTGCCTATTTTCTTGCTTGTATCCATGGTTCTGTTATTATTGGTGGTGTTTATTACTGTTTAATTGATGCTTGTTTGGGTTGGGTTTGAGCATCTATGATATGTTATCTTGTTGATTAGGGATCGTTTCTTGCCTGTTTGGATTTTTTTCTTGAGCAATGATAAGCACAAGATTGGAATCTTGCGGTTCAAGTTTCCATACTTTCTCCTGAGTAATTGTACACTTTCAAATTTATTTGCTTGTTTTGTTCTGTAATGTATCATTATGAGGTTATATGTGCCAGAGCTCTCTCAAATATATGACACTTCTTGGTGGTTACGACTAGGCTATTGACTCTTCTGTATGACTTTTTGCTATCCTACAAAATAATGATACCAATCTCGAAGTAGAAGAAGTTCGCAATATCCTTGGTCTACGTTTGTTGCTGATTAGGGTATTTTAATAATCTTGTTCTTGCTTTTGTTCTGAACCACAATCCTTGCTTGGAACTTTGGGAGCTCCAGAAGACCTTTTGGATTGTGTTAGTCTCCCAAGTGCTAGTTTGGTGAATTGGTGATACTTAGGGTATTAAACTAGAACAGAATATGTGTATTTATTTGCAATTCTAGATAAATTTGTATTCTTGTGGTTCTTTCGTTTTCTTCCCATAATCAGGTTTATTCTTCTTTTCAAAGAAAAAGAATATAGAATGTATTGAAAATATTGCATTGCTATTGAGCATACGAGAGAAAGGACTATTGAAAATTATGACATTCATTAGAAGAAATTAAAAATAAAGCAAACACCAATCACTAGAAGAATTGTTTCAAGGGAGAAAAAATAAATCACATTACAAGGTTACTTATGAATAATTGGAAATCACTCTAAAGTCAATCTATAAGGTCATAAAAAGAACGTAGAACTTAAGGAATACATGATATTGATATCTCTTACTCTCGTTTTTCTTTTTTGGGTTAAGAAATAAATATTATAGTTTATCAATGTTTATCTGTTAGTGTAAAACTTCTAAAAGAAGGGCAAATTATAAAATCGCATTTCAAGTTTCATGGTGTCTTAAGGTGTGACCATGACTTCTAAAGTGTAATACCATTTGGTTTGATTGTCTTTGAAACATTTATTGCTTGTCAAACAGTAAGACTCGCGAACAATTTTCTGGCATCTTTTTTTTTTTTTTTCCTTTTTTCAGATTATTATGTGTCTTGGTCAATTTAGTACTAAGGTAACCGATGTTCAATCATTTATCACTTGACGAGGCCACGGGCAGGCCAACAATGTTTTCTAATATCTCGTGATTAGGTCAACTTATGAGTTAATTTTCTGTTTGTCCGTTACTGTTAATGAATGTTATATAATTTGACCTCTCAGCATGGCTTGATTGATCATGCTTTGTCCATCAGGTAACTTATCATTTTTTCCACTGGAAGAAAGGAACTCCTTTTGCAGAGGACCAGGGGATCTACAATCAATTGACATGGTGGGAGCAGATAGATCATGGAAAGCAGCTCACACGCAACAGGAAATTTCTAACCATTGTCCCTTTGGTGCTGTAAGTTTCCCTTTCTCTTCCTCTCTCTGTTCATTCCCTTCTGCACTTGTGCTCCGTGTTATAGTACAGGGAGTTGTGTGCGTCTGGGATCTCTGTTGTTTCATTTAGAAAGTTCACTTTATCTAATGCTTAATATGTGGGTGATTCATATTAATACATGATGGGATTTTTGGGCAGTTGCTAGGAAAAATGGAATATTAATCATACAAGCTGTGAGAACTTTTATCACTCTACTTCATCTACTTGTGATTGGGAAATAAGTCGTAAAAGTTTGTGTACATATGGATTGCTTCTGAAATCAACATCAGGCCTCCACTGTTATCTTGGTATTTGACCATAGTATAGTTGCATCAGCTTTTAAACCACATTTGTTTTTAGGAAATAGTAAGGGTTCTTATTATCAACTTCAAAGGGATAAAAGCAAAACCATTACCAAGCTTTTTTTTAATTTTTGGATAAAAAGAAAATTTTATTTGAGAGAAAGAAAGTACAAGTTGGAGGATAAGGTTATCCTCTAACAAGAAAAGACAAGAAATGTCTGAAAACAGGAGAAAGTAACAAAAGCCTTAAAAAACTTGTGAGTGTAAAAGAGCTGTCTAATCTCTTTGCAGATGACTCCCTTAAAAAACCCATACACAGACCACCAAAGAGAAGCCATATACACAACTCTATCCTCAACATTTGTAAAGGCAAAGACATGAAACCAAGCAACTACTTTGCAAGGAATGTGAATCGTTAAGTCCTGTGTGAATTACTTCTCTGCAAATTATAAGATATGTTATAATATTAATTCATGTGCAATGCTTCTTGTTCTTTTATACTTAACGCGGCTTTAAAATTTGTGTGAGAAACCAAATAATTATAGCCTTTTTCAATGGTTTTCTGCCTTTTGTACTTTCACGCTATAAAGTATCGTTGATGTTCCATGCTGTATAAACTCATGCTTCTTTAGATAGCTTCTGCAACGAGAGTAGTATTTTATCTCTGAAGCATCACATACAAAATTAAACTTATAGAAATATGAAAATCTGTATGAGATCTAATACTGGGGATGGTTAATATCACGACATGCAACATGGTTGTTGGAGCTGAATAGTGAGGCTATCTTTTGATATAAACTTGAGAGTGTGGGATATATATACATATATATATATATATATTACTTGAATTTATTGGAGGTTTTCAGAGAGGGCCATTAATTGAGAGGATTGTATTATAATTCTGTTAGTGCTGAGATTAAGAAGTTGAATTATCTACACATTTATTACTTGACGCAGAAGTTGTGGATTTTAAAGTTGGCAAGTCTACTGAAGAACATGATGTGGATATGCAGTATAATTTGTCATTCTAATTGTATTTTTTAAGATGAATCCTGTGGATACTTAATGTGCTGACGAAATTTGTCCATCTTGGTGGAAGATAGAAGAAAGTCTCTTCTAAAGGACTTAAGTATAATATGAAAATTATGAGGATCAAGCATGATTCATATTGAAGCTTGTTCACAAAAATAAATAAATAAATTAATTAATTAATTAAATTAAATAACCTCATTAAGCTGTTTCACTCTTGCCCAGTCCAGTATAGTCAGTTATATAATCCACCTTTGGTTTCTTAGAGCCCTGTTTGGCCATCTTTACATTTCATTAAGTTGTTTCACTCATGCCCGATCCAGTATTAACCTAGTTTTTCTTTTTCTTGTCAGGTATTTGATAGCCTCACACACAACTGATTATCAATACCCGATGCTCTTCTTCAACACCCTTGCAGTGATTGTGCTAGTTGTTGCAAAGTTCCCCCACATGCACAAGGTCCGAATTTTCGGAATTAATGCCGATATGTGAGATGTTTTTAATCGATTGGAACTTGATTTTACCTGCTCAAGAGTCCCTCATCCTTCTTTTGTTCTGGAAAAAAGTTGTACCTTTGTATAGAAGTCAGAACTGGAGGGATGTTCAAGAATTCAAGACAACTGCCTTTTCAAGCTGCTTTGGATATAAGAGGAATAAAATATATAATTTTTTATTTGGTACAGCAGCGAAATATTGTGGGTATCAAACGATCATGGTGCGTGGTTGCACTAATGCTTATACAGTAGAGAACTTTTGCTTGTAACTGTGTACCCTTTGGCTTCCTATCCGTTTGTGAATTTCAACGTTCAATATTTATTTGGGAAATTTTATTAATATATGATGAAACAGAGTTACTGGTTACAAAGAAGTGTGAAATTTTTACCTGTGAAATCTTATTAATATATGCTATTTTGTAAATAATGTTTTTTTTTCCTCACAATAGTAGAAAAGAAGGCGACAAGGTAGAATTTGTTCCCCCTTTTTTCTATCTTGGTGAACGCGGGTTGAAAATGTCAACGAATTCTTTCACTTTCTTTTCTCCCTTTTGTAAGTCTTCGTTTTTTTTCTTTTTCGAAGAATACTAGATGCGGCAATATGGGTGAATATTGTTGTTATAATGATTCTGAGTTTTGCGGTGGTGGATTGTGGTGGGAGAAAAAATTTTCGAGGGTTTTGTCATAACTGCCTAGACTATTTACTAAGTGCGTGTTTAAAAAATTAATAATTTTTTTTTAAATTATGTCTTTTTTGGAGTAATAAATTATTATTTTTACATAAAAAAACGGAGTTTACCATCGTAATTCTAAACATACTCTAAGCTTTCTTGTTAATTATCTACTTACATCATTGAGTAATTTACTCCTTATTTGTGACACAATTGTTCTTAAGAGAACTAGAAAACGAGTAAAATTGAATAAAATAATTACGTTATAATATAATATAAAAAATGAGAATGTTATTTTATTTATATATTTTATTAAATAAAAATAATATTAAAATAAAAAAATGATGATAAAATAATAAAAATATATCTACTTAAAAAATAATGAAAAATTCAGACATTGTTAAAAAAATAATTATAAAAATATAGTAAATTTTACATAAATTACACTTCATAACTTCTCTTCAAACACGCACTCATTAGAAAGAAAGTATCTCCTTTTCTGTTTCACAACTTAGAACAGCATTTGGCTACCAAATGGAATTTTGTGATGCATTCCAACTCCTTTTCTTTTCTAAGAGACTACCAAACGGGATGTAAGTTTTTTTTTTTTTCATTTTCTTTCACACTGTTAAATTCAAATATATTTTAAATTTTCATTTTTGATTGAAACATATCCTAAATGGTAATTCAAGAATAATAGTACGTAAACTATTTCTAGATTCTAAAATCAACAGTTAGTTTTTATTTTAGTCCTTTGATGACTTCAGTATTAATTAGCTCTTTTTATACATTATAATCCGAACATATTCTAGAGGTTTGGTTCAAGAAAAAAGTAATTTAAACACATTTCAGTTTTTAAATAGAGTAAAATTCTATTTTGATCCTCTAAAAATTATTTAAATATCAGTTGGCTCTTTCATATATCTTTTTATATCATTTTACTATTTAGAAATATTTAATTTTATTTTAATCTGTAGAATATTTGCTTTTAAAAAATTTATAAAATAAATTCACGTTTCTTATAATGATATAAAAATTTCACATGATGTGTAATAGTTTTAAAAAAATTAAAGCATTCACGTAGAATAGGAGGACATATATCAAAGTGAGAAAAATGAAAGAACAAACATGAAGCAAAAGAAAAAGGGGTGGTTAATGAATGGCCTACATGTGAACGATTGACCGGGGTGGAATAAATCATATCCACTTGCCCCAAGGAATGTTTGAAGGGTCCCACAAAAATACAAAAAAGAAATTAAGGTGGGGCTCTTAAGAATTTTCTTTGGTCTTTCCTCAAATTGCATATCTTCTATTAAAAGTAGGTGGGTATATAGATATGACAAAAAAAATAATCATCACTCGTTGAATTAACGATATGTTAGAGTTAATTATGAGTCATCTTCTCATTAGATTAAACTGCAAGTGACTGACAAACATATTAGGTTAGCGTTTGGTTGGGGCAGGTAATCCAGTTTTCAAGTTTTGTACAATTTCTCATCAATTACATGGCCTGCATAGCGTTTTCTTTCATAATTTGTCTTGGTATCACTTAATTACTTGATATTTTAAGTTTTAATTTTAGTATAAACAATTACCTAAATGTTAAAATAATAATTGTCATTAAAATTATATTTCACTTGTACTTCAAATAATTTTATAATCTTTTAAAACCAATAATAAGATTGAAATCATATCTAAAAATTAAAATTATTTGTTTAACCTCATTAGTTTAATATATATTTTACTTGAAATTTTGGAGGTAAAACCTCATAGAGTAGTTTAATGGTGGTAAAATGAACCGCGCGGTATTAAATGACAAATTTTAAACTATAATGTACCATCATTCTGACCAAATTATATATAAAAATGTAAACTATAATTTACCTTTAATTATATAGTTCACTAATTAATAAAAATCAGTTCAATTAGGCAAGATTAAAATCAGATGTGAGAATTTGGACATCAAAGCTGACAAGAACCCCACTAATTAATGTCTGCACTGACAGGGATTGAGACGGACGTAGCTGGAAAGTGCACAAGTATATATGGTTACAAACTTGAATAAATATCTCTCTTCTCTTAATGACCCAATAGTCATTTAAATCAAATCTTTGAAAGCATATATCAATAAAAGGGTGATCTACCTCTGCAGAAGATTTAGTTCATGTGAATACAGGTTCTAATATATGCTTCACACAAAAACAGTCCTATATTCACCTCTCTTCTATTTATCTCTATAAAAACAACAAGTGGAGCTGTAAAATCCTCACACTTGCTCAAATAGCTAGCCAGGGTAGAGTATACAAACCAAAGTAACCAACAAGTATGCTATTGTTAGTTCTAAAACAGCTCTTTCATACATATGACAATGGGACAATACTTAACTAAATACAATTTTAGATGTTTGCTATCAAATTCTTTAATTAAAATATAATAAATAGATATTTTTAGAAACTCAATAACACAAAATGTAATTGAAGTTTTTCAAAATATTTCTCTATGTATTATATTTTTATTAGAAGATTTGAAAGCAAACATCTAAAAAACTTTACTTAATTTTTTTCCACAACAATCTATGAAAGATAGAGAAAAAAAATTGTAGGTTCCTTTTTCTTACCATGATCCTTCATCAATCATTCCAGTCCAAAACCCACCTGAATTCCCTTGTTCTTTATTATTTTGTTCCCCTTCAGCACCACCTGAAATCTGCTTGACTCCTCCAAAAGGAAGCAAAAGCCTCCCACCATTATTATCATTCTCGTGGACTTCATATGATCTGTTTCCAAGCCCATCCACTGAAAAGCCCAGGCTAGGTTTAGTTTCTTCTTGCATGGGAATTAATCCAGATGGGTAATTAAGGTTACTATATGAGCTATTTGGCATCATCAATGAAGGAACATAAGGAATATTATTATTCAAAACCCTAGGAGCTGAAAGAGAAGAAGTGGGGAAAGCCAGATTAAGATCTTGGCCTCCAAGGATTTTAGGGGTTTGATGGGTGGAAATGGTACAATTAGTTGAGAAGCTTTGATTAATTTGGCTTCGACAGAGATTGAAACTTGGATCCTTTAACCCTGTAGATGGCTCTAGTACCACTGAGAGGCTCGGTAATGGTGGGTTTAGGTCAGGAACCTTTGATGTTGAGGTTGAGGAGGAGGTGGTGATGATCTTACTCTTGTTCTTTCTAGAACCTCCTCCAACTGGGATGTTTCTAAGGGATCCACCTTCTGTCCAGTACCTTCTACAAGTCTTGCAGAAGTATCTGGGCTGTGTGAGGCTATAGTTGTTGTAATAGCAGAACTTGGTATTCGTTGAATTGCACCTTGGACAGTTCAATTGCTCTTGTGGCCTTGCCTTCTTCTCTATCACTACCGGCTTTGTCAATGAATTTTGATTAGGAATCCCTTCCATGGGTTCTCAGCCTCGCAGCTCCAACAAATAATAACCTCCTGAAAAACCCCTAAAGGGAGAGAAATTGAAATATATAAATATATACATATACATGCGCGCGCACACACATGTATATAAAATTACGGTTTTCACTTGTGATAGGAATTTAAATTTCAAACTCAAATCCTTCAGTCCTCAAAATTAATCCAGTACTGTTAATACAATGCAAAGCTGAAATATTGTAGAGCAAAAAATGTTTTAGGAGAGCTATTTTTCACATGAGCTGGTTATTTATTAACAGATGTAGGAGAAAATTAACAAGGAATCAACAAGGTATACCTCCTCCTTATATACATAGTTATCCTGTGAAAAAGTGGGGAAATTAACATTAATTAAAGGATTAGAACTTCAATCCAAAAAAAATGGATTAGAACTTGAAAGGAATCAATAGTAATAACAAATTATACCTTTTTTCTGTTCTTTATATCTGAAATCACATGAGCTGATGAGCAAAAAAGGTAAAAGAAAAGGTAGCAGTGCTTTTGTATTTAAGACCCGATGATCAAGAACTTTCTTGGGTAGAAAAAGAGAGAAGATATACAGGAGGCCAATATATATATATATATATATATATATATATATATCCGCTAGTGGGGAAGTTAGCAGATTCGTTGATCAACAGCAGGAGCAGGGCTTGTCCGGACTTATATAGATATATATGGGCAGAAAATGAAATCAAAGATACAAACAAATCTTAAAACCAGTGGAAGTTGATATAATAGTGTCAGCTTTTGAACAAACCCTAAACCCCAGAATAAAATAGCTCAGAATTGGTGCGTCAAAGTAAAGACATACGAGAAATCCACCCACCTATGTCCAATGAACGAGATAGCCATAAATTCAGAGAAAAAAAGAAAAGAGAAAAGCAAGACGACTCCAGAGATAGATAAAAGAGAGATATTTACCTTGTTTTGTCTGAAGCTGCTCCTTTGTGGAAGAAAGAATGTTTTAGTTCGCTCGTGGGATGGCTTTATGTGTTGGCTTACTTTATGAATGGTGCAAAGGAAAGAGAAAGAGATTGAAATGCGTTTGTTTTGACTCTATACTAGCTAGCAATTCCTCGTCGCTAATGATGCTATTTAGGCTTTAGGGCTTGCTTTATTTATTGTATGTGGGGTTTATCTTTAATGCTTTCTTTTAATTTTTAAATGTAATTCTAAATTAGTTTCTTTTGCTTTTCTTTTTGGTCTGCTTTTGTTTTATCTTTTTATGTGGTGGAATAATGAGTACGTACACTGTGGGTTCCTTCTTTTCTTTTTTAAGATATAGACTCTTGCTGTGTTCAATTGTCAAACTTTCTTTTTCTCAAATCAAGGACCATTCATTCCTGAGCACTGATTTTTCTTTTCTTTTTAATTCTTTTAGGTTTATGAACATAGATTTGATTGGATTGCTTCGTACGTTCCTTTATTTGTCAGTTTTTGTTTTCCTCTTCTGCTGCTTTCCCCGTGTTTTCAGCAGTTCTATATATACACCGATCCTAGGGTTCGCTTACGAAGCAGTCAAGGGTATTCATTCTCTTCAAGGGTGATTGATAATTTGTCTTCTTTACTATTATTTTGATATCGATGGGTAAAGATTTTGTAAGTTGTGCAGAGAATTCAAGTGTGAAGGCAAAAGTTTCATATAAAAAAAATAGTTGAACGAGGGAAGACCATATTCATGGAGTTAATACTTTTAAAATTTAGATATATATGATATTAAGCAAGTTCTTTGTTAAAGTCCAATAAAAAAGGAAAACGATTTTCTTGATATTTGAAGCCCCCTATCGTAACAAGTTGTTCATGTAAAGCGATTTTCAGACTTTAAATACGACTTGTGATCAAACGTGACTAGACATATACCAGAAGCTGAGCCGATGAAATTCACCACGCTTTTTGCATTCTTAAGTTAAACCACCAGTCAAGGATCAATTAGGATGCCCGCAAATTAATGAGTTGAGTTTCATATTAACAATCTAACCAGAAAATTAAGTATAGGTCTAGCAAGCTTTTATATATATATATACACACACACACATAGACCTACAGATTTGTCATTTTCATAAGATGAATTTGAATAATATACAATGATAAATTATAATTAATTATAATATACCTCACTATTATAATAAGATGATAAATTTTCAATACAGTGTTAAGTAGATTTTGTTTAGTTCTTCTGTTTTCATTTTAAAAAATATTACAATGAGGGAATTTAAGATATATACTTTAATTTTTTATATATACATTAATTTTATAGTATATATATATATAACATCAAAGAGTTAACTTAATTAGTTGATTGAGGAGGTATAATCCATATTTTTTAAAGTATTTAATTCAAACCTTAAGACTAATGTGTAGATTTTTTTTTTTTTTTGGTTGCAAAGAAAGTATAAGATTTTGCGAGAAAGTTGGGAGAAGAGAAAAAAGACAAGATAAAGATTGAATCCAAGTGCATTACATTCTCTTATAATTTAAATTTAAAGGAGATATTATTTGACTTAAAGCTCTTACATAGATCAATTTTTTTTAAGATAATAGCTCCTAACAATATACATATATATATAGTCCATTAAAAAAGGAAAATCAAATAAAGCGACGTTGCTTTATGTGGTATGATTATGTTTCTTGGTAATTCATGGAAATGACATAATGACAATAATAAAAGCAACACACAAGGGAAGAGAAAAGAAGGCACAAGGGAAGAGGAAAGAAGGGAGAAGTTTGCAGTGGAAAAGTAAGTGGCAGTGACAATAGCCGACAGGAGGCGACAAAGCAAAATGCCCCGGTGGGTCCCAAATAGTGCGCCATGACATGCAAAAAAGAAGACTAGCTTTCCCTCTAAAATTAGTTCAATTAAGTTTTTTTTTTTAAATTATGATCAGAAAATATTTAAACTTTCTTGGAATTATTTTTTTAAAAATAAGGTTAAAGACGGATTGTCGTACCTTAACTAGATCTATTTAAAATTTTATTATATATAGATGTGTATTCAAATAATAATAATTTTCAAATTAATAAGACAGGTAAAATATTAAAGCTTTTTAAAATATAATTATATGTTAACAACCTTAAGATGGTGGGGGAGGTAAGAGACATGGAGGTATCCTTGTTTGATCTTGATTGTGATTCTCTTTGAGGATTTGATTTTTATTAATAGTTTGTAAAAATTTTAACATTTATTTTTTTTGTGTAAAATTGAACATTGAAAATTCCATCATAATTTTCTATAATTTTTGTTTGCTTAATTTTAACATTTCATTATTAAATACATATTTATCAAATTATATTCTTTAAAATTATTTTTTATAAAATTTTGTTTGCATGATTTCAATATTAGTATTTGATAAATATATATTTTTAATTAATATAAAAATGATTAGTCATTTTTTATCATTTCTAAAAGCATCAAACCTTTTATTAATCTTGATTCTATATGTTATTATTTTAATAATATATATTAAAATAAATTAAATGAAGAAAAAATTTCAGGTGGGTGTACCACTTTTGGTTGTTATGGGGACACCTTATTGGTTTGAATTACGCCAAAGAAGGCCAACCAATGAGCTCCAGAATCTCAGTCACTATTTGGGATCTAGTGGGCCTCTTTTCTTTATTTCCTTTGAATGAGGCACTTACACATATCATTTCACATCACAATGCTGTGCTATTCCTAATTATCATTGAATTTTGGTACATCTTTGTATTATTGACTTTGTTTAAGATAAATTAATGTTTTAATATTCTTGCTGTTACTTCAATTCATTCTGACCTCTATACAAATGAGTTGGAGTTAATTAATAGCATGTCCAATATACGTTTTAAGGATGCATTAAAGAATCTTTTTTTTTTCTTGTATAAAAAATATTTTGTCAAAGTATTTGTGGTTATAAATTAACTTCATTTATAATTTAAAAAAAAAACAAAATTACTCTTTAAGAAGCATTTTACCCATCTAACTTCTAATATAGATTTTACTTTTTATAATTTTAGATATTTAGTTTTGACTTTGTACTCTTTTCTCTTCTCAATTAAGATTTAGATATTATATTTAGGGTTTTAGAGTTTGAAGTTGTAGGGTTTAAATTTAAGGATTCATGATATTAGGATTTGAGTAAACCTCATTTTAATAGTCATAAGTGGTATATTTATCAATTTATCTCTTATAGAATTATTTTCTTCATTTGATCCCTTACAAATAAGGTACTTCTCAATTTTGTCTTTCATAAAATTACATTTTCAATTTGGTCCCTCAAAAATAAAATCATTATTAATAATTTTCTTCTATCAAATTAGGAAACATTCAAATATGAGGGACTACTATTAATAGTGATTTTATTTATAAGAGAATAAATTGAGAAATATCCATACATAAGAAACTAAATTAAAAAGACAATTTTACAAAAGGATCAAATTAAAAAATACTTTACCTATAATAGACCAAATTAAGAAGACAATTTTATGAGGGACAATTTAAAAATATCACATCTATGAAGAACTGAAATTTAGTTTAAGAGTTCAAGAATTTAAGATTTAGAATAGGGTTGAAGAATTTATAATTTTGAAGTTTAAAGATCCAATGTTTTAGGATTTAAGATTTTTGCATCTAAGAATTTAGGATTTAAAGTTAAGGTATAATTGTGAATTTAGTTATACAAGTGAGCATTTTTTCCCCCTTTAATGTTATCGGAGATAAATTTGTAGCCTATATGAACCAAACAATCTTGTAAAAAATTGAAAATACTAATATCAACGAAGTATGATCATTTATCTTAAACTATCAGATTATAAATGATAAATTTCTAATCATGCAAAAGAAAAAAAAAAGGTAGTCATCAAAAGTTTTATTTATTTTTTTATTTTATAAACGTATAGGAAACTCTTAAAGATGAAATAAACCAACCCAAAGTTTAAACCAAACTATTATCAATATGAAAGCATGAAAAGAAAAGCCCAATAGGGTTCAATTCGATCCAATATCATGGTACTCAGTCCAACCCAATATTGGGTATATTTGGACCAAGAAAAGCCTCAATGTTATCAATGTATGAACCCCAGCATAAATAAATGCTCGAATGCTTTGATCAAGTGGATCCATTTCTTTGTTTTAATCTTTGGACCCATTTTTAATTTGAATCATTTTTATTTTTTAATATCTTTAGGGCAATGTTTGGGTAGGATGATCAAATAAGGCCCGACTCTATTTAATCGCGGCTTAAGCCCTGTATTTAAGTTCAAAGGATGAATTTGAGCGAAAAAAATAGGCCTTGTTTTATAAATCGATGTGTGCTTGGGCTGGATTCATAAACAAGGAACTTGGTCTGACTCGATATATAATATATATAATATATAAAAACAAGTAAATCGGATATTTTTGTTGAATCTAGTTTGAGTTGTCAAAGTAAGATTAAATTTGGCTTACCTATATATTCTTAAAATGGTTATTTAAATATTAAATTAATTAAATTCTATTATAATTTTATTTAAAATTTATTATTAGAGCTGGGTTAAGCTAAATCAATCTTAAACTTTAAAACCAAAAAACAAAAATTTAGCACGGTATTGTACCATAACTATTCATTTTGGTTGGTATGATGGAAAAGTAATATATTTCTATTATTGTTGTCCAATATATATTATATTTTTATAATTATTATTCAATAATATCTTGTTATTTTTTTATTTTTTTAAAATAAAGACACTTTTTAAAATTATTATTTTTCATTCAGCATATCAATGAGTTCTAAGGACACGTTTGGTTAAATGATATAAAAGATAAGTAAATATAACAAGTGAATAGATAGAATAAAAAAAAAAAAGTTATCTCTATTTTTTAAAAAGTTGATTTAATAATTAAAATAATAATTTAATTGATGAAACAATAAATATAAAATATAACAAATATTATATAAATTATATAAATATTTTACGTTCACTTCGCCACGAACCAGATGGGCCCTAAGCAAGGTTAAGTCTAAGAGCAACCTTAAAGTTGCCCAAGCTCTATGTTTGGGTTATATAATCGTATTAGGATTAAGTGATTCATATTTCATAGTAAAGGTGTATTACAATCTAACCGATTATCATATGACATTAAAAACATCTAAATCCGAACTGATCCTAAAAATGAACATAGTCAAAACACAAAATTTTATTGAGAAAAAACATAATTTGAAGCATAGCATTCTGAACGTGCTCCATACCAAACAAAGGCAGCAGCAATAAATGCAGTGAGCTAATGTCTTGGTTAAGTTTGAGTCCAAGTCCTGTTTCATCGTGAAGAAGCAGCTAACGTTATCGATAAAATCTAACTCAACATTAAAACTTGTTTTTTTTTTTATTGGGGTTCCTAATACTAAAAAAAAAAAAGAGCTCTATATTTTAAAAAATTTAAATTTTTTTAAAATTTAATCGTCTTGGGATGCGGACAATTGTATCAAAATTCATAACAAATAATTTTTTTAATAATATACATATTTTAAAATACAATCAAACGATGATACCATAATCCTATGTCCAAATGTGGATGTTCTTCTATTTGCTATGTACTTTTTAAAAGAATGTAGCGTATGTGCTTTGTAAATACACACACAATGCTATAAGGTATCTATCATATTATTTATATTCAAATTCTTTAAAATATGTTAAAAATTAGATTATATTGCCTCTGGGTCTCATGAATAGTGAATCTCATGACAAGATATATCAATTTATAAAAAATATTACACAAAAAAAAAGAGAAAATAGCATCAAGCTCAATGCAAAAGAGAGTCCATGCCATTTCAAAATTGATAAATAGTACCAACTTCCTTTGATCTTTATATATATATATATATATATATATATGATTTCAAACTAAAACCCACTTTTTATCATCCATTCCAAACCCAAGTGAAAAAAATTTTATTGTCATATCCACGTAAAGATATATACAGACACAACCAATGCGGGATGAGTCGGGTACATACTACCTAGATGTGGTATTTTAAAATATTCAGAAAATTTTACAAACTTAGTTTGAGTCTAAATTTTTTTACCTGGGTCTTGATATGATAACAAAAGTTGAGTTTTAATTTAAAAATTTTGAAAGTATTTTTGAGGGTTCAAATCTAAATGATATGGTACGTATCCTACTTCATATCATTGTGTGCGTGTGTGTATTTATATATAGATATATAATATACACTGCCTTTATAAATACTTTTAAAAAGTTTTAGATTCAAACTCATTAGTTGTCTTTATATTTAGATCTAAATAAATAAAATTTATAAATACTGTAAATTATTATATCTTGATAAAATAACACTTTTAACAGCAATACAATTTTTTATTATTTTTATAACATTATTCACTTGAATCCTTATTATATAGGAAAGAATCCAAATTAAACATTATTCCAGGACCTTCCTATGCTTCCCTCCCCCCCCCCCCCCCCCGGTGATTATGATTCCTACTCCAGGCTGTGCTGTACGTGGACTCACTTATCAGGGGCGACGTGGCGTTATGAGAATCACGGATGAACTCAACGACCAGATATGAGCGAAGTTGAAGGAAATTAGCGAGAAAGGAAATGCAGAAGATATATGACTTCGTTTGACCCAGAAAATTAATTTTTAATAGAACAGAAATGAAAAATAGAATAAAAATTATTTTTTATAATTATATTTGATATGATAAAAAAAATAGAAATATTTTTTTATATTTAACTGGATAACAATAACATAAAAATCGAATAAGAAGACAATTAAAAAATCAAAATATCTTTAATTATTTTTTAATTATTAATAATTATAAAATATAATAAAATATTTATTTTTAATTACTAATAAAATAATATTTTAATTTAAAATTTTATTTTTGATCATCTTTAAAAAAATTTAATAAAAAAATTATTTTTATATTTCTTTTTTTATGAAGAGCTCAATCTATTACATAAAAAAAGAAAAACATATTTTTAAAAATATAAGAATGGCCAAAGTCATAAAAGAGGATTCCCTGCGTACCAAATGGCGCAATCGCTCAATTTCATCTCTCTCTCTCTCTCTCCCATTCGCCCTCCAATGCCATCGCCATCGTACCAAACATGGCCTACATGTTTTCGTTATTTTCGTTCTTTCCAGTTTTGAGTTACTATTTCGTATGGGTGTCTCTGTATATATACATGCATATATAGCAATCCCTTGCCAGTTGTCAAGCACTTCCCGAGAAATAAACGAGGCTGGTCCCATCAAAACTCCCCACGTAGTCGGAGCATATAATGTTGTCAACTACCTCTCGCCCACTGTCATAAAGTTTCTGAAATGAAGGTGAAAATGACGACATCAAATCCATAAATTTAAATAAATTTATAAAAAAATAAAATCATAATTTATATTTCTTATTATATAAATTCTAATCAAATTTATATATAAATATTATTTTTATATTTTTTATTAAATTAAATTATTTTTAAAATTTTTATTTTTTTAAATTCAATTTAATTCAATTATATAGTAACTTATCAAATTAAATTCAAAAATTACTAAGTTATTTAAGTTAAAATGAATTTTTATATTGATTTGAATTTATAAACTCGTTAATATATTTTTTTAAATAAAAATTTAAATTTAATAAATTTAGCAAGTTAACTTATAAATTTAACAATAATGTTAAAATCTCAACGAGTGGTTTGATATATAAAAAATTAAAATTAAAATTAATTTTATAAATAAAAAATAATTTTTATATTTTTTATTTTTAAAAAATGATAAAAATATATATTATTAAATATTAATTATAAAAGGATAATAGATATTGTATAAATTTTTTTAATTAATTGAAATACCATACGGGTCTAAAGGTTTCGAAAAAGAGACTTAATTTAAAAGATTATTTGGGTTATAATTAGATTTCCAGAAGATTTGTTTCACATAAAATCTTGCTAGGCTTCTGCTCAAACATCTTGAAAATGAGATATTGTCAGATAAACTATGTCAATAACAAATATTTATTTAAGCATGAAAGTGTATCAGACTAAAACATATGCTCTACGTGTTTTTATTGATGGATATATTTTATTTATCTTTGATAATTTAAGTTTATCAATATTTTTATTCAATAAAAATTTAGAAATTTACAAATTGGAACAGAAGGAGAGCTGTAAGTTTATTGTTTCTTAGATGATGTTTAGTGGGTTCCATACTATAAGGTTTAGAAACCTTTGGTTGAATGAAACGAAAACAGAACTGTCGCCCCTGGCATCTCTGTCCTCAGTGTAAACGTTGGCTTGGAAGTGAAACATAACATGAAAGCTCAGTCAAACACTATAATAGTCATATGATAAGAGGCCCAGTCTTTTAAGATTTAACTGTGTTTAATCTCTCTTTGAGTTCAACTCTTACTTTTTCTTTATATCTCTTCCGAGATCATGAATCTTCTAAGAAAATGTACAAGGAGACATGATGATATCTTCCCCATGTTGAGGAGAAACTACAATTATTTGCATGATAACAACGTTGTTTACATTTTTTCCACACAAATAACCTTTTTGCTTTAAAATAAATTTCAATATGTTTTAAAGATACATTGTTAATATATAACTTGCATGTGAAATGCAATAACTTAACAGCATATGCAAATATTGACTGAAGAAAAATAATCTGCTGATACATCAAAACCATTTATTAATATATATATATATAGTTCAATACAAATATATAGCTGTAGTATAAGCAGTTATTATTATTATTATTATTTAATTGTAAAATGGATGCATGTGATGAAATTGAATCTAGATCCTATGAATTGCTTGAGAATGAAATGCTTCTAAATTATCTCACATCCTTTTTTTCGTTTAACAGGGGAAACCCCTTAAAGTCTCTCACTTCAAGAGAAATTTAAAGATTTTCACCTCAAAAGATCCCTATCTGATAAAGTTGGTATGTATTGGTCCAACACTAATAGAAATAATGCAATTTGACATTATTATTTTTTTAATTTATCATTACTATTATTATATATCATTATTATAAAATAAATAATATTATATATATATATATATTTACATCTACAATTGTGTTTGTACTTTCAAATATAGTTTTACAATATATATATATATATATATATGCATAAGTTGAGGCGTATAAAGTCATGTAGAGTGACTTAAATAATTGCGTATAGTTGTAAAGAGGGAGTACCTCCGGTCATAAGAGGGATTTGGAGAAATATGTGGTCGTGTAAAGTATTCAAACTCTCTAATATACCGAAAAAAAGTTAAAATAAAAATTATATTAAATAATATTTCTCTTTTATGCAAATAATATTACTTATTATACTTTATAGAATAAACAGCATTATGAGTGCAGCCAATATAAATAGAAAAAATTATATTTAAGGAAAGTTTATTTTTAAGAACATTTATTATTAGATTTAATTATTTATTGTTAAATTTAGTAATTATTATCTTAAAATAAGTAGTAATATATTTTTAAGAATAAATTTTTTTGTTCTTTAATCATTTATTATAAGTCTTCCCTATAAATATAGAAGTACGTGTTAAATGCTGGATTCCGTATCGGCCCGTTTGGTAGCCTGGATGGATGAGAGTGAAAGGGAAAAAAAAATTTTGTTAAAATATCAATTTTGCCCTTTTAATCATTATTCAATTATTATTTAATATTATCTATTAATTATTATTTAATCATTATTTAATCATTAAAAGTAAGGATATTATAGATATTTTCCATCCATAAAATTATCTTTTCTTTTACTTTCTATTTTTATACCTAATTTTTTGCATACCAAACAAGTTGTAATTGAAAAATTTTCATCGAGTGCCGTACAAGCACTGTCACAATTATTTGTTACTAGCTAGTCATTAATAATCAAGCAGCGCTTGATGCCTCTGCAATTCTCATCAATCTACCATTCCTACCTCTATCTAACTTGTTCAACTCTCTCTCGTTCCGTTCTCTTTAAAATGATAATCGAGAGAGAGTTTCAAAACATATTTTATGCAAATATCGAAATTTAAATTTATTTTTTAAAAAAGATCATTAACATTAAGAAAATATTATTAGGTAAATTGGATCTATCAATTACATTCTTCGATATTTTATTATAAGAAGTGATTCTTGTTAATTCAACTACTGAATTAGAAGCAACTGTCATCCTGATATTGTTTACTAAATATTTAAAAAATTAGATATGGATAAGTATGTAATTAAAGAGTTTATAGTCTCTTTATATTGAAAAGATATATTGTACATATTTTTTTTGATATATGATGGAGTACAAGACAATATTGCATTGATATAAAATTTTATGTGAATGATATTCATGATTACAACTTTTAATCTTGACTGAAACTGATGTCAATTGATCCCCTATATATATATATATATATATATATATATATGTAATCAGGTAAAATTCTTTAAGTGTTTGTTATTGATTTTTTTAATAAAAAATAACATGTAAATTTTTTTTAAAAAAATAATTATGTAGTGCTGAGGTGTTGGATATTTTAATAATATGGAATGCCAAAGTTAAAGAGGAATGGGAGATTTCATGAGCTACAAAATGTTTCGAATTCCCACGGAGAACACTTTTCTCTTTCCTAAGTGTATATTTAAATGGGAATAAAGTATAATTGCATAGAAAATAAATCCAGTACTTGTTAGTGCATGTTGCTGTGGACTGTTATATTGTCCTGTCTACCTTTTGTGTCATGCTTTAATTTTTTTTTGCTTGAAAAATTTGAATTAATCTGCTAATTATTTTTATAAATTGAGTTTTATCAAAAGTTAATTAATAATATATAAAAGTGGCCCCTGTTGTTAGGTTCTCTGCACTCTCTCAAAGTGAAAGTGAGATAATTCTTGAGTTCTAATTATTGTTTATATTTACATGTAACCTCACAATAAATAAATAAATATATATATATAATAGTGTCTTATTCAGAATACCTACAAATGTGGATCTGCACATGAGAAGATCTGAATCCCGATCTCTTTTTTTTTTTAATTTCTTTTAAAAAGAATAAAACATAAAATAAAAATAATTTTTAATTACAAATTTAAAAAATATATAAAATTAAAATTAAAAAAATAAAAAAATTTAAACCGTCCAAATAGCATCAATTCAAGTACGTACCTGTAGACAATGATGAGAGGGACACGCATGTGAGCTCAGTTATGGCGTGTGGCCTCTGTTTTGGCTGCTCGGGGGTACAAGGTCCAATACAATTGGACCTACAAAATGTATTGGACCTACAAAATGGTATTGTCACAAACTAAAACGACGAATAGTCGAAGAACAGTGGGGGTCCCTTTAGTTAAGGAAATACAGCAATGAGAGCCACGAAATTTTCTGAAACAATATTTTTAGATGTTTATTGTTACACGTTTTAATTAAAAAACATGTAAATTTTTTTCACTGTGCAGTGCAGACTTATAAAATAATAAGTTATATTCAAATTTTGTCTAATTTTTCCCCAAAAAAAAATTCTTATTCTGTGACACTGGATTCGTGGCTGAAAAGCCATGGGGAAGCCCTGCATGATTATATGAGGTGGGTATTCGATCCTTGAGGGGTCCTTACTCCTAACGCAAAGCTGATGATCGAACTAACTTTCAATGGGTCAACCTTTTGCGGGGAGGGAGCAATAATTGCTACAGATTCCTATGTGTATGTACGTGTATATATAAAAATAAAAGTCTATAACAAATATTGATGTAATGTAAAATTTACCTTTAACATATTTACGTATATTGACTTGTTATTCATCAATTAGTGTATCTACGTACCGGATTTACCTTGAAACATTTTCAATTATTATAATTAAAGAACTTCGAATTAAGTAAAATGAACTCGGACTTCAGCTTTGAGAAAATTTTCTAATTTAGCAATGGCTTTAATAACGAGATTTGAGCTCATTTTGATGCTTACTGATAAAAACCTTTCGAGTAAGTAGGGGATGTAGCTAGTAATATCTATTTTTAAATTAGGGTTGACTCAATGGTAGATGATATTGGGATCATCATCAGGCCGTGAGCAATTCTTTTTTTTTTTTTTTTCAAATTTCTTAGTTCCAATATAGATGAATGACGATTTTTTTTTAATCTCATAATTTTAACGTGAATGGACTGTTTTTTATCAAACTGAAAAAATAAATTAATTGAGGTGAATTGCCCCTTTAAGGAAAGAGCAACTAATCTGCAGTCAGTTTGTCCCAATGTATTATGTACGAACCATTAAATATTCCGAGTCTAGTTCATCAAACTGGTATATTACTGTTATATAATAATATAATTGGTTCCTTACATATGCGTTTTGTGCTGTATCTTACTGTCAATCTGCGAGAACAAGTTGGACCATGTGCTTCATTTATGCGAATGAATTCCATGCAGCGTATATCTCTCAGGTTAAATTTAAATTGTTTATATTTTATTTATTTTAAAGAATTCAAAATATAAAATAAAGTAATTTTTTTACTGTCAACTTAAAAAATAATAATTAAAACTTAAAAAATAAACAAAATTAAATCTAAACATTCAAATTGCAATGCATAATGATGAGACACAATTTTATGTGTCTAATAATATTTAAATTTTTTTATGCATCAAATCAAATAGGTCTGCTGAGGTATATATGAATCATATATGACATGATATAACATTTTCCAATATTAGTTTATCAAAATATCAAATTCTCCAAATGTTCATTTCAGATATTCTTTCTTACCGCATAAGAGGGTGTATGTGCGTGTGTGTATTATTATTATCAGTGAAAGTCAGAAAGATCATTAAGGCAAAGCAATTACTTCTGAAGTAGCTAGCTTCATGAGGCAAACATTGATTTGGCAGATCCACGTTGGTGAGAGTAAACTCGTGTACTGTGCAAAAAGTAAGTGAGATCACTGAAAAGAAATTAAAATCATCAACCCAGATTGGTAGCCATGATAACCCAAAGGAAGAAGCAACTTTGCTTCATAAAGTTGAATCCGTGTATCTTCTTGGTCTTTGTCAAGTGGATATTCAATGACTTCATCTTTTGAATGTGAGAACTTTCAATTGAAAGTGCCCGAGCTAGCTTGTGTAAGAAACAGGCCAATCTGTTGTTTGTTTTTGTTTTTTTCTTTTTTTTTGGGGGGGGGGGGGGGGGGTACTCATTCTATATCTAATGCATGCGTACGTATTTGCATATACTTTTCTTTTTCCCTTGTATAAGCAAGAAATATCATTACTTATTCTCCTTAAAGATGATTTAATTACATAAATTTTCAGGTAAATTACTCTCTTTTTCAATCTCAAAGTGCACATATTTTCTTTCTATTATAAAATATACACAAACATTTCTTGAAGTCCGAAAAAAGGCAAAATACCTTAAAGAATGTTAATGATTTCTTTTGTTAAAAATATAGCTTATTACAAAATATATTTCTTAAACTTTTATTTTAATTTTATTTATTGTGTCAAAAACTATTAACTTAATTTATTCTAAACTTAAAAAGGGACTATTCTAGTTAAATTCATAATTAATACTTATTATGTTATATAAATAAGGTATTTTTGTCAAAATATGTGTAATTATAACCAATCTTTTGTTCAATGGAAAGTTAATATAGTATATCTTGTTATTTCAATAAAAGAGTGTAGTTTTTCAGTATGGGAGAAAAACCATATAATTTGAACACTTTTCAAGAGAAAAGAGAATAATTTATTTTAACTCTTTCTTATATTGTGAAAATATACACAAGTTTTTTATAAAACGAAAATATGTATTATAATTTGTTATGAGTGCCTTACAAGTCAACAACTTTACAAGTCTAAATAATCTGGTTCATATTACCGATGTTCACATTATTAAAGCAACCCCACATAATCCTAAAAGAGGCTAATAATAACTGATATTAGCACAAAATTTCTATCTATAAAAAGAAGCCAAATCGAGCATCTTCAAGCATTCATCATCTTGCCAAACTTATTAATGCAGATTAGTGGCTAAAAACATTTCTTTCCCTTTAACTCATGGTAAAGAGAACTTGTACTCCTAATACTTTAAGTAATATATACATCATCTTTATACTCCATTAAGCCATCTTCTATTTATTTTGCCATCTCTCCTCAATAACATCGTAACTATTTGCAATTCTCGTCAACTGATTTGTTTTCTCACCATTTTCTCTTTATCAAATGCCCTCGTATTTATTACTTGTATCGTTTGATTTCTATTTCGAATGGAGAAGATAGCATCGCAAATTTCAGCTTAAAGAAAGATCATTTTTATTGTGTTCATTTTCTATTTTGTTTGAATTTTGTGTACTTATTATTACTTTTATCTTATTTTCTATTTTGTACTCACTATTTTTATTATTACTTTTTATTTTTGTACATATTATTGGATTAAAAGCATATTGCTATCTAGTCTAGTTACACAACTCTATTAACAGCAGGTCTAAAATGGATTTAATTGTAGTGCAATCTTAGGTTTTAGACAAAACCATGTATATTTTCATAGAGAAATAAATGTATAAATAAGTTATCTTTCAAGAGAGAGAGGAAAAAAAAAGGATTATTTTACTCTATTAAGTATTAAGAGAGAAAATACAAAGATTCCATAGAGCTCAATTCTAAGGCCCCATATTCTGCGAGAAAAATAAAGATAAAAACCTAACATATCTGATAAAAAATGTAACCTAAAGCTACACACAACTACCTATTAATTAAGATGGTAATGGAGGTAACAAACCACACAACCCTCTTTTCCTAGGGTCTTTATTTATTTATTTTTGGGTTAATCTTTGGTGGGTCTTTCAAGTACAAAAAATTCCCGAGTCGGTACCCAAAACAACTGGGTTCATGTGTGCATTATCTTCCCAATCAAAGTTGTGATCATTAAAGGCTAAATCATGATGACGTCTCAAGCTAATTACTCATATACTTTTTTAAGTTTGTCAACTCAAACAAGTTTGCCGATTGACATTTAATTAGGAGATTGTCTAAAGCTTAAGTTAAACTCTAGATTAATTGGCTTGCTTTTGTGTCGATTAAACGAGCCACAGAAAATGTAGGTTTAACTCACTTTCTCCAGACGACAATTTTGGCCCATAAGCTTATAAATCCTCGAGTGTGATGCAATAACTCGTCAGAGAACAGAACGTGGCTTATTTAGTCAGTGTGGAAGAGTTGAATATTATAGCGTGTTGAAGTAAGGACACGTACTTGGTTTCGCTATTTCAATTCTTAATCAGAAATTTAATATGAGAGGACTTTAACCTTTGACTTGATCGTGCACTTAGGTAGATACACTTCCTCGCGTAAAATATTGCTTTTTAGAAATCAAGAAGATCAAGTACTTAAACTCTTGAATCTATATGTAATGTTAATTGATTCTTTCATAAGTAACTTCCGATGGTGCAATGAGATCAATGATTTAAATTTCCGTCAATTCCGTTCAGCTATCCTTCTTCAATTTTCATGGAACATTTCATAAAACTCTCGTATTCACACGTAAGCTATATTATAGAATAATATATTGTTGTTAAGCTCATTATATTTTTAAAGAAAAATTATACTTACCTGCTATTATTCTTACTCTCAAATCTAATATTTTCATAAATCAATTAATAGTCGCAATTGACGTCATGATTTCTTTGTCCTTTTGCAAAAATTTTCTCCATCTAAATTGGACGTTATCTCCAGCAATTAACACCATGTGCATTATCAAGTGCTGGACATTGTATTTAGCCACCTTAATATGAGGCCTTAATTGTAATTTCTCTCCTAATTGAATAATTACAACGAGATATATGAATTAGTTGTTGGTTGATTGCAAAAATAGTCAATTAGGATCAAAGTTACAACTTGGGACAGAGACGAAGGCGCGTAAGTATAGTTTCTTTCCCAAAGAAAAAAAAAATTAAGTCTGTTAGACGCGAAATCCAGGATGTTGTAAAGAAAATAAATCTGAAATTAATTGCAAATTAAAATAAATTAATTGAAAAGTAAATTGCAATTGGAACAACGGTGGGTAAAAGTTATTTCTTCTATTTAAATGATAATTAATTATCTATAACTTTGACATTATATATAAATATCTTTATATAGTGTTCATTATTGATGCTTTCTGTACCTACTTTTTTGATATGGTCAGAACTTGAATATTTTATTATTAAGTGTCTGCAACCGTCTTGGCTCTTTCAAATTGCAACCTTAACTGCTGCTATGATATGCTTCTATTTCAAGATTAAACAAATTTTCACCACGACTAAAATCTAACTTCGGAGAAACGGAAGAGAAAAAGTTGAGATAGAAATGTTTGATTAAAAAAATCGATGTATCAATCTATAATGGTAGAACGTGTCACCCAAAGGGGCCACTTACTTTGATCCTGAAAGAAAGGAATGTCGATCAGGGCCAACATTTGGGCTACTTGAAGTCGCAGAAGGATTAGGTCACAATTAATTAGGTTTGGATTTGGTGGGTCAGAGATTATATATAAGAAAAATTATAATTTAGGATTTTAAATTAAAAATATTTATATTGAGAGATTTTGAATCATAAAATTATTCTAAAAGTCCTTGATTTTATGAGAATAAAAAGAAGAATTGTTGGACATCAGAAACTGAAACTTCTCATTAATAGCAATTTTTATTAACTGGCCGGGATTTGTGTCCATACTTGTTTCCAGGTAACAAGGAAACACCATCTTCACTTGGATTTATTGACAGTAAATTTTTTAAATTATTTATTTTTATTTAATGATATAGAAAATTAAACATAAAATATTTTTCAGATTATACATATATCACTATAGATTACACATATTTTTTGCTCATAACAAAAAAGTAATGTTAGACAACCGTAAACTCTCGATACTTTTTATAAAATCAAAAGGTGTCATATATATGTGTGTATATACACACACACATATATATATATCCTCTCTCTCTCTCTCTCTCTTTTTCTGACCACAAGCTCTTTCTCTCATTATTTCTTGTTCAGCATTCAGACTCCAAACAGTAGTTTCTTTTTGTTATGTTTTCTTTATTTGTTTTACAAAAATTATTTTTCTTTATATATTTTTTTCTAACTTTTGATTGTTGTTTGTTACTGTTGGTAGATCTCTGTTCTTTAGTTTTTCTTTGAAAAATCTCTTTCTTTTGTTGTCCAGATTTTTTCTTTAATATTCCAGAGTTTGATAATTTAATAATTCATTAATAATATTCTGAATTCTTTGTGTGATTAGTGTGCTACTATAAATTCTTGATCTTTCTGTTGGAGTATTGATTGAAGAAGAAAAGATCAGTACCAATTCCTAATATTGAGACTCATGTTATTATCATCAGTGGTCTGGGTTTGCAAATGCATTCACCTTGATTATTTTATTTTTGCTACTTCTCTCTCTCTCTCTCTCTCTCTCTCTCTCTCTCTCTCTCTATATATATATATATATATATATATCTTATATTATCATTTTTTAAAGAAGATCTTAAATATTATTTATCATTATTCGCATTTACGTTAGTTTAATTCATCATGTTATTATCATCATTTTGCTTTTTTTTCAATTAATCAAACAAACTTTTTATTTTTAAAGATGAAGTTATCTATGCATGAAAATTTTGTCTATTATTTAATTCTAATAAATTTCTTGCATTTAAATTTTTGTTTGTGCAAGAAAGCGACAATTATTTATTTTCTGATCACATTTTATTTTTTTTAAACTATTTCTTTTGTTCAACAACGTTATAGCTGAATAGTGATTTTTAAAATTTTAATTATATTTTTTAAATCTTTGATAGTATTAATTTTTTTTATTATGTTCTACACTGACAATGATATATATATATATATATATATATATATTATTCACAAAAGTTAAACTGTGCGGCAGCTTTTTAGCATTTTAATTATTATTTATTAAAATCATATTTCTTCCATCTGTTTGAATCGCGGTCATGGATAAAAAATGAGTAATAAGAATGTGGTTGGTAAAGGATTTTGCAGCCAATGATATTTTTATAATTGTCATCATTTTATATGTAAAATAAATAATTCCGACTACTTTTCAACTTCAAACTCAGATAAAAAAAAATCTTAACTTTTATATTTTTTAAAAAATAATTATTTTCTTGTTAAACATAAATTATATTAATATTCATTAACTTGATACTGTAAGAATACAATTAATATTCTCGTAAAAGTCATATATCCCAGTTTTCTTGAAAATAATTCATATACTATTTAAAAGTTAACATCTTAGCGTAATAGACGAGAATGTTAATTTTTTTGACTTCTAAATATTTTCCAATTTTCTATCAAAGTAAAATTTTGAAATGATAATATAATAACGGATGAACTGACCCCCTCCATATAGACTATATTATACTATTTTTTTAAATGCTCACTTATTGTAGTTGTTTAGATTTATACGTACAATAATTTAATTTGACTCAATCAAAGAAGAAACCTCATTTTAAATCTTTTTTCAAGAATAAATGATTGCATCTGCCACTTATCTGCGAAACCTATGGGAATTTATCGAAGTTAGCTAGAAATTTCTGGATTTTCTGCCAATTATTTATTATTGACATGATCAAGTGAAAATTGACGGCACATAAAACAAAGAGAACTTGTTCAATGGTAATTGTATATCATAAATATATTCCCGGCAAGCCAAAAAAGACACAGTAAAAACCTGACCAGCCTCACTACAAAAATAAATAAATAAATAAAAAGACTCTTTCCGAGCTAGTACTTAGTAAGCAAAAATGAATCTTTCTAAATATATATAGTATTAAAATCTTAATTCTCATTCATAACTGAATTAGTAAAACAGAATTATATTATTTATAATATCTATTCACTCGACGATCCCTGTTACTGAGCCATACATAGATACATACATATATATATATATATAGAGAGAGAGAGAGAGAGAGAGAGAGCAAAACACAATTAATATGACACTCACCCTGTAGGTTTTTATATATGCAGGTGAGATTATGCATTTATTTTTCTTTGATTTTTCTATTTAGCTATGATGTTTATATTTAATTAGTAATATGTGGATTCCCAAGTTTAATAATAAAACAGTTAATTAGCTTACCAAGTGTTCCATCAAAGAAATGTGTCCAATTATTTGGAATATTAATCTCCTATCCCCTCTTTTTTTTTTTTAATCCTTTCTGTTGATGTTGGGTACTGTAGGGAAGGTATTGGTTGATTATGCTTGTTGTTTTGTGGGTTTGTAATTTTTTTTTAATTTCTCTTGTTCTGTACTGGATTTTTCTTTTGTTATTTCAATTTTATAATGGCAAAAAAAAAAAAAAAAAGTAACACGCGGAGTGCGTAGGGTCCAAGAAATTCACTAGCTTATTATAAATGAGAGCGGCAGCCACAGTAGTTGACGACTTTCTTTCTTCAGTCTTAATTTTTTTTGTCGTATTAATTATTTTTTAATTGTTATTAAGTCGGATTATACAATATTTATCAGATTAAATGCGTTTAATAATAACTATATATATATTTAACCCTTTTTATGGTTGGGGCACTTTAGTGTCTTTTTAATTACGGTTATATAGATTATCCAAAGAAATATATTTCTTTAAATAAAAAAAAAACCACACTAAATATAGGGTATGCTAAGGTCATAGTACAGTGATTGAAATCTTCTCGAATTTTTTTTCATCTTATACTATGTATATTAATTATTATTGATTGATAGAGATCACTAAAACCATTAAACTCGTGCTTGAAAATATTAAGGCATCGTACAATTAAACTCGATATTAGTCAAAAGATTGATTTAACGATAAAAAATATTTAAAGGACATTTTTATAAAGTTTCAACTTCAATTAATCTGTTTTACTTTGTTATATATGTACTTTAAAAAAAATAAATATCAGCCTACATAGTCTACTCTCTGAGTGAGCATATTTGTCATTATTTATTTTGGTTTTAGTTTGACTGTTTTAACTTTAAAAATGTTGAAATTTTTTACCTAGAAGTGACCGTAATTAACTATTTTGCTTAAATTCAAAGTGACGTATACGACTACAGCCAAAAAAATAAAAAAAGAAATCAGATTAGAGAGACAGAATCAAATTCGTACATGTATACACACAGAAGCGCTTGAGGCAACAAGTGGGCATGCAGAAGAAAGACAGATAAGAAAGTTTGTTGAGTTTCGTGCACGAATCGGTGGAGTATATTATTATTATCACAAAAACTCACATAAAATAATTTATTTTTATATTTCTTAATATTTGATTAAATTTTATCATATATATTTTTTTTTCTATTTTAAAATTATGCTTCTATTTTTAATTTATGTTTTATTAATTAAATTAATATTTTTCAAAATAATAAATTTTTAAAAAATAAAATTACTTAATTTTTTATTATCATATTAATAATAAAATCAAATTTTATGTTCTGCAGAAAGTTAAATTTTTTAATAAAAATAAAGTAAAATAAAGAATTTTACATATATATATATATAAATGTCAATATAATTGAGTATAATTTTTTAAAAAATATATTAAATATAATTTAATCAAATTTTAAAAGTAATTAATATAATTTATTCTTTAATTTTTATACACTACAAATAATTAAAGCATGTATTATAAGAGAGAGAGAGGATGATAGCCAATAGCAGCCAGAGTGGGCTTTAACCACCCAATAGTTTTGTCCTTGTCCATTGAATAAAAAATTGAAAAAAGACAAAGAAAATGGTCAAGTAAGTTGTATGCTTGAACATTTAAAAGGAGAGAAGGGTTTTGGGGTCTGTAGGTGCTCTTTTCCATTTGAGGTAGAGGGCCATCTCTCTCTCTCTCTCTCTCTCTCTCTCTGCTATCCCAAAACCATCACTTTGAGGGTAGAGTTTTGTTGAACCAAAAAGATGGGAAGAGCTCCTTGTTGCTCTAAAGTTGGGTTGCACAGAGGCCCATGGACTCCTAAAGAAGATGCATTGCTCACGAAGTATATCCAAGCTCATGGAGAAGGCCAATGGAGATCCTTACCAAAAAGAGCGGGTAATTAACTCTTTCTTCCGTTTTTCGTAGATTCATCTCTCATCTGCTCCTTCCTCTCTAATTTCGTTGGTATTTGTTCTTCTTAAGTCATCAAACTTGAACTAAACCTTCTGGCTCCTCTGTGGAACATTTTGGATCAAGATCTTTTTCTCACCTACCAAGCTTCGTCCGGACCACATATCAATCCCAGATTCATCTTTGACCGACTCTTAACTCTCGAGTTTCTTCTTCTTCTTCTTCCAAATTACTCATCTTCGACCTGATCAAGTATTTTGTTGATCATAGACCCACAGCCTATCAGACACAACGCCATACCTTGAATTACACACTAAACGATATGATAGGATACTTTGAGAAAGGACATGTGTCTCTGTTGGACACTTGTATCAAAGATAACGCGATTTTAAATAATATTTAAACACTTTAAATTTTATCACATTAGAATATCAATGATATTAATAATACATCTACAAGCTGTTTAATACCCTTATACGTCTTATTGTGTCGCCATATTTATATCCATCTAAATATCAAGATCTTATTATTTGAAAAGCTTATTCTCCTCTCTCTTTTCTAATTTTAAATTATATTAATTATTCATGCAGGGCTTTTAAGGTGTGGAAAAAGTTGCAGACTGAGATGGATGAACTATCTTAGACCAGACATAAAGAGAGGGAACATAACACCCGAAGAAGACGACCTCATAATTCGAATGCACTCACTTCTCGGAAACCGATGGTCCCTCATTGCGGGAAGAATACCTGGACGAACTGATAATGAAATCAAGAACCACTGGAACACCCATCTCAGCAAAAGACTACGAAACCAAGGAACCGACCCCAATACTCACCGGAAACTATCATCAATACCTTCTCCAGATAATCACAATTCCAAGAAGAAGCTGAATAAGAAGAAGAAGAAAGCCAAGGCGCATGAAAAAGAAGAAGAAGGAGAAGCAGAGAAGAAGACAATAGTGTATCTACCAAAGCCCATAAGAATCACAGCCTTCTCTTCTTCGATTCCTAGAACTGATAGTAACTATAACTTTAACTTATTGGATTCGAGCTCAGCCAGTGGATCAACGAGCCAAGAGAAGGAGGAAGAGAAGAAAGGGAAGGTTCTTTGGGGAGAGAATAATAACAATGATTATAATAATGATGATGATGTTCGGTTTGTCGGGTTTCTTGAGGAAGAGCATGACTTGGTCAACGGTTCTGATATGGAGGGGCAATCGGAGTTTCCAACGTCGGCGGAGCAACATGGGACGTCGCTGGAGAAGCTGTACGAGGAATACTTCCAGCTCTTGAATAACCAAGAAAGCCAAGAGGAATTGGAGTCTTTTGCTGAATCTTTATTGGTTTGATTAAGATGCAAATAAAATTATATATATATATATATATATATATATAAAGAAGAATAAAATTGATCTAGCGTGTTAATACAGAGCTTTATTTCGTTCTTTTTTTTTTGGGGGGGACATTTTGGAAAAGTAAATAAGAAACAATATTTCTGAAAAGGAAATGGTTCCTCGCGTGCTTACCTTCTAGTCCATTCTTTCATTCTTCTCCGGGTAATGCTACGGCACGGCTTGGATATTTGAGATTTGTGTGAAGTACTTTTATTATTATATACATGCATATATCTTAAAGCAATCTGAGGGTGAATAGTATTGACTTCTTGAGAAAAAGTTGAGCTCTCATAAGTAAATTGCTTCTTTTTTTTTTTCTTTTTTTAAAGAATAAAATTTAGGTAAAATTTTTTAATTTTCTTTTATATTACAAATAAGGCACCTGACTTTGTAAATATGTACTAAAAAAAGAGCTGCTAGGAGTAGAACTGATATACATGTTTGGATTATTTACAACTCAAGACAAAGTTAATGTTGCATAGTTAAAAAAAATATAGACTAAAAAGTATGGGGTCAACACTGAAAAATAACTCGTAACATTAAAACCTTTCAATATTTCTTTTTCTGACTGCATTCCATGTAATATTATGGAAAATCCGTTTCACACATATATCAAAATCTCCCGACATTTATTGTTATGAAAGATTTTCATTCATGATTATTTGGGTCAAGTATTTATTAAAAACATAGCATGTTGATGAAACTTTTTTGATAATGAATATCTAAAAATTATGTCTAAGTTTTGTTATTTAAATCACCTTCTAGCCAATCTTTTTTTTTTTTTGTTATTTTTTCTTTGTTTGGATATATTCCATTAAAATTGACACAATTATATATATTCAAAATGGAGGACTCAGTATTCAATCATTAAAATTATATTTTAAGCCATATATATATCTATATATTATTCAACCCTAATATATACAAATTAATAATTATGAAACTTTCAACAGAAAATTATGAAACTATAGTATTCCAAATTGTGAGTATTTTTGCAATTTTCAGTTACATGCAAGGGTACTTAACTATATTAATCGATTAAACAATTAAGTTTGTCAACAAACATTTTTTTTTTTAAAGAAAACGACCGCTATACTAGCTCACCTTTTTGCCTAATTAAAATCGTAGTCCGAGTCTTAAATTGACGTATTCATGAATCCAACGCGAGTGTTGAATTATAACGAGAGAGAGAGAGAGAGAGAGAGAGATTTTTTCTAAATTCCACTTCTCTTTCACCTCTTGACAATAATTAATATAAAGAAATATAATAAATTGAGTAACAAATTTGTAAAATTAACTATGGGTGTATAATTGTGCTTTCGAACTTCTAAAGGAGATAATTGGCGGTGTAAACCTTTAAAGTTCACGATACCTGCTCCCCACCAAATTAATCATATTAAAAGTGAAGTTTAATTTATCACTAAACTAGGATATTTAATATATCGCTTCACTAATACACTCCATTTATATCAACTTATTCGTAATTTTAATCGAATCAAATCACTCACTTTTGCCTAACTACTTTTTTTTTCTTTTGTCAAATTTGCTCACTTAAAAGAAAAATATTGTTTCCTTTTCACACTTGATTTAAAAATTGCACTTGTTTTGTCCGGCATCATATATTTTCAAACGGAGCAACCATATTTGTACAAACTTTTCATTCATTAACTTGTACAAGAAATATAGATAGCCAGCGTCATCAAAATCTAAGTGGGCAACAATAAATTTAGAACCATAGCTAGCTATCTAAGCACTACATCTTTGGTGTGTCATATGAATCTTTTATCCAAATTAAAATTAATTTTTAAAATTTGCGAAAAGATATAAGTCTTCACAATTGCACGCATGACCATGTGAGCTCTCTAAAAAATATAATAATAATTTACAAGCTAACAGAGTTAAATTGATCATCACATTTAATATTAAAATTCATGATTGAGATTGTTTTTCTCCATAAATACATATTAAGAAAAATAACAAATTTAATAATTCTGAGCATCGATTTCAATACTTATAATTTTACAATTTTCCCAGGAAATAATTACAGTGTCCATGTCATAATTTAAAAAAGCATCTATTTTATAAAAATTGGTGATGATAAAAGAAATTAGCTAGAAAGTAATTAGAAAGGACTGTGATTCATGTCCCATAAATGTAAAGTCTCAGTTTAATTAACACGTCACTTATTATTAACCTAAATGCCTTAAAGTTATTTTATCTCTCTATCCATCTATCTACAGGTCTTAGTTGTAATATCACGTTTAGTACGTATAATTGTTAAATATGAAAATGAAAAGAAAGTAAGGATGTGAATGAATGAAAAAATTATGTTTAGTATAATATATATATAGAAAGGAATATAAATTTTATTTCATTTGTATGTTTAGTTGGATAAAAATTATATATGAATGGAAAAGAATAATAAAAAAATAATTCTTGTATCTCTATTTAAAAATAGTGTCAAAATGATAAAAAAAAGTAATAATAATAAAGTATAATAAACTTGTATAAATTAAGAATGAAATTAATAATAATAATAATAATAATAAGAGCATAAAATGACTATTGAGTCCTTATTTAATTATTATCACAATTTTCCTATTGGCGTTTATATCTTGATGAATTGACCTCATAGTTTGGTAGTTTTATTTTTGTTGTAATTTTCTTTCTTGCTGGAAATTAATTATGGTATTTTAATTAATTACATATCATATGTGCTATACAACTAAAATTTTGGAAAATTTTTCATATTAGTTATTGTTATGATATTATCGCATCACCTGGAGTGAAGATTTTCCATTAAGGGACAAAAAACCACCAAATATCTATTATAATATTTTTCATATGATCATCACCTAGTACCAAGTGTATAGTAGAAGTTTATATTGAGAGACTATATATAAGAATTCTCCAATGTTATGAAAACTTAGTTGATCCATTCTCTTTCCAAAAGAATAATTTCTCCTTAATTAAAAAATTAAATATATAATTTCCACGCTAATTCATCTTCATTTTCTTACTCTTTCTGTCTTCAATTACAATTTAATTATAAAATATTGCATATTCAATAATGAATACTATATATATATATATATATATATATATATAAGTCATCATCATAATACCCAACAAATCCTACTATAGTATTTATTTGGACATAATTCCCGCTAAAGGGTTAGATAGCCTCATGACTAACCTATGTTCCAAAATTGGTAGATGAATTCTTCTCTTTGATGCTCATGCGCTACGTAAACCCATTGCCCTTGTGGTCCCTAATTTTAATTATCGTTGAGAAGATATTAGCCCAAATTAAGGACCCAACTTTGACTCTTATATATATAAAAGTTAATAAAATATATACTACAACTTCAACCTCCCATAATCTATATTCTGTCGGTATGGCCATGTGTATTAACATGTTCTTTTAAAACTGAGACCCATAAAATATTTCAAAACAGTTATTTTCTTAAAAATTATTTATTTTATTATTATTTAATAATAGTGAGATTATTACATATTTTTTAGAACTATTAAAGTTTCATAGAGCGCAAGATCCTAGACAATATAGACAACGACGAAGGCATGCCATGGAGTTGTTATAAAGAACAAACTTAGGCTACTATATATGGCCTTAATTAATAATGAACTTCGAAATTTCTTTCTATTTAGCATTTGGATGTGTTTTTGTAAAGTATTATGCACTAGTTTTAATTTGTTTCAACTAATAGGAAGTGGCTACATTAGGTAAATTAATGGCCAAAAATAATGTGTGAGGGTCTACACCTCCCCCCCCCCCCCTTTGTTTTTATTCATTCATGTGAAATAGCAGTCCACATAATATTATTTGATTATGATCAAAACGGTAAATTTAGACAAATATATGTTAACTTTTTCATTGTGTACAGAAAATAAATTGAGGGCAACTTTTCTGCAATAGATCAAAATGACCAGGAAATCGAATTACGTTTTTTAAAGTTAAAAAAAGGCATAATTTAATCAAATTTAAAAAATATAATAGTATAATTTACTCTATATATAAATGTATATCAAATATATAAAGTTTACATATTTATGCTATTCTTTTTTTCATTTCTTAATCATTAAGGAAATCTTTATAGTTAAAATAATTGTGTGTGTATGCTACTGTTTCGCACATGATGCTTTCTCCGTACGCATCAGCGGTTAGCTGCAACATTAAAATACTGTCCTACTAGTCAACCCAAATAATGATCGAATCTTAATTAGACTCCACCATCTTTATAAATTCAAGTCAGGATAGTTCATTCCCATATTCAAATGGTTAGACAAGAAAAGAAGGTCTCGTGATCTTTGATAGATTGGTGGTGCCTGCTATTGTTAATTTCTTGAATAAATTATAAATATTATCTCTAAATTTTGTTAAAATTATATATATTTTTATTTATTTTCCAAACATATATAAACTACCTCTAAAACAAAAATTATTATGCACTTTTATTTAATTTTAAATTTTTTGACTAAAATATTTTTCTTAAAGTGTAAGATAATTTTTATTTCTGAAAACACTTATATATGTTTTAGAAATAGAAAAAAAATTATATAATTTACTTTAATTTTTTTTGTAACTCGAAATAAATATTTTAGGATTAATAATATATATATATATATATATATATATATATAATTTCATACTCTACAATCTTGTCAACTGTATTTATTCAGCAGTAGTTTTCGACCTTTGGACAAACTGTAAAGGTTGTTGTGCCCGTTCCACCAAATTAAATACAAGAGTAAGTTGGAAAATTAGTACCGTTACCTAGTGTTTGTGACATGGAAACCTTTTTATAATCATTTTGGCTGCAAGATGAATATATTACCGAGAATTAATTAGGATATGTGCCATTATATATTATTGAATTTCCGGTTAAATTGTGAGTAAATATAAACCCTGATTTTTAAAAATTATTCCCCTTTATGTTTTAGTCATTGAGTTTATTTTTCTTTATAAATTATTCAGTTTCCTAAAATTGTAATTCACTATATTTGTATATTGAATTAATCCCTCCAAGTAAAATAAATATACAATTTGTTCCAATAAAAAAGACTAACAAGTAACAACTTATAAACTTTTAGGGATTATTACGTAGACGAATAAATCTAATCACTAAAGAGTTAAGAAGATGTATATCTATTAAGAATTAATAAATGCACTAAAATTAGAGTGCATCCTATATATAATCAAATCAAAGCATCTTATTATGACAATTTGTGCTAATTGATTATTCATGGTTTATCATATATATATATATATATATATATATTATATTTACTGTTTGTGCCAATTTATACGTCACAACTAAAAATCTACTTTTTGAATTTGGTAATGACAAGAACGCCAAAATTTTATACATATATATACACACACACACACACTAACATTATTTATGAAAAATAAATCAATTTTCTTATATTAAGCTGTGTGTGTGTGTGTGTGTGTATAATCAATTCCTAAGTTTCATATGTATATCTATTGTATAAAGAACAAATACAAAGTTGCTAATGGTATATATACTGTTTCAGGAGTAATCAGGCTACAAATCAAGAAAGAAACTTTAGAGAGAGAGAAAGACAAAGAAGCTTTATCGAAAATATAGCGGTGATAAGCTCGTATAAAGCATGGCTTATCTAAGACCAAGGGATAAGAGTAATCTTGAAAGCAATTATGCTTGAAGGATGGAAATGATGCCTTAGCTCTAACGGGTCTTCTATATGTCTATACTCTTTTGGGGTAGTTAAATGATGCCAATTAGATTAAGTAGTCTTGTACAATTGTACTCAAAATAATTTGTTGTGTTCAACCATTTTAAGTCACACTATTCAAAGTAATTCATTATATGTAACTTGTTTGAATTGTAACCATAAAATATTCTTTGAACTTTGATGAAATAGATTAAGCCATTTTAAACCTATGAAATTTTTAGGTTAAAAAGGTTTATGTAACATATAACATAGAAAAATTGAATCTCAAGACTTAAGAGACATTAGTTTATTTTTTTGTAAATTGCAATCAGGATATTCTTATATTTAATATCTTGGGCTAAAATCCTTCCTCATATGATTTAAAGGCACACTTCCACATTTTGATCTTAAGGGTAGATTCTTAGGTTTTACTTTTAAAGTGCTCATCAAATCCATTAAGATACAACACTATCTCTTCTTATCAATTAAGTTAATCCAACACATTTGGGTAAAAAATATCAAATTTTAAACCTGAAATCTAGATTATGAGAAACATTTTCATGAAACTCTTACACTCAGCATAAATTGTATGCTTTTAACATATGTACCAATCAAAATTATATCAATGAGTTGATATTTCATAATCATAACATTGATATAATGTTTTAAAATTGATATGAATTTAGAGTGGATGAGTTTGTCTCTATATCATCATGGTTGATTTTGGCATATTGGTATCTGTCCATATATATGTTTTCGGTTTGAGAATCTAGTCATATGCAAAGGGCAATTAGAATTTGAACAGCCAAACACGTTGTTCCAATTTTTAAAATTAGAATTTGGTATATTGTTCCAATTTAAGAGAAGCATAGCTTTTGATCTCTAGCCAAAAAAGACAGCATAATAACAATCGAAAGTCACGAGATATATAGAACACTAAACTATAATATGTACCTACTATGCCATATGTGTACATATATATCAGTGGCTTTTTTTGTTTTAAATATTCATTTTAAATAATTTGTTAATATAAAATTAAATTATAATAAATGTTTGTATTTGAAAAAATGCTAAAAAGCCAAAGTGAGTTCCCACATGCATTTTAATTTTTTTTGGGTACTATAATTTATATTTATATCCTATTTTATCCATGTACTAACAAATGCTTTTGAACCCAAAGTCATATATAATAGTGCAGATTTATGAATAAAAAAGATACATGCACACACAAGCAGAGCCAGGAATTTTTTTAGGGGACAGCTAGCTTTTCAACATAAATATACAAAAAAAAAATAAAAAAAAAGATATATAACAATCGAAAAACATATTTTAGATATATATAACTATTTTAAAAAAAATAATGGGAGCGTCCCAAATAAAATATTTTTTTTAAAAAAATTGAGGGATGTGGAGTAACATACTCCACGTCCCTATTTTTTTTAAATTTTTTTTAAATATAAACTGACCCTACATGGGTCAGTTCTGACCCACGTAGGGTCAGCTACTGACCCGCATAGGGCCAGTAAAGATTGACCCTCAAAGGGTTAGTCACACTGACCCACGTGGGTCAGTACATAATTCGACTCTCAAATGGGGGTCAAAAAAAAAATTAAAATTTTTATAATTGTTATATATTTCACCCCGCTTTCTTCTTGCCTCATTTCACTTTGCATCCTTCATTTTCATCTCCTCACAATCCATTTCTCTTTCCCTTCAAATTTTTTGAATATTTTTCTCTCTTCAGTAAATTTATTCTTTTTCTTCATCTACATTTTAAGGTTTGTATTTTATTTTTAAAAAATTTTTGTTTCTCATGTGCTTAACAAATACTTATATTTTTTCTCTTAAAAAAATTAATTATTTATTTTTTAAAATGTTTAACAGGTTGTCAATTGTTACGTTCTTGATATTATCTATCATTTCGAATGTATTGAAGACTTAGAATTTCTTATCAACTTTTATATTCTGGTTGAGGTATGTAATTTAATATTAATTAATTTTTATTTCTTATTTTCTTTGGCTTTTTGATGTAAATATATAAAAAATGAAAACAAAATAACATATATATAACCTATGAAATTATTTCCTTACGTATATAATTTTCATTGTTTGACAATTTTTTTTTTAATAAAAATTGGGACGCTAGTCTATTGCCCCGCGTCCCTATTAACTTTTTTTTTAATTTTTTTTTTATAAATTTAAAGGGACGCAGAGCTTGTTGCTCTACGTTCGTGTATAATTTTTAAAATTTTTTTAAATTAATTATAATTTATAATTTTTTATAAAAAATTATAATAATTTTGTTATATTTAGTAATCTTAAAAATATTTACATATTTTGTAAAAAATTAATTTTCTTTTTATATCATACCCATATAAATTTTTTAAAATTGTAAATTTTCAAAATTATAATGTATTTAATTTTTTATTTCATAAATTTTTTTTTAATTTTTGAATTTCATATAATAATTTTTTAACTATGAAATAAATTTTTTTATTCCTATTTTGAGAAATATTAATGTATTTTTGTTTTAAATTTGTAAAGAAAATAAGTTTCAAGGGAAATTGAATAATTATATCTTATATGTCATAAACAAGAATCAATATTTGATTATATTTTTATATTTGATTAAATGAAAATAATGCAAAAAAATGAACAAATAATTATAATATCTTTAATACAAAAATGTATTAATATATTTTTTATTTTGTTTTGTTAAAAAATATTGTAATATTAAAAATAGTATATTTTATTATTAATATTAAAAAATAAAATTTTACATAAAATAATAAAGTTAAAAAGATAATAATATAAATTCTCATCCTATTCTTTTAATTATTCCACCATTCTATCCATTACGAGTTTTTACCAATAACCATTTTGAATTTGAAAAAAATTGAAGGCTTTAAACTTATTATTCAAGGAAAAAAAATATTAGAGCATTTGACTATGTAAAAATTTACTTAATTTTGGTCAAAGTTATATATATATATATATATATATATACACATAAAATTAACAATAAAAATTAAAATATTTTCTTTACAAATTTAAAACAAAAATATATTAACATTTCTCAAAATATAAATATTTGAAGATTACAAAATTAATATATATATAAATTACAAATTATTTTCTCAAAATACAAATAAAAATAATTTATTTCATAGTTAAAAAATTATTATATGAAATTCAAAAATAGATGAATTACAAAAATTTTAAAAATAAATTTTTATGAATTAAAAAATTAAATATATTATAATTTTTAAAATTTACAATTTTAAAAAATTTAGATGGGTATGATATAAAAAAATTAATTTTTTACAAAATATATAAATATTTTAAAAATTAATAAATATAAAAAATTATCCCTATTTTCTTCTCATATATTTTTATTTTTTTATAAAAAATACTAATACGTTTTTTTTTCTATTTGTACAGATTCTCAAAAGCTTCTATTCTATACAGAAACTTTTGTTTGTCTAAAGTTCTTTGTAATATCTTCGGTATCTTTTATCTTTGATCATTTTAATGTATTGTATTTAATTATTATTTCCACAAAGGTATTTAGTAAATATTGACAATGAGTAGAAAGAAGGAAATCATATGCATTCATACAAATGGAAGATTTTTTTTTACCAACGAAGGAATAACATTTGTTTGTGATAAGCCAAAATTATTAAGAGTTGACCCTGACATTAATTTGGAGTAGTTGAAGGTTGTAGTTGGAGAAAAATTACAACTTCAGTCAAGATAGTATGTATCTGAGTTGGTATACTGATACCCGCGATCACTTAATTCAATTTGGTACTTGCCATGCACATTGGAGGACGATTCAGATATTCAAACCATATGGGAAGCGAACCGACACTTTCCATCTCAACTAGGGGTACTTGAATTATATGCACATATCTCAACTAATGATGTGGGCCTAAGAGTTGAAGAGATTGATGATTCCTATCAATACCCTTTAAGACATCTTGAATCATCTACTCTTGGTGTGAGTCCTGTCATTTTTATACAAGTCATATTGCCTTTATCTCCACCTATTACCTAATATCTGATATATAATCCTCTTATGCATATCATCAATAACAAATCTAAGTTGCAAGATGCAACACAGTAGTTAGTAAAGATATAAATTCATAGTGCTAAAAGAAATGAATAATTAATGTGTTCTTACTAATATATGAGTCTTAAACACCTCATCCATACACTTTTATGGAACAATCCTTCAGTCTTGGTAAATGAGCAAAAAATGATGTGAAGTTAGTCCTAACATACCCAGAAAAACTCTTAGCAAGCCATTTTCTTCTCTAATCGGTTGGATCTTTTCATTGAAGTCTACTTTGACGCTGTGCCCTTTAAGAAGTGATTAAGTATTATGCAGTGTCTTCTGTATGGGCCTTAAGTTACCTTCCTCATTTATGATTTTTTTTTTGTTAGTCCCTAGATTAGAAATAAACAAAATAACAACAATCTACTCATTATGTTACTTACCAATAACCTTAACTAACCAATTTCATCTTTATTATCACCATTTAAACTGTGCATGTTGCTTAACCTATTCTTGGTTATCTTCTACAAATAAGTCATCAACATCAAACTCCAGCTGGGTTCCTTGGACACTCAGGTTAGGCAATATGGACTGAGATGGTAGATCATTTGGCATTAGGTAACTCGAATCTCTACCATTACTAACCAACAAACTTGATATAAGACTTGTGATGTTGGATTCACCACTTTTACCAGCGCTGACCGATTTAGCCTTCTTCAAGAACCTCTTCATCTTTAGGATTCCTATTTCTAAATATGTATCGCGTCAAGACTATAGTATATCAAATGGTTTACTTAATAAGAAAGTTTACAAAATATGCTTTTTTTATGCCACTATAAAGTGTCACCATCTACACCGTTGACTCTTTGAGATCTTCTTACTCAGCCTTCAACTTCTACTTTTTTTCTAACTATAATGTCAATATTTTTAAGTTATCTTAAGATTCCTAAACTAGTTAATGTCATTGGAGGATTTCTCTTCTCTTTCCTTCCATCAAACTAATCTTAAACCAAGTAAAATTTATGTCTTAAGTTTAAAAAATGTTAATGCCCCCATAAAATAACACTTTTGACTATGAGAAAGTTGTGAAATCAAAGTTCAAAGATGGATAGACTAGTATACATGTCCTACCTAGATAATATTACATACCCTAAAAAATCGCTAACAGTCCGTATCATAGTTGTATGCATGTTAAAGATTTCACCACTATAAGAATCAATGGTTTCAACTCCTACATTCCATAAATTTATTAGCTTTTTCATTAATGATTGTAGATAGGCATTTATATCATTCCCTGATGCTTGCTTTCATGGAATTATCATTGAAAAAAGAATGAGCTTTGTTTTATACATATCTAAGGAGGAAGGTTGTAACGCATAAGAACCATTGGTCATATCTATAACTTATACTTAAAATGCCAAACGGATTGGAACTATCAGTGACCAACCTAAAACATAAATTACGAGGATTTGAAGTAAACTAAAGATTCATTATGTCAAATCTCTTTTATGTCTCAAAGTCCTTTGGATGGCTCATCATGCCATCATTGTTTTCATCAAAACATGTCATCTTATGTGCTTAACAGTCTAAAAAGATATGAGCAGTCTTTGTAACTGTGGCTTCAATGGAAAGTCTTTGAATATTTTTGCAAGCTTGTTCATTTGCTTTTCACCTTTAATCTTAGACTTCCATTTAGATGTGTTGCACTTTTTATACACGCTTTTATTTTCATCATCTCCCTAATATAACATGCAATCATTTAAATATACATGAATTTTTGTACAGTTGAGACCCAATTTATTGATTGTTTACTTGGCATCATAAAAAGAAAGTAGAATATTTGCATGTTTAGCCAATAGCTCTAGTATCATTGGCATAGTCTTGTCACTTGTTTAACATAAATATTTAATGTGATACAATTTTACCAAAAGAGACAATTTTAGGTACTTCTCGTAACTTTCATACAAATTCTGTTAGCCATCCCTAATTAACTCATAAAATCTTTTCATATCATCATTTATATCCTTTAGTTTAATGGTAGAACTAGACCATTAACCTTATCTACACTTCCACTTTTATGAACTTCGAATTCATCATGAACCATGTCTTGCATAGAATCATCATTACAAATCCATTCTTTTCTCACTTATGGCCTTAACTAAGGCTCTACAAGGGGTTCATGTTTAATTCTTTTTTTCATGCATATCCTAAAAAGTATATCTTTGTAGGAATGGCTTAAAAATCAAGTCATCATGCATATCTTCTCTAATTTTCCATTTCTTAAATTGACAAGGATAAATTATTCTCCCCTTAACACTCCCATTAGCAAATGCAAAGTTTAAGGATCCATTCAACCTATTTAAATAGTCACTAGTATTTTGGGGCTTAGCAATCCAAGATATATCTATTTCTGAAATTAAAAAAATATGTTTAATTATTTAATATTTAAAAAGGAGTTGCCTTACAAACAAAAACATAACAAATAAGATCTTTAATTAAACAAATTGTCTTAACCATTGTCTTCATCTAATTATCACAATGGGTTCAAGAGAATTGTGCTATGCTAGAAGTGATGGAAATTTGACTTTAATATCCTCCATTATTTTTAAAAATATATAATATAAAATATAAAAAGTTGTTATTGCCATTAAAATTTTGCACTAATATCCTGAAAATGGTTGTATATTGGGTCTACTTATGAGATGGGCACTAATAATAGTATAATTAAAATTTAAAGCAAATAGCATTATAAAATGGTTAGCATAATTTATATAGCAATTGCATGTTATATTGGCCTAAAATGCTACTGAGATTGTGAAGTAAACCTTTGGCATGGCCCATCATGATGAAGATAAAAAGTACCCTACCCATCATCTAAGACATTATTAGATTGTTCACAATATCTTAGATAAGCTACTTCTTCTTGTTGTTTGTTATTGGATTTTGTTTCTTCCTTGATTTGTTTTTCTAATGCAATGTGCTTTCCTTGTATATCTAAAGTGGGAATTTGCTATCATTTGAGTTTTTAGTTTTCAGTTTCAACTATATTGTATTGTTATATCTCATCATAAATGAATAGTGTCAAAGTTTCTTTTTGTTGATTTGTGCTACCAAAAGATCCTTTAGCTCATTTGACCTTTAAAACAACAGTGTTAAAAACTTGTAAATGGACTATATTAAGGATTGTCATTTATAAGAAAAAGAGTGTAAAATTACAATAAGAGAGAAAGAGAATTAGTTCAAGGAATGCTTTTCATGAGAATTATTTTGATTCTAATTCTACAATGTTCATTTCAAATAGTAGACTCAAGACTGGTTATTTATATAGAGCACCTCATCTAAGACATGCTTTTGAACTCATTTCTCGCTTTGATAATTTTTCCTAAGACCATTAAGTGACTTGCAACTATAATTACCAAGATTTTATATCTCTGATAGAACCCTCCAATTTTTAGGAAAGTTTTTTAAGAAATCATTTCATTCAAATTAAAATTCTTTTTCAAATGTGTATTAGAAACCTCCATTTGAATAATATACTTAACAAAAAGACAAGCAATGAGATAAAAAGACGAAGTTAAACATAAGCTTAAAATAGTAATCAATAGTGAAACAAATATTCCATTTGATTGGTTGTGCAGTACATCTTAGATCAATATTTTTTAAAACTAGTATAGTGCTATATAAGTAATGCCATCACAAGATACTAAATGCATACATCAAGACCATTTTTCTCTAACCTACTTATAAGTAGCATACTTAGTCATAACTATGAACTAGTTGAGAATAAAAATTAAAAAGACACTTATCTTCAATGGCAACAATGAATGGCGATGGCAAACAAAAACCTTGCACTCATTTAGAGTGAGACAAAAGGCTTTATTTAGGCTTGGTTTCTCACTTCTTAACAATGAGAGAAAGGGCTTCAATGGAACTTAAAGGTGGCAGCTTCAATGGAGGTGTTGGAGGTCGCAAGGGAAGCTTAGGGGACAACTATGGAGAAATCTACAAATGAGAGAAAGTGGGGTGTCGAGTGGGGTTAGACCAGGTCTAACCATGGTTAAGCATAACTATGATTAAGACATGTCCAAGCCACAGTTTTATGTTAACTATAGTTAAGCCATTAATGGTTAAATAATAGTTAGATAAACTGTGGTTAGGATTTGTCCTAGCCACAATTATCTTCAACCATAGTTAATTGGTCTAACCATTCTTAAACAAAATTACTAGGATTTGTCCTAGCCACAATTTTGTGTTAACTGTAGTTAGGTTATCAATGGCTAAATGATAGTTAAATAAACTAAGGCTAAGATTTGTCCTAGCCACAATTATATCTTTAACCATGGTCAAGGCTTTATGTGGTCTAACCATGGTTTAAATAAAACTGTGGTTAGACTAGGTCTTAACTACAGTTATCTTATTATCATGGTTATGACTATTCTTAACCACGGTTAGTATAATCATAGTTATGATTTAGTTTAACTACAATTTATTTAATCATAGTTAAGTTATTGTCACTAAAATCCTTTTTTATTAGTAGTGATAAATAAAATTTTAGTAAAATTTGAATACGGTCCCCTCATAAAATACAATTTTCATATAACACTATACTAAAAGTACACATGGCTCCCTCAATCGTTTTACTTAATTTCTTTTTCTTTTGTCATGATATATATATATATACACTTTTTCTTTTTCTTTTTACTCACTAACTAATGCCTTAAGTAAAGGCGCTATATATAAATTCTAAAATCGCTTCTACAATTTGAAATATTCATATCTCTTTGCCGGTCCCTGTTACAATGATTGTGGTGTGTTTTATAAGATAAGCTACTGTGTCTCTTTAATCTTACAATCGGGTGCTACATATAGGTTTTTTTTCTCTAACTTGTTGGTTTGCGATATATAAAGTACTATATATTTAGAATAAATGTTATAATTGATATTTTATAACATATTTATAATATTTTATAAGATTCAATATTAGCAAATAAAATTATCTTATATTGCACGTGACATGTTATTCTCTTAAAATTAAGAAAATATCAAACATTATATATATATATATATATATATATATATGAGATTTGTAGTATGTGTTAGGGGTATGCATAGATCTGGAATTGTCTCAACTCCAATCTCGACTCAATTTGAATTCGAGACAACTTTTATCCCGAGGTTTAGCTTAGCCTGGCCTAAACTTAAGATTATTATTATTGGACTAAAGATGGGTCAATCGGATCAAATCAGGCCAAATGTCTTTTTTCAAAAAAAAAATTAATTTTGAAAATTCATATTTTTATGTTTGCTCAATTATTTTGGATATATAACAATTATATTTTATACTTTTTTTTGAAATTTAAATAGTAGATATAAAAAAATATGAATTCTAAAGAGAAAATAAGAAAAAAATGCAAATACAATAATTAAAATTTCAAAAAATATGTAGTTTTTAATTTTATTTTCTGTTATCTAAAGGTAATAATTATTTTAGGAGAGTCCTATCATGAGCCTTATCCTTTCTAGTTATTTATAATTTATACAATATATTAAAAATTTTTTGCCAAAATTATAAAAAAAAACCCTTGGAAAAAGAATTTTTTTAATTTAATTTTTATCTTTATATATATATACACCTCATGTTAGATCAGGTTAAACTAAGTTAAAAGTTTGACCCAAAACCTATTTTAACCCTTTTTTTATCCTTATCTGACTTTGTTTAAATTTTTATTTTAAAAATTTCTTCACTTATCCTAGTTCAATATTGGTTTGGCAAGGCTGAGCCAACCAAACCAATCAAGCCATACATACCCCCAGTGCATATGCGTTGAAATATATCACAGTTTATTAAATTGGAAATTGCATTTATATATAAAGAAAATTCTACGACAAGTTATTTGATACTGTGATATAACAAAATTTTCATCAATATTTATTTTTCTTTTCATAATATTCTGTATATCTGTAGATTCATACCTTCAAAAGTTATTTAAAGGCATAGTCAACGATCCACATTTTATAGATAGCTTATTTACGTTCTTTTCAATGATTTTTTTTTTTTAATTTTTCTTGTTATATGAGGTTCAACTCTTTTATACTTATGAGAGTTGAAAAAGGAATAAATTGAATTATATAAATGTACCACTACGTACCCTTTTACTTGAAGTCTATGTTTCTTCCATATATAAAACAAATGCAGATAAGAATACATCCTTGAGAGGCCACCTGGATATTATGAGGCCATCAATTTCTGGTGGCTGCGTGGAGGTGTGGTTATATTTATTTATGATGGCGCCAATGATCCTCATGGCCAATTTTTTTAAGCTTTCACTTATACATCAATGTAGTGATCAAAAGACATCAGCAAAGTATACAACTTGTCCTTTCATTTTCCTTCATAACTCACTCCTTGGACTAAATACTTTTTTTAACAATCTTAGGCGCTGTATATTTTTAATAATGTACTTAGAATTTTTTAAAGAAATCCAACTCAAGTTAATAAAAAAAAGTTATATTAATTCTTTTATCAGTTGAATTAATTTCTTTTAAATGTAGACTTTGATAATCTGAAATCAAGTCTTAGTAATTAATTTTGGAACAAGTATGTATAATCAATCAATATTTCTGGAGTGTGAATCTAAATAAGGGTATTTGAATCTAAATATGATTCTTTTCTTTTCTTTTCTTCTTCTTCTTCTTCTTCTTCTTCTTCTTCTTATTTATTTATTTATTTATTTTTCATTCTTCATTGATTAACCTCCTTAGAAGAATTTCATGCTCTATGGAATCCCAAAAAAAGATTAAACTTACGCTTAATTAATAAAAATATGTGTTTTTACATTTAATATAAAACCATATGCATGGACGAAAGACTCCTCTTTATCCTTTCCTTCTCTCCGCTTCCACGCTCTCTTTTTGTCCTTCTTGTATCAATGTGTCAAAAACAATATTTTCTAGATAATTTTATATCTTTTTTTTTCTAATTTATAGATTTTCAAAAGTTTTTATTATTAGTAAATAAAGAGATAAATGAGACCAAAAGAAATGCACCCTTAGTGAAGCACTAAACATATTTTTTAAAGCAATTATGGGATAAAGAGAAAAAGATTTGAGTAAGTTCCATTCACATTCTTTAAATTTTTAAAAATATATGCTTGCAGTACTCTCACTAATTTTAATTTTATATAAAACTATTTTCTCTATTAACATAGCTGTCAACGGAGTTTATACTCTCTTGATACTAAATGCAAATTTTCTCTTCAAAACTCTCAATATCCTAATGCAACAAAAATAATCAAAAAATCAAATTCAAATTTATACGAATTTAAAAAAGAAATAGAAGTTAGTGTAATATATATATTTAACATTATAGAAGGAGTGCGTGTGTGATTATAAACTTGAAAGAAGATTATAGTATAAATTAAAATTCGGTTAAATTATTCTGTTTGTTCCTAAAGTTTCACCCAATTTTTAATTTAATCCATATAATTTTAAAACTTGTAATATTAGGTTTTCATAGTTTCAAATTTTATAATTTAGTCAATATCATTAATTTTAGGTTAATATACCGTTAAATTCTATATATTGACGTGACTAGTTATACGCTATACTAGTTTCTTCCCTTGTAAGATATAGGAGGAATTTAAAAAATACCTATAGGTCCTATAAAAAAATTCCAAAAAAAAGAGTGAACAGTGAGTGTATGGACAAAATATTATTCATATATAGACATTGACAGTGTCCTACACATAACTCGTGGAAGCCACACTGTTCATAAGCCACAACTCACACATATTTTATTATAATATATTGGTTATCATTCCAAATAATGTATATTAGTATCAAGATGGGTTATCTTAGTAGAAGTTAATAATATATTAAAGGAAAAATGAGGATAGAGATCAAATTAATTTTTTTAAAAAAGAGGAATTATAAGGATTTAATTATAAAATTTTAAACTAAAAGCATTAAATTAAAAATTAAGTGAAACTGTGGGAACTAATAAAATAATTTAACCTTACGATTAGAAAAGATGTAAGTTTTAAAATTTTCAGAAAAAAAAAATTATCGTTAACTCTAAAATTTCAATACTTTGTTTAGTAATTAACTAGCTACTAAAATATGATTTATTCCATTTATAATTTCCCCGGTGCCAAAAGAACTCATACTTGCTCTACCAATCTCCCATCCTCAATTACCTACCTTCTCAATCTCTGACATGATCAACCTGCCTTACTTTTTTTCACAAGAAATACTTTCTTTCGTTATATTAATTGTTTATAGTGTTAAAATGAAGAATGAATTTTATTTTTGGACAATACATTTTTGGGTCAAAAGAGACGATCGAATACAAGAATGTTAGACCAAGACCATACAATTGTAAAGAGCTTAATATATATTTGTCTAAATTAAAGCCACCATAAAAGAATTCTGCTTCAAACTTCAAAGTTACTACCTTGCGCTATAAGCATAGAACCTGCAACGTGTAGATCCTTTCTTGCAAGACCTCCATCCGAAAAAATTGACCAAATCCTTTGAATATATATAGCGCTCTCATGAGATATATTTCTATTATTTGATTCTGCCTTGATACAAGGTGAAAGATATGATTATCAATTCTTTATAATGTAAATTGTGTCAATTAGTTATGTTTATTTTATTCAAAGTCTTTGAAAATAAGAAGATGAATATTGATCATAATAATTATCCTGTTCATATTTATTGGAATATTCCTATTAATTGGTATTTGGATAATTGATTATAACACTTGGATGCTATATAATTGACTTCAAAACCCAACGAAGCAACAAAGAGGATTAATAGCAAATAAAGCAAGTAATACTTATAGTATATGACCCGTTCAAGTATTATGGGAAATTAATAGTATTACATAACAAAAATATACATGATATGATACTCCTTTAAATTTAAAAAAGAAAAAGAAAAAGTTGTATAGTGTGCTATGTAATCAAAATGAAATGCTTACAGCTCATTATCAAGGACAAAAATAACAACCTTCGAATATTTTTGTTAATCATTTTTCATTGGAGAATTGACATGATTATTATGGACTAGATTTAAATACAATTTTTTATATTGTTTCTATTAGATTCTTTATTGAAAACTCACGTGTAAAAAATTCTTTGGAATACCTAATCGTGCGGCACTAAGTTATAAAAATCATATATTTATTATATTTTTATTATAAAATCCAATAATAAAGATATAAAAATTATACATAAATTTTTTTCCTTAAATTATATATATAGCACTTGGATGCTAAATAATTGACTTCAAATCAAGCAGGTATATATGCAATAATAATATCATGATCAGTAAAACTGAATCTTCCCATTATATAGATATATTTTCTAAAATTATCTCGGAACAATATTTTCAATTATTATAAATAAATTAGCTTTGATTTAATTGAAAAGATAGTCGAGGTTTATAACACTTAAAATCAAACTTTTCTTTTCTTTAAACAAGAGGAGTGTATATATTTTGGACTATTTATATAATAAGCTACTATTGGTGAGAAAAGAATCATCAAATTGTGATCCATGCTAAATTAGTCCAAGTTCAAATATGGGTTAAAGTATAAACATTACGGGATTTTCAAAAACCGTGTACATTTTAGGACCATATACGTAGTTGTGTATAGAAGAGAACCATAGAGATCAAACATTGACGCAAGCGCAAGTGTCATCCAAATTGTTGGTCAAGTCTATGCCTCTTGTCAACATGCATGATGTATTCATACTGCCAATGAGCCCCACACACACATAAGCACGTGCGTATATGTGCGCGTGCCTGTGTGTGGCTCTCTTTTTTTAAAAAACCCTAAAATTGCGGTGTAATTTTTCATTATTGAAGGTCTATGGAGAGAGCTAAAAGATTATGACTTATGACTAATGAGTGAGACACATGCATGTTTTAAAGGATATGATTATGTCAAAAAGATTAGATAAGCTACTTTTGATGGTTGTTAATGAGTTGATATTCACATTATATTAATCAATATACACATTTTTTTAAGATTGAAATTATATTGACGTCAATATTCCTTTTTTCACTCTTTCCTCTCAGAAATTTGAAAACCTCATTTTGTTTTAGGAAAATTATCATGTACACTTAAAATTTACTTTTTTTAATCATTTTAATTCACTATACATTTTAATCCTCATTGAGTTGGAGTGAAATAATTAAGGCGTATGAGATGAGAATTACATGTCCCGTATATATATATATATATATATAGAGAGAGAGAGAGAGAGAGAGAGAGAGAGAGAGAGAGAGAGAGAGTACTGCTTTAGTTTATATAATTCAAAAAATCACATGCAGTCTTGATAAGTTAGTGAGTGACGGTCTTAACTCTCAACCCCAAATGCATGCAAGAGAAAAAGTATGTCAATTCAAATTTATTATCTTTTACCTAATATCTTCTGGCTACTCTTTTTATTGCTAAATAACATTTATTTCATTTGTCTTTTATTTAATTTTATTTTGACTTACCAATGTTTGACTATGACTTAAGCTCGTATATATTGAATTTGATTGAATAGTGAAAGTCAAGTCTCCTGTAGAAAATATTTCCTCCCTTACGTAAAGGCCATGGCTAAAATGTTTGACTTGATAGTTAGTAGGAAAAAGATATATATGTTAGATATTTCATAAATGATATGCAAGTTAAATATGATAATGTATTTTACTTTCACCCGCAACTAATTTGTTTCGTCGTTCACATTATTTGATACAGGATGCATGGTTACGTATTTACATTATATATGTATATATATTTTAAATTGTGGTGGTTAGGGTTTCTTTAAATTTGTTGGGGCCATCTTTTGGGCGATTGTAAGGGAACTCCTCCATGTTGGCCTGAGGATATAGAATTTTAATCCTTGAGTGTCCCTAACAAGAATCAAAATAATAATAAAAATAAATTATATCTAACATCATTTAGAAACCAAAATATCATTTTTCAACATTTTATTTGTTTTTTACTTTAACTGTTAATACAAAATTACAAGGGAATCAACAAGAAACGATTATGGTTCAGGTATAGATAGGATTCTATAATATGCATCATTAAACCCATACAAATGTATTCTTCTCACTCATTCACGAACCCATATTCTAGCAAGTAATAAACTCAAGCCCTATTCCCTTTTTCATTGAATCTTTAAACCTCAGAGATCAATCCATTTACCCAAGAAAACTTCTATATATGACAAACAAGCTTTTCTGAAATCGTGACTTGTTTATATGAAATTCATTCATATAAAATAACAGTAAAAAAATAAAATATCTTAACCAATTATTAATATAATTCAAATAACACAAAAATACGTTTTGAGCATTTTTTCACTAATTTTTAATACAAACACACAAAATCTTATTCAGACTCAGCCAAGCCCATAAAAATACTAAGAAACAATTTTTATATTTAGATCTAAAGTTATTTTTTTTAATCTTTATATCCAAATTCAAACAAATAAATTTTATTAGAATCTATGTATGTTGTTCAATTCTAACAATTTTTTTTTTCGTTCATTGAGTATGATATTGATGTCGTACACTAACAGGCTTGGACCAAAAGTATTCATGAGATAAAGATTCTACCATTGCCAATAACCGCTCACATTTCCGCAGAGAGCCATCAACAAAATAAATAAGTAAATAATAAAAGACAGAAACAACATACTTTCTAAGAACAAATCCTAAATAACATTACAAGAAAATAAATAGCATATTTTACCAGAATTACAATTTAAAAAAATACTACAAGAAGAAAATTTAAAAACCTTCAAGAAGAAGTAATACACTTCCCAACCCTGAAAAATTTGTCTTTTCCGTAACATTCTTTTGCTTAAATTGTTAAGACCAATATTGTTGCATATTTGGAGAGTAAGTAATTAATTTCCAAGAACATAAACTAAAATCCTAAGCTTTTATATGGAAGAGAAATAAGAAAAAAAATATTTGTAAATAAAAATATATCTTCATTAAAAAAAAGAAATAAGGAAATCAACCTTAAGTTTTACCATGGAATAGATTTTTTTGTCCATAACCTAGACATAGTAGCATGTGTGGTGAATGGCCTACTTATATGGATAACCACATGCTGCATTGGGCTTCAGACCCAATAATGTGGACCTGATATGGGCCTAATCGTGGCACTTGTCAAACATAATAGCATTGGACTTCTAAGAAGACTTAATGAAAGAGAATGTTGGAGGGGTGTTATTTTTCTGGGTAATTTTTGTTTTGGTTAATTCGATTTTGATTAAATGTGAACTTAGATCTTTTGATGTTGGAGGAGAATTCAATACCACTAAATTAAAATTCATTGTTTTTTTGTGTATATTTATCTAATGTTCTTTTGGTTTTTCTATAGTTGTATTTTTTAAAACTTTTTTGGTATTAATTTTAGATTTGATAATACTTATACGCAATTTCTTAAATTTTTGTTATTAGATTTTTTAATTAAAATATAAAAAATATATAATTTTTTAACAATAACATGATAAGTATAAATTTTTTTATAGACAAGTATATGTTTTTTTAATTAAATTATTGTTGTTATGTTTTAATTAAAAAATTATATATTTATTATATGTTAATTGAAAGATGAAATATATATAAAAAATTATATATAAGTCTAATCCTTTTAAAATTTAGAGGAAAGTGGTAAAATAATTCTGCATGTTTTCTCAAAATTTTCAATAGCCTTCAGGGATTATTACCCCCCCAAAAAAAAAAGAAGCTTCTTTGAATATGAATATGCAAAACGTGTCCAAATAATCAAATCTCCATCAATTTTCACTCCTATTGATACTGGATTATTTGATTTAAAAAACAAGTTTTTATTTTACCAAAAAAAAAAGCAAGTTTTTAGCAAATAAATATGCATAAAAGAACATAAATTCAAAATAACTTATATAAATGAAAATTATCACGTGCATGGGATTATTTTTTATTAATTAATAATTTAAACCTAGGCAAGAATTTATCAATGAAACCATTTTTCACGTATTCACTCAAAAATCAAATTGCCTTTTAGGATTGTAGTTGCTGAAAATACTCAAGAAATATGTGCTCTCATGTTTTCGGCTTTTTGGCTCATTTCTTATAGGAGAAAAGACATAAGCTTACAATACTCAGTCGCCAAGATTTATTTTTAGGATGTATAATTTTTTTTTATATAGGAATGCAAGGAGCTTTCTTAGCATTCCACTTTATAATATTCAAAAAAAATTATAAAAAAATTTACCTGAACGAATTTAGGGTAATTTTTTAATTTAAAAAAATTATGAAACACGTAGAAGCTTCTACCACATTTTTGTTAAAAAAAAAGTATACATCTTGAAAATAAGTTTTGGCCATGGTGTATTATTCAGTTACCTTTTTTCTCCGATAAGAAAAGAGTCGAAAAGCCTCGTATTTTGTGAGAAATAGCAAACGCGGGAAAAGTTATTTTATTAATTTCTTCTGCCCCAGAGCTGATAACCTATGTTACATGCTATAAACGTCCATAATAAAAAAAAAAATTGAAGTAAAACTTTTATATTTATAAACTTTGCACGAAGTCGTTTACTTTTGATCGGTTTCGAATAATAAGGCTTTTATCCTCAGGTTGTGTGGATTTTTTTTCTTTTAATCTATCTTTTTAAATTTAATTTTTTTTATATTGGGACTGTGCTATTAAAATGGTGGTTCTGTATTCAATTTTGACATGAAATGTTTAAGTACTAGTTCAGTTGATAAGAGGGGAGGGGTAATATTTTGAGTTATTAATTTGGTTTTGATTACTCTAAAAAACACCCTCTAAAATTATTGTAAAAAAATTAAACGAAGTTTAAAATGCTTTTAATTGTAATAAATAAAAAATTTTGATAAGAAATTAAAATTTAATTGATTAATTACAAAAATTTAGAACATATTTTTAAGAATCAAATACAATTTTTCTTAAAAAAATCAAATACAGTTTTACTCATTTACCAAAAAACATAACTAATAAATTATATAAATATATTTTAAATTTTACAAAAATTACATAAAATTTTTCACTATTTTCAAAAAATATATTATTTTTTCAAAAATAAAATATTATTTTATACTGTAATCTAATTTTAAATTTTTTTAATAAAAATATTCTTCAAAATGCCTTCTATTTACCTTAAGCTAAAAAAATTTTAAATAATAAATATTTTATTAAAAAAATTTGAAATTAAGTTAAAATATAAAATAATTTTTTATTTTGAAAAAAATTATATATTTTTTAAAATGAAAAAAACTTATATAACCGCAACAAAATTCATAAAATGTTTATATAATTTATTCAAAAATAAAAACAAAAGCCTTTTTAACACCCGAGTTAAGGTGTCTGGAAAAAATTCCCAAGCGACAGGAATGGCGACAGCACCGTGGAAGCAGCTTCTCATCAACGCTTTGGAATCCAACTCTCACCTTGAGCATTCTTCTTTCTTCCAGCTCGTACGTGCCCTTAGTTCTTCTCTGTTTGCATCAACTGCACTTTTCTGGGTAAATTTATCGTTTTCTTTGTGTTTCAGGCTACGATAGGAACTAATGGAACACCTTCGAATCGCACAGTTGTTTTCAGGTTCTGTTCAGTACCTCACTCTTTACTTTGCTCGTATGATGATATTATGATATGTGGGCTACTTTGGGGTTTTCAGAGGATTCCAAGACAACACTGATAAGATTCAAATAAATACTGATGGCCGCAGTCGCAAGGTTATATGTCTTTTATACTCACTTTATTTAAGATCTGAAACTTTTTAACCATCCATTTTTTTTTCTGAGTAAACTAATAATTTGGTCCCTAATTTGTTAGGCTCATTTTGTTTTAGTCTCTCTCAAATTTAAAATAAGTGCACTAGTTATTTGGTGAAAAGTATAAGCTCGTTACAATTAGTTTTTATCAAGAGTTCCAAAGATATTAGAAGGACTAGCATGCGACAAGTGTGCAATTTTCAAGGACTAACTCATGTAGGTGTTAATTTTTTGAGAGGTCTAACAATTTAAGGAACTGGATTTTCTGTTTGTTTGGAATTTGGTTGCTGGGATAGGACTTTCGCTTAAATAATGCTAATTGAATATCTTGTTCATCACAATTTAGTCATATGACTTTCTGTACCATAGTTGCTGCTGGCATGAGTATTTTGTTCTATGATTTGTATTTTATTGAAAATTCACTTACGTGGAATTCTCTATTGGTTTACAATACAGATTGAAGAGCTCAAGCATTGTTCTTCTGGCGAGGTAATCTATTTCTATTGTACCTTTTACTTATTTCATTTTATTTTCCTCATTGAAGTTAAAAAAAAAAAAAAAAGGTTCACCTTGTAGTATGCCTAGGAGTGAAGGTGAGAGGAATGAAAATGGAGTGAAAATGAGAGATACATTTTAAAAAAACATTATATCTACATAGTCAAATGCATACCATGTCAATTTTCACTCAATTGTCATTTCTCCTATTTTCACTCCTACTGAGTGCACCTTTAGTCTAAATGTTATTTTTCTTGTTCTAGATATGTTGGTATTTCACAGATTCCTGGGAGCAATTCCGGATAAATGGACAAATAGATATCATAGATGGGTCGAATCCTAGCCCTTTAAAACTTCAGGTTTGATGGGAAATATTCAGTGCTGCCTTGGTTGTATTTAGTGTAATTTGTCCATCAATTTATTCGCGTTGGGATTCCTTTTCAAGCCATATTAATTGACCTTTTTCTTTTATACCTATCTCGTTAGAATGAAGAGGAGATTCCATCAGGCATCTCTTCCTTGGAACATTTAATTAGCAATTTTCTAGATAACTGTTGCAGAGATTTATTGTGAAGTTGTGATATGATTCATATGAATATATTTTGCCACGTCATATAACATCACAGATCTTCTTTCTTTTTTCCCCAAGTTTGAATACTATGAACATCCATATCTTTCCCTCAGTTTATCAATTCCAAATGCAGCAAAGAGAGAAATCCTGGTTTGCAAGATCATTGAGATCAAAGTTGCAGTATTTGGGGCCTAACCCTGGACTTCCCTGTCAAAGTGAAGAAACACAGCCACAAATATCTCTAGATCCTTCTACTGGTCCAGTTGATTCTTTTTGTTTGCTGATTCTAGACCCAGATCAGGTAGTGATATCTCTTAAAGTCTGGCTTCAATAGAAGCTTTTCCCCCAACATATCAGTCACTTTGGCTTCAACATTCTACAGGTTGATTACCTGAATTTGAAGAGTAACCAGAGGCTAACATACAAATCAAGTGTGAGTGCCACAGCAGAGAAAAGCTGGATTGTGGAGAGGGTCAACCCATAACATCTTTTTGATATTTGAAATTCTGGTTTGTATGAGAAGTTGCATTTTCTATGAGTATAGGAGAGAGATCGGCTGGAAATTGCCTGTCAGATTCTCATGGTAGTATAGTACTATGTTTGCTAGATCATGATTATAAATTCATGCTCCTTAGGGTTCTGAAGTCTGAACAGTTGAAATTTGTATTAATTTGTTCGATAGAAAAGCTAGTAAGATTAGATGCAAATTAGCCTTCCATGTAAAACATTTTGTGCAAATGAGTATCTTAATGAGAATTAGTATTATGGTGAAAACTTGGAAAGGATTTACTGGAAAATCCTAATAAAAGAACATTTTCCTTTTCCCACTTAAACTATGGACTGTGTAGCACCAATTTGAGAAAGAGGCTCAGTTAATTTGTCTATCTAGGTTTTCAGGGAAGGAGCTTAAACTTCATTTATTTATATTATCTATGAGATTTTTAAGTTATTTAATAGGTATGTTTCTGGCTTCTTGGGGATGAAATATTTGTGATTTTATTTATATTTCTCTAAAAAGAAGATTTATGTATTTGGTTATTTGTTTAATTCATGTCCCTTTGCACAATGGATTCTTTAGCACATATTGAGTGTTTTAAAATAATTTCCATTGTACATTTGAAGTGAATATCTCATTTTGACAAAAATTCAGCTGATTCTGAAGAAATTCAAACACATAGTAGCCAACTTTATCTTGCTTATAAGACCTGGTTACCAAACAACTGACTGACCTTTCTTGCTATACCATGTATGATAGATCTGGTTGCCTGTAATACAGTTTTCTATGAAGTTCTCATGCTTCATTGAGTTTAATGTATAGATAATTGTATCTTAAATCCCAGCTCTACATTTTATCATATAAAATGTTGCAGCCGACACACGAGACCATTGATATTTGATGGGGGATATGTTGAGAATGGGTGCAAGCAAAACAGGTAGAGCTAGTGTGAAGGTATACATTAATTTCTTTAAGATCTACTTGCAATTTTGATAACTGTTCCATAATTTCTTTCTCTTCCCACTATCCACCTATTATATATTTAAAAAAAAAAGGAAGTCAAAATGCTGATTTTTCTTGTAGAGCCTGCTATATAATGTTTAACCGTGGATGCTCATCTCTTTCAATTGATGATCTTATTGAAGTATTAGGTCATTGGTGGTGCTATAGATATCCAATACAAAGGCTAAAAACAGCTACCTTAGTTCTTGGCTAAGTTCAATGTGCTTTTAGTGAGAACTAGTGTAACCATGTATCACTTTGGTTTCCAATATTAGAAGCCAATTTTGCAAATTATTCCGACTTAGTTTATTTCTGAATTCTGATGGATTAGTTCATATATAACTTACTCAAACCAAAGGAAAAGAGTGTCCTTTAATCAGGTCGTTTTGCTTCTTTACATCTGTTATCTCATGTTTCTTAAAGAAATGGACCAGTCCCACATATTACACACTTGGAGGCTGGAGCTAAAGAATCCTCAAGGGAACAAAGGCCACGACCATCTGTTAGTACTATTTGTTAGGATCCACTGGTAGTCTTAACATTGTGGCATGTCTGCGGGAGGGTGTGGTAAGGATTCCTCTTCTCCTTTTCCATTCTTCACAATAAACACCATTCCTAGTCCCCATGACTGGTGTATGTCAATGTGACAGTGCATATACCATACCCCTGCAGAAAATTGCATTATATTAATAATAAAAAATCAGTGAATCGTTACCTAAAAGGTAAAAAGACGGAGAAATGCTGAACCAAAAAGTAAAAAAGACAGATAAAATAGTCATTTAGGTTTCTATACCTGGATTATCAGCAACGAATCGAATTGCTGCCCATCCACCCACTGGAACTCCAACTGTGTTCATGTAAGGGGGATCCACTAAGTTGAATTGTGCAGTTTGTGGGTTATAGTTCCCTGTACCATAACCTACAACATAAAAGCTGTAGCCATGAAAATGAATTGGGTGGTTTTCAGTGTTTACTGTGCCAGTGTCCTGCAGAATGATTTGTACCTTACTGCCATATTCAAGGACCTTTGTTCTAGTGCCATTCAATGACTGTGTGTCGTAAGGAATGTTATTAGGTGCCCCATATACAAAGTCATAGAGCTTAGGGGGTGCATCAGGAAAATCTTCAGTATATGATCCTTTTATCTTCTTATAATAAGCTTCCAGAATTGAAAGCTTAGGGTGAATGAAACTTATATTGTTCATTGAAGCTGCCATGACCCCATTATTAATGGCTTGGCAGTTTTGTTTCGGTGTCTTTGAATGACACATCTGGACATTCAATCCGATGGTGATGAATAAGTTTTCATCAATTTCTTTGGAAACATTGACTTGATTAAGGCTCCGTAGTCCATCCATGACTGTCTTAACAGCCAGATTATCGTCAAGTTTAGGTAGTTTAGCTGGTAAATATGAGCTCTCAGGTGCTGCGCCAATATAGTGGAAGTAAGCAATGGCTGAAATATTTTGATAATTAACAATCCTTCCAGACTTGTAGGGTGCAACAGCAATGGAGTATTTTCCTACTGGTTGATCAGCTGTGACTAGGGCAACCATTGTCTGGCCTGGTCCAATCATTACTATGTCTGTCGTGAATGGCTTGGTGTATTCAGCATCAGCTTCCACGATTGTTAATTTATGATTAGCTATGGCAAAGAAGTTCTCCGTGTTTAAACCCGCATTAATTAGTCTTAACAAATAGGTCCTCCCATTAATCACATCAATTTTATGGACATCTGAAATGTTGGGAGAAAAACACCTATGAAAGAAAAGAAAAGGGAGGATAGAAACTTTAAAGTACAAGCAGTAAGGAGAGTTTATTAGAAGACCAGTGATTTTTATGGTCCAGTTTATTTATCTGGATGAATCATTTTGTTTTCTAGAGACTATGATTGAAACCAACTATTAGATAATTTAAAGCAATCTAGATAACAGTATATCATCGTCCTCATCATAATTAGATTGTTAGTTGTTATATTCTTTGCTATCTCATATACCATTACTGGAGCAATTGTAGTTGGGGCCTGGATGACCGTTAATGGTATATGCATCTGCTCTTGGAGGAGCTCCTCCACTTGCTAGAGTGGCTTGTTCAATCTGTACAAGATCCTTTAGCCAATATTCCCCTGCCATTATTCAATCCAACCCAAAAAAACAGTATTATATAGGCATAAAATGTACCTAAATAAATACTCTAAATTCAAAACCATAGGGAAGAAGAGATGGCATCTCTTTGAAAACTTGGGTTCAATTCTTTTGGGGAGCACTCTAGAAATAAAATCCTAAATGCACCAAGTTGATGTAGGGGAAGTACACCTTTAAAAGATTGCCCATTGAGGAGATTTAGCCTCAGACAAAGCCTGAGGATATCTCTGACTGTAATACCAAAAAACAAAAAACCAATGGGAAGAACATCTTTTAGGTTACCTAGCATGATTATTTGCTCTTGATAGGGAATCTTGAATGGGTAAGATAACGCAGGCTTTGGATAAACAACCATGGCACCATAAATAGTTCCTCGGAGCCAAGAAACATGAGCATGCCAGAAGAAGGTACCCTTCTGCTTCACCACTGTGAAATTGTAAGTGAAACTTTGGCCTGCTTGAATTGGACATTGTGTAATATATGAAGGTCCATCGTACCAGCATGAAAGCCTCTGCCGAACACCATGCCTAAGATTTCAAAATTCCACTCTGTTGTTTATAAAATCTTTAAAAGGGTTAATTTTATGCATGAGGTTTGAAGTGGGATTACCAGTGGATTGTGACATTGAAAGGTGTCTTATTGGTAACTTTGACAGTGATTCTATCATCTTCTTGAGCATAAACCACAGGTCCTGGAAACATGCCATTGATTGTGACAATGTCCTTGGAGTTGCAGAGTTTGGTAACTTTCTTGGTTTGTACCTGTAGCCAGTACTAACTTCATTAACAAAATAGAGATGAAGTACAATGCAATCCAGTGGAATGTTAGACACGGTGTTATAATGCATGCTTAAAGAGGAAGAAGTTAGACCTTAAAATCATAGAACCTGGTTGGTCCTCCCATGTCCCTTCCATGTGCCATAAGTTTCACATTGTAGACAGTCGATATTATGCTTAGCCCCAGAAGAAACAAGGTGACCGGGTTGGCCATTTTTGGTTGTAGTGCTGGAGGTGGAGGCTTAAGGTAGAAGGGAAGCCCCTTAAAAAGAGTTGGTGGTCTCTCTGTGGGTTGATTTATTTTATGGAAGGAAAGTAAGAAAAAGGTTTATGTAGTTTCTATTCTATTTGTCAGCTTTCATGATTCCTCTAGCGTGAATTGGTGATTATAAGGTGTTGGGAAAGTGATTATTTAACACGACCCCATTGGTGGGGAAGATTTCAGCGTAACTTTCTCTGTTTTATTTATCTTTTCTTCCCTCCTCTCCTGTCAACATCTTCTGTTGCAAATCATGTCATTTGACTCATAATATAGAGGGCACACATGCTTCTAAACATGCTTTGTATCCGAACCCCACCACAATCAGCTGCCTTCTTTCTGTTTTACTTATTTTGTTTCATTACGATTTTTTCAAAAAAAATTATTTGTACTTTATGATAGCATTGTTCTAAGTTGATTACGAAGCATGTAAATTTGAAAAAGAATCCGTGTTTGCATTGGAAACGGATTGGACACTTGTGTCAATGCAATACTTAAATGTACACTACCACTTCAAATTTGTTGTGTTGTATTGTTTGTGTCTTTGTTGTACAAGTATTTATGCCTTTTACATGGATTCTTAACATTGAAAACCACGTTGTTGAACTCAAACTGCAAAGCTGCATTCTCCTTTCAGATTTTACTTGTAATGTTACTGTAAAGTGCTTGGTGTTCTACTTGCACAGCAAGCATATTTTTATTGTGCCTTTTGTGACTGTAGTGTTAGTGGGGGGAGTGTGAGAGAGAGAGAGATTTTTCTGAGGAGTTGATTAAATAAATCACTGAAAAGACAAGGATTTAGACAGCTCAGGACGTTCATTCAAGACTTTGCATTTGAGGAAAAAGGTCAGTACAAGGTAGGGTAACTTTGTTGTGCTTTTATTAAGCATCGTCTTCTACTCAATCATAAGCAAAGTTGGTGCACGCCTTAACGTCCCAAAGGCCACTTTTTTTGGTATATTTTACAGCACAGACTCCCTCAAGAGGGTTAGATTAATTTTATGTATTTCAATTAACTTATTTTTTTGATTTGATTTATCCACCCTGAAATCAAGATATTGGCAAACAAATATTGTGTCCTAATCCCAAGCAATTGGGATAACCTAAATTAATAAAATATATATACAATTAATCTAAACATTTCGAAAATGAAAAAAATTTGTGTGATGGGACAGAGAATATACTTCTTGCTCTGTAGAGACGTTGTTATTTTGAAATTTTTTCTGTATGCTTAATTCATCCAATTAGTTTTTGTGTGTGTGTGTATGTTTTTTTCTTCTAAAGATGTATACAAATTAAAGAATATATTGTTCTGAAATTATAAAATTTAACTTGATTTTTTAAAAAAATTACATATGTGAATATTCTTATATGTTTCGCATCATAGTTGAAATGGAAATAAGAAGTTTGTCCCCCATAAAAAATTGATGATGAAAACAAAGAGGCATTAGGCGGACAAAATCCAAGGAGGGGAAAGCCGTCCCCACCCCGTTACCATTCTTGTTCCAAGCTCTCTATTTCAGTGAATGGCTAAACTAGCCTTTTTCAATAAGCCATCATGCTTCCATTCTAGTGTTTTGCAAGCCTGGGTTTTCTGTTATACTCCGATGTTGTGCCTCTAAACAGGGGATTGAGATATTTATTTATTTGTTAAAAAATATATTTTTTTAAAAGCTTGCTTATAGCTAACACACCGTGTTATGTAACAAATAATCTATTTTCGTAATCCATTTTTGTGTTTTGTTTGTTCCTTTCTATGAACAGCTCAATACAATAGAAGAAAGTTCCTTAGTAATTTCAGTTTGAATCTTTGGGATATGGTAATTGTTTATGCCTTCTCCGTGCAACTTACTACAAGTCACTAATCAAAACTTGAAACCTTAAGAAATCATTTAATTAGGGACCTAACCCAACCTATGTTTCAATAATTTGCTTAATCATGTGTGGAATATTAATGATTAGGAGTTGTTTTATTATTCCAAACGAGAGACATTTAGGTAAACTAACTCAATTACGGATAACTAAATAAATATGATGAACATAAATGTTATTAAAAATATATATTTAGCATTTTTATTTATAATCAACCTCTATATAATTTCAAATATTTATTTATAATAAACTCTATATAATTTCAAATATTATAACTTGCTAATGATAAACACTAACTAATTTACCCAGTTAGCAATTGAGTAGCTTGTTAACTACCAAATTATATGAACCATAAGCTGTTAAAAATGCATTTTTTGGGATGTGAGGGACTCTTATTTATTTATCTTTATAGCTTTTAAGGCATATTTAGTTGGATGAATGTTAAATATGTAAAAGAAAAAAGAATGTAATAAATAAATAAATAAATAATTATAATTATAATTATAATTTTACTTTTTAAAAAAGTAACAGAAATTATTGAATAATAATTTATAAATATTATAAAAAATTATATCATAGATTATATTATAGTAAACGAACCAAATAAACCCTTACTTATTTACATAGATTTTTTTATTTAAAATAAATGTGTTAGTAAATCTCACTATTTTTAATGAACTTTCGTTAACTTGTTGCATTTATCTAAAAGTGTATTTAAAAATAATTACAATTGTTGGGACTTACCCTAAAGTAGAAGTATGTAATTGAGAATTTATCCAAATATTTGGTGGGCACTATATAATATATAAGGTGGAGCAAGAAGATCATTGTGTCTGATGCATGCTATTGTAGCTTCCAAAACACGCTGCAGGTGAGCGTGTGATGTTGTCAGTGCTGGTTAGTCTCTTCATGCCATAGGAGGGAATGGCTTCCCATACCATTTTGCATTTTGGCCCCATTTGGTATGGTAAAGAAAATTGAAAATAAAACGGAATCCGTTGATAAATGTGTTATTTACGGGAAAATTACAAGAAATGAAGACAGATACGAAAAATATTGATTCTGTACACTTTCTTTTCTATTCTGCACATTTTTTACGTAATGTTTTTCAAATGAAAATATATTGACTATTTTACCCTTTGATACATATTATTATTTTTCTTAAATATAAATATATTTTATTATTTTTAACTAATCACAAAGTTAAAAAATTATTTTCATAATTTTTTAATTAATTATGAAGCTAACAAAATTAATATTAAAAATAATAAATTATACAAAAATTTAAAAAAATAAATACATATCAATTAAAATTATCTGACCAAATGTCAATCAGATGAGTTGGTGAGTGAAAATTTATTATATATAACTTTATTTATATTATATTATATATAAAAATTATATTTGTTATATTTATATATGTTATATTTAAATAAGTTAATATATATCAAGATAATGTAATATACATAATTTTAAAATAAATAATTATTTTTATTATATATAATATATATATATATATATAATTAAAATGTATTTATTATATTTATAACATCCGTTGTACTATGCGTGGTGTTATGGGTAGTTTTATTTTTTATTTTTTATTTTATTTTAATTTCATCCAACCAAATAAATGAATGCAAATATAATCTCTTTCATTTTTTACTAATACCAAATATAATTTATTCTATTACATTTTATTTAATTTTTTTTTATTTCTATTACTAAAAAAATCTATAGGATAAAGGGTTACTCAAAATATCCAATACATATATATATATATATATATATATATATGTATATATCATTTAAAATATTTTTAAAGTTTGTTGTTATTAATTATTTAAAGTTTAAGCAATGTATAAAAACAATTAAAATAAATAAATAGATAGTAAATAAAAATTAGAGTATATAATAAATTTTTTAATGTATAATTATATTTATAATTATTATTATATATATTATGCAAATATCAAATATTGAGTATCAAGTACCTTATTTGTTGTCCCATTTGATATTAGGAAAGAAAAGAATTTTTTTCTTTTATTTTGTGTAATATTTATTATATTATTATAATTATTACTTAATAATTTGTATTAAATGTATTGAAAAATTATATTTCATTCTTAAAATTATCATTTTTTTCCTATTTATCATTTCATTCATTTTCATTTAATTGATCGGATATCAAATTTTTCATCTATACCCAATCCAATATATGATATCCAAACTTTTCGAACGGATATCAGAGAATATTTAAAATGTGTGAATCCCTTGTTATTTTTAAAAATCAGGTCTCTCAATCTTGACACTCCAAGAAATAAATCATTTTAAAGTAGAGGAGAGAGGAGAGTGAGTAGTTTTCAAAATCACTTATTTCTTCTCGTCTCCCTTTTCATATCTAATTTTAAATTAAATGCAAGAAAATTAAATGTGAGAGATCCAAATCTCCTTTTATGCCTTAATGATATTAACTCAAATTCCACATCAAATCTTCCTATATTAATATGCTAGTAATGGAGATAAACGGAATTTTACCACATCAATTATGAGAAAGTTTGACATGGTGTTTGAATTAATGTCACTAACTAAAAATAATAAAGCAAAAAAACCTGTTCTCTAAAAATAAAAATAATTTCGAATTTTAAAAATTCAAAGAATTATTTGCGAGTGATGCAATAATTCAATCTTCCCTTACAATAACTACGTTGCATATGGATTTGTATTCTTTGTCAATATATATGTACCAAGTTTTTAATGACAGCTTTAAATAAATAAATAAAAATTTGTACAACTCTTTCTCAAAATCTAAAAATGTTCGATAATTCATTTTAATAAAATATTCTTAAATCTATTATTTATATACTTAGATTTCTATTTTAAAAGAATAAGCATTACATGGAGGCCGTAAACAAATAATTTGAAGAAGGATCTAATTATCCCTTATCCTGTTATTACTTTCACAAACGTTTCAGTATATGATTACCACTAATAACTAACAAAATAGAAAATAGGAACAAGAAAAATGGTAACCGAATTCAAGTTACTTGATTGTTGCCTCCATGTAATACTTTTTTTCTTTTTTAAAAATTGAAAACTCAAATATTAGTAATAGACATAAAAATATTTTAGTCAAAATAAATCTAGTTGTAGTGTATATGTATTTTTTTTTATTATAAGAGAAGTTCATGCAAATTTTCATCATTAAAAAAAGCCATGGAATTAAACTATTTCTTTCATTCTTCGTACCTACCACTAACAGACTATCACCACTACATATCAAAACCTTAAAAAAAAAAAACTTAGATTAATGTAGCTAAATTCTACTAATTGAGCATATCCTTATTAATTTGCTCCTCTTGATATTAAACATAATGGCAAGTCAATCTTATATATACATGTTAGCCCCAAGGTTTTAATTTAATTATTTTGATAACAATAAAATTCTTAAGTTAAAATTTATACAAGCGTTAAGATAAAAATAATTATATATTGCTTATTACATTAATTTTGTTATCAAATTTAATTTTATAAGCAATGACAATTAGTTAAGTAAAAGAAAATGTAGTAGCAGCACATGCTATATATATATACATACATATATATATCTACATATCATTAAAGTATTTTGACTTTTTGAAGGCACTGGGAAGGCTGTCTTATTTGTATAATATATTGGAAGATTACTTTTGCAAAACATTAAATTAAGTATTGGAAAGTGAAATGAGTTTATCATATCTCTTTGAACACATTGGACAATGTAAAAGCAAAAGCTCAAGAAGCAATAAAAAAAATCTGATGCCATAAAGTAAAAGTAAGCCTCCATTCCACACTAATCAAAAAAGCGCATCGAAGAAGAAGAAAAGAGCCAAAGAAGCAGAGACTATTGTTGGAGATGAAAGAATATGGGAAAGAAAAACAATACAAACTCTTCTTTTGCAATTTCTGATTCATCAAACCAGTAGCAACATCATAAGTTCCATATTCAAGAATCAAAGAAAAATATTAGAGATTCTCCAAGGTCAACTTATTCGAATCCTTTCAAAAGCTCTCTATCCAAAGTCTTTTCTCTTCATCTGAGTGAAATTACAGAGGTAAATTTGTGAAAAGAGTAAGAAGACAGAGGACTATTTAAAAGTTTTCTTTTAAAAGCTTTAATGAGGAAAAGCAAAAGATAAAGACAAAGAATGGGAAAGAGGAAAGCTAAAGCATCTTGCTTCAACGGTCATTACATTTTTCTTTAATCATCTGATCTTCAAAATTAATACAGAAGCTGAATAAAGAAATGCACTGCACAGATTCACGGAAAAGGCACAAAGAAAAAGTATGTATATATGAAAGAGTGTCAGTGCAATTATTCTTTATCAACAAAACCATGTACTTCGTTTAGCAAAAGTGAAAGAAAAGTAGTAGGGGAGAGAGAGAAGAAGCAAAGTAAGGTCAAGGATTCAAAATCAAAAAGAAGAAAATACCCTGTGCAACCGAAAGTATAACTCCTTTAGCTGTCTCTACCTTCATACCTCTTGCAACGACTACATTTGTGAAGTTGAACTCTCCAATGGATATATTTCTTTTAGGAGCTATTATATAACAATAAGATGAAAAACTGAAATAGATAGAGAACTGAAGCAAAAAAAGAAAAGCTAAGTTATATTATAGTATTTATTATTCTCTTTATCTTAAATCTTCTAAGCTTAATTTCTGGATAAGTCTAGCTTGTGAGAGCTTTTAAAAGTGATTTTATTGTAATCATTTATCGATAAGGATTTAAAATATATTTTCATATCATTCTTCTGTAAATCTTTTTTAAGTGTAGGGAAAGCAAGTTTTGGATAAACTTGTGTGAAACTCAAGTATTGTAAAAGTTCTATGTGAGTTTGGAAATCTAAGTTCTGTGGATGTATACTCTGATTTTATAGTGAAAATCCCTTGTTGTGTATCAAGGGAATTGGACGTAGGTCTTGAAGACCGAATCAGATATATTAGGTGTTTTCCTTCCTTTACTTCGTTTTTTATTCTATTTCAACTTCTGTACTAAAACCTTATTGACAAGGTCCTATTTTATCTCCTTGCTCTTTACTTCTCAGTTATCTTTTAGAAGATCCTGTTGACAATATCTTAGTTTGGCTACAAGGTTTTTGTACCAGTACTCTTTATCAAGTTATTTACTGAAATCATTTGATATTAATATATAATTAATTTAATTATCTTTAATTATACTTTTTTTACAAAAGCACCTATTCACCCCTTCTAGGTGCATTTTTCAATACATACATATATATATATATATATATATATAATTAAGTCGATCTACAATTGCTTTTAAAGTTTCAAGCCATGCATTCCCTTTGCTTCTTCACTACTTTTTAATGCTTTGATCAGCTGTGGACTCCTGTAGAACCTCTGCAATCCCTATTTTGAAAATAGTGTAGCTAAAATAACGTGTTATTTGTTCATAAACCTGGGGAGACACGATAATGCCCCAGTGCAACCAGGAAGCATCCAAATAACTCATTTCTTTTTAAGTAGTCCCTGAATTATTAAGCCTAATTAATTTTAGTCCTCAGAAATGAATGACCATATAATTACTAATTCAATATTTCTTAAGATGTTGGATAAGTAATTTTTTTAATTGAAAAATAAAAGCTACATAAGATTAAATTTTAAAAGTATTTAATATTAAACTTTTAAGGTTCTCAAATTATATTAAAATTTTATTTGTAATTATAAAAAAAATGCAAATGAAAAAAGAAAGACAAATTTTAACCACATATTTTAATATTTGAAAAAACTGTTAAAAGATAAGACATGATGAAAAGTAAGTACTATCAGTGCATTTTTTTTCCTCATATTCTATCTTCTTTAATTTTCTCCATATTTTAACCACTTTTTTTACTATTATCTTCTATTTTTGGTTTTTTAAACCTATCCAAAATAAATTATATTGTTTTATAAGGAAAAAATCTTTACAAAAAATTAAATAATTGGTTCAATCAACTTCATAAGTCAATCAAACTGATTCAGTAATTAGTTCACTGATTTTTCAATTAGGGATGCACAACCGACTCACTTGTTGGGTTAACCTAATACTACCTGGCCATGTTGAGTTGGACTAGGTCCAAAAAAAAAAAAGGCACCACTAATCAAGTATTGCGCCAAGCATCCAACTAGTCAAGCCTAGCTCAAGCCCATGGTGAATATGAAATATTAAAAAAATGTTAAGGACTTAAATAAAAATATTTTATTTTAAGCACTATTGAATAATTTAAGCAAAAAAATTTTAAACATTTTACAAATTGTAAATAATTAAAAGTCAAGCCCTCCAAGACCTTCATGAATATGATTATCATATTTAAATAAGATAAAACAAGATAAAAAATATTTTTTAAAAAATTTGAAAGTAATAGAACTCAATTTTAAAAAATTAAATAACTTTTTTTTGAGAAAATAGCCAAAGAACCCATCTTTGATAGTTCTATTGCGTCCATTTCCAAAGAATATTCAAAATAAAAAAATCCTTTTTAAAATTTTAACCTTAATATTTACATTTTTTTTCTTGTATCTTCCTTCAAACCAATATTTTTTAATACCTATTGCATAAATCTCAAAAAATAAATCAAAATAGGTAATCATATATCTAAAATTGTCGAAGTAAATACAAAGATATAGATTTCAAAATTTTTTCCCAAAAGAAAAAAGGCCCGACAATTGGTCCCCTAGCCTGTTCTAACCCCATACCTGGGTAAGGCTGAGCCTCAAACATAACAACCTTAATCTGGCCGGGCCGGAAGCCTAGGTGATGCCCAAGCCACCCCTATTTCAGATCGACTGATTCACGCTAATTTTTTAAAGCATGCATTTTAGTGATTCGTAATTTAATTTAGGAGCTGAAATTGCTTTGCTTGCATAGGTAATGCTTCTAATGGTCTCAAGCACAGAAAAAAGATAAAGTCCAAACGCACTTACCAACAACTACGATGAAAGATGGTTAATATGATGAAGTGATGCTATTTTGTATATAATGTTTACTTCAATATTTGTGAATAACGATATAAATAGTTAAATTTAGATGAAGCCTGGCTTTCAAATTTTATTTTACATAAAAATTAAGTTTGAAGTTTTACCCATATTTAATATTTCGACTGAAAAGTATAGTATATAAATGCAATAATTTTGATACTATAGCATTTGAACCATTAATGTTTTCTACTGTAGCATATGAATTCAGGAGTCAAGAATAACAGCTTTAGTAGCAACTTGGCACTAGGACAAAATCCTGTAACAAACCATCGTAACCTCCATTTCCAATATTAATTTTGGGAAGAAAAAAAAAAGAAGAAAAAAGCTAAGAACCTATCTTCATTCAACAATTAGTCATCAATAAGGCAGTGAACACAGCATGCAATTTCAATGTATTCTGTGCAGGCTTCAATTTTAAAGTTCTCCCTGTATATATGTTTGTCTGACTAATTGCAAGAAATTATCACAAAAGCGAAGAAAAGCTTAGAGAAAAAAAATTCCAGAAGACCTCCAGTCAACCCTTTGCAGCATAGTCATTTCATGTGCGCTGCTATGCATGTCTTCTGTTCCATAATCTCAAAAGAAATAGAATAAGAATTCAACTAAACCCAACTCTAGACTGAGGGAACCCTTCCACGAAAAAAAATATTTCAAAGCATTATTCCCATACTTAAATTTTGACATCAACTTCCAACCATGATACACTGTCTCAATTTCACAGAGGATGCAGAAAACCCCACCCTCAATCAAATTCTAAGGCAATTATAGATCATCAAGTTATCTGTAACCATTTTTGCAAATTAAATGATTGCCCAGCTTAATCTCTGAGGAGTAATATTATATTAAATGCATAACATGATTTCCTAATCATTCTGAATCACAACAAAAACTTATATTGACACAGAGAGCAGCATCAACAAACATTGAAGCTCTTTCGATGTCCTGTCTTCTTAAGATCAAGAGGCGCCAACAGACCAGAAAAGAAAACCATATTGATTATCACCAAATCTCAATTCAGTTCACAAGCTCAAGACTCAAGACTAAAGAGAAAGTGCATCTATAATTGATATACAATTGGCAGTAAGCCCAGAAGTTACATAATTTACTTGGGATGCCACACAACAGGCAGCTGAGTAAGAGGTCATGTGCTGTGGACGTTTCAACAAGAGAATTCATATTCAGAACAAAGATATAAAAGACTAGATGCTCCCTATTTAGTTATTTGAATATAAGCTCTCATTCACTCATCAAAGAAGCACCCTTGTCTTCAGAATTCCTTTACATTTTAAAGAATAAACAAACAAAAAGCAGAGTAGATCTTAATATCTTATAACATAGTTGAGTCATTAATGGCCATCCTAATGAGCTATAACAACATGATAATACAATTATATAGGTGGATAACAAATATCATTCATGGACAATTGCATCCTTCAGTAGTGCAGGAACAAGCTATCAATCACCACAAATTTTTAAATGCAGGAAAAAACAAGCAAACACAATAAATAAGATCTAGAACTTCCATCCATGAAAACTTACCCAGATTTCTTGCCCCACTAAATATATTTCAAAAGGCCCCAAACTTTGGTATGAAATTATTGTTCAAAGCACGCTGATCCCATGAGCCATAAATTGGGTAGTGAAAGAGAGAGAGAGAGAGAGAGAGAGAGAGAGAGAGAGAGAGAGAGAGGGAGAGAGGGAGAGAGAGTTGTCGAGATTGGGTAGATAAACTCCTCGTACAAATTTGTCGAAACAAAATTGTTCACTTTCCAGGGCATAAATAATAGAGACCTACCACCTCCGCAAACAAGAAAAAAAAAGAAAGTGAAAACCAAGAAGCAAAATCGCGCACTATATATACATAAGGAAATTATTAAATTAGGGAATTGCGAAAAAAACTGACAGAGGTACGGAAGATCAGAACCATCATCACGCGGGAAGCTCAGTGGAATCATTGGGTTTAGAGTCGATGTCTGAGGCAACGTGAGAAATGGGCTTGGTGAACATGAGAGGGCGTTCGAAAGCCTCGTCTTCTTCATCGTTATCGATGGTGCTGAGGTTGATACAAGAGCATCGTTCTAAGGAAGCGAAGAAGGCGGAGGCCATGCTGGTGCCCAGCCAATTGGCCGCTCGATCCAGCTTCTCGCAGGATATGAAGCCACAGTTGTCGGCCATATTGAAGACGGTGAGGTTTCAGGTTTGAGTATGAGCTCAGAGACTTGATTAGAGAGGTTGGTGGTGAAGAAAGAGATGGAGTTGATGAAGGAGAAGAAGGAGGATGCTGAAACCGAATCATGCCTTTTTCTTCCTAGTCGTTCGATAAAGCAACGGGACGCGTGGCATGGATCCGTTAACGGGATTTTGCCTACAAATGACGACATGGGATTATTCCTTGAGTGTAGTTGTGGAGGACGGATTCAAAGGTTTGGTTCCGAAAGTCAACGGAGCAAATTGGTTTTGTAAAATCCAGAACTTACTTAGTTTTGGTTTATGGATGATTTGGCTGGGTTTAGGTTTGATTTGGATTTGGATTAGTTTGTGTTTTTTTTTTTACGTGATTTAAATTTTTTTATTTTGCTTTTTAAAGATGTACGTAACAATAAAAATCCAGATGTGATACAACTTAAAATATTCATCATCCTTGACAATCTTATACAACTTATAAATTATTTTTTCTCTTAATTATCTGTTATTTGTATAATTAATTAACTATTTACAAATATCAAATTAAATCTCATATAAAAAATCAAATCACTAATTTTGATTTATTATTATTTTATTATATTTATTAAAACTGCACATTAAATATATATGATAACTAAATTTGTTAGTTTTAGCTAGGAGATAAAATAAGAAAATGCAGCATATTGGTTTGGTTTAATTCAATTAAAGTGGAGTTAAATCATTGGAAATCAAAAATCAAACTGATTTAATCGATTTTTACATATAAAAAATCAATTTAAACTTATCTCTTTTGGTTTTAACCAGTTTAGTTCAATTTTAAAAACTTTTATTGTGTAAAATCAAGTTAATATGATACTCTAACTTTTTTTTTAAATCATAGCTCCATTTGTTAATGAAAAACTCTTTTTTATTTTAAAATTTATAAAAAAATATTTACATTTTTTTAAATTAAGTAAATATTTTAATTTTATATATTACACATCTTTATATTTTTATAACAACATTCATATAACTTTAAATTTAAAAAAATAAAAAAATAAAAACATGAGTTGGTCAATAATTAAGATACACAAAAATGCAATGTGTATGTCCTATAATATCATGTAACTCTCACCTTTCATTTAGTTATAATATCTCGTCTATTGATACTCAATACTATGTTATATTTATTAAAAAATAATAAATGAAATGTTAAATTTAAATGATTTTAAATATATATATCATATATTAATTGGTTATATTTAAAAAGTTGTATTAGGCTTTTTTTAATAAAAAAATAAAGTTTCTTGTAAGGTTTTTTAAAAATGTAAATGAGAGTTTTGTAAGTTTTAAAAATAAATAGGAAGAAAGTTTAAAATAAAATTAAAAAACATATAAGAAGGTTAAAGAATTTTATTTTTGAATGTAAATGTGATTTTTATAAGTTTTAAAATTCAATAAAAGGTACGTATGAAATCGAAATAATTGAATGGAGAGCAAAATCGTTCTTTTTGATTTATTTTCAATGTTTTACTCTATAAATAAAACTTCATATCATTATTAAATTGATAATTACGTGACATAATTTTAATTTATTGATATTACCACATGTGACTAGTTGACAACTTAAGTTTTAAGAATTATATATTTTAAAAGTATAAATTGTGGCTGATTTGACAAATTTGTAAGATAAACTTGTAAATTTTTTTAATTAGATTTTACCATAGATAATTTATTTTTAATAAATAAAAAGTTAATTAAAAGGAATACAAAACTCATATGATATCAATGCAATTAAAAAAGGAAAATTGGAGAGAACCAAAATTATTGAAGAGGTGCTGGTGCTTATCTGGTGGGCCTGGGGGCCCACGACGAGACTGTAGCAGTTATCAGCCTCTCTGGATAACCTGAAAAACTGGTGTGTGATGTTTGTGCACCTAGTGGACCCCATTGTTTAAATAAATAAATAAATATATATATATATATATATATATATATAGTAATAGCAATTTACAGGCTAAAAATAATATATTTCAAATCTTATTTTTATATATGTACGGATTATAATTTAAAATTTTAAGTTGAACATATATATTATAAAATTTTAATTTTTAAAATTACTTTAAAGAATTTTAAGACAAAAATTTTAATTTGAAATTCAAAAATATAATTCTTTTTGCTAACTTTAAATTTTTAGTCATAAAATTATTCAAAGTAATTTTAAAATTTAGCATTCTTTAATATATATAAATATCTTTAATTTAAAATTCTAAACTATAATTCTAGAAATTTAATCCTTCAACGAAACCATTGGTCTCGCAAATGGAAATGCTGCCACAACTCTAAAGCTATTGTGACAGGCGACAAAGGAGGGTTACGGGATTAAAAAATGTTAATATTTTTATTAAAAGTAAAAAAATATAATTTTTTACCTAGAGATATTATGATGTTTTTTTTAATGTTATTTTTTTCTTGCATTAATTATATTCAACTAAACAATAAAATACAATAATATTCTTATTTCTTTTTGTATTATATCAAATATAATTATGAGTTCTATGTTTTTATTTTATATTTATTCCAATAAAAATCATTTCTATATATTAAATGTAACTTTGAGTTTAGGAAAAGTTTACAAGAATACATTTGGACGAGATATAATAATAATATTTTTTTTTTTTGGTTTATGAATTCATAATAAGGAGAGTAAAATTAAGAATTTTTAACTAATTTAAAAAAAATTTGACTGACAAAATTTTTTTCGAAAATAAAATATTTAACCACCCATTTCCTCTCTTTTCTTTTCCTTTTGAACTACTTCTCTTTCTTATCCTTCCCACCTCTTAAATATTTAAAAACTAATTGACAACTACGTGTCGTTGATTGAACTTTAACGAATATAAAGATTTGCGTTTAACAATTAATTAGTCGTTAACTAACATTCCAACTAGGGTGGGAGCATGTCAAACCAAAAAAAAAAAAAGGAGACCTACTTCGCATTCTGAATTATCATTAAATAAATAATGTGGTATAAGTGGGGATGATTGTAATTTGAGTCATATGCTAATTTGAAAGATTAAAATTTCAGCTTTTCCATTATAATTAGATTTTAATTTTATATCCTTAAAATTTATTTTCTATGATATAATTTCATTAGCTATTCTATAACAATAGTAAATAGAATGAAGGATGGGATTCAATGAAAGAGTTCAATTGTTATATATCTATCTATCTTAAGAATAAAATTTTATTTTGATCTTGTAGAAGTAGGATGTTTTTCAATTTAGTTTCTCATAAAATTGTTTTATCAATTTGGTTACTAATACAATTATTTTCTTAATGTGGTTTATCATATATAAATTTTTCTTAATTTCTTTCCTCACAAATAAAATTGTTATTAAAATTTTTTATTAATTTATTGTAAATGAAATTAATAAATGTAATGACATGTAACATTTTTTTAATAACTTATAAATAATGTTCTTTTATTAATCTACTGTTAATTATTTTATAATTGATTGATAAAAAAATATTATTGATAATAATTCTACTTGCAAGAGATTAATTTGAGAAATACCTATTTATGAGGGCCTAAATTAAAATAAAAAATTCATATATAAAAAAAATCAAATTGAGAAAGCAATTTTATAAGGAACTAAATTGAGGAATATTTTATTTATGAAAGACCAAAATACTTTATTTATGAAAAACAAAAATAAAGTTTTAATCATATGTCTTAACTTTATATTACTTTGATGAATAATTTTGTTTGCATTTAATCATTTATTTCAGTTCTAACTTTATAATAATTATTTATTTCAGTCATATATCTTCTATTTTTTCTATAAAAAAAAATCATAGCTCCATTATTTTTAATGAAAGCTCCATTTTAATTTTAAATTTTTTTAAAAAAATTCTTTTTATTTTTAAAAATCCAGTAAATATTTTAGTTTTATATATTACACATTTTTCTAAGTTTATAGAAATTTTTCTTTATATTTTTATAATACAATCATATAACTTTAAATTAAGAAAAATAAAAATGTAAAAGCATGAGTTAGTCAATAATTAATATACATAAAAAGCATAATGTATATATTCTATAATTTCATGTAAGTCTAGTATTTGATTTAGTTATAATATTTCGGCTACAGAAAAATAATATCAATACACAAGAAAAAGTAATATTTATAAAAAAATTAAATTAAATGTCAAATTAAATGAATTTAAAAATATCAAAAATTTATTTACACACACACGCATATACATCATAGATTAATTGGTCATATTTTAAAAAGTTGTATTAGACTTTTTTTAATTAAAAAATAAAGTTACTTGTAAGGTATTTTTAAAATATAAATGACAATTTGTAGGTTTTCAAAATAAATAGGAGGAAAGTTTAAGATAAAATTAAAAAGATATATAACAAGGTTAAGGAATTTTATTTTTGAATGTAAATGTCATTTTTATAGGTTTCAGAATTGAATAAAAGGTATGCATGAAATCAAAATAATTGAATGGAGAGTAAAATATTTTATTCTATAAATAAATCGTTCTTTTTATTTATTTTCAATATTTTACTCTATAAATAAAACTCCATATCATTATTAAATTGATAATTCTATGATATAATTTTAATTTATTGATATTACCACATGAGACTGGCTTTTTGGTAGAACTATTTGATAGCTTAAGTTTTAAGAATTATATATGTAAACTGCGGCTGATTTGACAAATTTGCAACGTAAACTAGTAACTTTTTTTTACCTTTTATTTTACCATAGATCATTTATTTTTAATAAATAAAAAGTTAATTAAAACGAATAAAAAACCGATATGACATCAATGTGCAGCTATTGGCGCCTGTTAGATAACTTGAAATACCGGTGGTGCTGTTTGCACACTTGGTGGACCTCACTGTTTAAAAAAAAAATACATATATATAATAATAATAATCATATCAATTTATAACTTAAAAACAACGTTCTTCAAGCCTTTTACATATATATATATATATATATATATATTATAAGATTTTAAATTTTAAAATTATTTTAAAATACTTTAAAAAAAAAAAAATTAATCTGAGGTCTTAAAATATAATTTTTTGCTTCATTTAAAATTTTGATCTTCAATTTATTTGAAATAATTTTAAAATTTAATAATTTTTAGCACATAAATATGTTGATCTTAAGATCCTAAACTATAATTCTAGAAATTTAGTAATTCAACGATACCATAGGCCTCGCAAGTGGAGATCTTGCCACAACTCTGAAGCTATTGTTTACGATCCATGAGGGAGGAGACTTCGTCGTCCATGACAAAAGTGGGTCACAAGATTGAAAAATGTTAATATTTTTTATTAAGAGTAAAAAAAAGAAGAAGCATGATTTCATTATTTTTTACCGAAAGATATTATGATTTTTTTTGTTTACCATTCCTCTCTATTTTTGCATTAATTTTATTCAACTTAATAATAAAATAAAATAATATTTTTATTTCTTTTTATATCATATCAAATATAATTATAAGTTCTCTAAAATTTAATTTTATTCTCATTCTTATAAAAATAATTTTGATATATTAAATGTGATCTCAAGGCTTTAACGAAAGTTTACAAGAATACATTTAGATGAGGGATGATGATGATAATGATGATGATAAAAAGATTTTATTGAAATATATATATATTTTTTTAATGAATTCATAATAAGAAGAGTAAAATTAAGAATTTTCAACTAATTTAAAAATGTTGATGACAAAATTCTTTTCAAAAATAAAATATTTAACCACTCATTATTTATTCTTTTTTCTTTCCCTTTTTGAATTACTTCCTTTTTCTTATCCTTCCCAACTCTTAAACATCTAAAATCTAATTGACAACTACGTGTTGTTGATTGAGCTTCAATGAGTCCGAAGATTTGAGCTCAACAATTAATTAGTCGTTAAGTAACATTCCAACTTGGGTGGGAGCGTCTCCAAATAATTTAAAAAAAAAAAGTGACCAACCTGGCATTCTGAATTATCATTAACACTAAGTTTGGATAAAGAGAAGAAAAGTGAAGAAAGATAAAAAAGAAGAAAAAGAAAAATGAAAAAGTTGCTTTCTCTTTATATATTTGGATAAATAGAGAAAAAATATAAAAGAAATAAAATTTGTTAATTTATAAATATAATAATGTTCTCGTTGTCTAATATTAAGTATTTGTGTTGAGAGATAATTTAAAAGGATAAATAGTGAAAGAGTTTTCTTTCAAAATTTATTTATATTTAAAAAAATGTTTTGACGGGATCCATTATTATTTTATCCCAAACTTTTTTCTCTTTCTTAATTTTGTCTTCAATCCAAATAAAAAATATATATATTTTCTCTCATGTTTTTTCATCTAATTTTCTCTTTCCTCTCATTTTCTCCTCATCCAGGTGATAAATGAATCATGTGTATAAGTGGGGATGATTGTAATTTGAGTCATATGCTAATTTGGAATATTAAAATTTTAGCTTTTCCATTATAATTACATTTTAATTTTATATCCTTAAAATTTCTTTTTTTATGGTATTGTTTCATTAACTACTCTATAACAATAACAAGTAGAATTGAGGATGGGATTCAATGAAAGAGTTCAATTCATATAAATATAAATATATATATATATATATAAAGTAAAATTTCTTTTTGATCATCCCTCATAGATAAAATGTTTATCAATTTAGTTCATCACAAAATTATTTTTTAATTTGGTTTATTATATATAGATATTTATCAATTTATTTCCTTATAAATAAAACTATTATAAATAATATTTTTTTAATTTGCTGTAAATAAAATTAACAAATGTATTAATATATAACATTTTTTAACAACTTATAAATCATGTTCTTTTATTAATATATTATTAATTTTTTATAGAAGATTAATAAAAAAATATTGATAATAATTTTATTTGCAAAGAACTATTTTGAGAAATATATATTTGTGAATGATTAAATTAAAAAAAAATTCTATATATGAGGGGTTACATTAAAAATTACTCTATTTTTGAAAGACTAAAATAAAGTTTAAGTCATATATCTTAACTTTATACTATCATGAAGAATTTTGTTTGCATTTAATCATCTATTTCAGTTGTAGTAATTATTTTTTTATTTATTTTTGAAATATATCATGACTTTAGGTGTTCAAAATTTATTTATAAATATATAACTTACGCCAGCCTCAGTTTATAAATAATTATTAGGTTCATTAGAAACTAAAAAGGTTGTTGCAATAAGATACAATAAAAATCGCTAGCTTGAAGAATGGTATATGATCTAATGGTAACTTAAAGGATAAGAACTTCAAATAATAGAGTTCATGTCGTTTCCTTTCTTTTTGGCTTTTAATGATATTAAGTTTTTGTTCATCATAACGATCGATCATAACTTACTTGCAAAGAAAATTTAGCTCCTTTTAATAAACCTGCATTTCTCATAATTCCCATTAAAACATTACTGTTATAAGATTTTACGATCAATTTCCAATAAAAGTTCCCTTCCACTTTAAGTTATAACTATCATATGATTTAAATATGAATCTTATAAATTTTCTCAATATATACATAGATGAATTATTAAGCTTGACTAAAAAAGTATAAGTAAAATTTGGCCTAATAAAATGTTGCCATTATATAGAAGGAAATAATGAAATAGTAAAGATAAATTAGAAAAAAGGTTTGATCAGATGTATTATTATGAGTTTAAATTTAGTTTTATTAAATTAAGATTATGCTTATAAATTTTTTAATTTTTGATATATATATATATATATATATATATATTTGTTATTATGAATAGGATGTTCTCAAACTTGGTTCAAACGTCGAAAAACCCGACACTTGAAATGCTAAAAGGTCTACGCAACTTTGTTGAGTTTGTCTATCATTATTTTCATTAATAGAAATTATATGTTATTTTTAAATTAAAATTTAATTTCAAAATGAATACATAAAATTTAAAATATAATAAATTATTTTTTTAACTTTAAAATAAAAAAAATTAAATTTTAATTAAAATTAATTATAAAAGACCACATGATTTTTACATAACATTATATATATGTATTTTCATCTTAATTATAAAAAGAATTTAAAGTTTTAATTTATTTTAATCCAAAATTCAAGGAGATATTATTTTATATTTTAAAATTTATGTACTAATTTTATAATTGAATATTAATTTGGAAAATAAATAATTTTTTATTAATTGTAATTTTTTGTTGACAATATAATTCACACGACATTCACTTCATTTTTTAAGATTAAAATAAACATAATGACCAAATTTGATCCCTCTTCGTACCTTTTTCTCTATTTTCTTTTTTCTTTTTAACTCCTTCAGTTTTATTTGTAAAAAAATTATTACTTTTAATTTATTACCTCATTCTTTTAATTTTTTTTCATTTACTGAAAGCCTTAAACAACCACTAGTATTTAATATTCACCAGCAAATTTGTAATTTTTTATTCCAGTTACAAGTGGTAGTTGAGGATTTATGATTTGTAACAAACAAAACGAATATCCTACAACGTTACACGTATCACAGAAACCTTCGCCGAGTGAGCAAATTTTGCTGAGGAGTCAGAACAGGAAAAAAGACGAAGAAGAAAGAAACTGTAGAAAGTATCGAGGCTTTCTCTGCAACTCCAATACCCAAGGAACCCCATAACCGGCAATAATGGATTTTGTGTCTCTGTTCTTACCCTTTTTCTTTGTGAAGCTTGTCCTCAAATTAAAGTTTCCAGACTCAATGATCATAAGGAGTCTCTTCCAAGCAACCTTCCACCACTATCCTCACTAATCGATTCCATCATCTAACCTCACTTTTCCTTTTACTCCCTTTACCCCACTTTCCATAATTCTATATTCAATTCCGTCTTTCTCTCATGTAAATATATACCGATTAGGACGCCATAGCCAAGCAATCTCACCCTCGGTTTTTCTTCTTGTTTGGCCATTTTATATTGCCGAAATTCATTAGCGATTTGAATCTTGGGCCTCCAAATTACAGGAGATAATTTCTCTATTTGTTATTTATTAGAACCCAAATCCAAGAAACTGAATTGTGAATTGTGGGTCGTCTTCAATTTGACGCCATGCCGGGTCTAGTTGCCACGAAAACCCCACCTCATACGACGCCGTTAGGTGTCTCCGTTACCGATTATTCCAACGGTGGCGAACACAGAACCCCATCGCCCCTAGTGAAGCGCACCTCCAAGAAGGCACCGGAAAAGCTGATTACAGACGATTCCTCCCCTGACAACCCGGATCTGGGTCCGTTTCTTCTGAAGCTAGCCCGAGACACGATAGCTTCGGGGGAAAGCCCGAACAAGGCGTTGGACTTTGCGATCCGGGCATCCAAATCGTTCGAGCGATGTTTGGGTCCGGGTCTGGAGCTTGCTATGTGCTCGCACGTTGTAGCCGCGATCTACAGCAGTTTGGGACGGTTCGGGGAGGCGATTCACGAGTTGGAGCGGTCCATTGAGTTTCCGGATCTTGGTAAAGGGTCGGATCACGCCATGGCGAAGTTTTCCGGGTACATGCAGTTAGGGGATACGTATTCCATGATCGGGCAGCTGCAACGGTCCATTAAGTGTTACGAGTCGGGTCTGGAGATCCAAATGGAGGCTCTAGGAAAGTCCGACCCGAGAGTCGCTGAGACTTGCAGGTAAAAGTCACGCAATTCTACAGTTCTGTACCTTTCACTTTAATGCGCCTCTTGGCTCACCATATGCATCCATGTTGGACAGAGGTCGGTCCTGGTCTAATCAATTGATGTGATGTTTATTGATTGTTAAGCTATTTATAAATTATAAATTATAGAAAAAATTACCTCTCCTCAAGTGCCATTTTTTCAAAGTTGATAAAGTTTCTCACAAATAATTTTTTTTTAAGTTATGTTGAAAATAAAAAATGGAAATGTTGGAGGCTTCGGCAAAAAGATGCAATTTCAGATGGCCTATTCTCATAACTTGAGAGGCTCTTTGGTAACATCAAGAAATTAAAAAAAAAAATTATAAAAAAACTATATATTTTTATAATCATTATTTAATAATATTTATTTTTATTATTTTCAAATTAAAGGCATAACAATTATTTTCATTTATAAAATTATTTTTTATTTTTATTTTTTTTTTCTTAACAATTCTATATACCAAAACAGAATTTGGATGCAATTAGATAGCTTTTTTTTTCTTCTATTTTTAAAACATATATAAAACTTTCACTGAAATAAAAATTATTTAATACTTTCATCTAATTTTAATTGTTTTATTAAAATACACTTGATTTAAATTTTTTTAATTGAAAAAACATATATTTTGGTTAATAGAAAGTATTTTAGTTAAAAAAATTTAATTTTTAAATTAAAATATAAAGTAAACTTTTGTTTCAAAAGAAATTTGTATAATTTTATTCTAAATTTTATTCATAGTGTGTATGACTAAAGAATGAAAAGTTAATAGAATTTTATAATTAAAATTTTAAATTATGTATAAAGAATATTAATTAGTGAATTCATATGAATTAGGTCTATAGAAAATTGTCTAGATGGATTACCCAACATGTCAGGGTACTTCACCCAAATTTTTATTTCTTTAATCTATTTAATGCTAATTATTTTTTTTCCTCCTTTTGACTTTGGTGCCCCACATATTCGTTAGTTTATTATTATTATTTTTTGCCCATACGATTAGAAGATCTAATTTTATATATCGGTGGCTTTGAGATTTGGGTTAATCATACTTTGCCCATATGATTGCAAGAACCACTCTTATTCATAGGTAGCTTTGAGGTTTAAATTAGTTATTTTTTGTTAACGACGCTACTTAATTTAGTTTTGAGTGAGCCATAGGGATCAAAAATCAGGGAAGCTTTACCATTAATGGTATCTTATGAAATTTTTTTCTTGTTAGATTCACCACGTCTGACCCTACAGCTCTTGATATTAAATGGTCATTACATCCCCGTTGACACGTCGTGTTGCGTTTTTGTTAAATTTTTTCTTGTTAACTAAGGCCACAAAATGGTTGTTGAAGTGAGAAAATTTTAGGTAAACCTGGTGAACAAAATAGTTTATTTAAAGACATAATTTATGATAAAATTTTGTAGTATCACTTGATCTATGTGGTCGACCTAAACCCTACCAAATGGAAAAAAGCCTATTGTTATTGTATTGTTATTCTTATTGGTGTACAAAATAATTAATAGATCAAGTCAATTATTATTAAAAACATATAAATATGTCAACGGTGGATGTCATTTAAAGGTATGTTTGACATGCTATCAACTTTACTAATTTTTTGTGCAAGAATTTCTCTGTTGGAGTCTACTATGACAGTGATATTTCCATTGCTGCCTCACAAACTAGAGATGTAAATGGAAGCAAATAATGAATATATTTTGACTCTTGTACTTGAAAAAAATGCGGCAGAAAATTGCTGCATCTTTGAACATGTACATCAAATGGCATCATTTGATGAGGAACTGAGTTATTGAGGTGAATGAATAGCTTTAAGATAGGAAGGGAAAAGGAGAGAATGGTAAGGGAGAATGTTTCACACATTGTTTAATCTTCTTTTTCTGTTCCGCTGAAATGGAGAGCTTAAATGTTGCATAAAAGAGTGGACTTGTCTATATAGTACTTGACAACAAAGATTTTACTTAGAATTCAATTGATAAACCTTTTCAATTATTCCACTATTGAGAGCCATTCCGTACACTATAAATCCAAAATTGCAGCAACACTTTCTTCACTCTGACACTACCTATGGACCCTATTTTTGACATTTTTCAGATATATTATCTCTTTGTCTCGTCTGTTTATATCTATTTATTTTGTTATCTCTTTGTTTATTTGGTTTCAATTGGTTAACAACATTAGTTTTCTGCACTTGATGATTCGTTATGTATAATACCATAATCTATTGAGATGGTTTTGAAATTTGCCCATAATAATTGGTTTCCTGATAGGTACCTAGCTGAAGCCCATGTTCAAGCTATGCAATTTGATGAGGCAGAGAATTTCTGCAAGAAGGCTCTTGAAATTCACAGGGAGCGTAGCTCCCCAGCTTCCCTTCCAGAAGCAGCTGATCGGCGCCTTATGGCCCTCATATGTGATGCAAAGGGAGATTATGAATCAGCACTTGAGCACCTTGTCCTAGCTAGCATGTCAATGATTGCCAATGGGCAAGACAACGAGGTTGCGGCTATTGATGTTAGCATTGGCGATATTTACTTGTCACTCTGTCGTTTTGACGAGGCTGTCTTTGCCTACCAGAAAGCTCTCACGGTGTTCAAATCCACCAGGAGTGAGAATCACGGTTCTGTGGCATTAGTGTACATTCGCCTTGCTGACCTTTACTACAAAACGGGGAAATTACGAGAGTCGAAATCCTACTGTGAAAATGCCTTAAGAATATACACCAAACCTCTGCCTGGAACCATCCCCGAAGAGATTGCCAGTGGGTTAACTGAAATCTCTGCCATCTATGAAGCTCTGAATGAGCCTGAGGAGGCACTGAAACTCTTGCAGAAGGCAATGAAGTTATTGGAGGATAACCCTGGACAGTATAGGACAATTGCAGGAATTGAAGCACAAATGGCTGTGATGTTCTACATGGTCGGGAGGTACATGGAGGCTCGGAAATCTTTTGAGAGTGCTATCACCAAGCTGAGGGTTAGTGGGGAGAGGAAATCTGCCTTTTTTGGAGTTTTATTGAACCAAATGGGGCTGGCTTGTGTGCAACTGTACAAAATAGGGGAGGCAGCCAAACTTTTTGAAGAAGCAAGAGAGATATTGGAGCAGGAGTGTGGGACATATCATTTGGACACTCTAGGAGTGTATAGCAACCTTGCAGCAACTTATGATGCCATGGGAAGGTTAGCATTATTTCGTAGTTATTTTCTCTCTGTGTCACTCTGACACCATTATGTTTCTTAAGTTCACTATGGCTTTTGTTTGGTTTTTCCCTTGCATTCTCAATGGCATATGTCATCTTGCAAACACACGGATAATTATCTTACACGGACTTTTATCACTTGAAGTGACATTTGGTATGTCAGTATCCTAATTTTCCATGTACTTGGAGCTGAGTATATACAGAATTTCAATAGCCTGCTATTTAGGACATACGAAACACATAAAATTTAAAATTTTTATATTTGTTGTGGATTCCTAGTGTCTGGGAATCTAACTTTCCACAAACCAAACAGCACCTAAAGCGTTTTCTTTCTTTAAACCGCTGAATGTGGTAATCTCTCATTCATTGCCCCAGAAGGTCATGATTATCACTCGTTGTGCTTGAGACATATATGTCATGGCATGTCATGAGAACCGCGTAATTCTTCTTCCAGCAGTTTTTACTCATAAAAGGTTTTAATATGCAAGCATATTTGCGTCTTTGCATAGAGGAATTGAAACCAGTTTGTTTAGTGATCGATGAAATATTGAATTTCTGAACATGTGATGTTGATTACTTCTTGGTGGGTTAAAATTAGTTTTTTCCTTTTTTTTTTTTATTTTGGTTTATGGTGTGAAATGTACAGGGTTGACGATGCCATTGACATATTGGAGCAGATACTAAAGATGAGAGAAGAAAAGCTTGGAACTGCAAATCCAGATGTTGAAGATGAAAAGAAAAGACTATATGAGCTTTTGAAAGAAGCAGGAAAGGTTCGGAATAAAAAGGGAAAATCACTCGAAAATCTTATAGATTCCAACTTTCTAAAGATGAAGAAGGAAGGAAGAAAGAGATGGGCTGCATTTGGTCTGAGAACTTAAAGAAGAGGTCTTGTCTTAACTCTATTTCCTCCTAAGTTCTTTTGTCCAAAAAAAAAAAAAAAAGAAGACCCCTCTCTCAATTCGTTCTCTAGGAGAATGTGTAAAGGTTTCAGATTGAAAGAGCTTTCCTTTTGCTTTATATTTTCTATTCTCACTCGTTTTTGTTTCCTCCTTTCTGATTCTCCTATTTTTTGAGATCTTTTTCTCAGTGATGCGATTATTGTTCAGCAGAAGATAAAACCAGATTCTGAGTAACCAAACTTTTGCTTCTGCACCTTGTTGGTTTGTCTTGCTGTTTTTGTCCTTTGCTCTGAAGCAACGAATGTCTAAAGAGGCATTGTGAAAAATAATACTGTGCTTAAAGAAGAAATCAACAGTGCAGATTCAATCTTGTTTCAAGCCATGAGCAAAAATTACTAACCCATTGTTGGTTGGAGGGTTTTGGAGGGGAGGGAACTCTCCCCCTTGTTTGGTATAGAAAAATTGGAGGGGAGGGAAAGGAACCCTTTCAAAAATTACTAAATCCCTCCAAACCCTTCCCTCCAAAAGTGGGAGTTTTTGGAGGGGAAAGAAATTTTTTGGTTTTGTTTGACCAAATTATCTTTACTTTGCTTTTACTTCAAATATAATATAGATTTTATTTTTTTTAATAGGGTTCAAGATAACTTTTTATAAAAATAAAAAATATTTTTGAATAAAAATAAAAAATATATTTTTTATAATAGAAAGTAAGAAATTTTTTTTAATAAAAATATCTTAAAAATAAAAAAAAATTTATTTTAATATCATAAGAGTATAATTGTCCATTAATCTCTTCCCTCCCTTCCCCTCCAAATCAACCAAACAACATATCATTAAAACCCTCCCCTCCCCTCCATTAAAATCCCTCTCCTCTCCTCCCCTCCATTGAACCAAACACTCCCTAATAAATTTCCTTTGTACTATCATGTCTTTCAGACGAATTCATTTTATTTGTGTAACAAAAAAGAAGAAGAGTTCAGATTGCCACTGTCAAATGCAAACACAACGGTCAGGCTAGGTTTTGTTAACTACTAACCAACCATAAAGCGTGAGCATTTCAAAAAAATTAGTCATTCATGTTCAGCATATGTCAGACACTTGTATCAGATGCATCGTATTGTACACGGACATTTCATATATATTTTAAGAGAAAACTTAAGCATACTTTTTAAATGTTTGTAATCAAATTCTTCCTTAAAAACATCAAAAGGATAGATTTTTTTTTTACGGCTTAGCATTGTATAATTGAGTCTTTTGATATAAAGCTCTTTCACATGTTATGTTACTTAAGGAATTTTACTTGAGTTTTATCCTTTATTTTATTGCCTCGGTGTCAGTTGAGTGCTTTTAGGGTATTATAAAACATTATCCTTATTTTGTTTCCTTCCATTCTTCTGATTTTATGTGCTCTTGGTCTGTGGTCTGATTAAACATCTGTATACATTTTTTCCAGGTACTTGTAAAACAAAGCACAGAAGATTGAGACGAGAGAAGTCAGCATACGGAACATCTTCGACTTGAAGATGATCAGCACGTAGCTACAAATGACAGTGGATTGATGGAAGTTTTGAATTCCATATTAGGAAGATTTCTTCTCCATATGTTGCAGTCAAGGATTGGTTAGGGTCATAGTCATTAAAGGGGTTAACCACGTGAGATTGCTATATGCAGCGAGTCAAACCGAAGCTATCTAACTTTTTTGTTTCTTGTTTTCAATTTTCAATGATAGGAATTGGAACAGTGAGGAAAAATAACAGACTATACTACTAGACAACAATGCTCCTACTCGGATACACCTCTTCCTGGTCAGTTTCATATTTTAATTATCAGAAAAAATAAAGGTATTATGAGAGTTGAACGAATTTGTGTTAAGAGAGATATATAGTTCAATGACAATTGCAGACGTCTCTTTTAAAAACTCCCTATCTATATCTAGATTTCCTTTGTTTTTGAGAATCTGGGGGCTTGTTGGTAAAAGTAAAAGTAATATGAGATCAACTTTTGAGATTATTTTTTGATTCTTTAGACGTTTGTTATTTAATGCTCTTAAATAGAATTATAATATATAGATTACTTTTTTTTAAAAAAAAATCAATGTTGTGATGTTGAATTGTAAGAATTGTACGTATGTTTTCATTAAAAATAAAAATAAAAATCACACAAGTTTTGTTCTTTAAAACGTTCATGTTGATTGAATAATTGATTATTCAACATTCCTAAATTGTGTGCATTTGTCGAGTAGGACATGTACATCTTACAAAGTGTCGTGGGAAGAAAAATTCTCAGGTCTTGTTTGGTAATATAACGGAAAATGAAAGGAAAATAAAAAATTTTATATGATATCTATTTTGTTCTTATAATTATTAGTCAATTATTATTTAATATTATTTATTAATTAGTATTTAATCATTAAAAATAAGAGTATTAAAATTATTTTTTATTTATAAAATCACATTTTTTTATTTCATTTTTATTTATATATCTAAATTTTTAGATACTAAACGAGAAATATAGAAAGCTATTGATGTCAAAGAAAACATCTTTAAAATTGTTTCAGACAAAATTGTCTTGAATAAAATTTAACAATACCTTAATTTGGATATTAAAAGAGAAACATCTTATCAAAAGAATAATAAATATCTTCTCTAAATTGTGTTTAGATATTTATCACTTTCAACCATTTTGGACTGGAATACCTTGAAAATGATAGGTATGATTCAAATCCCTTGTAGAAGAAAAAGAGTCTGGATCTTTTATCGTCATAAATTGATTGCATGTAATATAAAAAGAGATAAAAAAAAAAGAATAGATATAAAAAAATATATCTCATATATACTCAGATCACTTTATATCACTTTTTTTTAACTAAATAATTACAAAAGATTCAATTTAAAAAATAAATATAAAAAAGATATCTCATATCTACTCACATTTCTTTGTATCCCTCTTTTTCTAACTAAATAATTACAAAAGATTCAATTTAAAAAATAAAAAAGTGTGGTTGGATCTCACTTACCAAATTAATGGGAGATCTCTTCTATTTGCTTGACCCTGGACAGTGACTAACCAATACTCCATTTGTCTACCTTTGAAAAACCAAATTGGGTCACAGTGGTTAGGTCCTCTGTCCCAACAGTGAGGGTAAGACATATGGGTGCTATCCTTCCTTTTTTCCACTAACCCCATCATCTTGATTCTGTCTTTACTCGCCACATCCACGCATCTTTCTTTGAAAACTCAGCATCCAAGAAGTTATGCAGCAACATAAATTATTGGGACTAGACTAACTATTTACTTCTTAAATTCTTAATTTTATTTAACTTTTTTTTTATATGACAAGGGTATTTCCGAATCAATTAAGACTTAGAATAAATTCTTTTAAGTACTAACTCCAAAGTTTAAACCTAATTAAGTAATTAAAGTCGAGAGTACATTTTCTTAATCACTTAGTCAACATCTTAGAATTAACTTTATTTAGCTTTAATTTTAGAAAATTAGTTCACATTTTAAATAGTTTTTAAAATAACGAATTTTTTATATATTAGTTCTAAGTCCAAAATGTTAAAAACCACTAATGTGCGATGATTTATTATTTTGCACAAAATTTTTAAATAATACTAAATCTAAATAAGTTAGTTTAGTCAATTTTTTTAGTAAACGAAATTAATCATAAAAAAAATTATAAAAATGTGTTTAAGAGGAAGCTTCCTGAGAAGGAAACTAATATAGTTGTCAATAACGTAACAACTTCTTCATCCTCTCTAGTTCGCTCTATATATCTATTTGATATGGTGTCTAAGCTTAGACATCATCTTGCATTATTCCCAAGAAGATGGAAGCGAAAACCCAGCAACCATGCGCAGCTTGCAGGATGCTACGCCGGAGATGTGACAGTAAGTGCCTCCTCGCACCATACTTTCCGGCCGATGAGGTTGACAAGTTTGCTGTAGTTCATAAAGTCTTCGGTGCCAGCAACGTTATCAAAATGATTCAGGTACCTTCTTGCCATGCACTAGCAATATCTCATCAACAACGTACGGTTTAATCTTCAAAGTTTCAACATCTTCCATTAGTCTGTGGTAGTGTATAAAGCATGTCATTCAAATTCTTATGGTTTGTTATGATAATACTTAACTATATAAAATGGTATTTTTCATTTAAATTTTGATAAAAATAATAAACGCTAAGGTTCACAGGATAAGTTATTTTATTGTTAAATGTCTATATCATTTGTATAGTTTATAAATAATTTTTCAGTGTTAATTATGAGGTTGTTGTTGAGATTTGATTTCAATTTCTACATGCAATCTGAATTTTGATTTTAAAAAATTATAAAATTATTCAAGCTACAATTAAGATATATTTTTAATATCCTCATGTGATTATTATTTTTCATTAAAATTAAGGCTAAGAATATCACTATCAATTAAACAAATCCCCCTAAAGTTAAAAGTTTAAACCATAGCATCACTCTGTAGTTTACCCTATATATTTTATTCTGTGCTTACTTGTTTTCCGATTATATCATATGACTGAATTGGCAAAGCCAAAAAGATGCCAAATGAATTTATATGAATCATATGAGAAGCTAGGAAATTAAGGTATAGTTAATCAATATCATAATTATTTAACTAATTATTTTATTTTTGGTTAATCAACGAAGATGGTGGAGGAGACGAAGAGGGAGGATGCAGTGAAAGCCATGGTGTACGAGGCAATGTCGAGGGTGAGAGATCCAGTGTATGGCAGCGCAGGAGCTATTCTGCGGCTGCAGAAGATGGTTCAACAGCTCAAGGTGGAGCTGGAAACAATGAATGCTAGGGTTTCAGACGTGCAAGAACAAAGAGACCAGTTGCTGAGGAATATTCATACCAACAGATCTTTTCATCTTCACGATGATGATGATCCTGTGTTTCCTATCAATGTTGACCCTTTCTTTGATGACTATTACGCTACTTTCTCATCAGACCCACTTGAATTTCCTGTACAAGGTGACTGGGTGTTGTAGATTAATTTCTTTATTTATTTTATTACGTATACAGGAGCTGTAGGATCTAGAAAGCGAGAATTGAAAAGGAATAGAAGTCGAATGCAGACATATCAAACTCGCTTTAATCTTTTAAAGAGTGAAAGCATCATGTAAACCATTCACTCGTTGAATCTTCTATATATTGTGGGCCAGATTGCATATATATTTAACTAATGTGTACTCCTCCAGTTAAAAACAAGCCATGTCCAAACTAGATTAGAGAATTCATAAACAAATTTCTTATGAACCGACCCTAAAGGAAATTATTAGAATTCAAACTTTAAACAGATTATACATGACCATATGTTCTCTTTTACTATTAGACTAATTTCCTGGAATTTTTAACAAATTAATATATACTGAGAAAATGATAAGATGGTATTCTAGGATCACTTATATATCTACCTAGCTTGCAAACGGAGGTGATATCTATATATATGACTACTCTGGTCATTCAAAGAATGTCTTGCGATCACATTTAATTACTCATTTTTGTATATTATGATTAACTTAAAAGAAAAAGTGAGAAAAGTGGTTAAAATATATACGCTATTGACGCAGATAATTTTGAAAGTGTCAACTAATAATATATCGAAATGGTGTGAACACAAATTTTGCGAAGAGAAGTGATCTTCTTCTCAATTTGTTCATGTTAAAATTATTCATCTCAAATTAGTGGAATAGGAAGCTAAAAACAAAAAAAGTTTGGAAATCAAACTGTGCCTAACTTTGTTTGCTGGTAGAGTTTCGTTGCATGTAAGTATTGTATTTGTAATTCATGCAGCACGCATATTTATAACATTCTTATTGGCTGCTTTCCATTCAAATTCAGAGAGAGACGACTTTTAGAGGCACCACAAACCAGACCAGTGATTGTCAAACATATATATAGACCTTAAGCTGTACTATATATACAATTTTAAGACTTTTAAGAATTTGTTTTTTCAGAAAAATGAGAGAAACCGTTTCTTTTTTGTAATAACCTGATAATTTGAAAAGAGAAAATAATGAAAGAGAGAATTAAATTGATATTAATCGAATTGGATAATGCCCAAACCTAAGTTTAAAGTTTTAATAAGAGGCAACTAAAATTAAGCCATGACTATAACTCTAGGGGAATTTAGAATTGCTGAGTAGATTGGGGACATGTGTTCGAAACCTCTCGAGGCCGACCACAAAGTTTTTATTTTCCTTTTTTATAATTGTTCCCCAAAATTACCTTCTCTAATAAGCGTCTCAAAGGAAAATGGATCGCCTACAGTCACGAAAGTGGCTGCATTAGATGCAACAAACCAAATCCATCAGTCCACTTGACATGGTCGTCGAATACTTGACATGGAGCCTTACTACTTTCTTTTTTTTTTTTTTAATTTTCTGAACTCGGTGCAAAATGCTCGCATCACCCACTATTTTTTTTTTCCTTTAAAAAACAAAAAAAGCACCATTTCACAAAAGTAAACGGTGCGTTTTGGACAAACAACTTGGATGGCCTCTAAAGCAAGACGACATCTTTTAATCTGAGGCTACCATCACTTCTTTATCAATAGCTTCCAAGGATAAGGAAAAATAAAAATTTATCCCTAACTACTTTTGTTTTTCTCATGTAAATTATATCAAACACATAGGCATCCGTGAGAAATAATACCAAACACATAAGGGGCAAATGGGAAGAAACTGCAAAAGAAGTAAACGAAAATGAACGATTTGAAGTCAAATTTCAAGCTCAAAATGCATACCAAACATGCGGCGAGGAATGCAGAAGCGAGAAAAAATGGTTGGGAAATCCCACGCTTCACTTTTCTTCCTTAAACTCCAAAGCTGGATAGAATAGCTGCAGAAAAGAAGGCACGAGCTTTTCCGCCTACCAAGGTTGGAGAGCAGAGGAGACAGATGCCGCCGTACACGCAGATGGGATGAAGAAGAAGAAGAAATACAAAGAATCTTAGAAAAGCCAAAAATCAAAGAATCGCAGATGAGATGAAAAAAAAGAGGAAATACAAAGAAATACAACGAAGACGTGCATTTTTGTGTTCTCTACAAACTAAACAGAGGGCCAGATGGCAAGTTGTGATGCGTTGGATCAATTGAATGGTTGGATTTTCTTTGACTGCATGGGTTGCAGTGATTTGGGTGATCGTAGAGGATTTTCGTCCTCGAAGTATTGATCCTTGTTGGGCAGTTCAAAGTTCCATTTTTTTTCCCTCTCTCATCTTTGTTCCTTCCAGCTTCTTCCTCCTTTGTTCCAATGGTTTATGGTTTTCCAGCTTCTCTTTAGTGCTGCTACTTCTTCCTCAGCCAAACCAATGCAACCAGTGGGAAAAGTGTATGTAACTCCAACCCTTCTTTCTATTCTGTTAGCTAGCTTCTTTCCAACTTATTTTTAGCTTTACTTCATTATCTTCCTCATTCGGTTCTGAATTTTCAGCTGCAATTCTTTACTGTTTTTGCGGCTTTTTCTCCCTTCTCCTCGCCTGTAACTACAATGGCTCTGTCCAGCAGATTCTTGCTCTTCCTTTTTGTAAGGTGTTAGTTGCAGCTCCCCTGTTTTGCTTGCTGAAATCCATGAGGGTGGAAGAGAGTAGGTGAGATTTCTCTTCCCTTGTTCCTTCCATTTATTGGGTTGTAAGAAGCATGTTCACATGCTTTCCTTTGCATCGTGTATTGTAGTGGGCTTGAAGTGGTGGAAACTGGAAAGTGTATGATTGGGTTTTAAAGACACGTTGGCTACCAAATATGTGGCTTGATAGAAAGCGAGGCGTAGGTATCATTTGGTGAAAATTTCGTCGGCATCTTTTATTAAGAAAAAAATATGGATTATGTACTTCTCTTGTTAAATTGAAGTAGTTTTGTAATAGGGAGGAAAACACTTTTGGTCTACATGTTTTGGATTCTTGATGATATTTCCAATTCCTATCAATGCCTTCTTGTATGTGACCTTAATGAAGGGAGTTAAAGGGTGGGGAAATGTGAGTCTCTAATAGTTACTTTGTTGCATATTATTGAATTTGAGTGGAGTCTTTTAACCTCTTGTTAAAATGCCAAAATGATATTTCTATTAAGAAGTATTAGCTTAGAGGTTAGATTGTTTTTAAATTCAATTGAGTATGCTAAGGTGTTGTTTTGGGTGTTGGAATTCTAGAAGGGGTACATCTTTGGGGCTTCTTTAGTGCTGAAGCTTCCTTGATAAATTTAAAGCTTCATGGTTGTTCTCCCAAGGATTTTCCCACTTTAATTTAACCAAGAAAGGGAATAAGAAACACTTTGTTAGCTTATTTGATGTTAATTTGAATTTCATGCATGCTAAACTTTCTTTGCCAAGCTTTATAATACTTTATGGTTGTATTTCCTTCTAACTATCACAGATTTCAATTTACTTAAGTATGTCCTTGTGGGTTTATGAAGAGGAATTTTTAGTGGGGAATACGGTAAAGTGGATTTTGATTAGTTATATTGGGATTTACAAAGATGGTTTTACGTTTTTAATATTGTAAGGAGTTATCCAAGTAACTCCTCACCTGAAGATTAGTTGGAAGAGTGGTAAGGAATACTACTATGACATTATCTTATTGTGAGTAGATAATGCCATTGTTTTATAACTTCTTTTTTGTCTCATTTATATTGAAAGATTTTTTCTTCCTAATATTTATGGTTTGTTAAATTTTCTTATGAACATGGAATTTTAAACTTATGTTGTTTGATTCACTTGTACTACTTGCACCGAAGTTTGATGTGAAATTCCTCCTCTTAACGGAAGGTACATTAATTGAAATTTGCCAAGCATTTTTAAACTGTTGAAATGAAATACTCTTGGGAAGGACTTGATTTTAAAACACTGGAGCTACAACAATAATTGTAGCTCTTGTGCAACATGGCTTGAACCCCGGGTTAGAAAAGGCAAAGGGGAGTGAATGGATGGTCTTACTTTATTATAATTTAGAGTCAATGGATGACATTATTATGTTATGTGTCAGAGGAACAGATGATATTGTTTTGTTATATGTTGGAGTGAATGGGTTGCATTATTTAGTGTGAATTGCAAGAAATTACTCTAGAGCAAATTACGTTATAAGATTATTAATGGTTTTAATAGAGTTCCCCCTAACAATAAGATTTTTACATGATTTAGATTTAAGAAATTTTGATTATATTGTTACATGAAACTATTATTTTCTATTGTGGTTATCTTCTATCAATTTTTACTTTTTCAGTCACGAAATTACAACGTTTCTTCCAATGTACACATGATAATTAATTATCATAGTGATTTTTACTAGTATTATTATGATTAGTTATTTATTGATTTTCATTCAAACACTTATGTGTATCATTGGCTTGTCCTATTTTTATCTATTTACTATGTCCCCCCTTCAAGTTGGTGAATAGATATTGATCATTCATAACTTGCTAATTAGTTCGTCGTATTTTGATTTAGTGAGAACCTTAGTTAGGATGTTAGCTATTTGTGTATTGGAGTGGACATAATCTAGCTCTATAAGACATGCTTTAATGCTGCCCTTGATAAAGTTTCAATCAATCTTCACATGTTTGGTTCTATCATGAAGAATTGGATTTTGTGCAAGTTCAATGGTGGCTTTGTTATCACACTACATTGCAATAGGTTGATCCAATCTGATCTTGTGCTTTGTAAAAATTCTTTTGATTTACATTACTTCACATATACCATGTGCCAGTGCCCTGTATTCAGCTTTAGTAGAGCTCCTAGCAACCACACTTTGTTTCTTGCTCTTGCATGTCACTAAGTTACCCTAAACAAATATATAGTACTCTATTGTGGATTTTCTGTCAATCACACAGCTTGCCTAATTAGCATCTGTATATATTTTCACACCTTTTCACTTCTTTTACTAAATAGGAGTCCCTTACTATGAGTTATTTTTAGATATTTTAAAATTTTATAAACTGCTTTCATATGTTGTTCTCATGGATCTTTTGTGAACTAACTAACAACTCCCATGGCAAAGCTTATGTTAGGTCTGGTATGAGATAGGTAGATAAGTTTACCAACTATCCTTTGATATCCCATCTTATCAACAGGAGTTCCTTCTTATTTGAATTCAATCTTATAATTGGTCTCCATAGGAGTTCCAACTGGCTTTGCACCTAACATACTTGTTTCTTTCAACAAATCTAGTGTATACTTTCTCTGTGAGATACTTATCCCATTACTTGACCTTGCAACTTCCATTCCAAGGAAATATCTGAGATTCCCAAGGTTTTTGATTTCAAACTCTGTGGTTAGGCTCCTCTTCAACCTCTTAATTTTCTCACTGTCATCACCAATCATCACAATGTCATTTACATATACAATCAGAATTAAAAATTTCCCTTTATGATGTTTAACAAACATTATATGAATAGATTGACAATGTTCATAACCTTTCTTCTTCATAACTTTGGTGAACCAAGCTCTTGGCAATTGTTTCAGTCCATATAACGACTTGCGAAGTCTACATACCTTGTTAAGGTTGTTTTGATTCCTTGTGCCCTGTGGAAGCTCCATATAGACTTCTTCCTCTAAGTTCCTATTTAAAAATGCATTCTTCACATCTAACTGATACAAAGGCCAATCATTATTTACTACTAATGATAGAAGGATTTTGATTGTATTAAATTTTGCCATAAGAGCAAAGGTTTGCTCGTAGTCTACTCTATAGATTTGAGTAAATCTTTTAGTTATCAATCTAGCTTTGTATCTATTGATAGAACTATCAGGGTTACATTTAATAGTAAAAAATCCATATACATTCGACTGGTGTCTTTCCTATAGACAATTCAGTTACTTCCCAAGTGTTATTCTTTTCTAAAGCCTATAGCTCTTTATTAATGGCTTGTCTCTATGTAGGATCTATAATGGCACCTTGAAATTTTTTTTGATACTTTGACCCTTGATATGAGAGTAATGAAAGCCTTTATATTTGAAGATAAGTTCTCATAAGAGATGTAGCTACCAATCGTGTGTTGTGTACATGATCTCTTACCTTTCCTTAATGCTATGGCAAGTCAATTGTGGCTTCTTCAGAACTTGCCTCGATTTTGGTCTCTTGACTTTGCATGGGAGTGGGTTTATTTCTACTATCTATCTCTTGTTTATTTGTGCCCTTGTTCCTCCTAGAATAAACTTTGATCTCCCTCATCTCCTATTGTTCACCTGTCGTCCCAGCTATATCAGCACTATCAGTTCCTTTTCTTAAATTATAATCAATTTTAAATTTACTATTGGGCACATCATTTTAGTCAGAAGGGTCAAGGTTTGTTTCTTGATTTTTATAGCTAGTTTCAAGGTCAAAAATGGTTGAGGAAGACTCAATAATAATAGGAGTTGTGGATGATTTGGTACTTGATTCAGATGAAGGTAAAATAAGTGTTGACTCCAATGACACTTAGGACCTCTCATTAGTGAAAGTATCAAAACCAAGTTCTGGTTCATTATAAATTAGCCATTCATTTCCTTGATTCTCCCCCTGAATGGGTAATTTGGGATAAAAGGGTTGTTCTTAATTAAAATTAACATTCATAATGACATAATATTTGTGATTAATGGGAGAGTAGCATTTATACCCCTTTCAAGTAGGTAAATAACCTAGGAAAATGCATCTTATACTTCTTGGGTCAAGTTTTCCCTTACTTTTATTATGAACATAAGCCAAACATCCAACAGTTTTTAGAGGAATTGTTAAAATAAGATGAGAATTAGAATAACACTCTTGAAATTTATGAATTAGGGTTTTAAAACTAAGAGTCTTAGATGACATACAATTAATTAAATATGCTAAAATTAGAATTGCATCCCCCCAATAACAACCTCGAACATTTTTTGTTAACATTATTGCTCTAAAGACTTTTAAAAGATGTTTATTTCAACTATCCTATTTTATTGTAGAGTGTTAACACATGAAGTTTGATAATGAATTCCCTTTTCCCAAAGATATTTTTGAAATTGTGTGTTTAGGTATTCTCTACCATTGTCACTACGTAAAGTTTTAATTGTAGACTAAATTTGATTTTTAGCAAAAACATGGAATTTCTTTATAAAACTTTGGATTTTTTTTCATAAAAAACACCCATGTAAAACGTGTATGATCATCAATAAATGTTATAAACCACTTGGTTTTGGATAAATTTTGCACTTTAGAAGGGCCTTATATGTCACTATGAATAAGGGCTGTAATGGTACATGAGGAAGAGAGGGATAGGTATGCTTAATATGCTTTGCAAGTTGACAAAATTCACAATAAAAAAGGTTATTTTTATTATAATTTAGTTTTACAAATAAGTGCTTCATATAGTTGAGACTAGGGTGGCCTAACTTATAATACTACAACATTAAATTATTGTTGGAAAGAGTAAAAAAAAACTAGCATTCTCTCTTCTACTCTCTTATTTGATCCTCCCTCTAGATAGTGGAGATTACCCTCCTCTTTAGTATTATCAATCATCCTCCCCAAGCTTAAGTCTTGAAAAATACAATTTTTATTAGTAAAATAGATACCACAATTCAATTGTTGGGTAGTTTTCTTTATGGACTGCAAGTTACACTTGATTTTAGGAACATATAGAACATTAATTAATTTTATAATATCCGATATTACCACTGTTCCAGTACCAAGCACTTTAGCATAATTCCCATTTGCAAACTTAACTCTAGTATGCTTTGAATTATTGTGAAATTCACAAAATAGATCTTTGTAACAAAAAATATAATCTGTTGCATCTGAGTCAACAGTCCAAATGTTATTGGTGTTAACCACAGTGTGCAGAGCAAAAATAAGAGATATACTTGCTTGGGTTAGAATGATTGAAGGGGTAGAGTTCTCACTTTGAGATAGCTGAAAATCATGTCTATTAAGTAGCTTTTTGAGGGCTAAATTTTTTTTTACTCAGTGTAATGATCTCATTTTCACCATCCATCTTAAATCCTTTTCCTTCACTTCTAGTTCTTTTTTTATTTCCTAATGGCTTACCATGAAGCTTCCAGCATATGTCCTTGCTATATTCACCTTTATTACAATAATCACACCATTTAGATGACTTCTTTCCTTTTTAATTTGCTTGCAGGTTGCTTCTAGATATCATGGTTGAAGACTCAATGGGATTTGAAGATGGCACAGTATTCAGGATCAAATTCTTTTAACTCTCTTCACATTTGACCATATTAATGGTCTTTTCAAGAGAGTGTAGGGGTTTCATACCCATAATCTTTCCTCTTACATCTTCAAATCTGTCATTTAGACCAAAAAGGAACTCATAGGTTCTCTTCTTTTCAACCAGTTGTTTATAGTAGATGTTATCAATAGAGCATGACCATTAGTGGACTTCATAGATGTATATCTGCTGCCATAGCCTGAGTAAAGCACTATAGTATTGAGTTGTAGTCTTACCTTCTTATTTCAAATCACGTAAGAGTCTTTTGACATGAAACACAGTAGTTATATTTTCTTTCACTCCATAAGTTCACTTGGCAGAGTCCCAAATCTCCTTAGCTATTACTGCCAACATGTAGTTTTCACTAATTTCAGTGGTCATGAAGTTAACTAACCCTACCATAACCATGCTATTCTCTACTACCCAGGTATCATAGCTAGGATCTTCGGCTGTTGGTTCTTTCACTACTCCTGTTAGATACTTCTCCTTCCCCTTTCCTAGGATAAACATCAAGGTATTCATTGACTATAGTAGATAATTATTTTTGGCTAGTTTATAAGTGATTATTACTAGTGGGAAGCTATCGAATGCAATCCAAAAAAGGTTCGCACCATTGCTGCCTAGATTTATCATTAAACTTAGCACTTCTTGTAGAAAGCCGTCAGACGATGACAGGCGAGGGTTGCTGCCATCGAAGGTGAAAGCCTCTATGGTGCTGAATGAAATGCGCCTATACTGCATATGATTGCAGCTCTGATACCATGAAAATTTAGTATGCACAAAACTGTTAATTTTTATTCCTTGGTCAAGGTTATATATATAATTGTACCAAGTTTGATTACAAGCCAATCACTCCTTAACATTTAGCCTAAAAACAAGGAATTATATAACTAAATGATAAAACAGAATAAAATCATGATATGGGCCAAATAAAAAGGAAAGAAAAAATATAATTGAATAGGAAAGAAAAGATAATAGAGAATAATAGGAAAGAAAAGGTAATATGAAATAATAACAAAAAATGTAAGAAATATAATAGGAATAAATGAGCAGCAATAGATGACGATCTCCAACACTAAGTGTTACCTCTCACACCTTTAATATTTTATAGGTCTTGGATAGTAGCATTAATCATGATCTAATTTTGTGGCATAGGTGGGTAGTATCCAATTGGTACATCTCGTATTTTTTGCGGGCTATATTCTTGTAATAGTTGTATTGCTAATAATTTGTAATATAGTGTAGCTTCACAAATCTATAGATAGGATCCCCCACTCTAGTATAGGTTGTGTAAATGACTAGTTTAAGGGTGGAGTTTTCCTATATGTAATACTAAGTGTGGTTGTTGTAGAAATTTCGAGATATCTTATTTTTAGGAGTATTTTGTCAAAACTTCTATAATGGAAAAAAAAATTGAGTCAATCACATAATTAAAGGCTTTTAAATTAATGAATGGATATTTTTAATTAGTTATTTCTTGAATTGGATTCTCTTCTTGATAGCTTTTAGGTGTGGTAAGAAAGCAAAACTCTAGATTTGTTCTATGAAACTTACGGATACAAAATCTGTCTTGTAAATTAAACTAAACTACTACAATTTTAAGAACAATAAAGTAAACTAAAGCCCTCACAAAAGCATAATCATTAAGATATTATAAATTTGAATATGATTAAAACTTTTAAAACTAGCTACGTTATTAAGTCGAAAAAGATAACTAGTTACAAACCATCACTTTTGACTTCCCTTTGGGGTATCCTTACCAATCTCAAATTTATCCCAGAAAACCTTAAAAACTTTTAAATAACTCAACCACAACTTATCTCAAAGGGTAAAGGGAGAAACATGGGAAAAAGACACACCAAAACTAACATGTACTAGGATAGAGCACTATACATGGTAATGCACCTTATATAGCTTGGTAACTATGTAATTCTAAACTCATTTACATTGGGGTGTTGATGGACATGGGTAGGCTGTGTTATACCATTGTCCTCCTATGAATTAGTTGGTGACCTCCACATAACCATGTGTAGCAGTACGAATAGCCCATATAGAGTTATAGAAATAGTAAAACGACCCTAAAAGCTTTCTTTAACTTTATCTAATGGTTTGGAGATCTATGCTACTCCAAAGATTACCAAATTTTGCATGTAAGGACACCCATAGGTAGTCTAAAGGCATGTCAAAGCTCATAACAATACTCAATCATTTTATCATTCAAATGCACTTATTTTTTAAATCACCTAATTTTGGCTCTAAATGCCAAAAGTGGCACTCTAGGTGCTCATTTTGGCACTCTTCCTCTTTCCAATCCTAAACAATGTTTCTTAATTAAATTTCATTATATCAAACTATCTCCAAGGTGATATAACCAAGGCCTAACTCTTATAGATAAAAATTTGATTTGTTGACTTCCTCTACCTACTAACTATAGACCTACTAACTATTACATCCACACTTTGAAACCATCATGAACTAACTATAAGCATTTACATATAACCAACAAAATAAAGTCGACATCCAAATGAGATCATTCAAGCTAAAGAGTCATGAATATACAAAATCCATCATCATTCACAAGGCAATCCAATATAAACTTTAATTACATGTGAGATTTTTTTACAAAAGATTTAAGCATCGTCCAAGATCGTAGATACCATCTTTACATGTACAAAATACAAAATATAAGAAGTCATATACTTGGCATTTCATATCATAAGTTATAGGATGATTACACGTTACCAAAATATATGATCCAAAATATAGGCTATATAAAATATGCCTAATCTTGTTGATTAATTCTCCACTTACATATACTTGCCAGAATTTGAACCTTCACCTAGAAAATATTAACCCATAATCAAGGTAAAAGATAAAATCCTAGTAACTAATATACAACTTCCATTCATATTTATATAAAACAATCATTAATGCTTTATATAGGAAAATCATCAAATATGCCATATTCAATAAGTCATAATGAGTGAATTTAACAACACACCACTACTATCTCATACTAGTAGTGCATACAACATAGTCATTAGCTAATAACTCGAGTGCATTATTCAAAGCTTTCAAATGTAGTCAAATGGGTCTTTTAATTTTCCTGCATAAGAGAGCCACCCACACAAAATCAAGCTTTAAGATGAATTTTAGGCAAAATAACATCACAAATAAGAGGGAAATACTTACCTAATTCATGCTCTAGCTTTTCCCTCTTCTTCTTCACCAAAAACACTAAAAAAACTCCTAATCTACCAATATATGTTTTTACAAACAACAACCAAATCACAAACTAAATGGATGAAAATGAAGAGGAGAAGGAGTAAATCAAGTTTTTCTTCAATCACTTAAGCTAAATGTTGCGTTTTCCCCCCCAGATCTAGCCCAAAGTGTAGCCACTTAAGCTTTTCCTTACTTTTGTGTTTTTCTCTTTTCTCTTCTCTACTGGTCATGTGTTTGCTAGAGTAAGGGAAAGAGACTATTAGTTAATAACATAAGTGAGTTAGCTTATGGGTTATAGGTCCAACTAGGTTCTAGGGCATGAGCTCTCCTATTTCTAATAGGCTTTATCTTATTTTTTTACTTTAAGATCCTCTCAACATATTTTAACTAAGTCTTAGAGAATAATAAACTTTAATTAATTTTTATAGGGTCACTCATTAGATTTTCACTCAATTAGTTAACACTTATAAATAAATTTATTTTTTTTAAAAATTTCTAATTTAATTATTTTTCTTTAAAAAATTATAATTTATTTATTTTCCTTAATAATTCTTTATTTAAATTATTTTCTCCAATAATCCATATTAAATAGTTTCAATATGTTACACATCTTGTACTCATGCCGGTCACATTTCTAATTTTAGGGTGTGATATTTGTCTACTTCACTTTATTGTTATCAACTTACCACATACCATAATGGGTCCAAATAAACATTTTAAAAGCAAGATGATTTTGAGCTTGTTATTAATTAATATTTTTATTCAGGTTTGGTTTAAAAAGTATTCTACTCCTTTAACTTTTATTTATTATTTTAAATTGCTTTAAGTTTGAAATGTTTCAAAAAAGTTCTTTAAATTCTAAATTTAGTTGAAATTTTGATCTTTTTTTTATCATATATAGTGTTTAACAATAAATTTAAAATTTAAGGAATCATTTTAAAATACTTCAATCTTATAAGACCAATTTAAAATAATACATAAAGTTTAAGAACCATAATACTATTTTAATCTAAGAATTTTAAAAATGAAATGAATCGCTTTATCCTAAAATGAGGCCATAATTTTTTTAATTAGGTCAAGTGAATATGAATCCACACTTTGACACTAATTATGTCCAAGCTTGAGCTTAAGTTAAACCCAAACACTTGTATTCAAGCATACTTAGACAAACCTACTTTTGAAATAAGCCTTGTTTGGCTTAAGTTTGGACTTAAATTTTTTGATTTGGTTTATGCTCATGCATTAGAAAAAATGAATGAGTTGTGATTTGGCTTAAACTCAATAAAAAAGCTTGACTTTTTCCCAAAATCAAGTTTATATCATCATCACAAAATTTGACATTATTCTAAATTCATTTTGTTCCTATTAATAAATTTAAATATTGACATATTATATATATATATATATATATATATATATATTGGCATACAAGATCAACTTAATAATTATTTCTAATATAATGGGTGGATCAACGAAAATTATGTAACACCCCAATTAATGAGCAATTATCAAAGAGTGATGTTAAATATTAAAGCATGGTAAAATTAGGAGGATCCAATTACAGTAAGTTATATCACCTAGAGTAATTAAAACACACTCACATCTTCCTTAAATAGTCAATGTCATTTCCTCCTACTCTCTACCTTCCTTGATCAATTCAATCTACATTACCATTTCAGCTCTCCAAGTTCATCCTTGCAAGAAGAAAACATGAGAAAGCTTCTTCCATGGTGATAAACAAAAATGCTCTTGAATGAATAGGATTTTGAAGGTTTTGAACCAAGGTATTTTAATAAAAGACACTTTATTAATCTTTTTCTACCTATCTCTTTGATTGGTTTCCTGATTTTTGAAAGTTTATATTCTTAAAGGTTAAGAGGAGTGGTGCTTTTGGTGTGAGATTGGTGGAGAAGCTTGAAGGAAATTCATATAAGATAATTTTACCATCTCTTGAGCCAATTGCATGTAACTTTGGTATGAGACTTTCTATTGATTATTGATTCTTGCTTCTTGGATGTGGGTTAGACATAAAGAGGGAAGGAAGAAGTGAATTCAAGCTTGTTCTTGCTCTTAAGAAGCTATCATTTGTGAATTGGAGGTAAAACTCCCATCTCCTATCTCTTGTGATAGTACATAAGTTAAAGATGCATATCAATGGTCACTTTTCTTCTTGGCCAAAACTTCAGAGTGAAATAAAGAAAGGGGAAATTGATTCAGAAGCTTGGAAGGATGTTTTGGAAGCATAAGAACCTAAAAAGAAAGTTTGTAAGGACTCTTCTTAACTAATTTTATGAATTTGGGTGGTAAGAGATTGATTAAGGAATGAGGTAATTAATTTGATTGTTGTGGAAATTTTGGTGAAGCTTCGATATGTTCTTACAAATCTCAAAATTGGAAAGGAAGCTTAGAAAGTATATAAAGTCAGTTAAAAACAATAAGTGGAAACTCAACTCAAGCTTTTAGTTATGTCATTTGTCTAAATGCTAGAAATTAGTCTAATGATTGATTATTACAATGTATAATTGGTATAATTAAGCAAAGGGTCTTACAACTAGGATCCAAAGGATGAGAAGTGAAAATTTTAAAAGAATGATTTGAAAGCTTGGACTAGATTTTTCCCTTGTTGAGTATAATGAACCTTACACTTGTTGTAGATTGTGTTGAGTTACATGACAAGTAGTTGTTTATCTTTTTTGATGTATTTTTTTAAACTGGATTTTTTATGCATGTTTTATGAGCTTGTTATGTTATTTTGATTGTCTATGAGTATTAAATCGAGTGAAAAGGCTATTCATCCCCATACCATATTGATGGTGACATGATATGATTATGGGTGAGAAGGCTATTTCTCTTCGTATGATGATAATGTATGAAAATCATATTGAGAAGGCTATTCCTCTTTACACCATATTTATGGTAATGATGTATGTTACAGGATTCTTATGGTATTGTTCATATGAGGTTTATGAGATACATGATATGTGTGAGTAATCTTGTATGTAATCAAATATGCTATAATTTTTTATTGGGGTATGTATGTGTATTGTTCTAGTTCTAAGTTTATGTTTATTTGTAAATATATCTTGAAAGGTAAAACAACTATTAGGATTTTGATTTTATCCCTTTTTAGGGAACAACTACTTTAAAAAAAAGAAAGTCAAAATGGAACAAGAAGCAGGCTAAGAACTAAGCCTTGTAACTTGCAGTGTGTGGGTGGTTGTACATGATGGATTTTATGTATATATACTTTTGTTTGGGATATAAATATGGTTCACATGTTGTATTGATGGCTATGAGGCCTATTTTTGGGTTTTTTTATGTATATGAGGATGAGTGCCAAGCTAGAGTTTATACATATGGTTTTGATGTACTTATATGATGTTTAAGTGTTTGGAAATGAATCTCAGGCATATGGCTTGCTATGTTATGAAATGGAACAAATTAATGTAAATAGATGTTTGGAAATGCAAAAATTGTTTGCTAGTATTATGTATGCCCTTTTTAGGTGTTCATAGGATAAATGATAGAATATCCTTGTATTTTATGGCTTGGTCTTGGGTAGCGAGGTGTAAAAAATGTTTAGAGTTGGTTGAGTGGAGTATTGTATGCTTTAAGTAAAGGTTCACTTGGTTGTGCATTTAACTTGTATGAATTTTTATGTTAAACTAGGTTTAAGCTTGATATAGGGGTTTGGCGGTTACTTTGACCATTTTAAGTGTTTTTGGGGATTTTATACATTGCACAAGTGTATTTAGTATTTTAAGGTTGTTGGAAGTGGTTTGGAGTCATTTGGATTCCATTTGCACATTTTGGATATGTGGAACGCTATTAGCCATAGAGAAGTTACTATTATGTTGGCCTTAAAAGGTTGTGTGTGCTTAAGTATAGTTTGGCAAAGCCAAATTTTGCTCCTCAAAATCTAGCTAGGATCTATGGGCTTGAACACATGTCCTTTGGCATTTGTGACTCCCTTAAAATGGTTCGATAGGTTTGAGTGAGGTATAACTCAATCTAAGTAGGTTACTTATTGGTTATGAGTGGCCATTTTAGTGTTGTAAAGTTGAAAGTGTATTTTAAAGGTATAACATGTTCATTTTTAGTGATTGTTGGTATACTGAGGTTCTTTTAGATTAAAACAATGTCTTTGGGCATTTAAAGTTTGTTGGAAATGATTTGGGGTCTAATGGAGGAGAATTTGCACAAATAAGTTTGCCACTTGCTTGTTCCAAGTTGTTGTTGCTATCAATTATTTTATTGTCATGAGCTTTATTTTATTTCTAGTTTTTCATCTAAATTTACTCCCTTGTAAGTGTCTGTAGGTGTTGGTATATCCATTTCTAACTTCCAATTCCTTTAGATACTATCTTAAGGACCTTTGGAGATGTCCTATACCCTTTCTCATAGGTTAGAGCCATGATAGTGTGGCATATTTTGCTTTTAGCAGCAAATTTTTTGATTTGGTCAATGTGTGGCAATGCCTTTTTGGCACCATGGCACCTGTGTGGCAACCCTTTCGGGCAAAAAACAACGTAGGGCATGTCGTAGCCTGGTCATTCGTGGTTGCAGCACTAGTCGAGGCCAATGAAGGAAGTGTGTTTGTGTGGTTTTAGCCTTGGTTTCAAGTAAGGTCTATTAAAAAGAGTTTTAAGCAGGTGTTTTAGCAATCTTCTATTATGTTTTAGAGTAAGACTAAAAGCTAGAGTTTTAGCAAAAGAACCATCATATTGTTCCTATTGTTAAAAAGCATGTAAGAATAAAAGTAAGGTGTCTATTATAAAAGATACCTAGGATCCTTTATTGCTAGCTATTAATTATGTTTAATCTAAGTTGGAATCAACTCCCTATGGGATTAGTGAGGAGTTACTAAATAATTAAATTATGAAATCCATCTTATGTAATAAGATTAGAACTAAAACTAGAAAAAAAAAAGAATGCTAATGTAGTTTGGAAAAAGTAATATACTCAATAGGAAAAAAGAATTTGATGGTGTTTCTAAATTTTAGTTAGCTGCAATTGTATTAATAGTTAACCATAAGTAAAAATTCAAAAGATCTCAAATCTTAGTTAACCACATTTGAGTTTTAGTTAATTAATACTTAGATTATCTATTTAAAAGTTGTAATAAACTCATTTTATCCAAAATTCGAGTTTTAATATACGTTTTTTTGTTAAATTTTGCTAGAGTCAAACTTCATATGCTTAGTTTAACTTGGGAGAGGGGAAGGGAGAGAGAGATTTTACAAATCACATTTCTAATATAATATTAAAAAGTACAAAAGTGCTAAATTTTGCACTAATATCACTTCTTAAAATGATGTGAACAAGTCCCTTCATCTTAGTTTTCATGTGATAATAAAAAATAATAATATTTAAGTTAATTCATACATAGACACAATATGTTGTCAAGCAAATTTATTGGAATAATATGCAACATAATTTTGCAAAGGAAGGAGTGTCTATATCAGTGTGGATTAGGAAGAAAATGAGAGGAAAAGGTAACTACAAGATTTTTTTAATAATCAAATTTAATGAAATGGTTTTCAAGGATTGGGAATGGGAGGACACAAAGCACCGAAAGAAACATTTGTTTCTTCTTATAGTGTTAAGGAAAGCATTTGGGTGGATTCTCTAACAAGATATTGTTCTTTAACCAACTAAGAAATTATATGAAGTAGTGACACAATGAATCATGAAGGGAGTTTAGATTCCGAAACATGATATGATATCTTGCTTTTTTTTTTTTATAGACAACATGATATCTTGCTTTCATTCCTCGCAAAAATGGTGGTTTACGGAGCTTGAAAGGAGCAATTTAGAAGGGAGTCTAAATTATATATTTTTTAATAGTTATAATCAATGTTTTAAAAATTATATGGAACATTGAATCAGAAATAGACTGGGATTAAATTATTTTTTTAAATATAAATAATATATATTATTTTATAATTAAATTAATATATATTATGAAATAATATTTAAAATAAATATAAATATTTAAAAATATAAAAAATAATTAATATATAAGAGCAAATCAATGCGAAATATATCTATTTTAACTAATTTTTATCATAAACTATTACAACTTTATTTTAAACTAAAAGAATTAAAAATTAATTTTTTTGAACCAATTTAGTGTTACATGGGTTAATTTTTATCTATTTTAACTAATTTAATCAATTTTTGATTGATTTTTTAATTAATTTTTAAAGGTCAAATAAATTAATTTTATGACTAATTCAATAATTTTTTTTTAATTTGAGTGGCCAATTTAATTTGATTTTCATAATTATGATTATAATATTATTTTCTTTTTATTAGTATTATCAAGAAATAAAATAAACTCAAGTAATCTATTTTTCCTATCATTTTTTTCTTAAATTAAAATAAAATTTAAGATTCCTTGTTGTTTAGCTACTCCTAGGGGTGTAAATGGGTAAGGTCGGGTCAGGGCGATGCTTAGCCCGAAGCCCCGCCTGATTAGGATCTTGGGCGTATTTTTATGCCCGTGACTTGGCCCTGCCCGGAGAAGCTTGATTTTAGGGCAGGTTAGGGCGGCTCAGGGCGGCCTTAATAAGTAGGGCTGTACATGGGTAGGGTCAAAACGAACATCTAGTATGTTCAATGTCTGACCCGATTAAAATATCAAGCTTGTTTTTATAGCCGTGGCCTTATTCGGCCCTAATAAGTCAAATTTATGTTGGGATATGACGGGTTAGAGTCGCCCAAACTAATTTTTTTTTATAAATTAATAATTGTAATATAAAAATATTTTTTCACAAGCTTATAGGCATATATTTCAAAACAATGGACTTTTAGAACTCTTATATTTGTATCAATAATAAAAAAATAGTCTAGTATTATCAAGTAAAATATAAGATATACTAACATAATTAGTTTTAGATAAATATATATATTTTTATTATTTAATAAAAGAAATGTCAGTAAGCATTTCCATTAATGATAAAAATAAGTAAGAAATAAAAAATATTTACGTAGATAATAAAAATTACAGTATGCAGAGATAATTAAATGAAATAAAAATTAAAAAAATGACAAGATATTAATAATTAATAAAAAAATAACTATTAGGGTGAGTTAAGTAGAACATATTTTTGCCTGTGGTCCGACCTGATCCGAAATAATTTTATTTAAAATTATATCAATTTATATTTTTACTCTGATTCAACCCGATTAAACCAAATTAGGGCGGACTCTAGGGCTAATCGGCCGAAGAACTCCATTTGATTCAATCACGTAATTCTATAAATAATATTCAAATCATGTTTACGTATGCCAGGTGGCTGTAATTTTTTTTTAAAACATAATAGAAAGACCAAAATAATTAAAAAAAAAAATTCCGCACACCTCGATTTTCGATATCTGATCTTAATAACTTTGAAGTATAAGAAAATCACAGATTCACAGCAGACAGCAGTAGCTTGCATGATGCTTCATAGTTCATCCCTCGCAGTTCTTACGCTGCTACTCCGCTGAGCGTGACTGATAAAGAGCTTGAAGATTCACAATGGCGGAGACAAGCTCTGGTTCTCAAAACCTACCTTCTTCCACCATCAATCCTATTGATCATCTTCCACTCCGCCTTCACAGATCCGAGATCGTCACCCCTGCCCCCACTGGTTCCCAGTCCACCATTGATTGGCTTCCGGATTTTTCCGGGTATACATGGATCGCTTACGGAGCGGCTTCACTCTTAGTCATCGTCCACTTTCCCTCTCCTCTCTCTGCCGAAGAGTCTCGTATTGGTCCCATTTTCCGGCAAGTCTTCGAGCTCTCCGGCGACCCCTCGTCTGTCGTCTCCGCCGTTTCTTGGTCCCCGGAGACGCCGTCAATTGGGGAGCTTGCCGCCGCAGCTGAAAATTGTATCTGGCTTTTCTCGCATGATTCATCGAAGTGTAAAGGTGAGTGGAAGTTTGAAAACTTTCTGATTTCTATTGAGTATTTTTAGTTTGATTACTGAAAAACGATGTAACATGGACTGAACATTTTAAATTCGAAGTTGAAATAGGTTGGCATGTACAATGGTATGTTCATTTCATTTATCCAATGCTTAAGATAGGATTTCTCTACAGTTTGGAAAGAATGAGGAGTGAGGATGTTGAGCTTTATATTTTGTGCTTGGTTCCTGGAAAAACCGGCCACTTAGATAATATAGAAAGGTCATAATAGATGTTGAAGCACAAGTTGATGAGATAGAATACACTACAATCGCAGTAGATGAGCTCTTTTTTTTTTAAATGCTTCATAATATCAGTATCAATGTAACTTGGTTTCTGATCCCTGTATTGATTCTTTGATTTCCTTCTTTTCTGAGATTGCTTAGTACGTAGAATTGTTAGGTATGAAATTGGAAAGAGGATAGAAATGTGAATGAAATGGATGAGAAATAACTTTCATACTTCTACTTTAAAAAAAAAAAGAAATAAAAAAAAAGAGACAGACAAGATTGAGTAATAATAACAAGTACATAATAAATATTGTAAAAAATATTACTTTTCTCTTTTCCTTTCCATTGTGCAACCAAATGAGATAACTTTATTTAGACTTGAAATTGATACTAAAAATTATATCATTATTAAGTAAAGAGATTTCCTCCTTTGTTGTCCTTCAGTACGTCATAATCCTTTCTGACTTAGCAAGCCAGAGGGCTAAATACATCTAGGTTTTGACTTTTGCATATGTTAAATTTTTTCTAAGGAGCAGGAAAGATGGTTATGAGTTATAACATGGTATATTTGTTAATTCATGTATCTCTGACAATTATAATCTGCATTCAGCTTTATAAGTCAAGGCATGGCTGAAAACTTACTGCAGAAAATGAAAAATTTCAGCATTGAAAAGGCTTTAATTGTGTTTGATAATATTTAATACCCGACCCAAAGTAAATTTAATTGAAGAAGTGCTGAAAAAATTTCCAGAACAGTGATGTTACTGAATGCTTTCAATTATGACACTTCATTTGTGTAAATACAATAAACTCCTTTAGTATGCCCTATTTAATTTATCAAATGTCATTGGTTTCCTATAATATTTACTAGAAGTAACGCAAAGAATACTAGATGAACTTTGGAAACTGTTTCCAGAATGGTTTTCAAAAATTGAAGATATCATAGAATATCAGAAGTTTTCCTTTTGCTTGTGATTCCATCCCAAACATACACAACTTCTCGTAACTACATATTTATTTTTAGTTTTCAGAGTCTTTTATGTCGTTTGAAAGAAAACAAATGTGCAACAGGGCTTCTAAGTATTGTGTAGTCTGTCCACTGTAATTAGAATTTACCGTAGAATGGGCAATTGCTTTGTTTAGTTTTCTCACTTCCTTTGTTGTCCTGTTTGAATTGCATATATTAAAACCACAATCTTGTTACTCATATTCAGGTTCTTTTTGTTGGAGCCAGAATGCAGTGCTTGCACATCATATGAAGGTTGAAACTATCAGATGGACGGGGTCGGGTGATGGATTAATATCTGGTGGAATGGAGGTTGTTTTCTGGAAAAAGAGCAGCAGGTGTTGGGAAATGGCTTGGAAGTTTAAAGCAGATGAACCCCAAACTCTTGTTTGTGCAACCTGGTCTATTGATGGCCCTTCAGCAACTGCAACACATCCTAGTAAACAACATATTGAAGGGTCTTTAGTTAATGAGGTAAGCAAATGTGTGTTAGTATGTCAAAGCAATGGACTTTCTGAATATTCAAAATTTAAGCTACATCATCCCCTACCTGTCATAATGATTCAATGGAGACCATCGAGAGGAATACTATCAAACAGAAAAGGGAGACACTCAGCTAGACATGTATTACTGACGTGCTGCTTAGATGGAACTTTAAGGCTCTGGAGCGAGGCTGATAATAGAAAGGCCAGGAAAACTGGGAAGGATGTCAATGATCAGAAGAGCATGGTGTATTCTTATTGTGTTGTTGCTGTCATTGAGATTAATCAAGCTTTAAATGGAACTCTTGGTTCAGACATATTTGTGTCATGGGGAACAGAAAGTGGGGGGATATTTAAAACTGGTGAAGGGGCCAACCAAGTCTTCTTTAAAGAAGGATTTGACCATGAAGTTGGAAAATGTGATTGGTTAGTTGGATTTGGTCCTGGAATGTTTCTAAGCTTTTGGGCTATCCACTGCCTTGATGACCTCTCCCCCCTTAGATTTCCCCGAGTTACATTATGGAGGAGACATGAACTCCAGGGCCTTGAAACAGGAAATGTTTATGGGTTCGACTCATCTGATTTTAAAAAGGTGTTACTTCTGAATAAAGTCATTTTATTGAGAAACTGCTGGTCTGGTCCACCAGTTATATGCTCTCCAGTTCAGTTATTACCATGTAATTCCTTAATCTGGTCATTTTTCCATATTCAAACATTAGATGATGCTGTGAAAAACTCCCTTGATAAAGCCAACACTGAAAACGTCTCACATTTGAATGGTGGAGTTTTAAATTTGGATGGTCATGTTGGGAGAATTTTAAAGGTTTCTATTCATCCTTGTATATGTGAAGTTCAAATTGCTGCTTCTCTGGATTCTAATGGACTACTGCTTTTTTGGTCACTTTCTAGGATTTTGAACTGCACTGTGGGATATCCAACTTTGATTCCTACTTGGGAACTTTGTGGGAAGCTTGCAATTCAGGGCTCTTGTTCCATGTATACAAGCTTGAGGTGGGCACCTTCAGTATTTGATGATGAACGGGTTCTTTTTATGGGACATGCCAGAGGCATTGATTGCTTTATAGTCAAAATTTGTCAAACTGAAGAAGGAAACATAGAATACCACTACTTTTGCACTATACCTTTTGGTGGTCATGGTCCTTATGAGGATGGCCCCACTGATATTTTTGCAATTTCTTTGTACACTACTTGTAATAAAACATTTTCGGACAATAAGCTTATGCTTTTGGCAATTTGGATGCGGGGATTTCAGGCCCTCTCTTGGGAAATTACCTTGCACTCATTCGACATGTCAACAAGCTATTGTGAATGCAATTTTGATGCTAAGAGTCTTGCTGACCACAGTCTGTGGGCATTTGACAGTACTTTTGCTGGTAAACGTTACTGCATTACTGTCAATCCTTGTTCATCTGAGTTTTCAGGTACTCTTACCAGTGATTTGGTTAGTAGTTTTGCTGTGGCCTGTCCAGCTACTCTTAGCCAAAAACAACAGAAATTTGGTTTTGCAAATGATCGTTACAGCTGTTATCCTGCATATATCCTTGCCACGGGCTGCTCTGATGGCAGCTTGCAATTGTGGAGAAGTAACCCTGGTAACCAATCAACCTTGCACTTGCCATGGGAGCTTGTGGGTATGTTTGCTGCACATGAAGGTCCTGTCAATGGTATATGTTTGACTGATTGTGGTCAGAAGATTGCTACATTCAGCAATAGTAGTAATTCAAATGCTGTCAGTGCTATCCATATATGGCATGCTGTAAACCTGATCAGTGCAGGGACTTTTATTTTGGAAGATAAGCTAACACTTGATAGTGATGTTATTACTCTAAATTGGTTAACTTTAGGGACTGGTCAGTTATTGCTTGGAGTTTGCTTGCAAAATGAATTGCAAGTATATTCTCAAAGGCGTTATGATGGTTTGACTTTGTTAGACTCCGAAAACTTTTCAAAAATGGATATATGGGTTTGCATTGCATCTGCTCACACTTCCCTTCCCGTTTATGATTTCTTGTGGGGGCCCAGGGCCACAGCAGTGGTAGTTCATAGAAACTACTTTAGTATATTTAGTCATTGGTTGTTCCATGGGGATAAAAAGAAACAAAGCAATTTTCATTCATGTGATTCAAAGGCAAATCTCTGTAATTGTAAGGGTGATATATTTGAAGACATGCTTTCTGCAGTTTTCTCAGATAGTGATACTTGTACCTTCAGAGAGCTGTCAATTGGGGATAGTAGTAGAGACTATGTGTCCATGCAGCCTATCAAAAGTAATATGAAGGACAGTGAGCTATATAGCAGCTTGTTTCTAGCCAAGGCTCAATTAGAAGCTCAACTTAGTACCTGCACTGGTTTGTGGAGCATCTTCGAAGTAACAGAGAAATTAAGTGGATCCTTGCCTATTTATCACCCTGATGTACTCCTTATTAATATAAGTTCAGGTAATGGATGAGTCTTTCTTGTTCTCTAACTTTATTCTTCCCTTTTATGTTAATGAATCATTATTTTATCCAAGTTTTTTTGAAAAAAAAGCTATAAGAGCTTGCTTTTACCAAGGATGGCTGAACTAGATAATTTATGGTGTTTCAATATATCTGCTGCTAATTACTGTTGTCAGGTAGTTTTGTAATTCTCAAGCCAAGTTTTGTTTCCATCTCCTGCTTTGATACTGTTCAAAAGAATTCACTCATGAAAGCATGCAATGGAGATTGTGTCAAATCATTTATGTTATTTTTCTCAAATGTTTTTAGGCAACTGGAAACGTGCATATGTGGCTGTGAGGTATCTTTTTGAATTTATGACTTCTAATTATGCTCCTGAAAAGAGTTGCATCTCCAAAAAAATTGGTCCTCCAGAGATCTTATTGTCAAATTATTTAGAAGGACTTGTCTCAAAAAGTTCCCAAGATAGGGGATTCCAATGGAGTGGGGATTCTGCTTTGATCACATCAGTTTCACTGTCTCAAAGTAGCTTCATGCAGTTTCCATATCATTCAGGTTCCACTGCTGAAAATACATCCTCAACAAGATCTGAGCTTAATGGCTTTATTGAATCTCTTGAAAATTTGCCTGACCTAGAAGCTATGATCAACATAGAAAAGACACAGATCCTTGCAGTTATTGATCTGCTCAGTGAAGTTAATAGTCTACACTCGTCTTCTGCATATCAAAGTCTTGACGAACCTGGACGAAGGTATTCTTAAGCTAGTTTGGTTAAATAGGTATCTGATATTATATGGCTCTCTGTTACACTTTTCTATGAATTTTTGTTTTCTTTTTGATTAGTGAAATCCATTGGAAGACACCAAGGAAGCATATAACCCATCCACACGAAATGTATACAAAATGGAAACCCTGGAATGGGCCAGAAGAAAAGAAAAATGAGAACAAATTGCATCAACTAACTCTATAATTGAAAATTTGAGAATATAAAGAAAGTAGAAGACCAAGTGAATTGAGTCTAGAGGAATCTTCTCTGAATCTCTGCTAACAACTCTTACGCCCCTTGAAGCTCCACTCGGGCTGTACTACACATAGGAGGCAAACCAATGTACATAAGAGATATACACTTGGCAAACTATTCAAGCTTACATTCTGAGACATTAATGGCTTGAGTGTTTTGTATCACTTTTATATTATACTTATTGCATTAAAACTTTAGAGGCAACTGCCTAATGTTACCTTGTTCCAAAAATTTGTAGTATCAAGTGGTTTGTATAGTTTTATATTGTGCACCATTGCATTTGCATAAGAATAATTCAATTATAAAGGAATGAGCTATCAGCTTATCACTGAACTTATATACTACCATATGGGACTCATGCTAGGGCCTGGACAGAATGTTAATCATATGTCAGAGGTCCTGTTGGCTATCAAGAAAATTTGCAGTCTTGAGTCAGGATAAAGAATGATCAAATCTTTAAACCAGAAGAAGGGGAGAAAAACCCAATTTAATTGGCAGTTTTGTTTCTAGTATTTGATTATGTACTGGAAAACATAAAATTTCAATTAAAAACTTGCATGCTATGCTTGTGAATTATTCTAATTTAAGTTGTTGATAACTGAGCTTTGTATCCTCTGCCCCTTTAGGAACTATGATGTCCACTAGTATTTACATTGGTGTTCACTTGTGAAGAATCCACTGAATTGAAATTGATCTGTGGTGGAACTGCAAAACTTGAGAGTTCCCTGCACAGACGATAATAATGAACTTAGATGATGTTATTGACTTCATACATATATAAAAAATGCGTTTTGGGAGTGTTGTCTGCCGTGATGCAGTTTAATAAATGATTTTCTTTTGCTTTTGTAGGTTTTGGGTTGGAATAAGGTTTCAGCAACTGCTTTTTGTCCAGACTTTTGGCAGAGTTGCATCCGTTGAAGAGTTGATAGTTAACTCAAGGTTGTTTGTATGGGCTTACCACTCTGATTGCCAAGAAAATTTATTTGGTTCTGTCATCCCTAATGAACCATCTTGGCAAGAAATGCGAGCTTTGGGTATTGGCTTTTGGTTTGCTAATGTACCTCAACTGCGCGCAAGGGTAATGCTTGGTCTTTCTCTCTTTCCCATTCTTCCTTCTGTGCTATATGGGGAAAATCAAGATCTTAAATTTATTCAGAAAGCTTCGAAATTGAATTTTGAAGCATCCAGTATTACAAAATTATTAGATGAAAAAGAATTTGAAAAGAAGATGCAGTTTAGTTTCATTTCCTCAAGGCATCACTGACAGAAATTCCTATATTTCAAAGTTTCTTAATTGTTTGGTCATTATCCAACTATTTTTAACAGTTATGAATTTCTGATTTGTATGTCGAAGGCCAGGATCATCAGAAATGCAAAATGATAGTTGTTTCCCATTTTCCTTGTGTTATGCTATTTACTTCATCATGAATATTTGGGTACAATATTTCACTGTTGAGTTGGGCAGCTAAGTTCAGCAGCCACAATGACCTGTTTTCTTTATGTTGTATTTCCCCCTAACTACTTGACTTGGAAACATTAAGGCAACAAGTTAATAGAAGAATTAAACAACAAAGAAAATGGTAACATGTTAGCTAAATATGGGTGGTTGGCGGAGTATATTAGCCTAAAGAGTGAGTAATTGATCTTTTAGAATTTTAATTCTTTTTGCAATTGATAATGGTTGTGTAGAAATCTTATTTGTATTGTTTCAGAGTATTGTGGTGATGTATGAACTATTTCCAATAATAAGTTGTTGCCTTCATGAAACATTTCCATCTTCTAGCTCCCAAAAATAGCTTCTCTGGTATTTAAAAATTTTCTGTTCTCCTTACCTTACTTTTCTCTGTTATTCAGTATAGTAATGCTCAACCAAGCAGCTGTTCTTGATGGTTCCTATATTTTAGATTTGTTGGACAAAGTGAATTTGGACTTTTATATGCTTTCTTCCTAGCGAATATTTGAGAGCCTCTTTGCTTGTTCAATCAGATGTTAAAATTTCCATACTTGCATATGTATTGACAGTTAAAATTTTACTGTCCTTGGCTCCTTGTACATATATATGCTTTGATAGATGCTTTATAGGGTGGCAGCGGGTGAATTACCATTTACCATGTAATTTAAAAATTGCTGTTTAACCAGGGTGACAATTTTTGTTCTTTAGATGTTTCTGTTACACTCTTAGTTTCTGCTGATGTCATGTTGCTAATCAGCAAGAAGGCAAAATTTTATTGATCTAGTTATTGATTGATTCTTTGTATATGCACTTTTCATCTTTAGATTATTATTTTTTCAATTTATCGGATTGTTCATTACTGTGTCCAATTCAAACAGTTCTAAATTCTGATGCTTCCCTTTTACCCCCTTAAATCTAGATGGAGAAGCTGGCAAGAGCACAGTATTTGAAGAACAAAAATCCTAAGGATTGTGCACTACTGTATATTGCACTAAATAGAATTCAAGTATTGGCTGGCCTTTTCAAAATTAGTAAGGATGAGAAGGACAAGCCTTTGGTGGGATTTCTCTCTCGCAATTTTCAGGTATTCTGTAATTTTGGATAAGAACAGCTGCAATGACAGTGTTATTTTGAGTATCTTTCTTGAAAACGTCTGTTTTCTTTCTCTGGGACCTTCATCACTTTCTTCTTATTGTTCAGTAATGCAAATAAGGGACTACTGATTAGATGGTCATGAATCCAGCTACCATTAAAATTTTTTTTTTGGGTAGTTTTTAATTTGGAGTCCTGTATCAGTTTTATTTATGTATAGTATATAAATGTGAAACTTCCTCTTAAACATGTACTTGTTGTATCATTTATAATATAAAAAATTATTTAAGTAATCATAATTAGTTGATTACAGGATGAGAAAAATAAAGCAGCTGCTTTAAAAAATGCTTATGTCTTACTGGGGAAGCATCAGCTGGAACTGGCTATTGCTTTCTTTTTGCTTGGAGGTGATCATTCTTCTGCTATAAATATTTGTGCAAAGAACCTTGGAGATGAGCAACTTGCACTAATTATTTGTCGACTTGTTGAGGGCCATGGTGGACCATTGGAGCATCACCTAATAACAAAGTATGTACTTCCATCTGCAGTTGAAAAGGGGGACTACTGGCTTGCAAGCCTACTGGAGGTGCTTAAAATTAAATAATTTTGACTTATATCTTTTATCATTAAAAGGTTTCTTTTATATCCTGCATTTATACTTGTTTTGTACATATTCCTACTACAGCTAATTGTCCTTGATTTGTAGTGGGAAATGGGTAATTACTATCAATCTTTTTGGAGAATGCTAGATATTTCAATAAATCCTGTGGCTCAGGACTCCACTTTTATCTCTAATTGTGGTCCTTTTTTGGACCCAAATGTTGGCTTTTATTGCCAAATGCTAGCAACGAAGAATAGCATGAAGAATGCTGTAGGGGAGCAAAATTCTGCCATCCTTCTAAGATGGGCTACTTTGATGACAGCTACTGCCCTAAACAGATGTGGTACTCCTGTAAGTTTATCCTACAGACATGATAATGCCTTTGGTTTTTTTCTAGCATATCTTACCAGTTCAAACTAACATGTTAAAACTTCAATCATATGTTGAATGAGATTTAAGCCATGTTTGTCTAGCACTGGTTGATATACAAAATGTATGCTCTTCCACAGTTGTCTTCATTTGAGGAGGTAGTCTTATTGTTCGGTTAACATACTTGTTGAACCTGTCATAGCCTTTCATGTATTGCTGCTCTAATAAATGTTTTGTTACTACAGAATGTAGAAAAGTCAATTTGTTATATTTTTATTGATAAATTAGAGAGAAAAATGGATGAATGAACTGTAAGGTGTGTCTAACCCCTTACACTATGTCTTATTTATTGGCAAAAACAAGTGTAGTACAAATATAGTACTAGTTAGTACAACTTTAGATACAACAAACCTAGATACTATGTACAATATGCTAGCATTCCCCGTCAAATTGGAGCATGTAAATCATATGCAACTAACTTATTACATATATAGTCGATTCGAGGACCCCTGAGAGATTTAGTGAATATGTTTGCCAATTGATTATTTGAATTAAAGAATTTGGTAGCAAGACACCCAGATTCGATTTTCTCTATTATGAAGTGACAATCAATCTCAATATGTTTGGTCCTGTTATGAAATATTGGGTTGGAAGTGACATGTACTGTGGCTTGGTTATCACAAATAAACTTTATTTGTTCAGTACTTCGAAATCTTAATTCCTAAAAAAGTTGCTTTAACCATATAAGTTTACATGTCGCTAAAGCCATAGCACGATACTTGGACTTTGCAACAACACCTTGTTTCTTGCTTTTCCAAGAGACTATATTGCCTCCAATAAGGATACAATATCCTAAAGTGGAGCATTTGTCAATAGAAGACCCAACTCTGTCTTCATCATTGTAACCAATAACTTGAGAATTGCCCTTATGTTCATATAACAGACCTTGACTAGGGGCTCCTTTGATATAGTAGAGAGTGCGAATTATAGCATCCCAATGACTATTACATAGAGATTGTAAGAATTGACTAACTACACTTACCGCAAAAAAGATATCTGGATGAGTAATGGTAAAGTAGTTAAGCTTTCCAACTAATCCTTGGTACCTACCAGGGTCTGTAAGAGGCTCCCCTTGTCCTAGCAAGAGTTTGACATTTGGATCTATAAGAGTGTCAATTAGTTTGCAATTTGACATACTTGTTTCATTCAACATGTCCAAAGCATATTTTCTTTGTAATATAACAATTCCAATGTGAAATTAGGCCACCTCAATACCCCGAAAATACTTTAATTCTCCTAGATTCCTAGTCTAAAAAGATTTGAATAGATGTTGTTTAAGTTGATCAATATCTTTCATTACCTGTAATGATGTCATCTACATAGACAACTAAGTAGATACACTAGTTAGACAGGTATGCTGATAGAACACAAAATGATCTATCTCACTTCTAGCTATCCCAAACTTTTGAATAACTGAACCTGCCAAACTAAGCTTGAAAAGATTGCTTCAATTCATAAAATGATCAATATAACCAACAAACCTTGCCATTCTCCTTTGAGCAACAAAGCTAGGCAGTTGTTCCATATATACCTCTTTCTCTAGCTCACCATGGAAGAAGGCATTTTTTAATATCAAGTTGATGAAGTTACTAGTGGCGTATAGTAGCCATAGAAAGAAGCAACTGGATAGAAGCAATTTTAGCAACAAGGAAAAAAGTGTCGCTATAATCAACGCCAAAAATTTGAGTATAACCTTTGGTAACCAACCGAACTTTGAAATTATCAATTTCTCCGTCAAGACCAACCTTAATAGTATGCATCCACTGACAGCCAACGACAGATTTGCCTAAAGGTAAAGGAACTAAATCCCAAATTTCATTAGAATTTAACATAGTCATTTCATCAAGCATTGCTTGTCGTCACTTAGAATGAGAGAGTGCCTCACTAACAATCTTAAGAATAGAAATAGAATCCAAAGAAGATTCAAAAGCATAATAGGGTGTAGACAAGTGATGGTAACTTAAAAAATTGTGAAGGTGATGAGGATTATAGGTTGAATGAGTACCTTTACGAAGAGCACTTGGAAGATCCTTAAAGGAAGGTTGGACTGAATCAGGAGCCGATGTCGGAGAAGAGGTGAGTTATTAGCTACATCATTAGAGCTTGTAGAAAGTTGTGGTCAAAGACGATGATGATAAGTCTGAAATGGATGAAGAGGAGTAGTTGCTGGAGGATCAACATAGAAGAAAGGAAGAACATCCGACACAAATTGAGACTTACCTATTGTGGTGGAAAAGAAGGGAGTGGATCCAAAGAAGGTCACATCCACAGAGGTGAAACATTTGTTGCTGTTTGGAAAGTACCACCAATATCCCTTCTGAAGTCAAGAATATTCAAGGAAGATATATTTGATAGATTTAGTTGTAAGTTTATCTTTCCCTGGAGCCAAATCATGAACAAAGCAAATACAACCAAAAATACAAGGAGGAAGGTGAGAAAGAGAATTAGAAGGAAACAAAATAAAGTGAGGGATTTGATTTTGTAACACAGAAGAAGGCACACAGTTAATTAAATAGTAAGCAGTCCGAATAGCATCACCCAAAAACGAAGTAGTACATTGGAATCGAGAAGCACAGTATAGGCAATTTCAATGAAATACTGATTTTTACATTCAGCTACTCCATTTTATTGTGGAGTATGTGCACATGAAGACTGATGAAGAATGCCTTGTGTAGACATAAATGTTTGGAATAGAGTAAAGAAATATTCACGTGCATTATCACTCTGCAAAATAGATATAGAATAACTAAATTAAGTTTGTGTTTTAGCACCAAAAAATTGGAAAATGGAAGACATTTTAGAATGATTCTTCATTAAATATAACTAAGTGTAACGAAAATAATCATTAATAAAAGTTACAAAATATTGAAATTAAATATTAAAAAATAGATGAAATACGACACGGACTCCAAACATTAGAATGAACAAAGTTAAAAGGGGACATAGCCCGGTTATTGACACGCTTGAGAAACGAAGCATGGTTTTGTTTACTTAGTTGACACGACTCACATTCAAGTGACTTCAAAGTAGAAAATGAGGAGAATATTTTTGAAAGTTTGGAAAGATTAGAATGGCCAAGGCAATTGTGGATGAGATGTGGAGAAGGGGTTGTACATGCTATTGGTGATGTAGTAAGATGATAAAGGCCTTATGACTTGTGTCTTATGCCAATCGTTTGATTCGTATTCTAGTTCTATAAAGAAACACTTTTGTGAAAAAAGGTAATGGAACAATTAAGAGTACAAGTCAACTTGTTGACAGAAACAAGGTTAAAAAGATATTAAAAGTCAGAGAGAACCAAATCTAAAATGAGGGAAGAAAGAATTATAGCTTGACCAATGCCTTTGGCAATAGTTTGAGTACTATTGGCGAGAGTAATAAAAGAAAGTAAAGTAGAAGTAGAGATGCAAGAGAAAAGATCCTTGTTATCAGAAATATAATCAAAGGCACTAGAGTCAAGGATCCATGGGCCAAGACAAAAATGAGCAAAGCAGGCGATGGAATTAGCAATTTGGGCAACGAAAGCAATGGTAGAAGATTGTTTGGACTCCTGGTAACGTAGCTATTTAGCATAGTCATTACCCATCAAAGTAATGGTTTGCGGAGCCTAGTCTGCAAATGTCTTAATTGATGTTTGCACAATATTCACAGTGCGGAGGGAACAGCCATATAAGGACCAACAATGAATTTTTTGTATAATCCAACTTGTTACAATGAGTGCATTGAAGATGTTTGCAGTGAGCATTTGGGCTGCCGCCTCCTTGAGGCCTTTTATTACTTGTGTGAGAGACCAAGGTAGAAGTATTTGGGATAGGAGCATTTGATGTTCTAGACATAGGCACACTTGTGGAAGAGATGTGCACCAGGAGAATGAGGACATCATTTAAAGTAGGGATAGTGGAACCATTGAGAATCTGATCTCGAATATGATCAAGGTCAGAATGAAGATTGATGAGAGTCATGACCACAAAAAATTTGTCACACTGAGCCCCTTAATCAGTGGTGGAAGATATAACAGGCATCAAAGAGCAAAACTCATGTTAAAGGGCCGCAATATTGGATACACAAGTGGTAGTATTTATATCCTAGTGCTTAAGATTCACAAAAGTAAACAAAATATGATGATAGTGATGGATATCGTTACAATGAACAGATACAACCTTATGTCAAACCTCATAGCATATTTCTTATAGCTGATATGAATGTAGCATATGAGAGTCAAGGGAGTGCTATAACAAAGTATAAAGTTGAGCATCAATTTTGACCTACTCAGCTTGATCTGCAGAAGAAATGTCAGTCTCTCCCTTTTCCAAATGATTTAAGTACTCTTGCCCTTTAAACCATAAATGGATAGAAGAAGCCCAAGACTTATAATTAGACGCACCATGTAATTCCTCAAAGATAATGATTGGTGAACCACTTATAATAGAAGAAAAAATACCTTATTTAGATTTTTCAAAAGTGGACATTGTTGTTTAGACAAAATGCAACTCTAGAAATCATTGGGGCAGGTGAACAGCACCAAAAAAGTTGAAAAATCAAGCTATGGTGGAAGAACACCACCCAAAAGCACAAAGTGACACAATTGAGACCAAAAACAAGGAGAGCAGAGCACGTCGACCAGATCTAGATAAAGCACGACGGGAGACGATGTTGAACGCACTCACATGTGCTGGCACATGGAGTAAGGACACAGCTACTGGAGGCTGCGCATGAGGGCACATGGCTCAACGTCCGATGTCCGAACTTCTACGTTTCGACGATCGAGACCCTCTAAAGACAATGAAGGGGAGCGTGGCTCGAGATAAGGCCTGGGCAGTGGAGATCTAGTGTGGACAGATTTGAAAAAGAAGAAATTTGACAAAGAGGAAGTGTGTTTTAAGGAGTTAGCTAGAAGGGGACACAGTCGGAGGAAGAGGCCATTGGAAGAAGTCATGGAAGATCTGATACCATGATAAATTAGAGAGAAAAATGGATGAATGAACTATAATGTGTGTCTAGCCCCTTACACTATATCTTATTTATAGTTAAAAACAAGTGTAGTACAACTCTAGATACAACAAACTTAGACACTATGTACAATGTGCCAACACTTATTTTATAGATTCAATCCTTTCCAAAAGAAATTCTTCTCTATCATTTTACAATATGATTTTCATGCCATTCCCAAGTAAATGCATTTATCAATCATTTTGTCAATCTAGAAAGCTTCTATAATGAAGGTATCTTCTACAGGCTCCAAGTAGCCTAAAGCAAATATTAACCATTGTAGGAATTCTTGATACATTCCCAGTTTTTAAACTGTTTCACACTTCCCATAGCTCATGTAAATCATTAAATCCATTTTCTTTGGGTGTGTGAGTCTAGTTTGATTGATATTACTTTGTCTTTGCCTGAGGCCTTGAAGTATTGTGTGTATGCAAGCGTCAACACAATACCAATATGTGACATTATGTCTTACATGTGTTCTATTTATGTTTCTGATAAGTAATATTATGAAATGTTTTGTTTTCTTGTTGCAAGCTTGAAGCATTGGAGTGTTTCTCATCTTCTCTGAGCATGCTTGGGACCTCAGATCAGGGGAGTGAGTTGGATGCTGGACATGAGGCGCTGTCTAATAATTTTAATCCTTTGCCAAGAAAGTCTGCTAACTGGCTTTCTGCTGATGTGTCTGTGCATCTGGAGTTCCATACTAAATTGAACTTGGCACTTCAGTACTTATCAAAATTGATAAGAGAGCATCCAAGTTGGCCAGACAATGTTGCAGGATCTGATGGGGAAGCTGCTTATTCTGATGAGTACATTATGAAATATGACAAATCACTTGAAAATCTAAGGCAAAAGTTGTACGCTGGGCTTGTTCTGTTTGAACAGAGGTTTTTATTGGCTCCATCCTGTTTACTAAGAATGGTACATAATTCACCATAATCTGGATTAAACCTTTCGGCTATTGTCAACTTTATTCCTTCCTCTGGCAAAGAATCTTACTTTTATTTCCCTTTTCTGCAGATTTTACTCTCACTTTGCCATCAAGGATTACTGAACATAGGATATGATATATCATGTGGATGTGCTCCAGGAGATCAATCTCAAGAGAATAGGGATACAGTTTATGCTTCTACATTATATTACACCTGGCTTAGACCTCTCTTTAAGTCTACAATAGAAATCTCCTATTTCTTTTCAAGATTTTTTTCTGCCTGCAGTATGGGTTACTCTCAACAAAGTTTTACTTTTTTTGAGAAGGGTGCATATATTGAAAGTAGATCAAAGTTTTCAAATGCTTGGCAGTCTCACTTTGTTGAAGGTCTTCTGATTCCACTTTGGTATTTAAGAGCCATTTTAAGGGTCCAGGTTGGTTCTGTAAGCAAAAATCTTATGGCAAAAACTGTTGTCATTGTTAATTTGTTTGAGTATTATTTACACTTTTCATCAGCCTGGCTTCAAAAAAACTCAGAAGCTCTTTTTTTAATGGTTCAACCTTTCTTGACTGCACTTGCTGATGACCGTAATGCTTATGAGGTTGATATGATGAATCTGAAGAAACTTATCCCTAAAATTGTGGAATTGTTGGCACAACATTCTTTGGTAGGCAATACGTCAAAATGTGGACAAGATATACAAGTTGCGGATTTAAAGCAATTGATTCCCGATGATGAAAAATGGATGATTTTAGGGGCTTGCTTATGGCAGCACATGTCTAGATTCGTGATATATAATTTGAATAAGGTTCTGGATACACTTGAAGATGGTAATTCGTCTGGTTCTTTCCACAGAAAGTATGATTGTAGGGCATCGACTCTCCTGACTCTGGATTCTGATAGTATCAACTTGCTGGAGCAGCTAAGGTTGGTCTTATTGAGCTTATGTGAGCTATTGAAGACAACTGTTACACACACTTCCTCTTATCATATTAAACAACTTCCCGCATTTCTCTGGCAGAAATTGGAAAATGATTTGAGCATAATGACTCTTGAGTGGTTAAAAAGACCTAGTTTGTCAGAATCCAATCAGCGTCAAAGTCAGGAGATTATCAATTCAGAATTGGTGAACACAAAAGATAAATACTCGGCTTATCAACTATTATGGGATCACTGTGCTGACCCAAAATTGATATCTGACTGCTTTGCACAGGAAAAACTCGATTGGTCAAATTATTTGGATCATCTGCCTACTAAAGGATGGAATGACATGTATATAAATTTGATAGAGCTACCTAAAATTGATGATACACATGATTATGGATGTAAAGTTAGCAATAGTTTTTCTAGTCATGAAGTTGGATCGCCTGTTAAAAGAACGTTACAAGGTGCCCATGCTTCTGTAAGTTCCCACCAGAAAGATACAACTAATAGAAATATTACACTTTTCCGGAGTCCCAGAGAAATATACAGAAGAAATGGGGAACTATTGGAGGTGATTTCCCTTCTCCGATTGTTTTTTAGTTTATATCGGCCACAGTTATGTAAATCACAAAAAATGACATGATGCTACATTTGAGCAGGCATTTTGTATAAACTCTACTGATCAACGGGAAGCCGCACTTGCTAGCAATCGGAAGGTTATTTCCTGCTTGCTAGTCCTCTTAGTTTCTTTAATTCTTCTGAAGCTATGGATTCTTGAATGTCCAAATGGTTGTTGAATTTCATGCATCCTGGTATAATATGCAGAAAAGGTTATATATTTTCTTTGCTTCTTAAATTTAGATATATAATTAATAATGAATAACATGTTATTATTTAATAATTGTGAAGGTTAATGTGAGCTATAATGTAAACTAACTAGTTAGAAAAAATCATTTATAATTATTTATCAGGGAACAAAATTTAAGATATTAATAAAAATTTCATTTATATTGTCATACATGAAAAGCAGCACAGAGTAGTTCTGAATCCTTTAAAAAAACAAAAAACTTTTCTCTTCTTCATTTATGAAAGAAGAAATTTTATTAGACAAAAAAGAGATAAAAGTATAATACAGCTAAAGGGGATGATAAAATATTTTTCCAACCAGAAATGGATATTCCCTGAAACAACCATGAGCACCAAAGAGAGGCCATAAGAGCAATCCTATCCCATGAAATGTGGTCATTCTGCTCCAAACAAAAACACCAAAGAAATGCATAAAGTGCACACTGCCTCAATATCTCATCTTTTTTTTCCCCCCTCCTTGCCTAAAGCTTCAAAACATATCACTAAAAAACCAGTGTTTTAGGAACCAAACTAGAAAACTGATGAACTGGCCTTTGGTTCTCCTAAAGGACTGTTTGACACTGATTACCCAGTAGTCATTTGAAGGCTTTAACTATTTTGTATACAGCATTAATGCCTTTGGAAGTCTGTGAGACACAAAGTCATCCCCGTGATTCAAGATGAGCAAGTCCAGTGCATTTGCACACTTGTATTGGTAATAGCGTACACAATTTTTTGCTTTTGACTGATGTGAGCTTAATAGGGAGAGCCTATATAGGCAAGTGCTTGAGCAACTCTGGTGCTTTGAGCGACGGGGGCTTAAAAAAATAGAGTTGTTTACTTGTTTTTGCATCTCTTGTGGACTCTTGCAATATCTTTATTTAAATTTTTTATAATATTAGGTGTACATATATATATCTTTATATTATTTGAAAAATAACCTGTTCAACCAGCTTAGTTAGTGACCCAGTGACTTGATCTTCTCACTGGACCATGATCTAGTCTGGTTCTGAAAACTATCCTAAAAATTGCTCCAAGGTGAAAGGACACACCTAGTATTCTCCAAGAATTTCAAATGAATTATTCCATAAGATAGTGGCCACCCAACAATGTGAAAACAAATGGGCTACTTCCTCAAAAAAACTTTTAACTCCTTATCCCTTTTATAGGTTTGAAACACTATTTTTGTAAAAACAAGCCCTCTTCATTAACCAATTTTCTATTAATGTGTTTGGTGGTTAATGAGTTAATTTTTTTGAATTTACTAGATATATCTACACGTAGCCGGGGAAACACCAGGCTTGCCTATAATCATAAGTACAGCCATAGTCACCCAACCGTAAGACATAGTATTTTTTTAGTATAAAAATATGTGTGAATTGCAAGATATCTTGGGTGAAATTCAGCTAGCATAGTTACTTCAGTCTAGCAAGGTTGTCTTGGATGGGAGTGGGGTTCAAGAAGGAAATAGAAGCCAGGCCACCCTAATGATATTCAGGATGTCAAGAGGACAATTGTTTTCTCTCAATTCTCTCTGGCTCTGTTATTGGCGGGCACTTGTAAATGTGTGGCATATGGTTGTGATCCACATAAGCATGGATGTGGGATTTTGAGACCAAAGTTGGAAATATTACCAACATGTATGTTCACTTAAGTGGAGAATATTACAATTCAAGCTTTCTCCTTTTTGGTTGTCATTGATGGTGGCATGCACTATGCAGTTTATTTGATTCTCTGGTACATCTAGTTGGAGAGAAATACCTACATTTTCAAGAGTCTGGACATGCATATTTTTATGTGGAATAGTATTGTGTTAGTTGCTTCAGTTTGGTGCTCAGCTTGTGTTTGTTTTATTTTTTAGCCTCTTTAACATTCTTTTTTTCTCCATTTTTGTTTTGGTCTTGGAGGACATCTTATCCTCCCCCGTGATTTTTGTTTTAATTTTTAATGGAGATAACAATGATTATTGCAGTGTTTTTTTACTTTGTAATTTAAAATTGCAATAATTTCACAAAAGTACGTGGTCCTTCTCTTAACATGATGTGAAATTTATATAAATGTCTTTTCCTTTTTTAATCTAATTCAGGGCATAATATTCTTTCATCTGGATGACGGGATTCCCTCTGGTGATAAATCAGTTCATTTGTGGTCTGAGGCTGATTGGCCGCAAAATGGGTGGGCAGGTTCAGAATCCACCCCAGCTCCAACATGTGTTTCTCCTGGTGTTGGTCTTGGGAGCAAGAAAGGGGCACACCTTGGGCTGGGTGGAGCCACCGTTGGTGGGGGTTCTTCAGCAAGGCCCAGCGGAGACTTAATAGTAGGTGGAGCTTTTGGAATACCAGGATATGCCGGTATTGGTGCCTCTAGATTAGGTTGGGAAATTCAGCAGGACTTTGAAGATTTAGTTGATCCGCCAGCCACTGTGGAAAACATAAGTACAAGGGCTTTGTCTAGTCATCCACTGAGGCCATTCTTCTTGGTTGGTTCAAGCAATACGCACATTTACTTGTGGGAGGTATGAAATATGGAGTTGATGTGCATATTAATGTGGCTGAACCTGTATGTGCTTGTATTTTTATTAGCTGGCATGGAGCTCCCCCCCCCCCCCCCCCCTCTTTTCTTCACTTCTTTTCTTCAAGCTTCTTAACTAGGGAGACTGGTACTTTCCTTGTCCAATCCAGTCAATCCTAAAATTAAGATCAAAATTACATTTTCAATACAGCTCCAAAAGTTCTATTTCTTGCATAGGTATACTTGCAAGAAATAAAATGAAACTTTCCTACCCATGAATATTTTATTCTTCCAGACTTTCTTTCCAATATGCAAGTTTACCTCTGGCCTAGCCATAAGCCAGCAACAGTAGTATGATACTCTAGGTGTCATCCTTCTGACAGAAAGACATTGAAAAAAAAAATTAGAAACTCTCCTCGCCTTGCTTACGCGTGGAACACTAATTAATTTTATCCTAAAATCTTTTTGTGAAGCAGATCGCCAGACATAAAAGTTGTTCTTCGGGTGAAATGTGCCAATATTTCCTGCTATGATATCTGGTGTACTTGAGATCACCATTAAAGGATTAAGAAAAGAGGGGGGAAAGTTAAAAACAAACTATTCTGCTGTTAATACTACAGAAGCATTCTAGCGTACAGATATAATGCTAGGACATGTAATATCTGAGTTACTCTAGTGCATTAAGGTAATTGTATCTGTTGTCAATATTTCTAGCATTTAGCTGATGAAGAACATTCTAAATACAGTTCAATAAGGATAAAGCTACAGCTACATATGGAGTTCTGCCTGCTGCTAATGTGCCTCCGCCTTATGCTCTCGCATCAGTATCAGCTTTAAAGTTTGATCCCTGTGGACACCGATTTGCTAGTGCAGCATTAGATGGAACTGTCTGTACATGGCAGCTGGAGGTAGGAGGAAGGAGCAATATTCGTCCAACAGAATCATCCCTCTGCTTTAGTGGTCATGCATCGTATGTACTTTATTTTTTGGATCTTTCATTTATAATTTTGGCTACACTTGACTTAAAGCTGCATTTGGGATTAGTAGGTTGATCAAGACTATGGATGACACATATTACTGTAACCTTGCAAAGAAAGTTACTTTTCATCCTTCAATCTCCACTATAGATGAAAAGTTTCTAAGTTTGCTTTGTTTATGGAATGCTTTTCTGACTCAGCTTTAATAACCTAAACCATGATTTTAGTAGTATTAGTTATCAATCATGTCCTTTGAAACTGAGGGATGACCATGAATTTAGGACTCAGTTTGTCATCAGGAATGGGATTGATAATAAATTATCATCAACAATCATGACTGTGATGAATAACCATTTAATTCATGTTTTGTGAGTATAGGGTACATTAATTTTGCCTTTTTTTTTTTTTTTGGTTGGAACATTTCCCTTGCTCTTTTTATTTAACCTCAAAGTCAGTCATCATGAGATTTTATGTTTCTGTCTCTCAGTTCTTGTATGTCTATTCCATGTTTGATTTCAGGGATGTAACTTACTTTTCTTCGAGCGGATCAATAATAGCTGTGGCTGGATATAGCTCAAATAATTTCAATGTGGTTATATGGGATACTCTAGCTCCCGCTACAACTTCTCGAGCATCCATTCTATGTCATGAAGGTTTTGGTCTAATTTTTGTGTTACTGAACTCTGATGTGTGTTAATAACTTATTTAGTCATTGAACTTTCATAAATCTTAATAAAACTGGTTAAGCATAACAAATATGTGGAGTTATAACTCTTTACATGATTAATAAACCAATAATGTTCTTCATGGCTGTATTTTGTTGATACAATGCAAATTTTTAGCACTGAGCTAAGTCTTAATCAGAAATTTGGATGGGGCCTGGACCTTGGGTTAACTAAGAGCACACAGATTAAATCTTTTTTCCCCCTCTTTGGGAGGGAGGAGGCAAGGGCCTTTCGTCAGTGTGGTTGAAATGAATTACCATCAAGATTAGTTGTCTTGTTTCATGTATAAGGATTGGCTTATGTGTATTTATGGTGCCAACTTTGCTCTTTCTTGTGAAGGTGGTGCTCGCTCCCTTTCTGTATTTGATAATGAAGTTGGAAGTGGTTCTATTTCCCCTCTTATTGTGACTGGTGGTAAAAGTGGTGACGTTGGAATTCATGACTTCCGTTACATAGCTACTGGAAAAGCTAAAAGGCACAGGTATGCTGATAATGGTGAACAAAGCTCCACCACGTCTTTAAATTCTGACAAGGACAAGAATGTAAATGGGATGCTTTGGTATCTTCCAAAGGCTCACTCAGGTAAAGATGAGTTTCTATGCGCCTCTAGTTATGGTTTATTCTTCAATCAAATCATCTTGCTAACTTTTCCAATTACAGGTAGCATCACAAAAATAGCTACCATCCCAAATACCAGCTTGTTTTTGACTGGAAGTAAGGATGGAGATGTCAAACTCTGGGATGTCAAGAGCACTAAGTTAGTCTGTCAATGGTCAAAATTGCATGAAAAGCACACCTTTCTGCAGCCAAGCTCTCGTGGATTTGGTGGTGTTGTTCGGGTAATCATTTGTGCTTCCATATTAGTATCTTATATCATGTTTTCCCCTTGAATCTCATTATTCCAACAAGATACACTGGCCGTACCCTCTTGTCTTAGACATTGCATACACCGTACATTTATCAGAGCCTGGTGGCTGTGAGAATCATAGCTGCGTCAGAGCTAGTCCCCGGGGTGATTGTCAAACTTAGCACCTTTTTTTGATAAAAGAGCCTTTGGCTATATAAATTGTGCCAAGCATTTTTATTTTTCTTTTTTTTTTTAATTCAGCCAAGAAAAATTTAGTTCTTTTTAAACAAAAGTTGCTTAGAGCCAACAAGGGTTGGTTCAATTGGGAAGATTAAATTGTGACAACCAAAAATGTCCTAGGTTCAATTTTTGCAGGTGATCCTTGGTAAGTAGATATCCACTAATTGCATTGCGTCTTGATTTGGAGCTAAAACAATCTGTTTGCCTCCTAAATTTTAATCCTCGTGTTTTGCACCTCCTTCAAATATCTCTATCAAAAAAATAAGTTTCCTGGTTATGTTCATGCACTAATACTGTTGGCTTAAAATGCCACAGGCTGCTGTTACAGACGTACAAGTCATTTCACATGGTTTTCTTACATGTGGTGGGGATGGAGCTGTAAAGTTGGTACCCCTGAATAGGCATGTGCTTGGGCATGAAGTTAAATTATGATACTTCTGTGGCCCATGTTTGTTATTTTCTTCAATGCTGCAAATATATTCCATGAAAGTGGTTATCTGGGAGAAGTTTCTATCATTTTATGGATAGCTGACTCAACCGCTGGCATAAGATGCTGCCATTTTTTTCATGAAAGAACTCTTCAGTATGTCCAGAGATCTACTGATATGTTAGCTCCATCAGAATCAGGTAATTAGTCCTTAACTTGGACGAGCAATGCATCATGTATCATGAACAACCCAAGTGAACACAACTTCTTTGAACAGAATGTATATTGATTTTGACTTAAGCCCATCCTTTCTAGGAAAACCAGAGTTCTCTCAAGTTAAGAAAGCCCTAAGCGTGGCAAGATTTTCTGAGAAGGTTAGGCTTTTGTTATTGGTTTTGTTTGAAATTGTTCTGGCAGCTTAGACACATAAAGAAACAGAAGTTCTGTTTTGGGTTTTTGTTTATTAGGCTTCTTAATTGGCTGAGGTTTGCGAACATTTGTAATCATGCCTTATAATTGTATATAAAAAGGAATTCTTTCATTTACTCCAAGTTGTGGAATTGATGATATACAACTCCTCTTTAAATTTAGTATATGGCAGGGCAAGAATTCGGACATGAAAGCTAATTTGAAAAGAGGATGGGTTGGGGGTAGTTGTAGACCTTTTCGAGAAGTCATAATATACTATAACTCCTTAATATTGAGTACTAATATCATAAATATTTTGACATATAAACAATTGTTTTAGATTTTAACATTTAACACAACTATAACTTGAAACTAGATTATATGATAAATCATGACTGACAGCATTATCTACCGGTTAGTACTCTAATGTATTTCAAACAAGGCAATTTGTCAAGTGTAGGTCAGATTTGAAAGAAATTCTTATATAAGTGGGTGGGTGGAATTTCTGATGGTGAGATTGATTGATACATCTGTTTTAGTAAGTTGGCTCCTAGCAGTAACTGTGCACTATGTTCCTTCTAAGAATTTTTTCAATTTCGTTCCAAACCTCTCAATTTTGGGATGAGTTGGGTTTGGATTGACAATACTTTTCATAATTTTGGTACTCAAGTTGGTCCCAAATAGGCTGCCAAGCATTTTATGAAACGACCAAAACTCCAAAGCAAGGTTTAAAACTTCCGTGCCTGATGCTCGATTTGGGAACTAATAAAGCTAAGGTTGTTTTTTTTTTTTTTTTTGATGAGAAAAGCTAAGGTTGTATTTGATATGTGAGAAAGGAGATTGAGAGAATGGAAATTAAAAGAAAAAAAAAAGGTGGATAGGTAGAATGAGAAATAATACTTGTATTTTTATTTTAAAAAATTAATAAAAATAGGTAAATATTGTTAAATAATAATGATAAAAATATAATAGACATTTCCTCCTTTTTTGTTTTTTTTCGGGTGGAAAAACTTGTTTCCTCATCAGCCTTCTTCCTTGCTACTGAACATAGTCTAAGGGTTCAGGTCATTTTATAAATAGGAAAATCTAGGTAGGAATTTTATATTTATATTTTTAATTTTTAAATAAAAATATTATAAGTAGATTTAAGTCTGATCTTTTTATAAACTCATTTTAAGGTTAAATTAGTTTGATGCGGTTGTAACCTTAATTTAATTGGAGACCTGGTTTGAGTTTCACAAAATCAATTGGGCTTATTTCTTTTTTATTTTTTTTAACTACACACCGATCAAATTTGTCTTTATTTTATTAAGTTTTGTTTAATAGGTCAAGAGACTTTAATAAAAGAGCTTCAAGACTGGATCCCCATGCGTCAAGATCCTTTAGAACTTCAAAAATTGTCTGCTAATCTACAATAATTTGCAATGGAGGGTTGAGATAGTACCAAAATCGGTTTAACTAACCACCAATGGTGGCTCATGCGATTAGATACTTGAGTCTCATATCAAACTGTAAATAATCTCGTTCCATATGATAAGGGAGATGAAATGTTAGAATTTTGTAATGACTATTTTCGCAAGAACAAATTCAACAAATAATGAGGACTTTGTTAGCAAGATAAGGTTGCTAATGGATGTTGTAGGCTGCTGAAGAATGCACCTAGAGGGGGGGTGAATAGGTGCTTTCGTAGAAAAATAGAATTAAAGACAATTAAATCGATTATATGTTAATATCAAATGATTTCAATAAAAAACTTGATAAAGAGTATTGGTGCGAAAACCTTGTAGCCAAACTAAGATCTTGTCGACAGGATCTTCTGAAGGATAACTGAGAAATAAAGATTAAGGAGATATAACAGGACCTTGTCGACAAGGTTTTAGTACAGAGGCTGAAACAAAATAAAAACGCAGTAGAGGAAGGAAAACACCAGATATATCTTGGTTCGGTCTTCAAGACCTACGTCCAGTCCCCTTGATACACAACAAGGGATTTCCACTATAAAATCAGAGTATACACCCACAACACCTAGGTTTCCAAGTTCACCTAAAACTTTTACAACACTTGGGTTTTACACAAGCTTATCCAAAACTTACTTTCCTCACACTTAGGAAAGGTTTACAGAAAAATGATATGAGGATATATCTAAAATCCTTATCAATAAAGGATTATAATAAACTTACTTTCAAAAGCTCTCACAAGCTAGATTTACCCAGAAACTAAGCTCAGAATATTTAAGATGAGGAGAACAATGAATAATATAACTTAGCTTTTCTTTCTTTGCTTTTGGTTCTCTCTCTCTAATGCTTCAGTTCTTCATCCTGCTGTTATATAGTGGTTCTAACCGAAATATATCCGTTGAAGTACAGTGGAGCTTGAGTAGCTGAGTGGAATACATACATAGAAAAACTAGTCGTTGCTTTATCTTCTTCGTGCTGTACCGTTTGAATATGGTAGAGACTGAAAAATCAGAGAGCAGTTAAACGTTACAGCAAAGAGTTGGTGAACCTCCAGTCAAATAGCTCAGAGAAATTTTCACAGTTCCTTTCTATCAGTCATCATGACAGAGAAGTAGGTAGATTTTATGTTTTCTATGACTGAACAAACATGGAGTGGTTGACTTGGACCAGAGCAGAAATATAGACCCAGAACAGAGACAGCTTTCAGCTTTTCGGAGTCTGTGCGTTTGGCTTCTTTAAAGATCAGAATATTAACGCGAAACACAATGACTGTTGAGGCAAGATGTTTTAGCTTCCCTCTTTCCCATTCTTCTATCTTTATCTTTTGCTTTTCCTCCCTAAAGCGTCTAAGAGAACTTCTAAACAATCCTCTGTTTTCTTGCTCTGTTTTTCACTGATTTGCTTCTGCAACTTTCCCTCTTTATCTGTCTTCCCTTTTCTTCTTTCTTTGATGCAGCAATCTGACTGTATGTGGTTTCCCATACTCCTTCTTCTCCAATAATGGTCTTTGCCTCTTCATTTCTTTTGCTCTTTTCATCTTTCTTGCTCTTCTCTTCTTCTTCGATATAGCTTTTCTGATAGATATTTTCTTTCACTTTATGGCACCAGATTCTACTGGTTTCCCATATCCCTTCATTTCCAACAATAGTCTTTGCTTCTTTATCTCTTTGGTTTTTGTTTTCTTCTTCTTCGGTGTGCTTTTCTGGACTTGTCAGAGCTTCTTCTTCTGCTTTTACTTTACAGTTTCAAGTTCCTTTATTGTTTCTTGAGCTTTTCCTTTTTCATTGCCCAATGCTTCATTTAATATTCTGCAAAAGTAAAAAGGTGAACTTCCACAACTTTTTCAAAGTTTTCATCTAGTCAAAATGCTTTAATGATATATAGATATATATATATATATATGTCATGTGTTGCTACTACATCTTATTTTTTAACAAATGATTTAACTTTAATGCTTGTATAAATTTTAACTTAAGAATTTTGTTATCATCAAAATAATTAAATTAAAACCTTGGAGCTAACAGCTGCTGCAACAATCGAGTCCTAATCTTACTTCCGATCCAAAATGTTGGAATAAAATTTGGAAACTTAGGTTTCCATACCAAGCTGTGGTTTTTCTTTGGAAATTAATAAAAAAATAAATACTTTACCAACAACAACAGTCTTCGATAATACTATTTGCAGATTGAGGAAAGCTGCCCATTTTATTACATAAATTTAAAATATAACAAAACATTGTCTATTCTTTGAAAAAATATATATATTTACTCTCAGTCTTATTTAACTTGAAGTGTTCTGTCTTCTTTTAAACGAATAGAGAATAATTTGTTAAATTTTAATATTGACATACTAAAGTTGTAATTAGACATAATTTAAACAGATAAATATTTTTTCTTCTTTTTATAAAAATATACTTAAATATATCATAAGTCATTTTATTTGAAAAAATATATATTTAACATGTTTTTATATATATATGATAATTAATTTAATTTATTTATTTTTATATACAATTTAGATGTTAAGTATTTTTTTTCTTAATTTGGACATCAATGGCTTCTGAATTGTACACACACACACACACACATAATTTGGGGCGGAATGCCTATTTTATAACTCAAACTAAGCAAATGAAAGCATAAGGTCAAAGCGATGCTTTGACCCAGTAAGCCTCAAATTAAATAACAAAAAACGTAGACACAACTTAAAACAAAATCTTTGAAATAAGATTCGCATTTATTTATTGAAAATTTGATGAAGTTTCCTAAAAAATTGGATAACTTCTAAATTTAAAAATTGTTTAAAATAATAAACTGACAATGACAGCTTAGCTCCTTAAACATATACTTTTTGTTTTATTGTTTAAAATTTATATATTTGTCATTTTTAATTAAAAAATTTGATGGTAAAAATATTTAAAAAAATACATATAATTTTTTCTTTTTATTTATAAAACAAGCATAGAGCATCAATCAATTAAGGATTTTTTTTAAGTTAGGCTAATTATGAATTAAGAGAATTAATAATAAAATGTATAATTTTATATAGTGAAATTTGTTAAATTTTATGTAACAAACTCATTTGTTAAGTCAATGAAAAATGTGATGGACTCAAATGCCTTGTCAATTAACGGATTGATATATTAAGAATAATACAAAAATTAGAATTCTTTCTGGAAATAGCTCTGAATAGTATGGCATAGTATTCATTTATTAGTGAGTATACATTAGAAGTTGAAGGAATTTGAGGTACTTATATGTGTGAGAGTGGATCTTCTTAAATCATCTGTTCTACAAAAGTTTGAGCCAGAAACACCAAAGAGACTTTGATTTTTTATTCACAACAGAAACACCAATGTTCAAAATGTGTATAGATATTTCAAATTTTATCATATTATTATATTTGTATTAGTGTCGCGATGTATATTAATATAATAGTTATATATGATTTTCTCTCCATCAATTGTTCCTTCTGAATTACTACCATAAAACTATGGGCACGCAAGCTGTTTCCTTAGAAATTTTTAATTTTTAAAAAATATATAAACGGAATTATTTATGAAGGGAAAATAGACATTAGACTTTTACAAAATAACAGTGGATATTTTGTTAAATTTTAAAATTATTTTACTAAAATTTTAATTAAACTTAAAAAATATTGTAATCAAACTTTAATTCAAGAAAGTAAACTTTTTTATGAAAAAATATATAAAAATAACATATGTGAATTTTATTAAAAAAACTCATATTTTACATATTCATATATATATTTGTATAATTAATTTTATTTACTTAATTTTTTATACACGGTTTAGATAGTAAGAATATTTTCCTCAAATTTCAAGTCGATGCATGACTTTTGAATTGTAGGTTTGATAGATAGTGATAGGTATCTATTTCTAAGTGCCAAATTTCAGATTAGAAATCATTTTCGTGAGTGCATATTCGATTATTGCAGTTGAGCAATAAATTAACAAGATTTGACAATTAACTTAATAATGTGTTATTTGAATCTTACCAAGTCATTTTGACAAGTTGTACGTAGCATTTATTAAAATTAATTACATCGTATTGTTTTACTAGTGTATTATGCATACACAAGGCTTTTTCTTTTTAATTATTTTTCGTTACACAAATATTGTTATCATCATTATAAAAGTTACTCATGACTTTATTTAGTGACATTATTGTGTAGTAATATTATATATACATCTAATTTTTTTTAATTACTTTCATAACTAATGCGATTATATTCTCGATTCAAGAGAGCATCAATGGAATCTGTTTAAAGAGAGGAGAGAGTTTGAAACCTTTGCACATTAAATTCGCTTAATTTAATTATGATAATGAAGGATATTCTCAGGTCTTATTTGAATTAAAATTTTGAAAAACTTACATCTCAATACTATAAGCTAAAGATATTTATTATGATAGACATTGTATCTTAAAATTATTTTAGACGAGTCAATGACCTTATTTTTTTTCTAATGGTATGACAAAAACACTATTATTTAATTATGTGAAACTTGAATTTGCCTTTGTTATTAACCTACTCCAATATTCTTATCTCTCTTGGTAATAAATGTATGTAATACAAGATTGATGAATCAGGTAGTAATAAACACAAAATTTAATAGTAAAAATAAAAAAAAACGACTTGTAATTCTAAAAAGCTTAAATAATAACAAATTCACATTATAAAAAATTAAACTGAGGTAAAACTGCTCAAGCATAGTTGTAATAAACGCAGAATGAGGTAGTAAAAAAAATAGTATAAATCATTTATAATTTTGAGAAGTTTGAATGATAACAAATTCACATAATTAAATATGGGTATGAACGCTAAAAAAAAATGATGTTATTAGGTATTTCAAAATAATTTTTAAATTTAAGTTCTTTACTAATGAATATTTTCAACTTATGATATGTAATTTTTCCTAAATTTTTGTTGACATATATACTATCTCACTTGGACATAGTACATTTGAAATTTTACTCCCAATTCTAAAGTGCTTTCCACTAAAATTGAAATCAAATAAATAACATATACTTGTTTATTACAAATAAGTTATAAGTCACAAGGTCAAGAAATAGAGGATGAAAAAAGGTCAGAATGGAACTCATATATATCATAAATTTGTAACATTTATATCTAAAAGAAATACCATTAAAGTCAAAACTACTAGGCTATACTTATTTTTTATATATATTAACTAAGCTAACTAATTCAAGTTTTGACAATATTTGATGACATTTGCGATTTACAAGTTCAACCCAAAAATAATTATTGGCCAAAAAATTCAAAATAAAATAAAATTAAAATTGATTAAACTAATATATAATCACATGCTAATAGTCACTGCATGAATAATATATTTTCATTATTCTTCAACCAAAAATATACCACAACCCATTGTGATTATCTACTCATTCATTCGTTGTTAGGTTTTGACAAACCAGCCGAAAGGGTAGTTGGCGTGTCCTATGAGATATGGGATTTTCCTATGTGCACCTTAAATATGTGACCCAGATTTGCTGCATGCAGCTTTTATTGAAAAGTATTTACATTTAATTTGAATGATTTATTTTTTTTTAAAATTAATAATTAAAAAATTATTTTTATTTTATACTTTGTATCTTTTAAAATTAAAAAAAAATAAACCCAGATCTACATTATCTTCAGCAACATCGAGAGCACTGCTTTTCCTAGGAACAGCAACCAATCTGAATTCTTAAAATATGATATCTCTCTTCCATCCAACAAAGGTACAACTCTTATCTTTTTATAATTACGTGGACTATATCAACCGTTAATTCCTGGGTCCACCTGCCACATGTCAAAAATCGGACGGCTCACGGAACTTGGAAGACACTTAATGTTACGATCTCTTTCATATGCGGACCCCACATTGCCACCAAGAATAGCCCACCTATCTGACTAAGACTGAGGAAGTGAGGAGATAATAAGCGTGATTATTAGATTGTTAGAATTATTTAATTTTAACTTTTAAAAAGCAGTATGTATATAAATTAATTTTAGAAAATAATTAATTAATTATAGTTTAATTTTTTAATTATATGATAAAAAAGTATTATAAAATAAGTTTATTTGTTTTTAAAATTTAAATCTTTGAAACTATTTACATCAAATAATAAACCAATTATTTGACATAGATGGAGAAAGAAAAAGGTGATAATAAGTATAATTATTGGATTGTTTGAATTATTTTATTTTACTCTTTGAAATAATATTTAAAAGTAAAAAATTTATTATAATTTTAAATTTTAAATCATTTAATAAAGATTAGTATATAACAAATTTATTTTTTTATTATTTTAAAATTTTTGAATCTTTCATACTATTCATATCTTCACCTTATTTTTACTACCTGAATTTACTTATTTTTAAAGATTAATTAGCGCTCGTTAATTTTTAAAAATTAAAATAATATATATCTAACTAAAATGTCAATCAAGCCGAAGGAAAAATGCTATGCTTTAAACGGTGTCGTAACATTTTTAAACTATAATTGTCGCTAGATTGGAGCAAAAGGCTGCCTTTGGAAACCGACAACGTCGGATGATAACGAGAAAACAAAGACACAAAAGCCATGGCCTTTGACAAGCGTCATCTTTTATTTTGCTCTGATTCTTTTGGATCTCAATTCCATATTCTCCTTTTGCAGCTATAGCTTCCCTTCAGCCTGATCTAGACCTGCCCACTTGCTCATCTTCATCTAATTTCATTCCGCTATACCCATTTCATCTTCTGGTTCGTTCTACCAACCCCTCTCTGTTTTCCTGTGATTTGTTTTTGAGTTTTAGCAAAGGATTGTAATACCAAGCATCTTCATAATGATTATTTGAGTAAATGGTGGGTGTTTTTCATGTATATATGAGCTTATTTGAGTGATTGTGGTATTGCAATTATTGAGTGATTTTATATTCTCTTTTTCTGTATTTGTTTCCTATTTGATTTGGGAGTTGATTAATTTTCATGCCTGTTATGGATATGGGTGGTAGGGTTGACCATTTTGATCTGATTTGATAAATCTCTTACTTGAAGCCTCAGGTTTCGCCCTGAAGGAGACTGTGCAATTTCTATGTTATTTATTCTTGGCCCCTTAGTATATGATCGGTTCCCTGTATGTGGTATGACAAGTGAAGCACTGTTTTCTTACTGCAGACTTTTACATTGTCTTTTCCAGATGGCTTCCATCATTTTCTGGTTTTTGTACTCGCATGCATATGTTTGATAATTAACACTAGAAAGAGGAGATATTATTATTATTATTTATGAAACCGGTCTTGAATCTAGTTTCTGTCGATCCGAGTGCAAGCATTTAGCTTATGTTACACTTAAAGATATTTGCTGGCAAGGAAAGTCTTAGGCCAGGGTCAAACAATTTATTGTTGTTGCTGCTCATACGTCGTCATATTATATCGTTGATCTGTTTTCATGACAATTAAAACTCATAAACTATAATTTTCTTCATGTTCTAAAATGTCAGTATTTGCTTGGATATTTAATCTACAATAGTATAACTTCTCTTTCTTTCTGCATTATAGTTGAATCTTGCGTCTTTCTCTTTATTTTGTTTTGTTCTATTTTTGTCAAAAGTGCATATGATGGTCAATTAATTTTACACTCTTCTGAGTGATTTCATGGTTTATACTTTTTTGCTCAAAATATGTAGATCCTTTATGGATTCTTATATTGTTCAACCTTTAACCTTTTTTGGTTTTACACAGAATCTATGAAGAAATAATAGGTAAGGCAAGGGAGATGGCAGCAGCAGAAGCAAGGGCTGTGTGGCAGCGAACTGCTAATCGTTGCTTTGTTCAAGAAGATGCTAAAAGAGCTCCCAAGTGGGCATGTTGCCAATCTTCATGTGCAACATCAAAATCTGTCGATGTTGGACCTGCTAGTGCAGCAGATGAATCAGATCAGGTTAATGTTAATATCATGCCTTCTGACGGAAAATCTTCATTTTCGAATCTATCACCTGACTCAAGGTGGTGGTTGCATTCACAACCTAATTATGGGTATCAAAATAGCTCAACATATGAAAACTTAAATTCATCATTAGAGGATGAATTGGAAACTTTAAAAGCTATTGATGGAAATGAAACATATAAAGGAGAAATTACTCAATTTGGTGAAGAGAACCATGATTCATCTTATTATATGCATTGTGACTTCCAGACAGATGATATGAAGAAAGCTCCCAAGGACAGAATGCAAGAGGCATATGGTAAGAATTCTCAAGCATTTTCTGAAGTAATGGATATGATGAGTAAACACGAGACAATCGAGATCAATCCTGTTGGCTGCTCAGTGTCCAAGCAAACAAATAATTCCTGCTTGGGTTCGGATTATTCTTGGATTGAAGGTCATAAGACTGAGCCTTGGTGGCGGACTGCAGACAGAGATGAATTAGCTTCCTTTGTTTCTCAGAAATCGCTTAACCATTTTGAGAATTGTGATCTTCCTCCACCTCAGAAGAAGTATCTTAGAAGACACCCATGTGCTAACGTTAGCAATGACAAAATAAAGACAACATCTTTTGACTGGGAAACCAAATCCACTGGCTTTTCCAATTTGACTGCTCATGCGCGTGAAGGTTTGAATCCAAATTTAATGCACAGAAATTGGGGACCTTCAGCCAAAGAAGAAATTTTATATGTTGCTTCTAACAAATCTTCGAGGTATTTTCCTATAAATATTAGATGATTGCATTAGCATTTAGTAGCTAAAATTTACTACCCAAAATCTTCAAGCAAATAATATAACAAAAACAAGAGATGATAGTTGCTGCTGTTTTGCAATTAGCGTGGGTTCAACTTTTTATAGCTTTTTTACCCACAGTCTCATGGATCCTAGACTTATTATTTTAGATAGTTGAGTAAGTGAAACTTGTTTAAATTGTGTAGTGTGTTGTCTGTTGGATTTGTGGATGGGATGATGGGATGAGGTTTTCATATTGTCTTGCTTGGATTCATTTGTCTGAACTTGCAATTTTGTAATAGTACTGTCATCCACGAGGATATCATGGAGAAGCAACAAATTCTTGAGGGAGGCCCAAGCAAAGCTCAACTTATGGAAGCACTGTGTCATTCTCAAAAACGTGCAAGGGAAGCAGAAGAGGCAGCAAAGCAAGCTTATGCCGAAAAGGAGGACGTTGTTAAGCTCTTTTTCAAACAGGCCTCGCAGATTTTCGCATATAAGCAATGGTTTCAACTGTTGCAGCTGGAAACTCTGTACATTCAGATCAAGAATAAGGATCGGCCAATCTCCACTCTTTTCCCCGTTGCGCTTCCATTGATCTCTTGCAATGGAAGGAAACCATGGAAGAGAAAGCAGAACTTTGCCAGAGACAATCAAGAAAGGCAAGACCGGCCAAGAACTGATATTACAACGTATGCTGTTGCATTTGCCTTAGGATTAAGTCTTGTTGGGGCTGGGTTGCTCCTAGGATGGACTGTGGGTTGGATGTTACCTCATTTATAGTTTAAGGTTTGGAACATAGTCCTGCTTGTGAAGAACATTGGCAAACGAGGGGAATCGGTGAACAGATTGTGTATGTATTTTTGTAGACTTCTTTGAGTCCTTGTAATGTAAATTCTGCTGTGTTTTTTGTGTAATGAATGTGTCAATGAGATGATGTACATAAATCTTTTCTGAGTGAACTCTACATGAAATAGTTTTTCCTTGTCATTATTTTGAGATTTTTTTAAAATCTATTTTTCAAGTCTCCCTGCTATAATTTTCTAAAGACAAAGATCTCTGCGACTTTCACTATGATAATGTTGTGATTTTTTGTGGAGGAGGGAGAGCTCCATGTTAAGAAGACACGTACTGTGATGGAACTCAGGTCGACAACTTGAATTACTACGAGTTAATTGGCTCTCTGGTGTTGCTGTGTTTAGTGGTTAATAATTATTTTATGATTGGAGTTAGTATTTGATAAACAGGCATAAAAATTATCATGTCCGGTTCTTTTGGAGGATGGATCTATAAGAATTCACCTATCCCAATAACAAAAAAACCTGACTTGAATGATCCCGTATTAAGAGCTAAATTGGCTAAAGGAATGGGTCATAATTATTATGTAGAACCCGCATGGTCCAATGATCTTTTATATATTTTGTCAGTAGTAATTTTAGGTACTATTGCTTGTAACGTAGGCTTAGCGGTTCTAGAACCATCAATGATTGGGGAACCCAAGTGGAATTTTCTAAATGTTTGGTATTAGGTTATTTAAAAAACTTAAAAGTAAATTATGGAAATTTTCTTTTTTAAAAAAATATATACAAATTACCTTAGAAATTGTTGTAATTTCTAGATATTTAAATATAGGTGTATGGTTTTTATAATTGAATACCATATAATTGAATTTTTTAAAGATTTTTTATATATGATATAAATTTATTGAAAAATCTAGATAAGTTCAACATAAACATGATTATAATTATAAAAAAAATTAGAATAAATTAAGTTTATTATTTTTAATGCATAATAAATGACGCTAAAATAAAAATTTTAAGAAATATATGTTTAATAAATATTTTTAATAAAAATAATATTATTTTTAAAATATTTTGATCAAAACAATTATTCATCCTTTATCTCTTTTTTTTTTTGTAAGAGCTACCCCGCGCGAGCCCTGACTATATCGGGTTGGGTTAGGTTGAGCACAAAAAAAAAAAAAAAAGTTTAGGACCTAGCTAAGCACCAAGCCAACCTTAAAGATTTTATTGGCCCGACCTAACTCAAAAAAATAAAAATAAAATTTAAGTTATTTTTTATAAAAATTTATACCAAAATTTTAATTTTTTAAAAAATAAAATATAATTTTATAAAGATTTATATATAAAAAATTTAAAAATTATTTTATAATCTTAATAATAAATCTATATTGGCCTTAAGGGATATATTAGCCTAGCCAAGCCCCAAAAAATTAAAAAAAAAATTAAAAATATTTTTTTATAAATATTAATATCAAATTTTAATTTTTTAAAAATAAATTTTAATTTTATAAAAACTTATATAAATTATTTTATTATTTTAATAATAAATTCAAAAAAAAAAAAACTAAACTGCCTGATATTAACCTGACCTTATCTATAATTAAAGTGGATCGAGCTAAGATGGACAGGACATAGACCATGGAAAGCACCTGATTTGACCCATGAACACCCTTACACTTTAGCTCATCATATATGTAGTGAAAAATTGAAAATCTCTCACTCACACATATTTAGTTTAAATAACACATCTAGGCTATAAAATAAACATTTTTTCTTTCTTTTATGGTCATGTAAGAAATTATGTTGTGAAAGTATCTTTCTTTGTCTTTACAATTTTACAAGTTTTTAAGAAATATGTAGAAAAATTATGTTTAGGAATCTAATTTAAGAAAATCACAAAGGCAAAAGATACATTAAATTGTCTTTGGATTCACTACTATGCACTGTGTGTACAGTGCAGCAAATTTTTAATTTTTTTACATTTTTTAATGTAATTACAATGATATTAGTAAAATTTATAATATTTTATGTACTTAGTTTGATAAAAAAAATATATCTAATATATTGTAGTTTTTATTAATAGCTTTATTTTGAGTTATATTTTTTGTAAATTTTACTAAATCATGCGAAACATGGTAAATCTTTATAATATGGAGTTTTAATTACATTTTTTAAAAGAAATTTTAAAAAAATAAACTGCACGATGGGCACATGCAACAAATTTACTCGAAAGTTAAAAAAAATGGAAGGCACGGGACGAGAATGGAAGATCTAATTTCAGGCATCATAGCCAAACTTTAGAAGCTTCGAGTATTGAAGAGAAGAGAACAAAGTGAGTGACAAAGCAATCCAAGAGGGAGTCACCGGAAGGAAGAGAGGCAAAAGGGGCAAAAATGGCCGTCGTGGAGAAACTGAAGATGTTCGTCGTTCAGGAACCAGTGGTCGCAGCTTCCTGCCTCATCGCTGGCTTTGGTATGTTTCACCCTCTTTTGATCTCACTGAAAACCCTAATCGTCAAATCCTACTTTCCTCTAAAATTCTAACCCTCGCTCTTCTGGAGGACCGCGATTTTTCTTTCCATTTTGCTCTGTACGAATTTGATGTTTATTCTGTGGTAGGATGAGATTGTAGTCTCAATTACTGATTAATTTGATATGAAATCTGGATTTATTGGATAAACTTTAGCTGTTTGTTAGCGATTGACATAGATTTTAAATGAATTTATTGTTAAGGATGGAGCTTTGGTGTTGAACCAATGGCTTGTGAGATTGGATTTCATGAGGATTTAAAAAGAAAATTTTCTGCATGCTGGTGATAAAAAGATTGGAGATTGGATGTATTGGATCTTACAGAGTGGATTAAAATTGAACCTTGGTTGAGCAGTGAGAAGGTTATTTAAAAAAGAAATATGATTCACAAAAGGAATTTGGACTTTCTAAATTGAAGTGGTACTGCGATTGAAATATCTGCCTCAGCTAACGTCTAATTCTCTACTTCTACGTAATAACTCCTCTTCCGTGAGATGCCCTAGTTCCCAACGTGTGGATGTTCGCTTAGCATTTTCATGCTACCTCATGCTGACTCAAGAAGCAAGTTATTGCGTATGCCGTTGAATCGCGCCTGATCAAAACAATTGCACTTCTAGAACTACACGAATATGGTAGCCTGATTACAAAGGATTTTCGGAGTGTTGTATACCTATTCATTTTTCCCTTTTGTATTTTTTCTTAGGAGGAAAGGCTTACTGAAATGTGCCTCTATCTCTTTCTTCTTTATGGGATTGTACCAAGTACCAACAATTTTGGAATGCTCTGGAATCTACGTTGAAACATAAATTTGACGTTCTAGTAGCATCCATTAGTTACATGGAATGTTTCTCTTAAATTTTGTAAAATGTTTTATTACAAAATAATATCCAGAGAAGGATTGTTACCTGTCTGGCACGCATGTATGAGGGGTACTAATTTCAGCGAACAAAGGGTTGACTCATGACTTGTGACTTAGTATCCTAATCAAATCGCACATGACACCAAAAAGAACAAGCTTCTTCCCATTAGATGGAATCGGCTATGCAGATGAAACAATGCTATAAAGTTCTATTGTAAATTATATTTTTAGACAAATCATTTAGGTCTAAATCATTTTTAATAGTTTTGCCTATAATTTTTTTGGTCTCTTTCTATCTCTAACAATTGGACTACTCTCAATCTGATATACTTTTCTTATTGGGGTTTTTACGAGTCTTCTCCACAAATGTCCAAACTGTCTAAGGCGTAATCCTACGATCTTTTTCACAATAAATGCGATCTTAATTTTTTCTCTAATGTATTTATTTCTAATTCTATCTTTTTTAGTGTATCCATTCATCCAACACAACATTTTCATCTTTACAATATTAAACTTATTTTCATGTTAATCTTTTATTGCCCAGCACTCAGTTTCATACAATATTGAAAGTCTTATAAGTTTACGGTAAAATATATTCTTAAATTGGAGGAGTACTTTTATATCACAAATAACATCGGAAGCACTTCAATGTTTTATCCTCCTTGCTTGAATCTTATGGTTTACATCTTATTCTATTTCTCCATCATATTGTATGATAGATCTAAGATACTTAAAATGTGTGACTTGTGGTATGATATGTTATCTAATTTTTACTTCTATGCTAAAATAAGTGCGCCTCTTGTTAAACTTATATTTCTTATATTCCGTTTTACTAAAATCCATAGATGTAGGGGGCAGTCTGAGAATCAAACTCAGGACCTCTCACACCCAAAGTGAGAATCATACCACTAGACCAAATGCCCAGGCATGGGCTGCAACTCAAAGGAAGTAGACGGTGAAAGTGGTTTGGAGGTGGTGATGGATGTTAACTTCTACCTTAAAGAAGTTAATTCCCACAGCTTGAAAGGCATTTTTGTTGGCCTGGAAAATATCTTCTGTTGAGCATTATGCTAAAATGTTGGAAGTATGGAATATATTTTCCTTGCAAATTGTGATATTCTCCATGAGACAAATGGAACTACAATGTATTAATAAAATGTAATTGATACTATTGAAACTACAAGAATGAAGGTCTTCAAATTCTCAATAATGATTTGTGTGGGACTTATTGTGGGAATGTTAATTTAGCCATTAATCCACATTAAAACCTGGCACAAGTGATCTTAAGTTTGGCTTCTTGTAAAGATCAGTTCACAACTGATGAAAACAGTTTTTTGTTCTTCCAGCCTGGAATTCATGTAGCTAACTGCCTAAGTCCTCTGTGCTTTAATTTGAGACAGCCATATAATGGATCGAATTAATTCGGGCTAACCATAGAAATTAATATTTAATGATAGGAAAAAAGTAGAAAGAGATTGTTTTTACTCCATCTTCATGTTCCTCACTGGTCACTCCCACTGAGTAAAGCTGAAGTCCAAGTTAGCAAGAGGTTTATCTCTGGTTACTTCTATTCTTCTCATTATGTATGCTTTAAATATTCTCCATTACCAGTTTAAGCTGCTTCACTGATCAACAGAAAATTAGATGTAATATGTATTCACAATTTATGAAAATACTCATTATCTACTGACAGTTCATTAACTTGTTATGCTGTTTAATATTATCAGGCCTTTTCCTTCCAGCTGTTGTGAGGCCCATACTGGATTCCTATCAAGCATCCAAGCAACCCCCTCAACCTGCTTTAAGTGATGTGAGTGTTTTATTTGGCACTAACCTGTAAAAACTTTTTGACTGTCAAAGCCGTTCTATTGATGCTCAATTCGGTCTTGTTACTGGTTGTATTGTTCATACTTATACTTGGTTATTTCACGCATTCAAAATTAAAGATTCAAAATACTATATTTCTTTTCGCTATTGTTGGGAGAAAGACTATGCCATCCCCTGCTTTTTGATCAACTTGTAATAAGAGTTATCAATGGGAAGGTTGTTTTGAAACACCTAAATTTACAGCATGCGTTTTATGCAGTCTGGCATTTTAGGACCACCCCCAGGTTTCATTTTCCCTATCTTTACCAGTTGAGACAAAACATTATATGGTGTCAATGATGCCGCCAATAGATTTCAACCAACCATGACCCTGAGTCGGCAATTGCTTTTTCTTCCCTTTCATCTAATGTTTTCTGATATTGATGCCTTGCATCTTGCAGGTGGTCGCAGGTATGACTGGTAAAAAGCAAGGGTGATTTACTTAAGGGCAGATTTTCTAACAACTTCCCTGTTTGAACTCATTTTCATAGAGTAGGAGAGAATAAGACGACTATATATGAATTAGCCGCATTCCATTGTGAACATATTCCTGTTTCTTCAAGCATTTTCAGCGATTTCCCTGTCACTTTATTTTAGTTTAGGGGATGAATTAAATATCGATCAGTTTATTTGCTTGAATAATATTGCGTCTTATTAGCAAGTACGATTTCTGAGTTTGTTATCAATTCTATGGTGTCAATGTGAAGGATTTTTCACGCTTAGTTCGTTTAAGATTTTTCCTTGTAGAGTAGCTTCTAGGAAAATTTAACTTACATGATTAATAGATATATTATCTCTTTTCACTAATTGCTTGTTGGCTAGCTTGAGTTTTCATCTATCTACGTATGGTATGATAGAAAAGAATGGAATGGGGTAAAAAGGAAGCGCACCCCGCCCGCCCCCCCCCCCCCCAATAAGATTAAGTAGAATAGAGGGGAAATGACATTTTGCTCTTATTTAAAAAATAATAATGAAAAAAATGTTATTAAATAATAGAAATAAGAATATAATAAATATTTTTTATTTCTTTTAAAATTTCATTCGTTGGATGTAGTACTTGGTACTGAACGAGAGCAGAATTACATTCTTATGAGATTCCATAGACAGTCATTAGAACCTAGCAGGACACGTACATAAATATAGGACTGACTTGGGCTATACAACTATAAACGTTAGCAAAGATAAACAAATTTATGGCTGAGTTATTTCGTCTTTTTCAATCATTGAGCTCAATAACAATAGCGAGATAAATGTAAGAGCAAATTCGCAAAATCGATTGGACTTATTTAATTTTCGCTTTTAAAAATTAATGAATATATGAGTTTATCTTTTTAAAAATAACAAATTTGTTATAAATTAATTCTTTTGTTCAATAATTCAAGGATGGCAAAAGAATGATTTATAACCAGTTTGTTAGTTTTGAAGATTAATATATACATTTACTAAAACTAGCGATGAAATTATTAATTTACTCTAAATATAAGTGAGAGGAGTTAGCAGTATATTTTATTTGATAAGTTTAATTACTTTTTAGGACAATGAGAGGATGAGAGGGGGAAAAGAGAAATTAAGAGCTTGCTTGGTTTCCTTGTGTTCTGTTTTCAATTTCATTGAAAGTAGATAACGTAGCGAAAAACATGTTTGGTGGATTTTCGAAAAAGAAACGTTTTCAATATTTTCACCAAATGATCAGTGACATTTATACAAAGATCTTTTTTTTTTTTCTTTTCTTTAAATCTTGCATCTCTGTTGTTGAACAAAAGCCTGCACCATATATTGGCACGTTAGGGGTCTTGGTGGGCTCACGGAACTCCTTCATGGCACCAAGGTAAAAAGATAAAAAGAGTAAGGGTGATCAAGACCGAGTCTGGCCCAGCCACATCAAGCTGGGTTAGCCCAAGTTAAAAAAAATTTTGCCCATTAAGACGATTATATTAGCTTGTTTAATCTAATTGGATCCTATTAATCTTTAAAAAAAAATATTTTTAATAAAAATTTATATAAAAAATTTATTTTTAAAAAAATTAAAATATAATTCTATAGAGATTTATATTAAAATTTATTTTTCTCCAAAGTCATTTTATCATTTTTATCAAAAAATAAAAAAATATATATAATGACTTGACTAACCTAAAAAATTAGCCTAATTTAGTGCAAAACTAGGCCAAACATCATATTAGAGCATTGCTCGGGGTTTGTGTAGCCCTAGAAGTAAAGATCTTCTACATTCCTTTAGCATAAATTTTTTTATAAATATATGAGAAAGGAAAGAGATCTTTTAAAATTTCTTCCCATAAATTTTTTGTAAATATAAGTGAATGAAAAGAGAAAAGAAAATGAGTGAGTTAAAATCGAAAAAATTAAGCGCATACATACTTCTATTATTTTGTATTACTTTCTCTTTTACATTTATAAAAAAATTAAGATTAAAAACTTCGGAGAATCTATAAACTAAAAGAAGATGTGAACAAGATTGGATAGAGTGCTTTTTCTTTCTTGCCTTTCTCTTTGCTATGTTTGTTGTTATGAGGATGGACTATTTTGGTTTTGGCTGTGGTGATGATGGAGGAAGATCAAATTTGTATTATTATTATAAAACCCACATAAGTGACCCAGCTTGTTTAATATAAAGAGTGAGATAAATACAAAATATATATCGTCTACATAATCCATGAAATTCATTATTTAAGTGAATTTTTATATTTATTTTTCTCTTCATATAACACTGTTATTTGGATCATTCAAGTAAAAGATCCAAATCCCACTTCAAAGTGTCACATTCTGCACATCATAGTAATGGCTTTCAATTTCACCATCGTGGGTGAAGGAATAAACTGGAGTTGCAAGCAGTTGATGAATCACGACTATGCAAAAATAATGGAGAAGGTGGGAGAGAGAGTGAGTGATGAAAAAGAGATGAAATTACGAATTTGAACAGAGGCCACAATTACAAATTTACAGTGCCATTTCACAAAGATGCCTTCTAATTGGATTGGTTGGAAAATTACGACTTAGTCCCGTGGGAAAACATACAGATTGCACAAAATGAACCAAACCTAAGTTTCACATATTTAAGCCGCCATACTCATTTCATGAAGAAAATATAGTAACGAGCTACAGATACACTATTAATAATTGATTTTGACCTGACGATGATGCCCAGTGAAAAATTCTTAGAGCCTTAGTGCATACCCGTCTTTCTTCAGTTTTTTACTCCTCCATGGAACCATCTGCTTCAACCCCTCATAGATTGTTGTCTGCAAAATTGAGAGTAACACAAGAGTTAAGGGACATCTTCAATGCTATGAATCAATCGCGTATACTTCAAAGGAAAAGAAAATTTCCCAGTGTTACCCAAAAACAATGCATGAGAAAGTTAATCCTTATTACCCAGACGCCAGAGCGTTTCGTCTTCACTCTGTTCACATCACTACTGTCTCTGTTATCAGCACCCCAAGATGGAAACACATGACTACCACCACTCGCCTCTCCCTTCTTCATCCTCCAAGAGCCAAACCACCATCCTTTCCCCCTCCACCCGAACCCGACCCATCCTCTGCTCCGAATCACAGCCCGGACCGGTCTCTCAGCACCGAAAGAGCCATAGCAATCCGTACCCATTCTGAGAGACGGAGAGCGAAATCTGTTGCTACTACCTAATCCGTGAGGATTCTCTAAGATTACGAGCCTGGGAGGGAGTTCTAAGGATTTTGGGGACGAGTCGACGGTGGGGGTGGGGTTAGAGAAGGCGACAATGGCGGTGGAATGCTTGGGCTTACCGGGCTCTTGTTCCCATCGGAATGGTACAGCGGCAGTGGCGGAGTGGAGGGGAGGGGTTAGGGTCCCGGAGGGCTCTGGCGACAGCGGTGGCGAGATGGAGGAGAAGAGGACGAGGGGTAGAATTGGGATATTGGTGGTGCTGCTCTGTTCTGCTGGCTCTGCTTCAGAACCCATTGCTGTCTCTCTCTCTCTCTCTCTATCTCTGAGGTTGTGTCCGCGTGCATGTATGTGTGTTTATATATATATATATATACATACACACACAGACACGCTTTTTATGTCAAATCATAGGGAAGCAAAGAGAATGGGAGAAGCTCAAGCTACTCAGCACAAAATGTTGGCGCTTTCCTCTCGGTCATATATGGGGTGATCATGGTTTTCGGTGGCCCTATACGCTAATGAGTGGGGTTAAATTAGCCGATATGTATAGTCAAGTATTTAATTTCGCCAATCATATGGCCTAACTTACTTTTTTTTTTATTGATGTAAATATTTTATTTTATTTAGTTAAAAATATAATTTTATAAAAATTTATATAAAAAAATTATTTTACAAATTTTACGTATAATTGATCCTTCTAGTCTAAAAACTTAACTTGCCATATCTTGATATTAGGTCAAATTAGGTTAAATGGACCCAAGCCCAAGCACTAAGTATTAAAAAAACCCAATACAAAATCATGTCAAATATTAGGCTAAGTAAATATCCTAGTTTGGCTTGACCCATCTTCTAAGTTATATTTGCATTTTACATAATTTTATATATGATTATGTAAATTTTATCTGCAAATATATAAATATGTATATATATATATATATATATATATATATAGAAAGCAAAAATGTATAAAATTATTAAATGAAAAGAATTTAATCTAATTTGAAAATTTGTGTACTTTACTCCTATAAATATTTGGCAGGATTGGCTACATTAGCAATGTCCATTCTTTTTTTTTGGGGGGCGGGGGAATAAAATTGAAATCAATAATCTGATTTACTAGCACTTTACCAATTTAGCAACCCTTAACGTTGACTCTAAATTCAAAATGCATTTTTTTCATATAACAAATTAATTATATAAAATAGATAACTTTTTTCATCACAAAATAGCACCATACAATCCTTTTGTCAAATCAAAATTGTGACCTTGTGCCTTGTCATTGTGTATCGGCAGCTTGCTTCGTAGTTGACTGACGAAGGAAGTAAGAACACGAAAATCACGCTGGTATCTTTTGAAAGAGACAACCACTACCTCCCATTGTTGTCAATTCAGCGTTGCTTTACAAAATAAAACTTTTTTTCCATAGACTTAATTTATATTTTTATAGTTATTTCGATAAAAAATAGTCGAAATCAGATTTTATTCGACCTTATAAATATTCACGCCAATTATTCTTGATATTATTAAGAGTTTAGATATATTAAAATATGCAAAAAAATTGATTTAATAAATAAAAATATGTATGAATTTATTTATTTTTCCACTTTAAAAATATTTTACAAGCCTCATATTTTAAAGAATCTGAACTTTATTGCTAATGTATATATAAAATTGAAATTGGCGTTACAGTTTCGTTATTCCCAATTGCAAAGTTACATATTATTTTAATATATTGTTAATAATCATAATTCTTTAATTATTATGGATAAATTAAACATTGTCATAAAAACATATAAAAGAAAAAGAAAAATAAATGCATCTTTCTATAGCTGGAAAAAAGGTGTATGAAAAAAGGGGTATTTGAAATTGCTAGGAGAAGAAATTTCATTTATGGCTATCTATATATATATATATATGAGTGATAATACTATAAATCTGAAAATATCATATTCTTTAATTATGATACAATTATAAATTTAATATTACTAAATATAAAATAAATTTTTATTTATTTTAATATAATTATAATTATTATTATAGTTATACTTATTAAAAAAAGTAAAAATTAAATTAATTATTTTAATGATGATTAATTATTAAATAAATTAATATTTTCAAATTTATAATATCATCATGCTTTGCGTATATTTTTATAAATTTAATCTACAAAAAGGTTTCTTCCAATGCAGATGTTTCCAACCTTGTAAGTGTGATTGTGCAAACCAAGAAAAAAAGATTAAGGCCAGCATGACAAATGCACAAGTCAAAAAGTTGTAAAGGGTGGAAAGCATTTAGTCGCTTTCAATATTAAGAAAAGAAATAACATTTTCAGGCACCATACTTTTTTCCATTGTAATAAAAGTTGGATTGGATTGGCACGGGCAATCAATTAGCTGCGTGTTGGATGTGCCGTGGCGTTTTCGAAATCACGTTTCAGATAAAATAATAAATTATTATTTTTATATATTATAATTAAATAAATAAAATTTTTAATTCTTTTACTACAAAACCAAAATTAACCAATTAAAGGATTAATTAAAAATTAATTAAATCAGTCAAAAATTATTTAAATTAGTCAACAACGGTCATTTAATTTTTTAAAATATTTTTTCTTATTAAATAAAATAGTTCATATTAGATAAATTTAAAATACTAAAAATAGAAAGTATTAAAAAAATGAAGGGTTATAATGAAGAGAAAATTAAAAAAATATATGAGAAAAATAAAATACATGTATTTAATTATTTTCGATACTTGCTCTCTGTCATACTTCATCTCATGATAATATTTTTTTTAAATATTAAAATATTTGGTCAAAATTATTTTTTATTTTTTATTTTAATATAATTTTAAAATCCTAAAATTTTAATATTAAATATTTTTAACTTTTAATCATAATATTTTTTAATTAAAAAAGACTTTTCAAACATCTTAAGAAATATTAAAATAGTAATCAAATATTTAAAATGTATTAATATTTATTTGTTATATTAAAATTTTTAAAAAATATATTTAATCATCACTAATTTAATTATAATTAAATTAATAAGTCATGAATTAGTAATTCAATTGATTTAATAATTAGTCTGATTTTAAAAATATTAATTTTTTTTAGAAACTATGTTTGAGGGCCATTTTCCTTCAATTTTAGATGTCTGGATCCTGCCCTTCAAATATGGAATCAATTAAAAAAATAATATTTTTTAACACTTTAAATCGCTTACGCAGCAGAACTACCACATTACAAGAAATCTAAGGTGCAATTTCAGTTATCTCTAACTCTTGAATTTTCAATCTCATATTCAATTATCAAAGCTATTTTATTGCTTTAGAATCCTATAAATAATCTCAAAATTGGAGTTGCATATGCCCAAGAAGAAATGCATTCGACTTCTTATTTGTTCATTTTAACAAAATTGAGAATGCCTGTATTAGTAGAAATTACAAGACCAAGAACTTGCTTGGTTCGCTGATCGTAATATAATTTGTTATAATATTTATTATATTTTTTATAATTATTATTTAATAGTTTACTTTTTGATTTAATTATTAATTAATTGATAATCTATTTTGATAAACAAAAGTGAACAAACTATAATTACAACCTCATGTCATGATCCCTCTAAATATAAATACTTGTGCACACTATTTTAATTCTCTTGAAGTTTGTTACATCTATTTTCAAAAACTCTCATCCAAAAGAAAAAAAAAAAGAAAAAAGAAAAAACTAATGCGATACAAGCCCTTGACTCAACTGATAGCTCAAGCAAATCGCTCTTCCTTTTGAGTTGATAATTTTCAGAGGAAACGATGGAGATCAAAAGAGAAACATTGTTTGGCTTTCAATTATCAGAATGGTGGTGATAACAATAGTAGCTTGGTGAATTTGGCAAAGAACATGATCACTAGGTGACACGTAAGTGCCAAGTCATCAAATGATAGGCTCCATCAACTTTTTTTATTAAATATTGGATAGATATTTGACATGAGAATATAAGGAAAACTTTTCTAAAAATAAAATGAGAAGGTTCTTAATTTTTTTTAATAAATTAGAAGAACACAACATGTATTTACGTTTTTTTTTTTTACTATTGAGGTGAGCTAATATTTATTTCTCATCTTTAAAAAAATGTCCTTGCCTATATTTATGCTCAATAGATTAAATAACATTAGGTAACTTTAAATATATTTTTAGCACAAAATTAATGACGCACAAGGTCTTAAGTAGAAAAATAAAAAGATAATAATTGAATTCAAATACATTAAGCTTCTTGACACTTATATTTAGAGAAATTGTTATTTAAGTAAATTTTTTTATTTTTAAATAAATTAATTTGAATAGTTATGCACAAAAGAAAATTTGTATTATTTTGGGATTATTTGTGTCTCCATATGGAGAATTTTCTTTATTTTATTCTTTTTAATGTTCCCCCTCCTTTCTTTTTATATATTTTATGTTTCAAGGGCAAGTCTCCCCAAACAACCTTTTTTTTTAAGGAAATTAATGTTTTTTTTTTTTGAGAGGGGTCGAGGAATTAGATTGCAGAACTCAATGGCATTGCCAGTAAATCTTGCAATTTTTTACTAGAAAGTGTAGAACTTAGTAATACAACCACTGAGTTCTACATTTTGGGGATGATCTTTTTATACATTAAGATCTTACTTTTTTATATTATATTATATTATATTATTTTATTTTTTATTCAGATTTTGCTGAAAATTTGAGAAAAAAAAAAAAGTGTCGGTAGGATGATGCCAATTTTACTTTTAACCTAATACAAACAAACATCAAAGCCAAGGCAGATGGCCTTTGCTTCAAAGAGTGTAACTTTGCTACAGCAATTCATGCATCATGATTGCCCCATATTTAAAAGGTCGAAGAAGCAATCATTAAAGCTTTGAAACGTGGCTTATAGGCCGCTACATATCACTTCAACTAATCAAAGGCAACGCTTTAAAATATAGCGGTGGTTTGATTTATAAAAGAAAAAGTAATTTATTTAAAAAAAAAAAATCTAAATTATATTATTTTTTATCTATTGTAAAAAAAATATTATTCTTTTTTTTTTCTAAAATTAAACATTAAAAAAAGTCTTAATTTTGTTAGAATGGCAATACCTTGGCGCTTCTGTTATTTTAACATTTTTAGCCAAAATATTTAGTGGCTATGTCAGTTTTCCATGGGGCAACATAATTATTTATGTTAATTTTTCGGTTGTCAAACTTGACATGAAGATTTTATTAAAATCACAATACATTTTGAAGAATTAAAGTAAGATTATTAAAAATTGAAAGACTAAATTAAAAATGATATATTATTTGAAAACGAAAATTCAATTAACTCTTTGTAGAATAAATTACATCAATGTCTCTTAAAATTTAACTAGATTATAATTGTATCTCTTTTATTTTAAAAATTTATTTTGTATTAATAAAACTAATTATCTACACACTGTACTTTTTTTTAAAGAAATAGAATTAGTTAGTTATTTTTACTATTATATTAAAGATAAAATTAATCATATGAAGACAATTTTCAATTTCTACCAAATAAATAGAAAATTATTTTAAAATAGAATAATGAAAATATAACTTAATGTGTTTAGTAAAAATTAAAAAATTATTTTTATTTTATTAAAAGTTGGGAAAATAAAGCCCTACAAAGCTGACCTGATGAATGTACTTAAAGGTTAAAACTTAAAAGCACTCGGATACCTTTCAACTTGGTGCAAATGGATCCCAGAGCTGTCATCATTATCATTTTAGTGTTCCTTTAAGAAATTAACAGGTGTTTTTTATGTGAAATGAAGCTTATCTGATAGAGTTAAAAAACTTTAAAGCTTGGGTAGCTTGGTTTAACCATTTTATGAATGATTATTGTTTTTAAAAAATAATGAAATATTTATTATATTATTATTATTATTTAATAATATTTATCTTTTTATTATTTTTAAAATAAAAATAAAAAATATCATTTTATATCTCATCTGTAAACTTTTTTTTCTTCAATTTTTTTAACAAACCACAAGTTATATGATAAACTACATTGCCAACACCATTATATTGTCAAAAATTAAAAATAAAGATTTTTCTTTCCTTTTTTTAATTTAAATTATACAACCTTCTCTTTTATTATAAAAATATACACAAATTTTCTTTAAATCAAAAGGTGATTAAGATATCATCTATAAAAATTATTAATTTTTGTTATAAAAAATATGTTATTTTTTAAATATTTATTCTAATACTATTTATGTTAAAAACTATAACTGAATTTATCTTAAAAAGTGACAATTTTATATTAGTTAATACTTATTACATTATATAAATAACAAATATAATGATAATTTAATTAAAATAAGTGCAATTGTAATTTATCTTTTATTATAGAAAAACTCAATACAACATATCTTTTAATCTTAATATATATATATATATATATATTTTTTTTTTTTAAAATAAGAAGGATCATATAATTAAACTTCTCCTACAAGAAGAGTCAATTATCCTAACTTTTAACTCCTCTATAGGTAATTGTGTTCCAAAGAATGATATTAAAATAACCTAACCTTGTTATTGTTTAGATCACCAAGAAACTAAAATACATGACATTTCCAAGTGTCCTCCAAAAACAGCTAAAGCCCCGAATCGCTAAAGGCTTGTTTGAGTAAAAGAGAGAAAGTAGCGTATCCATGAAGATAATCAGAACTAAAATTTAGGGTAAGTTAATATTTTGATCCTAAAAATATATAAGTTTTTATTTCAATTTAATTCTTTGTTTACAATCTCTCTTAATTGAATTTATTACTTATTGGTTGTTCATCAATTTAAATCTTACGTTTATTCAAATTATACCATTTTAGCCAAATTTTGCGATATAAATGAACAAAATAATTATTAAAAAGATAAATTAGTAACTTAACTAAGAAAATATGGTTTGAATTGACAAACGAACTAAACTGAGCAAGAATAAATAAGTTAAGCACTAAAGTAAAATAAATAAAATATCATGTTAAATTTTTCTTATATTTAATGTACCAACCTATTAATTTAATCTATGTATAAAGGCTAGCTCAAATAAAGAGATAGCATCTCTTCTTGACAATTTAAATCTAATTTTTGGTAAACAATATTTTTTAAGTAAAACCTAAATACACTAAATGGATATCGAAGAATGTGCTTCTAAATCACTTGAAAAAAAAAAAAAAGTTTTGAAGGTACCTCTAACCATTGAGAAAAATTCTAATTTACTTCATCATGGAAAACAAAACCCACCTGAATTTGAAAGTTGCACCATCTAGCTCTCTTCTAAATAGTCCATACATGCTCCACACCCCTTGAAGCATCTGAGGATGCTCTTTGAAAGAAAGTGAAGCAAGGAAATGGGACTCCTTACCTTTTATAGCCTCAAATTCTAAGCCAAAAATCAAGTCACGACTTGAATATTCTTGCCCTCCCAATTCTCTCCATCAACCATCGCCATCTTTAAAATCATAATCACAAACCAAGACATACCTATCTTCCACCTCCTTTTGTTTGTTTGTTTGTTTTTGTTTTTCCTTCTCTATTCTAATGTAACTTTAGTGACAGAATCATTTGACATTTTAATCAAAATATAGAGAAATTACTAGGAATATATAATATACGAGCTAATTGTGCAATCAACCGATAAAAACTCATTAACGTAATTGTTATATGTGATAAGATCCACTAATATACTCATTTTTACTAAATTTAGTGGCTCTTTACACCAATTAGACAAACACTATATGATTCTTTATATTTTAGATTCTTTTTATTTCTTTTATATATATATATATATATTTCTGTTAATTTTAGAAAAAAATAAATATAAAATGTATAGGACTATCATTTAAGTGAATCTTACACACTTAAATGAGAACCACCATTTAAATGAAGCTCGTATATTTTGTATTTATATTCCTTTGAGAATCCAAATTCAATTCTTTAACATTTCTCCCAAAACTTTAGTTCAAAAGGCCTTTTATACAATTTAGTTTAAACATCAAGTTGAGTAAAAAAGAAAAAGGTAGGCCTAGTTATCCTGCAAGTTGTCCAGTGGGTTAAAAGCATAAAATGGGCTGAAAACTCCCGACACAACACAATTAATATCTGCGATGGTTAATCACATCAGAAAAAGCATGATGGGCCTGTATGTTTGCCAGGCCCAAAATTAACTTCGCTCCTGGAACATATCGGACTTTGAGCCCAATTGAAATGATATTCCTTCGTGCCCAACATAAACATACCGTGTATGGGCCCTCTTTACAAACTTGCTAGACGGCAATGACAGCACGCTATTGCGCCCAATAAGGTTGTTACATAAAATGACTTAATAGTAAATAATTTTCATATTTCTTATGCTTTACGTGCAGTTGGGTTTTTGTTTTTTGTCCCCTCTTTTTCTATTGCCCTATGATTACTTAGGACTTAGGAATGATATCAAAAGAGAAAGGGAAATGAAGAAATCTTATGGGTGTATTTGGAACCAAATTTATCAAGAATTCAATGAAATTCTTATTAATAAATTGAATTGAATCCTATTATTTAATAAATCTTAACGTTGGAATCACAATGAATCATGGAACAAGTTCATTTAGAAATGCACTAGACTTTTATAGGTATATATATATATATATATATATATATTGGGGTGCACACAGGGCATGTTGAATTTCATCTCGACTTGACGCTTAGTTAAATTTAAACTAGGTTACAAATTCTTGGCTTGTGGTCCAGGTCTAGCACGATTTCAAACACGGCACGATTGAATTTTGCAACCTTTTTTGGGAGAAAATTTTTAAAGTTTTGAATGTTCATATCTTTGTAATCACTTAATCATTTTAGACATATAATCATTTTATTTTAATACTTTTTTGTGATATTTATATAATAAAAATAAAAAACGTCGGTACAAATGAGAAAATAAAAAAAAAATTCAAATGTAAAAAATGAAATTTTTAAAAAGTGATAACCCATATCTTAGTGGTTTGATTGAGGTGTTTTTTTTATTTTAGTTAATTTTTTGAGATAGACGCAATGGAAATAACCAAAGGCAATTTGACTTGCTTATTTTTTTTAAAAAAATATATTTATTATTTTAATTTTGAGCTTTTTTACTTTCAATTGTAAAAATACATAATTTTTTGCCTCTTTTTATTTCATCCAAATATGACAATCATATTTAAAAGATAGGCTTTGAACTCTTTAAATATTTATAATTTTTAAAATGTATTCAAATTTTTCTTGGCCAAAATTACAAAGTAGCTTTTAATTTTTTTTTTATCATTTTGGTCCTCTTTTTAAAATATTATATAGCTTCTGGACTAGGCCTAACTGATAGGCACAGGCCAATTAGGCAGCTCCGGCTAGCCTTGCTCAATGTTTGTTTTTCTCCTAAGTCAAGCAATATCAAACCAAATGAACACTCTAAAGTATATAAATTGTAGAATTAGGCCAAAACCCAAGTCCAAGCCGATTTTTACTTCTCCAAGCCCAACATAGCTCGCTTGATCCTATTTCATATAAAATCACGTGTTGCTCAGATCTCTCAAGATTTTCTTATCTTCTTCTTCTTGTTGTTTATTTATTTTTGAGGAACACAAGCATGCAAGGCCAATGCCTTTAGTCCAGAATAGAGAATAATACAGAGAGGATCTGAAGTATTTTGACATGTTCCTATAACTTAACAAAATCTTTTACTCTTATCTGACATGCTAAACGTACGTTCCTAATAAGTGACATGCACGTCCTTATTCTAACCCGAATCACAGGAAATTGTTGGAGTAGGAACAAGCCTCCAAGATTTGTTCCTATAAAAGTAATGCTAACACATTATATTCAACATTTGTGGCTAAATGAGGTGACACTTATTCTACCTCCTATATCAATATAAACTGTTTCAATTAGTTATGTACAATTAATATATTTAAGAATGCAATTATAAATTAAAAAATTATATCTATAATTAATTTATAATCTTTCATTAGAAAAAGGATAATCATTTAAGTCGAGCTTAAAAAAAGCTTTGCTTATTTTACAAATTAGACTTTGCTAAATGAGCTTAATTTTTAATTAGATTTTATTTTCTTGATTCATATTCATTTTTTTTTTTTTTGGATTGGGCTTATTAGATCCAACAGGCTTTTCAACTTTAAGTTTATTTGAAGCCTAGCTTTTAATTTATATTGTTTAGAATAATACATTTTGAGTTAATGAAATTTAATAAAACTTTTAGTTTTATTATAATATCATTTATTTTCATTTCAAAATACCTGAATTTTTTCACGTATATTTACTAAACTTAAAACAAGCATTTATATATATATATATATTATTTATGCAACTTTCTACCAAAAAAACTTAAACATTTCTAACATTGGAATAACGAGATTACATGAAATTGATTAACAACTTCGAAACAGTTATCAATAATGAGATACTAATAACCGAAAAATAAATAAATAAATACTAATGGTACACTGTGCACATCATTTTCAAAAGTTGCTTACACCTTTTGATTATGTTAATACACAATTGATGATTATCACATATTTAAATGGAGGTGTAAGTGTGATTGAATTGCGTTAATTAAAAATTAGATACATCCGTTGGTTAACTGCCACCTTTGTAAGGGCAAAGTGTGAATCTGAATCAGACTCAGTCATGTGCATCCATAACCTTGTCTACTAACATATTTTTGGACTATTTCTAGCACTAAACTCGTGGAAAAGTTATAGAACGTCCCACTTAGATTTGTTTTTTATTTTTGACCAACTTCACTTTGATTTTTCACTATCTCATTTCATATATATATATATATATATATATATATATATATATATCTCCAAAGAGAAACAAAATTTGATACGCAATCTAATCTTTTGGTCTAAAAAAAAAAGACAATACATGAGAGATTGAGAGTTGTTATATATAAGATGGTATTGTTTTGTCAGATCATTAGTATTTAGTGTTTTGGTTGCCTCAACGGAATACTCGATCAATCAAACGTCATATGTTGATACTTCTTTGGTTTGATCATTATCTGATTCGTAAATGGTTTTGGAATACTATGGATCATTAGGCTCAGTTGTTGGCATTGTTCACAACCATTAGACATTACCTTGTGGTTTCTTTTTTAAAAACTTGGATTTCTTATCCTCCCATGTTTCCAGTTCATTTATATTTGTTCTCACGATCACGTTGTCGCCTTTTGCAGCCCCAACATAATTTTTCCATCAATCTGCAAATTTTACTACAAGATATAGGGAGTTTTCTTTCTTGTTTTCCGTCTTCTAGATTTTCCGTTTTTTTTTAGCTTTTCGGTGTTTATTTGTACCTTCTATATATATATATATATAAGAGAAAACAGAATCTCCACTGCTTTAATTTACAAATCCAATAAAGAACAACACAATAAACTTAAATATGGAAAGCATCACATTTTGTTTAATATTCAGTAAGAGTTTTTTTAATTTTTTAATTTCTTGATGTCTTAAATAAGACATCCTATTTTCTGTCGTACTATTCTGGGAAAGTATTTGAATGAATCTAAAACACATGGAAGAATCTTATACTTCATAAAATACCAGATGAAAAAAACAAAGTGTCGTAAAGGAATTTTCTTCAAAATTCATTCGCCTCACATCACTTTCATCTTCAATCACATATAGAATTAGGGTTTTGAAAATATGTGTATAGATATGCATGAAAATGGAGTAGTTAAAAAAAATTATCCAAACCAACGTGAGAAAACTACACATTATTTTGACCAAAGGGGAAAGAGAATTTAATTATAAGAAAATATGAGGAGAGTCATAAAAAAGCAAGACAGAAAAGTGCAAAAGAACGATGAATGGTGAAGTTGAAGTTGACCAAATTATTTTCTGTTTTTTTTTTCTGAAAAAAATACAAAATAGAGAAGTTGAAGTGCAAGGCAAGAAATAAGCATTGTTTCGCAACACAAATTCGCACACTTTTTTTGACTTTTCCTATTTTATTTAAAACGTTTGCACAAACCAATTACTAGCAATCTTCGTGTAAGCACTATTAATTTGCCTCCACTTTTGGGGCAACGTACGACGTTGAACAAACATCAATTTCTCGTAATTCAGATCTTTTCGTATTCGGGAAGTTCTTACGGTAAGTGAAAAAGTGTTACAGTGATAACTTATTTAATATACAAAAAAGTTATAAATAAAAATAATTATTTTATGAATAAAAAATAAATTTTGTATATATATTTAAAAAAATTATAAAAGATAATTACTATTAAATAATAATTATATAAATTAACCAAGTGGGACTTGAGTGTAAAATTTATATAAATGGGTTTCATTGATTCTTTCTACTATGTTACTTTCTCCCACGAAAAAACTTCCTAATTTGAATTCAATTTCTCATGCTCTTCCACAAGTGTCCAATTCGAGCAATATAAAGCTGACTAGTTCAATTTTTGAAACAGTTCAACCCTTATAATATGTAGTAAAAAATAAAATTTAAATAACTGAGTATATTTTAGACACTCAAAATTTAAATATTCAATTATATTGAATTATTTTTTGATTAATTTATTTAGATTATAAATAATAGAAAATTCAATTTTGTTTTTATTAACAAATAAATTTTATTATAATATTCAAATCTTATTTGAGTTTCACTATAAAAACATTTAGTGAAAAAATGTCACCTAAGGCTAGTTCAAGCGGTAAACATGGAGTGAGAATATGAGTAATGTTAAAAATTTGATTCCTCTAATGCAATATTAAAAAAAAATATTCAGTGAAAAAAAAAAAAGATTTCTTTGTCCTACCCATATTTTTTTTTTAAATGTAACATTTTTTAAAAAATTATTGTAAATACTAACAATCTACTTGTACTCTCACTTAAAATTATATGAAATAATTAAATTCGATTGAAACCTAAAAAATTTTATAATTTATTCCAAACACAAATTAACTAGATAAGATAATTCAAATAAATTTGACTAAATTCTTGATAGACTTGGTTCCAAACACAGTCCATTTATTTTCCATTAGTAGCCAAACAGCCACATTTATAAAAGATGGCAAAAAATAATACGATTAACATTGACTGAAATAATTAGTTCTAATCAAACCAAACACCAACATTATTCATTTTCCATTTGTTGCATCAAAATCATAAAAGATAACAGGAATCTTGCAAGAACAATCAGAGCCTCAAAGTATGCAGAACCTAAACATCACAGTAAAACAACCCAAAAGAAAAAATTTACAAAAGCAATAACATTCTAAATTTCTATTGGTACCACCAGAAGAGGTATTCACACACATTATCTACCTAAAATCCAAATGAAGTTCCTGTAGTTCTCAAATCATAATACTCCACTACTTTCATGTTCTGTGAATTTCAGAAATTTAAGCAATACCCAAACCATGATAGACAACCTTACCCTCCCAAACCAAATAGAAAAGGAACTGAATTGTCAAAAATGAAAATGAAGTCATTCAATTTCATCCCCATTTTGTAAATCCAAGCTCACTAGAGTCTCTTCACCCTCTGACGATGAGGCAGGAAGCTTGAATTTTGGATTCATCTTCTTCACCTCTTCACTTGAATAAATGAAGATCCTCTTAACCATAGTACAGAACTCCCTGCAGTAAGAGGTAGAGGGAAAAATCTTATAGTCCAGCTCTAATTAAAATAGAAATTGAAAGTGAAGCTGCATAGAGTTCAAGTAACTTACGGCCATGGATCATCACCCACAAGCATCATGTCATTCTCATTGTCGGTAAAAGTTATTGCCCACTTGTTTTGTGGACGAAGCTCTCCTTTGATATCAAAGAGTCTCTCAAGCTCATCTATGAGATCATCATACCCTTTCAACATGGTCAAGTCAACTGCGCGACCTACAGCAACACCTTGCATTTTCACCTTTAAAAACAATAAGGTTCAGTCATCCATCAACATATGACAGAAACTACGGAAAGAACTTCGATGCAATTTTTAAATGTGCAATCAGATTTACTAATAAAATTATAATATGTATTGACTTTTTTAAGAGTTAATGTAATGCTGAGATCTAAAATACCACAACACATTTATTGGATAACCAAATAGTAAGCACACGAAAAACTTTACCTAAATCTTATCCTAGAAATTAAGCAAAATGACCAAACTATGAAGGAACACTTTTTTTTTTTTGGGTAGAAAAAGTAATGTTACACTAAATATTCCACCCAACCATTGACCTGCTTTAAAGCTAATACCCGAGAGTAAATACCTAAAGGACTTTACCTAAATCTTCTCCTAGAAATTAAGCAAAAATAGCCAAATTATGAAGGAAAAAAATTTTTATTTTATTTTTTTAAAAAAGGGAATGTTAACGCAATAGATTCCACCTAAATCATTGACCTACTTTGAAACTGATCAACTTTGATATCCTTTTCATTTATTTGAGTTTACTCCAAAATATGAAGGGAATCCAAGAATATTACACTTAGATGGGCACGCACCTTAGTACGAGTCCTCATGGACAGTACAGAGGCCTGCTTGCTCTGCCTCTCGTTTGGTGATGCATCAATTTGCTTTTGCTCCTTTTGGGACACTGTATTATTATTGGGATTCTGACACTTCTCAGTTTCACATGCAGCAGCAGGAGGCATAGATTCTTTGGGACCACTAGGAATAGTAGTTGGGCATCCCAGTTCTTTCTCTGAGGGAAAAGAAACAGGGTTTGAATTTTCAGTCAAATTGACTCCAAATATCCAGATATTCTTGGAATTTTCATTCTTCTTCCCATTTTGCAATTGATCATATTGGCCATCATTAGGCCTACTTAAAACAGGAGGATAACCAGAGATAGAGGCTTGTGCTGATGCACCAGCTTTGTTGTTTCTTGGGTCAGAAAAAATGTTTGAAGAGATATTCAAAGGTGGGGAAGCGGGCCATATTCCTTCCACTCGGACTCTCGAGCTACTGTTAGTGTTCAATGGATTGCTATTGAATTCTCTCTGCCTCAGAGACCATATAGCCTGGCTTTCATTGCTTTGGACTTCCGCACCATTACCTAATTGTGTATGCTCATGGGACTGGGATGATCCATGATACCAGAAGGGAGAAGCAGCTGAGTTGGAAGTAATTTCTACACACAGTTGAATTCGTGATTATGTTAGTGCTAAGTCAACAAATAGATTAATCATGAGAGTTAATCTGGGCTAAAGTCTCTCTTACCAGAAGATGGAATATCAGCAGGCCGGAGCCTTTTATTCTTTACTGCTGGATGAGAAACATTTACAGCAGCAGAAGCTACAAAAGGCTCTATCTCCCACGAAGAAACCCTCTCTGGCCTTGGAATTGTCGCTGGTTCATCCCATTGAACCTAATATTGGAAGACGTTATAGATGTTTAAAATGAAGATAATACAAGTGACAGAAGCAGCATTTGGATGTGTAATTTAGAACAATGTTTAGACCTTCAATGACCTCCACTTAGAGTCTGACCACTCTGGAGAAGCATCCCCAACACCAACAATAGTGCCCGAGAACCTATCCAAAAGAGTTCCACATCAATAAAAGACAAACTTGAATGAAACATGACACCCACAGACCATGATAACAGTTTACAAGGACACCTTCTCTCGGGTGAGTCCTCTCCCTCAAATCTCATCTTGAAACGCATGCCAACAGAAAATTTATTGTTGATTGCCTCCAGATATTTATTCAAACCAATAATGAACTGGCTAGTCCTGAATGGGATTGTAATCAAAAGGAAAATTAAGGCAGAGCTACCCAAACTGTGTTATATAAGCTAATGACGTGTATAGTACAAATCAAGATGTACACAAACCTTGGTTTGTAATAAACCACAAACATGGTGCCAGTCATAACAGCATGCGAGGCAGTGGCAAGCACTCCAAGATGCATGCTCTGGCTCGATATCACAGATGAAGGCATCGGACTCTGTTGCCGAGCCAGACGCCTAACACCAACTCTCAGTTCCCCATTCTCTCCCCTACAAGGATCAAAGCAAGAAGAATCAGCAAACAATCACAACATGAGGTCCAACATCCAAATATCAACATTAAATACCTTAAAAACACAAAAGCGTCTCCTGCGACCAATCTTTTGGACGTCACAAACGTACTCCAGCCAGTTGTAAGCAAGTGCCTCCTTGGTTGACCTAATTATTCATACAAAGGGAGAAAACAGACATAAGATTGTGCTCCTAGCCTTCCTTGTTCTACATAAATCTTGATTTAAATATGACAAACCACCTCTGAATATATGTTTAAACTTCCACTCAAACCCATGAAGATCCTTGGCAGCCAACTCCTGAGTTGGGGTTGTCTGGGTCATGTCCTAAAACAGATAAGTAACAGGCATTTAAAAATGAGGAAAAGTTAAATTCTATTAATCATGTGGATTCAACTTCAGCTAAAAGAAACCATGAGAGCTAAATACCAGCTGAGGCAGGCACTCAGTGGCATGCTTCCTCAGGACTGAAAATCCCCCATGTGTGCTGGTATCAGAGGCCGTTAATATCTTGCAAAATGAGTGAAATGTTTGTTTCTGGGTTTCAGGTGGGCTTGGATCCAGACTTGCAGGCTCAGTTTGCTGAATAAACCCATTAAAAAAAAACCCTAAATTAGTTTAACTATTTCTCTTGTGTAACGCACCTTTTAGTGGGATGAGGACATCACAGAAAAGAATGAGAAACTTGACATTTTATAGATGCCTATAACGAGGGAAATTCGATTTAGATTTTTTTTTTCTCATTTTCTCAGTAACCAAACGGATCGAATAGACTTAAAAGCAGAAAAAGTAGAAGACATAAAAATTCTCACATCTGATTCTGGAAGCAAAGTGATACGAGCATAAACTTCATCAGTTTCCTGTTCCGCCTACAAATTAAGTAATTTCATGATAAATACACATAAATAAGACATTTCACGAACAAGGTAAAATAACAAAAGGAATCAAACATCAGTAGTACCAATAGCTGAATGTGCATCACACGACATAGAATCTTGGATGGCAGATTGAAATGGGGAATTTGCTGGTTTAATTCCTGATTCGTTGATGCTTGCAACTGTAAAAACCAGAAGCGAAAAGTTTTCGTATGCAAGTACAAGAAGGAAAGAAAGATATCTCGACGAAATTTGAAAACAACTATGACCAAAAAAAATGGCAAAAGAAAAGAAAGAAACGAAAAGGACTCAGAGCAAAGAAATACTTGTTCCATGTGACCCTGAGGGAAGTAGAAAACCCTCTCTCCATCACGAGGAACATCCACCAAAGGCCCTGCACACAACTTCCATAGTTCCATATACAGATCGTCTTCTCCCAAACCTACCAAACACAAATTAAAACAAATAAGTGGGTCTAAACTTTAATCTCCTTTTAATGGCTAAGAAAGCATGAAAAACAAAGAAAGATGGCGAAAGGAAGCGTCATGCTCTGCATGGTTTCTGAGTAAGTGAAGGAAAACTAGACGAAATTTCTTGCCAATTTTCCCTTTAAACCCATCACATTAAGAAAGGTACAAAAATTTCTAGCCAAATAGATGCAAACCCAAATTGTACAAACAGAAATCTCATTGTGGGTATTAATCTCTCTTTCTATTTCACAAGAATACCCAACATCAGTAATTGCTAAAAACACAGACATTTCCTTTCCATGCTCAGCTTTCTCAGTAACCAAACAGAGCAATTCCGATAAAAAAAAATTCCAGCCATTGACCTGTTTCCCCATGAGAACTCGCCGGACCCCTGAGATTACTCTCCAGATGTGCCATTCAACAGTCACACAAACCACGTCGAACCACAGAAACACGAAGAAAAATCCAAAATCCAAAGAAATAAAACCAAAGCTAAAGACTGAAAAGCAGGTCCTCCTACAACTTCACGCAGCCACGATAAGATTACCCCATCAATACCAAGGAGAGAGACAAGACAGTTATGCGAGTGGTTTTTTCTGTAACGACTGTGAACAAACAGACCCTCCTTTTTTTCTTAACTCTTTTTGACAAATATCGGCTGCTTCAAGTTTCGGTTACACAACCAAGGTTTGCCTCTTCTTTTCTGAGTTGGTCATCAAAGATCACTTTTTTCCTTCAATTTGAAGCTCCCCAAAACGCCCCTTTTTGATTTTGAAGCGTCTGAATTCTTAAAGCTCTTATGGGTCTTCTTCTTCCTCTTCTTCTCCCTTTGCTGCTGTCGTTGTCGTAGATTGTTTCCCCTCTAAAGAGCTGAGTCTACGTTACCAAATTCCCAAGGCTGCTTTATCTGAGTCATTATAGGGTGCTCTCTCTCTCTCTCTCTATAGTTTCCCTCTCATGCTTCCCTTTGGGCATTCCTCATTTTTTTGCCACAAAGCTTCTCTCTCTCTCTCTCTCTCTCTCTCTCTCTCTCTCTCTCTCTCTCTCTCTAGTCTTCTCTATAGACCCCGGTCCTATAGTAGCCTATATACTAACCAGCTTACAGTGAATTATTCTCCGCTTGCTCATTGGCCACGACTTGAACCCAATTATAAAGCCCTTTCACAAAAAATAATTGCAAAAAACAGTATGAAAGAACAAAATGAAACAATTGAAGGAATATTTACCCCACGGAAGAACAAAAAATTAAGATTAAGATAAGATTTTATATGCTAGAGGAAAAAAAGCACAATGTTCTCATTTTGATATGATAATTTAACACATTTATGTATTTTTTTTAAAGAAAATAGGCTACAAGCCCAACAAACGACCAAAAAATTATACAGTACCCTGAGAAAACGACATAAATGATCTTGAGGGTCTAATTCTTAACCATAACATCTTGAATACGATGGATTAGGGCTTTTAGAATGGTGGAGCTCGCACTAAATGGTTCTTTAGATTGATCTTCCCTGTTTCTGAAGGAATTCAGGTCAAATTTGTCATCGACTCCCATATTAAATGTTGAAAATTTTTGACACACTTTAATTAAATGTAGTAATACGATATCGGATTTTGTAGGGCAGTGAAAATCAGATTCTTTGTGGCATAATTTGAAATCAAGATTACATGTTAATTATATGTTTTCTTTTTTAAGAAAATAGGACACAAGCCCAAAAAACGACCAAAAAAAATTATATAATCCCTTGAGAGAACGATATAAATGATCTTGAAGGTCTAATTCTTAGTCATAACATCTAGAATATACGATAGATTAGGGTTTTTGAAACGGTGGTGCTCACACTAAATAAGTTCCTTAGATAGATCTTCCCTATTTTTAAAGAAATTCAGGTAAAATTTTTCATTAACTCCCATATTAAATTTTGATACACTTTAATTAAATGTTGTAATATGATATTGGATTTTGTAGGACGGTGAAAATCAAATTCTTTGTGGCGTAATTTCAGATCAAGGTTATATATATATATATATATATATATATATATATATATATATTAACTATTTTAAGGTCGCATAGCTTCAAATTTTGTATCCAAATATTTTTTTTAAGAAAATAATTTTTTTGAAAGGCATAGCTTCAGAATTTGTATCTGAATAATTAAAGAAAAAAAACTCAGCTTTTTTTTTTTAATCTCGGGACCAATTTTTTAAAGTTGACTGTAAATGAATTTATTAGAGTTTTAACATGTTTAAATTTATTGATTTAAAAATAGAGTAAATTACATAATTTTTTTAAAATTTTATTAAAATTATACAAACATTTCGTTCATTTTTGAAATATATATCTTAGTCTTATTTTATATATTTTTTTCACTAAAACACCCTAGGTTTATTTAAATATATAAATATGTATTATTCCTAAATATGCCTAAACAAAAATAATAAAAGAGTGAATTTTGTTTTAATTAAACTTAACAATAAAAGTTATTTTAATAAAAAATGTTAAAATTATACGAAAGTGTAATACAACTTTTTATTTTAAAAGATATTAACATATATTTTAAAAATAGAAAAATTAGTTTAATATGTTATTTAAACTCATTTATTTGAAGATAAAATAGTCAAAATCAACTTTTTGAAGAATAAAATTTGAATATTTTACAAATGACTTGATTTTTTTACACTTGTACAAATCAATATTTATTTATCAAAAAATTATTGAGACAAAATTTATTTGTAGCAATAGATTTTAAAACACTACATGTGTATGAGTTCAATTTTAGGTATGATTCTGTCTAAACTCCCGATGTATAATATTCCCAAAATAAATTTATTAGCATAGATATATTTAAAATTTGTATGACATTTTAGAAAATGTTGTCATTTGAAAAAAAAAAAAGTTAAATCTAACGTTTGTCTAATACAGAAAATGTAAAGTGTGGAAATAGAAATTAAAAAAAAAGTGAATGAAATAGATAAAAAATAGCCATGGTGCTTTTATTCTAAAAATGTAACAACAAGAAATATGCACTGTTAAGTAATAATAATAATAATAATGAATATTGTACAAAATTTTTATTTTTCTTTTCCTTTTCCAATTGACTAGCAAACAACCCTTACATTTTATATATTGAAAAATCATTAATTTTTTTTATTTTTTAATAAATTAATAGCATGATTGCTGTTAATTTTTTATGAACATTTAAAATTAAAATGGTAACTATTATATACAAAACAGATTTTTCAAAAAAAAATTACATTTTGTAATCAAAAGTTTTCAAATAATTCATATTTTGCATCATCATAGTATTTTTGAAAAAAATATCTTCATTGAGTACAAAAGATAAGCTTTAAAAGACAGAATCCTTTTAAAATGAAATAAATTACTTACAAAAAAAACTTTCATAAATCCTTCAGCTATTTCAAATAAGTACATTTAAATTTATTTAATGTGTTATAAAGTAATCCAATTAACAAATATAATCTCAAACATCGTTAAATAATATATTCATCACAAAAGCATAATTTTTAGCTATTTACTCAAATTCTTTGAGGATTTATTATCAAGTTGTTCAATAAAAATATAAAATAAAAATAAAAATTTTAAAATCATCTAATTCTGTAACTTTAAATTATAAAAATATCTATTTAATATATATTTATTTAAAATTTAATAATAAATAGCTAAAATTTATATTTAAATTCGGTCATAACCTTTTTATCAGCATGATAGAATATTTTTAAAATACATTACATAATTATTGAAAAACAGGTTTTTATGTGTAGAAAACGAAAATGTCACTTTTTTTTTCCTCTAATGCATTACAATCAACACTGAAGTTCGGTAGAATTTGTTTATGAAAAATCAAATTTTGAGTTAAAGTTATTTATATAAAAAAATCTTAAATTTAAAAATTATTTTAAAAGATATTAAGATAAAAAATTTTAATTTGAGTTATAAATTATCATTTTTTTATTTATCTTAAATTTTTATTTTTAAATCCTTTAAAATTTAAAATTTTTCACACAGATATTTTTAATTTAAAATCCTTAATTTTTTATTTTTTAATTGTAAAGCCCATATTATTACGCATTTATTTTATTTAGTATTCTTAGGAATCACGAGAATCCTACATAATTAGTTGAGAATGAGAATAGGAACCGTCAGATAACGGCTGGGAAGCATTGATTGCGTGTAATGAGAACATCACATCACAACTGACGGTGCTACGGGAAATGTGAGTACTCTGAACTAACGGATTCCGTTATGTGTGACGGCAAAGCCAAGGACGTTTTTGATTCGTTGTTTCTTTTTGCCGTCATTTTCTTTGTCGTCGTCATGGCAGGCAAACGTACTGGCTCGAGTAAACCCGGCAGCGTTTTTTTATTTTTTTTAATAATTCCGCTCATAATTTTTCGGTGGTCCATTTGCCTGTACACACCTGCCACATGCTGTTCAATTTCGCCATTTTTTCAAAACAAATAATTTTTTTAATATTTATTATCAGATTCTAATAAAAACTAACATTCACAAAATTTATTTGAATTTTGAATTGTGTACAAAAAATTTTAATTTTTAAAATTTGATAATAAACTGATTATACATTATTTCACTAAAATCTGAATTCTTTTACTTTTTGGCCCCAACACATTGTTATCATTCTGAAAAGAGATAGACACAGTGTGGTCCGTACAGTTTCAACATGGGAAGAGATAAGTTAGAATATATGATGTTCATACTCTTTAACTTATCTCACTCTAATATAATAATACTATATTGATATACAAAACAAATTTAAATTTTGTTTTACTAATATAGACATAACATATTAGGAGTATCTGCATGTTATCAAAACTTTATGAGAGTCATTTATATATAAATTAAAATTTAAGAAATTATTTGTACAAAAAATAAAATTCATAAAGTTTATTTAATCTAATGTATTACTTTTCTATTAGTAAAGTAATGAATTTACTAATTATGAAAGTTATCTAACATAAATTTAAAAGTTCAGATCATTTATTATTTAAGTTTTGAAAGTTAAACAATTACTTATGTATAACTTAAATTTTAAGAATTTATGTACATTTTAGCCTTTAAAAAATATGTTTTATACATACATATGTGTGTGTCTCTATATATAATTTTTTTAAAATACACCATTATGTGGTAATAAGGTTTATAAAAATTCACTTGTCATTTTTTCATTTAAAAATTTGATAAGAATCAGTTTTTTCAACCAATGGATTCAAACATAGGAGTAACGAGAATTAACTAATGACAGTATAGAAAATAAAAGCATTTTAATGTAATATTATTTCTAGTAAAGATGGAGATATAGAAACTAAAAGGGTACATCTTCTTTACAGCAAAATAAGTTATTCGGTGGATAACTAAATTTGCACACACACTAACCCAAATGAATGAACAATTTTTAAAATTCTAAACATTCGTTTGGTACACAAAATGTTAGGAATAGAAATAAAAATAAAAATAAAAAATAAATTTTTAATAGTAAAAAATAACCTTTTTGTTCTTATTTTAAAATAAGTATTTATTGAGATAAATACTATTAAATAATGATTACATTGATATAATAAATATTTTATAAAATTTTCTTTTTTTTTTCCTTTCCATTCCAACTACCAAACGAATGATAAGATAGGGTTTAAATATCATTAGTCACTGCATAACTTCAATCACAACAAAGTACTAAAAATAAAATTAAATGCATGAAAGCATTCTAATTTCACTATATCGTGATATGAGAAAGGCCCAAAGTATAAGCAACTTGAAAATATTATGTGCATTGGTGAAAAGGAAGATAGTAAGAGCATAAAAGCCAAATCCATCAACAACGATGACACAATTATTCCATATTACCATTCCAATACTAACGTGAGACATATTATAAAGAAAAGAACAGCCAACATCACCCAAACTTTGGACGTTGCCAAACACAAAACTGATAGACGACAGATTTGGTGATGATCGAACATTTAAAATATAATTAGTTGCCCAACACTCGTTTAACCCTAAATCCTATACCTAAAGCCAACAATTGTTTGTAACTGCTCGTGGAACTGCCAAACTAGTTATTATAACTGCTTCCTCACCAACGGTTTCTAAAAACTCTCGCCTATACTTTTATTGAAAAATATAACTAATAATTGAAAATTCTTATTTAAATATTATCTTTGTTCTTATCTTCATTTAAAGAAATAAAATAATAAATTATTTCTTCCTAGTCTACCAAGTTAGATAAAGTCGGGCCTTCATTTTGAGGCTTAAGTCTCATAACTAGGTCATATTTTAGATTAGGTAAATCCCTTACCTATATTTTGAAAATTAACAACTCACTCTATAGATCTACAATAATGGTGCACTATCTACATATAAGAAAGTTTTAAGGAGACTTGAGTCTTCAAGAAGGTTGGGGGTGTGTTTATCTTTCTTCTAAGATCTTATAGTTTTCTTTTTTAAATGTTTGTTTAGTTGTAATATCGGTCAAGCGTGTTGTTTGTTTTCTTGTGATTTTGTTTAGGTTTTTCATCCTTATTATATTATTTTTGACTTAAGTGGTATCTTCTTTAGATGATACTCTTCTCTTTTATTAATTAATTGAATGGCTGATTTTTAAATCATTTAATCAATCAACGTTATTAGTATGATGAATGTTTGTGTATAAATTAAAAATCGCAAAAGATACAATTTTGAATTGGATATGTTGTTCTTTAACCACTTTGTTTTATAATCCTAATGAAAGAGGAAGTCTTAATGGTGAATTAGCAGTCTGTGAATATTAGACGATTTTCTTATTTGTTTTATCATATAAAAGTCTTATAACTTTTATGTTCAAAATAAGTAGACATATCATCAATATGAAAACTAGAGAACTTTTACTTAACTCAGGCAAAAGTTGACCTAACAAGTATTATATACTAAATACTAAAAAATTAAAATGTATAGTACTTACACAAAATGATTTGCATAATATAAAATTCATATTTTTTTGTAGATGAACAAGAGTTAAATGTTTTACTACTTAGTCGTTGATAGTTTAATAAAACAAACGTATCTAATTTTATATATAGATATTTTATACATTGTAAATATAGTATACTTATCTTAATTACGCATAAATTAACCAAAGATTATATAACAAAAAAAAAATTGCAAGAAAGAAAGCCATGAATGAAAGTCAATTTAGAATTAATTAAATAATAATTCACAAGATATTGAAAATTTGGATATCTTAAATTAGCATTTCAAAGTTTAAATTTACTCAGAGAAATTAATTTGTTTTAAAATTAAACAAGAAAAATTGAATGAAGAAAAACATATTTTTCAATCTTAGACCTTATATAAAAAAAATTAAATTTAAATGTAATTTCTTATATATTTACAATCAAATTCTTTAATTAAGACATTATATAAGTATATAAATTAATTAGAGAACCATAAAATTGTCTACAAAAATTATACATTTGTCATAATATCATTAGAGAATCACATATTTATTATATTTTAATTAAAAATTTTGATGATGAAGATATAACAAACTATATATAATTTTTTTAAATAAAAATGGCATTAGGTTTGGCTAACTTAGGTATTGGGTGATACCCACATGAAAAAAGTATCTATCTTCATTAAATATAGGACATTGAATGTGGTGCTAAGAACAAAAATTGTATTTGATCAATTAATTAGTGGATTCAGATTTACCCTTCAAATACCTTGTATCTGTTGTTATCAATGAATAGATAGGACATCCAATATCCAATATTCAATGTTCCTACATTATATATAATGATTGAATTAATTACATATAACTATACAAAAAAATATTTTATTATATGCTACAAATTTATTTATTGCCTATTTATTTTTTGATCGATGCCTTTTTATACATTGGTCAAAGTAATTAATAATTGTAAACTTTAAAAATATATTTTAAATAGCATATGTAAAATCGGTAACATATGTACAATTTATTGCATTTTATATTGTGATTTAGACAGAATATTTTGGCTGCTATCAAATAATCCCTTTTGGCCTTGGATGTGATATCAAGAGTATCATCCTAGATATCATTACGTTATCACATCACAACATATAAAATATTGTTATCATATAAAACGTATAAGATATCATATTTGTTTGCTAGGCAGAATGAAAAGAAGAATTAAAAAAGAAAAGTAATTTTATAAATAAAAAAATTTTATACTCATACTTTAATTTAAATTTAAAAAATGACATATATTATTAAACAATAATAAATAATAATTATAAAAATATAATAAATATTTTTCACAACTATATAGAATTTTTTTTTAACCATATACAAAATCAAACGTCTCAGATAACTAGGGATGTACAAAATGCATCTCTAATAATAAACACTTAATTTTTTTTAATCAAAGTTTAATATAAAAAAAGAAAAGAAAAGAAAAATAAATTGAATGATGAGGAGGTGGTCCCCATGGTAGACATGGTAAGAACGAGGACAGGATATATTTAAGCCTACACATGGTTCACTCGCTGTACTTCCTACGTGTCACGATTCTATTCGCATGCCTTTGTCCCTTCTTGCCCAAAGCGGAACACTATTTATATTGTAAAATTTTAGCTGATATTTTTAAATTAAAAGTATTTATATTGTAAAATTTTAAATTTTAAAATTATTTTTAAAATTTTTATATAAGAAAATTTAATTTACGTTTATGTATTGTAATTTTTTTGTACAGTTTCAATTTTTAATTTTAAAATCCTTTAGAATAATTTTAAAATTTAAAACTTTTAATATGAATATCTTTAACTTATTATCCTTAATGGTAATTTTTCTATATCTAATGGCTTATTATTTATTTCTAAAAATCAGGCCTCCATCTTCACCAAATTGCACTGTGAGCACTAAGATAGGGAAGAATTATATTAAAAAAATGACTTCAAATCATGTTAGATAATCAAATAATTTAATATTAATGTTTATAAAAAAATTTTGTATAATAATGTTAGGTAATAAAATTAATTATTATTTAAAATGACTTCAAATGAACTTTTAAGTTTGGTTTGTCTGTTGTCATTAGTTATTGTTTGCTTTAAAAGGTAAGAAAAAAACAAGTAGTTCGTTTTATAAAAAAAAAATATTATATTCTTGAATTCAACTATTATATTATTAAAAAATTCTTGCTTTGAATGTTCCTGTGTGATGGAGATAGGAGACACAGGAAATATTGGTCTGAAGCCGTCATCGTTGATTTTGAGTTATGATCATCCTTCCCTTTGTACCTATTTTGACTTTCACAAGCAAAGTCATTGCCATAGAATATGCTTTTTTCTGTTTGATAATCCTTCTTATGATGTGGAGCATATATACAAATGTTTTAGATAAGATGAGCTAGACATTACAAATTGGAAAAATAAAAATTATGTTATGTCTCAAATTATTTCATTTATGGTGAATTTTGGAAAATTTTAAATCTTCAATGATGGCATGGATTAGGGATTTTGAGTGAAGATTGGGAATTATTACCTTTTGCTGATATTTGGAGAAAAAAAAATATTAGGTGCCATACAAAATTCAATCACATAATACTAAAGTGCTAATAAAGCAAAGTATGAGATATTGGAATATAAACTTTTGAATAACAGAATAATCAAATATTTTATCCTTAAAAAAACAACACCAAATCATCTAATACACTCACAACTAAAGTACCTTATGCATTGTCATTGACATCTATCATCATACCATATTTAGGTTGTCACACATGAAAGGGAAGATAGAAGATAGGTTTTTTTCTCCTTATTAGATAGGAGTGGGAACTAAAATTCTCGATCTGAAATACATATTAACTTATTTATAACTATTTAGACTACTTCAAAAGAGAATAGTTGCTTGATATAATCCTTTGATATTTTTGTTTAGGCCAAAATATAGACTTTTTTTTTTGGTCTAATTTAAGATGTTCTACAATCTACTCTATTACCGATCTCTCAATTTTTTAGATTTATGCAAAATAATGTTTTATTAACAATTCTGTCCAAAATCTTAATAGCAAGTCTCCGCATAAAAATATGCCACCTCAATCTAAACACATTTGATCTGTCATTTCAGGTGACAAAGAAGGGTATTTTTGAAATTTTCTCAATTTTCTCCTCTTCCCTATTATAACAACACAGGTTGGCGACAACCACTAAGAATGGTATTAAAGCAAGAATCTTTGTTGGGTCATAATGGGAAAGGGAAGAGTGAGAAAATACCAAAATATCCTTATTTGTCAATTAGGATGCATGTGGAATACGTTTGGGCTAAGGTGGCATGCTTTACATGGAGACCAGTAATTAAGATTTTAGACAAAATCGTTAATGAATGGGTCAATTTGCACGAATCTAGGAGTTTTGGGGCCGATAATCAACTTTTAAAGTCTGAAAAATAAATTACACAACTTACTAAATTAAAAGAAATTCTTTGCATTTTGACCTTTTTGTTTATATATTGTTTATCACTTGATCATATTTATGTCATACTCACTCCTTTTTTACCTCACTTCTCACAATATGGAAACAAAGTAGTTAGGCATTCAATTACCGATCAAGCATGTATTGTAATGGAATTTTATTTTACATACACATTTATTAAATTTTAAATTTAATTTTTTTTAAAATATATAAATTAAGCCTCTCTTTTGCAGTCAAGGGTTGACAACCTGGCTAGAGGTATCAGCTTTGCATCAATCTATAGTGCATTTAAGTTTGTTTTATCGGATAATTTATTGTTGTACCCACTTCTTTTGCTTAAAAAGTTCAAATTGATGGGGATATATTCTTTCATGAAGATGAACCATTACGATAATTCTTACCTAATTTAATTTAAGCCTCCAATTTTTTCCCATTTATCAGTTTATCCCCGTCGTCTTGGTCTGATTCCTTCACATTTATTTGGCTAGTTGTTTTATTTTTCCCTCTATTTTTGTATCATGCATGATTTGTCTTCCTGTTTGTGTGTGCCGAGGCGTATGATCTGATTTAGGTTTGTGTTATCTCTTTGTCATGTTGTAATTATTTTAATGTATTGTTAGTGTATTTATTATAATTTAGAGGTCAACAGATCCTCTCTTGTATTAAAAAAAATGTCTGTTAAAAAAAATAAGAGAAAATATAAAGTTTAGTAAGTTTCATCTGTTGTTTTTTTCTTTCTCTCACATGATTTTTTTTTTTTTTATAGAATAGAATTTGGATTTGTGGTGCTATATGTATTTTATAAGTATGTCATGGCATGATTTTAAAATTGACTATGTTGTAGGTTTTGCATATTCATTTAAACTTGTTTTATGGTTTTAAGTCAAATTAATGTCATATTCTTTAGGCCTTAAATTTGTGTAACAAAAGTCAGTAATAACGGGGCGAGAGTAAAATTGTGAACTAGAGGGGTATCAAATGATATTTCTTTAAACTTTAGGAAAGTGGTTATTGTAATTTTTGTTTCTTTTGATAATAAAAACTACAAGATAATGTTTATGGCATTGTGAATCATATCATAAATCGATCAAGAGGGTAATATATTCCTCGTGTTAATTAACAAAGTAATTGAGTTGATTAGGATACACGCACGAGGGGTCACGATTACATAAAAGCGAATAATAACTATATGTCAACAAATAATATCTAAATAAAGGCCTCTTTTTTCGGGGAAAAAGAAAGGCATATGAAAATATTTTCATCATTTGAGTTTAAAAGTAGTTGATGGTGACAATTGAGGGTGCAAAAAATAAAATATAAAACTTTAAGAAATAATAAAAATCAGCCTATCATATTATCCCAAAGAAGCAAGACAGATTGGATCTTCTTTTTACTGCTCAACTATTTCCCATTCCGGTCCCCTATGACATTTTTGGCACAACATTACGTGATGTTTCTTTCAAACAAGGGACTGAAATAATAATAATAATAATAATAATAATAATTTTTTAAAAACTATGCAGGGATTCGGGCTGAACTATTTCTTGCTCTTTTCTTAGGCACACAAGCAACACAACAGAAACAAATGGAATTTATCTTCACATTCCAAATAGGGATCCAATCAAGAATTGACCTAATGATTAAGGAAATTTATTTTTTATTTTAATTATTTGAGTTTAAACTTTAAAATCAGTATTAAAATTTATTTTTTTAAATGCATAGAAAGAATACACCTTTAAGATTTAAAAAAAAACATATCGATTAACGTACTAACTAATCTGGTATAATATTTTCACAGTACAATAAAAAACTGTTGCAACCCCAATTCCACACTGGACCACTTGACCATGAAGAGCTTTTATTGCGTGTGTGCGTCTTAACTTTTTTTTAAAAGTAAACTACACATATTTTTTTAAAATTTTGTTGAAATTATACAAATTTTTTTATTTTCAAAACATATATAAATTTTATCTGAATTTTACTAAAATTACACAACATTTTCAAAATATATATAAAACATCTCCTAAAATAAAAAGTAAATTATATATACCTTTCATGAGTTTTGCTCAAAATTATACATACCTCTCTTATATTTTCAAAATATGTACTAAATTTTTTCTATTTTTAAAATACATACAAATTTTCCTTGAAAATAGAGAAGATGTTTCTATAATTTTAAAAAAATTTAAAGAAAGTATGTATAATTTATTCTTTTTTTAAAGAAAATTTTGTGTATATTTTAAAAATAGAGAGAATGTTTGTATAATTTTAACAAAACTTAAAAAATATTTATGTAATTTACTCTTCAGTGAAAATTTATGTATTTTTAAAAATAAAGTAGTCTATGTAATTTTAACAAATTTTAAGAGAGGTTTGTATAATTTTTTTTCTTATCATTATTTAAAATGTAATAAAAAAAGAAGACTACTTGTTATCATTATTATTATTATTATTATTATTATTATTATTATAAGATTTTGTTTGGTATTCTTCTTAAATTATAGCTAATGTGACTCCTAATTTTTTCAACTAATCTTTGGTAGGGCCCAACACTAGAGAACCAAGAGAGCTAATGGCCCCAAACAGTAATGCAAGTGTGAAAAGGGATGATGGTTGGCAAAGGTGATTTTTCTTAATGATGATCTTATCCTCTTAATTAAGCTACTTGTAAGAACCTTTTTATCTTATAGAATATAATTATTATATTGTTAATTATAATCTTCAATCTTTTTGCAAAGTAGATGCCATCACCTCATCCCTTACTAGCATCTATTACTCGTTCACACTACTGCTCAAATGTCATTTTTAATTAAAGTTCAGGAAATTAATTTAATAGTGGAATCAACATTATCGTCCATAGTTAAATTCTAATTTTGTTAATTTTATTAAGCTCATAACGCAAAAAATTCTGAAGACTTAGATCTCTTGCAATAATTGCAAATGTATTTAGAAGAGAAAAAAAAAAGAAAAAAAAAGTAGGACTGGCATAAGTTAGTCTTACTAGTCCTCATTTTTTATTGTTTTTTTTTTTCACTCCAACAATATTTCCTGCAATATCATAGAAGATTCGTATCTGAATTCTTGAACAATATTTTTAAATTTGATCATTGTGAGTGTTGGAGTTACATGTAATTAAGTGGGTAGATGCTTCTTTTAATTTTTAAAATTTTTTATGTATATAATATTAAGTTTAGATATTATGATCTATATTTTTTAAAATTTTAAATCAACTAAATCTATACATGTATATACTTCATACACGAGTGGGTTATGTAGTTTTTTTATTATGTAATAAAAACTAGAATACCATTGCCTTCATTAACCTAGAGTCCTAAATCTGCCACTGATAACCTTTATCACAATGTTGTTTCATTATTATAATGTTGTTAACAAGAAAGATATGCTCTTTCCACATGAAGCTAATTTTATAGATATGCGTGTTTAGATTCTCATTATAAAATTACGTTTGTGTAACAGTTTTCAATCTTAACTTCCTCTGAAATATAGTTTGGAGAGATCCAAATAGAAATCCAAATACACACAAAATGTAATAACTATAACATGTCATATCTCCAAAAATAAAGGTGAATGTTGCCAAATAAAAATAGCGTACCAATTGATAAAAAGAATAATAATGTACTAGTTGATTATGATAAGTTTTAGAGTAAATTATATAGATAGCTTTTGAATTTTGTTAAAATTATATAGTCTTTTTTTATATCTTTAAAATATAGACTTTAATCTAATTTTAAATTTTTTATTAAAATATCCTCTATAAAAAAATATATAAAGATAGTCAATAAAAGATATTTTATTCAAAATATTTAAAATATGATTAAAGTGTAATATAATTTTTTTATTTTAAAAAAGTTTATGTATATTTTGAAAATAATAAAAAAATTTGTATACTTTCAATAAAATTTATGGGAGATTTATATAATTTTTTATCTAAATTCTAATAACTTTCTCAATGTTAAATCAAAGTATCAAACCTTACTTTCATTGGAAATGGAAGAATATAAGAAAGGAAAAGCTTTATGCCTTATTAATTAATTAATCATATAATACATATATTACCATTGAAAAAGTAGAATCTATTCGCAAAAAAAAAAAAACTATTTACGAGAATGTAATGTTAGAACTTGCATTGAAATCCTACAGCAGACATTTTTTCTGACAAAAATTCTTATATATGTTAAAAATTATATATATATATATATATATATATATGCAATACTTAAATATGAATATATCAATAAATTTAAAGTTTAACTTGTTGAATGCTTGTCAAGCAAAGGCAAATCACATTGAGAATCCATTGAAAATAATACCAATTTACACTAAACTTATTATAAATTGTACATGATGAAAAAGATAATTGAATTATCTTTTGTTAATTACTTAATTTTTTATTATGGGATTCCATGTAATAGAGTATCAATGTGAAAATTGATAATCGAGATTCATGATGATATGGAACTCTTGATAATTATGGTAAAATAATTAAAATATTGATTATTGTTTTTTTTTTTTTTCTAGTAATCGATGTGTAAATGAAAGTGCACGCGTGTGGTTTATGCCTGGGCATATTTGACTAATTAAAGGAAGCTATAGTGAGATCGCAATCAAACTTTGATTATTTTAATTTTTTTCTTAATCTTGATTAAGAAGATTAACGAGGACCGTTGCTTTATGGTCATCCACCGGATCTGAGCCAACAACTAATGTTATTAGAATATACAATGTAAACGATCGAATGAGAATATATTTATATATATTATAATTAATTCACAATCTATTAAGAAAAGCTAAGTGGTGGTGTGGGATCCAAATTATACTCTTAGCTATGCTTAATTAATTAAAGCCTTAATACGCCCTCTTTTTATGCAGATATGTTTCACTAAGCTTGGGCAACAAAAAAGTTCTTTAATGTTAATTAGTCTAATTTACACTTTAGGCTAAATTGTATATAATCCTTTTAGTCATACGTTGACAACCCTTTTAACATTAAAAGATTCACAATGAAGTTCCATAAATTTTCATATTTATGTAAATAACCTCTTATTTTATTAATGAATATGTTATTTCACTAATGGAGTATGATATATTAGGGATGTTATGTACATATAACTTAAAGTTTAAAGAGATTATTTATACATAATATAAGTTTTAAAAAGGTTACTTGTTCCCAAAAAATATAAAGTTTAAGAAGTTTATTATCATTACTATATCACACTTTATTGGTAAAACAACAAATTAACCAATCATAAAGAGTTAACTATATAAATTTAAAAGTTTAGAGAAGATTTATTATCTAATTCTAAAAATCATATAATTATTTGTACATAATTTAAAATTCAAAAGCCTACTGTGCAATTTAGCTTTGTTTATAATAATCACCCCACTGTCTCTCTTCTCTTTCTTCCAACCTCTCTAATTCCTTTTAACTACTTATTTAAGAAGAATTTGATATAATGATTTTTTAATATCTTAAATATACATGTTATTATATTATCAATTTAGTATTAAAATTAAATATTAGAAAATAAATAATAGAATTTGTATTTTACAAGATTAATCAAATTAAAAAACTCAAATTTATATGAAATTTCTATAATTTTAATAATATTTTATATCGTCTAAACTAGTAGCATTGATGTCTCATCACAATTAATTTTAAAAGTTATATTTATTACTAAAAATTCTACTTAACACGTATAATTAGATTAGTCTTTTTAGTTTTGACCATTTGTTTTAAAAAAATTAATCATATCAATTTTATTATTTAATATTTTAAATAAAAATTCTTTACACTCAATACATTTCTTATATGAAAATATATATTCAAAGACACGCAAGTGGATGGATGAGTTTTGTTTGTTCACAAATTCTTATATATATGGAAGCATCCGAATTTGTGCTATGCGTCCAATATGAGTGTGTTAAACTTAAAATGAATAAATGGTAAAGTGCACTTATGAATATGCATCTAGCTAGCTAGGATGGATTTACTTTCTTGGATACTCATTTTGAGGGGAAAAAAATAAGTAAATAAAATGAAAAGGAGAAGTCACGTTTAACAGTTTAAGAATGAAGAATCAACCTTTTTTACATATTAAGCTGGAGAAAAATATATATTTCATTCCTTCTTTAATTGCATCTTTCTACTACAAGTGATTCTTTTGACTAATCGCTAATCTCCCCTCTATCTTTTGTTAATTAAGTATATATATGCTTTATTTTGTATGACATGATATTTATGAATTGTACAAATTAAAATTAAGGTTATAATTATATATGGTCAAAATGTATTTAACCCTTTAACTTTGCAACATGTAATTTTATTTTTTGTCTTTTAATCTTTTATTGGTTTTATTTTTGTCTTTTATCTCTCAAGATATTGCAATATTTTACCGTATGCCATTAGAGATTTGTCTCAGAGTATAACATTTTGATTATAACTTGGCTTTACACTTAAATTTCCACCATGGGACATTTGTTACCATACTTTAACCAACAATATCTCTTTCAACAATTTTTCTTGTTGGGAGTCAAACATGTGACTTTGATACTAATTGTTGAATTGAGTATTTTTTGTTATTTTGACTTTGATACTAATTGTTGAATTGAGTGCTTTGACATTGATATTAGTTGTTGAATTGAGTATTTTTTGATGTTTTCACTTTGATACTAATTATTGAATTGAGTGCTTTTTATTAAGCCAAAAGTTGCAACTCTTTTTACTTAATCGCATTAAACTTAAACATCATGTTTTAACTCTAACTCATCTCACACTTGAGTCTTTGTCATGAAACAATTGCCGCAGCACTTGGGTCAACAAGCAAATTTTTACAAAATAATGTATCATATAGAAAAAATATTATCATATATATTTTGAAAGATAAAAGACAAAATATAAAAATCACTCAAAATAAAAAATAAAAACAGAACTTTATGAAAATTTAAGGGGAAAAAATATAGTATACTACATTTTTGCAACTAGAATCCTTAAGGAATAAACTAATTAAAGGTCTAATTCTCATTGGATATCTCAATGCTTACACATCTTGTCCTTCCATTCCTCTTACTAATTCATTGATCACTTTTCAATTACAATTATTTATCAATTGATTCTTCAACATTTCTCTCAAGAACACACAAAAGTATGAGAGACAAATGAGAATTGAGGTTATAACTTAATTAGAAAAGTGAATCAATAGAATGCCGAATACTATATATTAATTAGACCAAAATAGAGATCTTTATTTTACATGGACAAATTAAGATTGAGTGCTACATAGCACACTAACTAATAGTTAAATAAAAGTATACTTGACTTCTAGCAACACTGAAAGAGCCAAGAAAACCTCCATGAGATTTCAAGGGTATAGCCTCAAATAATAACAATAATATTTGTCTTCCAAAATGCATAGTGACTTCCTTTTGGGTACTATGCATTGTGACTTTATCAACAATGTGACTCAAGAAAGTCCTCCATAACATGTTGGGAATAATTAATAGTTGATTTCATGTTCCACATTTTTGGCCATATATAATAGTAGTAATATGAGACAAAGAGTGGGCTATACCAATAACATTGGAGTACTTCTTTTGTGTGAGGGGAAAGTGAGTGGACAAAGTCCAAATCTTTTAAAATCTTTTGTTGTAAATTCTCATGTAAAGTTGGAAAGAGATAAATATAAGACGTGAGATTCATATACTTCCATACTTTCTCTTTTAATACTTGATCTTACATTTTATATTTATTTCCTTTCAACTTTAAATAAAATTTATGGATCGATCTTTAGAGAATCCATACATGTGTGTAGGCTAAGTAAGGTGTAACTTCTCTTCCTTTACGAATGTTCTTTCATTTTTATCTTTTAAAAGTTTATTTCTACTTATATATTTTTAAAATATTACGTTTCAACTTTAAAACGTTAGCTCAATTAGAAAAAAGATTAAACAATATTTTTCTTTATCAATATAGGTTCAACTTCTTTCAAAAACTCCTAAAAAAATAAAATTCTAATTGCATTAAATTTATCCAAAAGAGTATGTTTTTAAAATTATTTAATAAAAATATTTAGCTTCAAGTAAAAAGTTTGAAAATATCATTGATTGCATTAAAAAAATTGTTTTATAATGACGTTTCTTGATTGTCATTTTTTTTGTATTATATATTTTAAATAATCTTAAAATGATAACTTACATTATTTTAAAATGACATCTTAAAATAACACTAGTGAATAGAATAAAAATTTATAAAATATTATTTTAGAATTCAGTATATTTTAACACATCAAAATTTACAGGTGCTTAAATTCCACTGGAAACACTTTAAGACCAAACCTAAGTGGAAACTTGAATAAGGATTAATTAGTCTCACACCTAAATGTATAAACAAATTTTACATAAAGTTAGAGTTGAATAGAAGAAGCTATTCCTAATTATTAGGACCCTCAACCATTAAGTATAATATAATAAATGCCAAAAATTGCTGCAATTGTTATCATCAATATATAAAATGACTTTTGCCCCCTCTTAAGGGCTAAGCTTCTAAAGCAAATTATATTTATATATTAAACAAAAGCATAATTAACCTCATCACATAATTATATCCATCGGATCTGCAGATTCCATTTAGATTAGGGATCAGATCCCTACATTAGTCAAAAATCAAAGATTGGACATTTTGTAGCAAATGCTTAAAAAAAGTCTGATTTATGCCCTTCTGACCACACCTAAATGATTTTGTTAATCTTGGAATCTTGGCACAATTTTCTCTAATCTTACCATTTCTTTGGACTTGGTTGTAAAAGAGAAGAATTTTTTGTGTAATGACAAAGGTTGCTTCAGACTAACTTCCTTATCAATTGAAATTAGGTATTTTTTCTAGGTCATCTTAGGGGTATAACTAGTGCATTTATTTTATTTATGTGTCGGTCCTAAAGTTTGAATTTGAATATTTAAAAGAGGGGAGCATGCATTCTTAATCACTGAATCAACCTTTTGAAACTATATAATGAATGAGATTTAATCTTTAATTATAAAACCCTATTAGGTTGTACAAATTAAATATGGGTCATTGTATATAATACATGTAATTTCACCAAAGAGATCCTTACTTTTTCTATTTTAATTTTTTAATTTTTTTGTTTTTGTAATTCATGAGGTTTGGTTTATCTGGATATTAGTACATTTGATGAAGGCACCCTACCCTATTTATAAAGAATTTAAAAAAAATTAAAAAAAATTCAAAGAGCCTTAGAAGCATTTGATGTTGGAATTCATGTGAAGACAATGATGGGCAATTGGATTAATGTGAGCACTCCTCCGATCAACCATGGGTGGGTTTGCACCACTTCACTTATTTTAAGGAATAATTTGTGGGCCCTATCTTCCCTTTCACTTCCTTTTCATATAATTTTGTCCAATATAAATAAATAAATATATATATGAACATATATTTAAATATTTCAGGCCCAAAAAAATAATATTTTTTCATCTTTTAAGCAAGGGTGTGGATGTTTCGTTGAAAACTAGTTGACTTTGAGAATTAGATGCTTAATAATGTGGATTTTCCTTTTTTTTTTTAAATGTGTGAGTGTGCTTGTGTGTGTATTCAATTTCTAAGAAATACAATGATTAATTAATAGTCTTACTCTTAATACAAATAGGCATGGTGCTTGTCAAAAAGTTAAAAACTGTAATGAATAAGAATAAAGTTTAAATTCATTAACCAGACTAATGTCAATTTAACAATTTTTTATGTTAAAAAAATGAGTATGTATTTAGCATCTGGTTTTGAAAATTATGATCCTCTGCAAATAGTTTGTATTTTTGAGAAGGAACAACTTGTGGTAAGGATTTTTTTTTTTGCTACAAAATTAGGCTTTTATTATTACATTAGAAAATTGAGAGAAGATCTAATAAGAGAAAAGAACTTTAAATCTAAAAGAAAAAAACTGAAATCATTATGACAATTTGAATATATAACGGTAATGAACCTTTATTATTATTATTGTTGTTGTTGTTATTTGTGGCTTAACTTTCTAATTCTATTTATAACAATTCGAACAATGGAATTTACTTTTCATAGAAAGGAAGGTTGGTCTATTTATACTCATCACTAATTCATTGTTGGCTTTCTTGTTTAAGGGTTATACGACAAGCTTAAGAAAGAATTCCCTTTTTTTTTTCTTGCTTTGGAAAAGAAAATGAAATATCTGTATTTAGTGGATTTTCTTTTTTATTTTTTCAACAAGAAAGAGAATCTACAGTAATACATTTTTATGTTTAATAAATAAAATATACTATTGTGAATTGGAAAAAAAGGCAAGTGTATCTCGGTTGGTGGGGTGTACGGACATTGCATACTTTATACTTTTGACCTAATTTATCATCTCATGAATCATGCCCGTTGGATCCAAAATAGGGCATAAAAAATTCCCCAACCTATTGAATTTGACTTAGTGAAAACTTTATTGAGAGTGTACTTTTTGTTTATTTCCTTTTTTTTTTTGGGGGATAAATGATGAATACTTCTGATTTGAACAAGTTCAATGGAATTTAGTTTATCTATTTTCTACATTTACCAAAAAAGGCCAATATAGTATGCTAGGAATAGAATCCCTTGCCTCTTAGCTTCTATGTCCAATGCTGCACACAACTTGCACAAAAATATTACAGGTGGGTTTGGTTCAAAGATATAAAAGCAAAAGAAATGTAAAAAGTTGATAGGTGGAGGTTGATGAAATAAAAAATAATTATTTTATTTTTATTTTTAAAAAAATGATTTGATGAATAGAATAATAAATATAAAAACAAAATATACATTACATAAGTTATATAAAGAGAATACATTCGTGATGATGTGAACCAAACGAAATATGAATTACATAAGAAATATATAGGAATATGTTTGGTTAAATGATGTAAAGAGAAAAAAAATATAAAAAATAAATAAATAGAATAAAAAATGATATTTATATATTTATTTTTTAAAAAATAAATAATAATTAAAATAATAATTTAATAAGTAAAATAATAATTATAAAAATATAATAAATATTATATAAATTATATAAAAAGATTACGTTTACTTTACTACTAATCAAACATAACAAATCAATGCATAACAATGCTTAACAGTCTTTGTACTAAAAACCCAACGAAGAGCTGTCATGCGACCCACTAGCTATTGCTTTTCAAGCCATGAAATTACTATTGCATCCTTGACTCTTGGCTATATAAGGCTCGGAGATCTTTAAATATGTCTTACATTCTTATTTTATTCTTCGACTCTTTTATTGTATGTACTCATTTTATTATTAGAGTGCTTGTAGGGACTCTTAGCTTCCTTAAAACATATGTTCAAAATTATCAGAGCGTCAGCACTATCGTAAGAACTATTTAAAAGATTATAGTTTAAAGTCACTAATTATCAACAGATTAATTTTTATTAATGAATTAAAGGGCCTTATCTCAATTCCTATCTTTTGATGTGTGTTTTTATATCACGATTTAGCATTACTTCACTTTTTCCTCCATGCATATTGATTTGTGCAAATTTAGAGCCAATAAAATGGGAGGTTCATATTATGTATTTCGCGACTTTTAACCTTTAAGTCGCATATTGCGGCACAAGGTTTAAGAACCTTTATTTGATGGGTTCAAACAAGATACTCCCAATCTCATTATATATATATATATATATATATATGAGATAAATATTCTTGTATAACCCTAAACTTCGTGCACAAAAAAAGAATCATCGCATATGTTAGGTCAACATTCACTTCTCACGCATATAAAAAACATCTCATTAGTAAATTAAATCTATACAAAAATCCATAATCCTTCATAACATATTCAAAAAAGTAGTTAGTCTCTAATATAAAGGAATTGGTAATAAAAGATAATACTCACTTTATTAATAATAGGTTTGGTTTCTCTAGTAGGTATTCTGAAAATAAAATTTTAAATACACTACATGAACATGAGAAGTGAGTTCTTAAAATTATCTGAGAAAGAATTAAGTTTCGATCAAAGCCCAAAAACACCAATAATACAACCAAACAAAAAAAGAGAATTAGTTTTCTCGATAAGAAAAGATAATGGGTCAATTTGATTCTATTTTGATTTTAACGTTTTTAAAATAAATATTTTTTAAAACAAATTTTAAAAATAAAAAAATTAAAAAAAATTTGTTTAAATTATTATTCTAAAAAATCATTATTCTTTGTTTTTTTTTTAATTTTACAGAATAAAAATTAACAAAACATTTAAAAGATGTTCTGATTCTTTTGTTTTCAAAAATACAATTCTATTTTTATGTTTTACAAAATACTTTATTAAAAACACACTATCAAATAATTTTTTTTGTTTCTTAAAAAGAAAAAATTGTTCTAAAAATAGAAAATGAAACACGCCCAATACTTCTTTCTGTCAGTCTAAATTTGATTTCTCCGGGAAATAATACAAGAAAAATCTCAAATGCATTGTAATAATATAAGAGAGGACATCTTATTTATCTAAAAATAAAAAATAAAAAGAGAGTATACCTTAAAATTTTTTTAAGAGAATGTAGTATCGAACAAAATTCAACAACCCTCCATATAATAATAATAATAATAATAATAATAATCAAACAAATATAAAAGAAGGAGGTGAAAGGTGTGGCTGGCATTACCAATGTCCACTCATAAGTCTGAAATATGAAATCTCTTTGGCAAAATAATAAAATAAAATAAAAACAGAGTAGGGAACATGAATGGCAGAGGCAGGCCAACCCAAAGAGATTAAATAAAAGTAAAATTGGTGGCCAATGGGAGGAGGGGGACCACACGACAGTAAGTAGAAATATAAATGTGTGAAGTCCAAGCCAAATGGGAGAGGAAGGGTGGGGGGTCCTATAAGACATTGGAAACATGAATGTTATCTCAGCAACAAATAGAAATTCTGGGGAGTGGGAAAGAAGGTCCTTCACAAAAGAAGGACCATTATTAATTAATTCACTCCAACAATCATTTGCTTTCAAGTTAATTAATAAATTATTAAAGAATGTTTAGTGGAAGCTGGTTAGAAAGTGTAGCAGTTTGTGGATGTACTTTTAAGGCATTTGATTAACTCAGGCTAATGTCTCTTCACGTAAATTGCATTCCAATATCAATGTGTTTGTTGGCATTTTGTATCTTTCCTTTTTCTTTCATTTCATTTTCTTTCTCTTGTTTTGTGGGTGGGTGCCTTCGTGGTTATAACGCATAGCATGCTATCATACTAAATATCAGCAAAATTTATTTAAATTTAAGAAAGGGACGTGAAATTTGCACAACTAGATCAGTGGAGTAAATGGTTGTAACTGGCATTTATTAGTTGATTATTAACATATATATATATATATATATATATATATATGTTAACTTTAGGATATATCAAGAGTACAATACTATTTTAAATTAATTCAAAAAAGAAATTCTTAGTTTAATGATATTTTATTTCAAAAACTGATCCTATTAAAAATAATCCAACATATTAGATCCATTTTGATATACTCCAACATATGAACGCTCATCTACATTTTTATGCTAGATAATGTCATGTCATGGATAGCAGAGTAGCATCAAAGAGGCCCGTCATGAGACATTACACATGGGTTTGCAAACTCGGCCTCAAACTCTACAAAAACTGTGTTAATCCATCGGCCCATCCCAATACATACAGTTTTAGTATCAATTCGTCAATGACTTCTGAAGTTTGACAAGTAAGAATTTGAATAAAACTTAAACTTTAAAATGCAAAAGTTTTACACAAAATTGACCCGTAACGTTCATTTGCTCACAAGAGAAACCTTGAGACAACGGAAACTCGTGGAGTAGTTTTATAACAAAATCCCATAGACCACATGCCCTTCAAACAAGGGCTTGGAGCTCTCATGGATTCAAGCTGGACTGTTATAAGAGTTCCCAATTAATCACCCCGGAAGATCATAGTAGCGGCAACAATGGATGATGAAATACTTAATAGAACCACTTTGTAGCAATGCAAAAGCAGCATTAGCTAGCTCAATCAAGCCGCAGAAGGCTCCTCCGACCCAGACAATAAACCACCGAACTGATTGCAGCATAAAATCCTGAGTAGTATCATTATCAATCAAATCAGAAAGTTGAAGCATAAGAAATATAGAAAAGCAATAATAATAATAATAATAATAATAATGAGGACAAGCGTAGAAAATGTTGACCTATATTATGGGTTTCAACGTAGACCACACAACATATACACATCCATAAAGAACTGCAAGAAACCTCTCAACCTAAACGTCAAAGAAAGGAGAGATTATTGCACGCACTGGTTGTACCATGTTAGCTGTAGACCAGACCAGTGGCGCACAGGCAGTTGGTTTGACTAACATAGCATGGCGATCTAAAAATGTCAAACAAACTTGCCTATGCTCATCAGTCAGGTGCACAAGTCTATACAAAATTTTTGCTTAAAAAAGGTACCAAGCCCACGGTATTAAGCATATAATAAAAATCTGATATTCTTCAAATGGAAGATAGGTTAGTCGATGTGAGAAATATATTTAACAGGCAACTTATCATGCGAGCAGGATAAGCTCCTTGTGAAGGAGTTCACAAGCATATATCCATGTCCAGACCTGATAAATTTATACTGCAATTATAGATTTGTGAGCATAAGAGAAGATGGTACGGTCGTATTAGATGCGAGCAGGATAAGCTCCTTGTGAAGGAGTTCACAAGCATATATCCATGTCCAGACCTGATAAATTTATACTGCAATTATAGATTTGTAAGCGTAAGAGAAGATGGTACGATTGTATTAGATGGAACCAATCCAACATTTTCACTGACTTCTTCCCTGAATTAAGCTATTAAACAACCCAAGTCAACATCAAGCAATCTTTCATGAGCCAAATTAGTAAAGTCATCAGTTAGAAGGGAAGACCACCTCTCCTAGTTTTGGTCATACTATTGAGCAGCAACCAATAAAACGCTCTTAAAAGCATAAAACTTATGACCTCAAGAAGTCCCTCATTTCACTTTCTTGCATGACAAGAATTTACAAGCACCAACCTAACAATAATTTAGTAATGGAACACTTCCCCTATCAAAAATTCACAAATAGCAATATATAGGATTGTCACTTTCTCAAGTCATGAGCTATGGCAAAATTAAGAGTTATGTTTGGTACATGGGTATGCTAAATTTCCAAGTTCCTTGGATACCTAGACTAAGTATATAATATCTAAATATGAGATACATGGGAATTTGAAATCCCCAAATTATGAATAATTGTTACATGGAGACTGATACAGATTGCTCAATCTGGTCAACAAAAATCTTTTGTCGTTTGGTACCAACGGAACACTCAAGCTGAAACAATCAATACATAAACTAGTTCTATATCCTTCAATAAGAAGGCTGAAAACACAGCTTTTCAAGCAAGTGAAGAGATGAAATAGATTGATTAAGCATATTAAAAAAACAAAAAAGAATTTAGAAAACTCAGAAAGGATTAAAATAAGACTAAGCAAGAAATTAAACATATTCAAATATTCTAGTAGACAGAATATGGACAGCTCAGGACATAGAGTCAAGCAACTACGATAACTGCACAAGATGGAAGTCAATGATGTGCATGGGTGAGAATGCAGGGACTATATGTAATAGGGTCCAAGATAAACCTGGGAAAACTGATATTGTCGGCATTAAATGAATACCAGAGAACTCAAACTTAACAACTGGCAATGTTATATGCACAAAATTGGCCAGTTTTGAGTCTACGGTTTTACCAGATTCCATTTAGAATTTATACAAACTTTTTGTTTAATTACTTAAATTTATCTGAAAATTGTTACCCCAGTTAAGCTGGACTCCTAGGATTCATTGATAGCCTATTTCCATATTTAAGATATTGAGAAATTGCAACAGCAGCAATAAAGATTTAATCTATCACATAATTGATTTTATAAACTCTGCCTATGACGAGTTTTGATGCAAATTAATTTTCATAGCCGGTCCCAAGCCCGGAAAAAAGAGGAGGATTGTGTTAGGCAATCGACAGCCACCGTAAAACTTTGTCGAATCTTTATGACATGGACAATCAATATATTAAACGTAATGTTAGGATGTTGCCCGGAAGTAACGCGCTATATAGCTCGAGTACAGTGACAAGTGAGCAAGAGCCGTTACATCGTCGCCTGAGTGTAGTGAAAAATAAGCAAGGGCTTCCACATTTTCGTGAACGGATGTGGGTAAAGAAGTTAGTTCATGAGAGTAGGATTCGTTTTGGGACTTGGAATATAGATACACTTACGGATAAGTCAATGGAAATAGTAGATACCATGATTAGGAGGAAAATTAATTTTATGTGTTTACAAGAAACTAAATGGATAGGAGAAAAAGCGAAAGAATTAGACACTTCGGGTTTTAAACTTTGGTATACTGGGAAGGATAAATCTAGAAATGGAGTAAGTATAATTGTAGATAAGTTTTGGAAAAATACGATAGTGGATGTAAAAAGGTTAGGAGATAGAATCATTGCATTAAAGTTAATAGTGGAAAAAGAAATTTTTAATGTCATTAGTGCCTATGCACCACAAGTAGGATTAGAAGAATATCACAAAGTAAAGTTTTGGAAAGATTTAGAATGTTTAGTTCAGGAAATACCATAAAGAGAAAAGATTCTTTTAGGAGGGGATCTAAATGGTCATGTGGGAAGTGTATCTTCAGGTTACGGGAGTGTTCATGGAGGATATGACATAGGAGAAGCAAATGCAGAGGGTAAAACTATTCTAGACTTTTCATTGACGTTCGATCTTATATTAGCTAACACTTGTTTTAGAAAGTGTGAGGAACATCTTATCACTTACAAAAGTGGAAGGGTATGTTCTCAAATCGATTTCTTTCTTATAAGAAAATCGGATAGAAAACTTTGCATGGATTGCAAAGTTATTCTTGGAGAGAGTTTAACTACTCAACATAGAGTTCTGGTGATGGATGTACGAGTTAGGAGGGGAGTAAAAAACAAAAGCCAAAATAGGGTGGTAAGAACTAAGTGGTGGCAACTAAAGGGAGATAAAGAAAAGAATGTGCAGAAACGGATTGTGGAGGAAGGACCTTGGGAAATACAAAGAAGTGCTAACGATATGTGGAATGGAATGGCTAAAGAAATTAGGAAAGTGGCAAAGGAAATATTGGGTGAATCAAAAGGTTTTGAACTTAGAGATAAAGAATCTTAGTGGTGGGATGCAAGCGTGCAAGATAAAGTTAAAGTTAAGAGGGAGTGTTATAAAGTGTGGTCATTATGTAAGAGTAATGAAAATTGGGAGAAATATAAAGTAGCTAAGAAAGAGACTAAAAAGGCAGTGAGCAAAGCGAGAATGAGGGCATTCGATGGGTTATACCAATCTTTAGGTACTAAAGTTGGGGAAAGAAATATTTACAAGTTAGCTAAAAGTAGAGAAAGAAAGATAAGAGACGTTGACCAAGTAAAATGTATTAAAGATGAAAAAGGTAAAATTTTGGTTACGGAACAAGATATCAAAGAACGGTGGAAGAATTATTTTCATAGGCTTTTTAATGAAGGCCATGAGATTGCATTGCAATCAGATAGATTAGACACTAAAGAAGAGGATCAAAATTATATTTTTTATCGTAGGATTTGTGAGGCAGAGGTAAAAGAAGCATTAAAAAGAATGGAGAGTGGCAGAGCAATTGGACCAGATAATATACCTATTGAGGTATGGAAGAGTTTAGGAAGAAAAGGTATAAGTTGGCTCACAAAATTATTTAATGAAATTATGAGATCTAAGAGAATGCCAGATGAGTGGAGGAGAAGTTCTTTAATTCCTATTTATAAGAATAAGGGAGACATTCAAGATTGTGCAAATTATAGAGGAATTAAGCTTATGAGCCACACAATGAAATTATGAGAAAGAGTAATTGAGCAACGATTAAGGAAAGAGACCCAAGTTACGGAGAATCAATTTGGTTTTATGCCGGGAAGATCAACTATGGAAGCAATATATTTGTTGCGAAAATTAATGGAGCGATATCGAGAGAATCGAAGAGATTTACACCTGGTGTTTATCGATTTGGAAAAAGCATATGATAGAGTACCAAAAAAGGTTCTATGGAAGGCTTTGTAGAAAAAAAGAGTTCGTATAGCTTATATTCGAGCAATACAAGATATGTATAGTGAGACTACAACTAGTGTAGTAACAAAAGGTGGACGTACAGAAGATTTTTCGATAACTATTGGTTTACATCAATGGTCAACTTTGAGTCCTTATCTATTTACTTTAGTATTGGATGTGCTTACTGAACATATCCAAGAGCCGGTACCACGGTGTATGCTATTTGCAGACGATATTGTCTTAGTTGGGGAATCGAGAGTAGAAATGAATGAGAAGTTAGAGAGGTGGAGATTAGCTTTGGAAACTCATGGATTTCGTTTAAGTAGAAATAAAATTGAGTATATGGAATATAAGTTTAATAAGAGACACATCACTTCTAGCGTAGAAGTGAAAGTTGGAGAACATATTATACCACAAGTCACACGATTTAAATATCTTAGATCCATCATACAACATAATGGGGAAATAGAAGAAGACGTAAAACATAGGATTCAAGCGGGGTGGATGAAGTGGAGGAGTGCTTCAGGGGTTATTTGTGATAGAAGAGTACCACTCAAACTTAAAAGTAAATTATATCGTACAGTTATAAGACCTGCAATGTTGTATGGAACTGAGTGTTGGGCAATAAAAAGTCAACAAGAGAATAAGTTTAATATTGCAGAGATGAGAATGTTGCGTTGGATGAGTGGACACACTAAACGAGATCGGATTAGAAATGAATATATTAGAGAGAAAGTAGAAGTCGCCCCTATTGTGGAAAAGATTGTAGAATCAAGACTTAGATGGTTTGGTCATGTTGAGAGAAGACCTATAGAAGCCCCAATTAGGAGAGTAGATGAGATGGAGAATAGTCCAATAATTAGAGGTAGAGGAAGACCAAGACAAACTATAAGAGAAATTATTAAAAGAGATTTAAATTTAAATGGTTTGTCTAAAAATATGATTTACGATAGGTGCTTATGGCGTCGATTGATCCATGTAGCCGACCTCACTTAGTGGGAAAAAGCTTTGTTGTTGTTGTTGTTGTTGTTGTATAATTGATTTTATAACCAATTTGAGGATGAGTTTAAAATTCTAATACAGATTTGGCACATATGATGCTAATAACACATTGGAGACTAAAGTTTCATAAGATCAGGCAACTAGACAGTCCAAAATGCCACATAAAATGAGACTTAATAATGTACCCCACCCAACCAAGTAAAACCAGAGTTAAAGTAGAAAAGAAAAAGTTTAAGAAGACCAAGAAAGTTGAGCCATATTTACTCCTAAAACATGGTCTTCAGGGTTTCATCCACCCCTATACTGTCATATACTAACCCTTGCAAATTACAAATTGAAAAAAAAAAAAAATCCCTTCCTTCCAAAAGGGTTAAAATCTATTATAAAGCTAGGTTAGTACATAGTCCATGCAAACTTGGAGATGAATAATAACTATTGACAAATACAATTTGTGCAAAAAATAATATACAAACTAGACTAGACAATATTATTGAATTGAGAGAATATTTTAATTTGTAAATAAAATAATAGTCATTTGAAGCAATCCGCCAACCACAATAAGCAAAAGATGAAAGTGGGGGAAACAAACTGACCCCAAGTATCTACTTACTCAAACTATTGGGAGACTATATGTGTTGCAAAGCTGAAGCAATGCTGCTTGATTTGCTGGATCAACATTTTCACTGATAACCTTGGGATACCTCCCAGGGGAAACAGCAGAAAGTCGGGACAATGAAGCTATAAAAAATTCCCTGGGATCTCTTATATCTTTTAGTGGGTCCTCTTCTTTTTTTCCAGCATTGTAGAGACGAACAAAAGTGGCCATATAACTCACATTTTCTGTGATATCTGGCATGTCAGGTTCCTCCTCAACCCTATCCTCTTCTGGCCGTGAAAGAAGAGTAACAATGCTGTCCACCATCTTCCCCCAGGATTCAGCAGCTGCAGCATCTAACAAGATTGGAGACTCACAGATAAGTCTGGTTGAAGCAACTGCAGTCAACTTGAGCTCAATAGTTCCAGTAATCAGCTTAAGATTAGGTATCCAAAACTGGTTTAAAATCACAGTGAATATACCAGGCTGGACTCGATTCATAGTATCCACAACGTTTAAAGGCCCATGCTTGATCAAAAAGAGTGACATAAATATCAAAAGAGACTTGATAAGCTTTACTGTCCGCCTATGTTGGAGTTCTCTGAAAAGGGCAGCCCAAATGTGAGAAATGTAAGGATCAATGACAGCATAGTCAAGACTCTCAATGACAGTGTTAAGTACATAAAATCCTTGCTCAACTGTGGCTTTAGATTGGATAAGTGTGTCAAATATGCCAAGCACCTTGGTCAGCCTATCCTCTTGGTTTACCTCATTTGGTGCCTTTTGAAGGAAGGCCTGAAGTAGACGCACAAGAGCAGGAACATTTGGGGCCCTTTTCCAAGATTCAGGGGACAAAAGAATCACAAATATCTGCATGTAGATTGGTGGAATGGGCGGTCTGTTTGACTCAACAAGCTGAGCAAGCAACTGAAATGTGTAAGGGAAAAACTCAGTTACATCATTGCTCAATATTATTTCAAGTCTAGGAAAAAGGCTTGCTTCAAAAACTGATACAAGAGTTGAGTCCTTCTCGCAGACTCGCTTGACAAGAACGGCCACTGACTCAAAAAGATAATGATTGAAGATGGGATTTTTTGGATTTTTGCAAATTTCACCAAGAATAGAGGCCAACCCCTCAATGCAAACTCGAGCAACATCAACAGATATATCGGCAACCCCAAGTACCCTCATAATACACTTCATTATATACTGATTTTCTTCAGACTCTGGGAACTTCAAGGCACTGAAAAGATTATTCATAAGCATTGGGAAAACAGGATTAATGTCTGCTGAAGTATACTGTGCTCTACCCCCCTCATCTTTGACCAACAAGAGTTTTTCAATACAACTTGCAGCGTAAGAATGAACAACATTTGATTCAGCAATCAGGAAACGAACCAAGTCTGGAAAAAACTTCAATGCTAAATGCTTTGATATTTGACTCCGGAACATGGTAAAGAATTTGAGTGCACCTGCCTTAAGCATAGGATACCCATTAACATCTGAACTCTGCAGTTCTGGAACAATAACAGATTCAAAAAAGCTCTTAACATCAACAAGTTCTGTAGAGACATAACTAGATCCAGCCTTCTTGGTAGCAAGAGAGACCACCAAGTATATAGCACAGTCCTTATCCTTCCAGTTTGCCACTGGATTGGTAGCAAAGGAACTTAGTAAAGTTTGAATTTGAGCAGACACAATGCTTCTAACAGCATCTCCGTAATGTGTTGAAATTCCCTTAAGTAGCTCACAAGCAATCCTCCTCCTAGTGTCAAGATCACTACCTTCAATATCTCTCCTAATAAACTCAATATAGTTCATCTCAAAGAGTTCCTCATCCTCATCCCTCAATCGCACATTTGGGATAACAATGCACTGACAAATCTGTGGTATAACGCCTTCACTGGCAAACAAGGTGTGATGAACACTTGTGCTAACAGTGGTTAAAAACTTGATTGCTGTGATAGCAAGCTGATCACGGCTAGAAGACTGGGACACATTTCCCAGTAAAGTCCATACAGCAAGTGCAAAATCATTCAAGTAACCTTGAAACTCCTCCTCATTCTTTTCCATGTAAAGATTAATATTTTCACAAACTGCAGCTCGAAGCTCATCAACAAGTGCAACACCGTCAGGACCACTGTTCTCTAGTGCAGGATAACTATTGGTAAGGTATTTTCGAAATTCAGTCATCCATTCTTTCATGTGATCCTCAAAAAACTCGGGCAGCTCTTGAAAATTCAGTGAATAAAATATCCTACAACACAACCTCTGGGACTCAAAAAGAGGGCGAAGGTTTGCAGCAGGCCCCCCGGAATTTGCGGCCACATCAATTAAGGATGCGGTCTTAAGAAATATTTCCAGTAAAGGTGCCGTAAAATTATCCAGACAATACTTTAAATCAAGCAAAAGATCATTGGTTTTATACTGATACCGAAACTTCTTAAAAATGGAATTTGCAGTGCCAAGAATACCATTAATAGAGGCATAATCAGAGGTTTGCGAGGCTTTCTGAAGATTTGAAACGAGTTCAGGAAGCAACGCAGGCCACGATTTCGGAAAATCATGCTTACCAATAACAGCCAGAGCTTCGCTTAGTTGGCTTTGAATCTTAGGAGTAGCCGAGAGCATTAGCGGAACTATCAGGGATTTGATCTGCTCTTTCTCGGGGTCAAGTATAGGGGAGAAAGTGGTCACATTGCCGTCATCCAAAGCTGCTGGGACCCAACCGACACGGAGATGGTTCTTGAAGTTGACAGCAGCGGCTTGACGGATCTGATCATCGATCGAGGGCTCGGCGACGAGCCGGAGTACGGCGAGACCGTAGTTGGGGCGATCAGCAGCCTCAGCAAGGGAAGATTCAGCGCGACGGCGAGGCTCCGGCGCCGGAGATAGAGTATGAAGGAAGCATTCGGAGAGGAATTGGAGAGTTTGTGGGTTCCATTCCATGACTGTGTGACTGAAATCGCACTAGGGTTTACGTCAAAAGTTCACCACTATAGATTGCTCGGTGATAACTACAATCACTAGACTAAATGGAAAAGAATCAAAGCTTGAAGCAAAGACAAAGAAGACGGAGACACGAAAGAGAGAGAGAGAGTATGTGTGTGTGTGTGGGAGGGAGGGTTAGAGAGGGAAAGTGAAATGAGAGAGAGAGAGGGAAGGCATTTTGAAAGAGGGCTTTGTACTGTGAATTTTATTCTCCAGATACGAGAAGAGCCACAGAAAAAAGACACGTGTCTTTTGTCATAGTTCTGGGCACAATAATTCATTTTATCGGCCCAATAACTAGTGTGGGCCGGATTTTAATAAAAGAAATGGGCTGGCCCAATTGATCGGCCTGTTTTGTTCTATGTTTTGGCCTCCCTTTGCTTCTATGCTTTCCCTTCAAGCTTTGTAGCCTACGATAGCAATAAATTTCAGTCAAGTTTAATTAAGATTAAATTCTGAACAAAAAACAAACCAAACCAAAAAAAAAAAATCAAGATGTCAACAATTTTTGTTTTTTTATGGATTCGATAGAAATTGTTCACAAGTATGGTGAAGCTAGTTTTTTTTTCTCCTTTCTACAAGAAGAGAATTGAATTACTAATCATTTGTTTATCGTTTTATTCTAATTACCTGAACTAGTCCCATGTGACCATTATATAATTAGTATTGCTTTAAGAGTATACCACTTTGACATACTTGCATCTTTGTAAATTTAAAGTGCCACTTTGACATTTTTTTTTGGTTATATTCTAATTCTAATGTGCTGATGTCAGAATAAAATTTCACCCTATCGACTAATCTATTTCTTTAATCTGGGCAAAGTGTCACTTGGATTTTATAGAGAAAATATTGCTTTTGCCCTTAAAAGATATATATATATATATATATATATATATCTTGATTGTTTAATCTTTGAATCTTAAAAATAAAAAATAAAACTCTATTTTGGCCTCTCATAAATGAGATGTTTCTTAAATTAATTCTTTATAAAATTGTCTTTTTAATTAAATTCCTCAAAGATAAAGTATTTTTCAATTTGGTCCTTCATAAATTATCTTCTTAATTTGACTACTTACATATGGGTATTTTTCACTGTAATATTTTATAAATAAAACTATTATCAATAATTGTCCCTTACATATGAGTATATCTCAATTTGATAGAAAACATTATTAGTAATATTTTTATTTGTGAAAAATCAAATTGAGAAATACCTATTATTAGGGACCAAATTGAAAATGTAATTTTTTGAATAACCAAATTGAGAAATATCTTTCTATGAAGGATCAAATTTAAAAAAATAATTTTATGAGATTAACAAATAACCAAAATGAGATTTTTCTCTAAAACTATATGATTCAATCTTTGAAAAATTTTGACTCCCTACTCATTATTTAATCTCCATCTATACATGTTTTAATGACCAACGAGTAACAAATTTAAAATTTTCATGGACTGAATCATGTATTTCTATGATTAAATGATTTAATATTTGAATCATGTATTTTTTAAAGATTGAATCATATATTTATAAGATTTAAAGATAAAATAGTTATAATATATATATATATATATCTTTCAAGAATTAAAAAAATATTTTTTTCTCATATTGATAAAACACTTATTTTTTCCCTTGAGATTTATTCAGAAAAAAAAACTGTTAAGTACTCATTATTTATACCGAAGAAGACAACATAAGCTATTAATAAGATTTATAAAAATCCTGTCATATTTTACATATATAGGGTTGACTAGGGCCTCAACCCCTATACAGTTGCATGGCCCTGGGTCTCATTTGCATTTTGAAAAAATAAAAAAGAAAACAAAAACAAAAAATAAGAAAGAAGGAAGTAACTGCCAAAAAAATTGATGAAAAAAATATAAATCATATCTTGTCAATAAATAAATTATAAATGGTAAATAAACAGTGCTAATAAAATATGAGTTTTATTATATAAGAAAATGTATATGATAGATAATATGAAGGGGCAAATCTGCAAGGACAATCACATTCCATGCTTAACCCTGCAGTAACATGAGATTGACCCCATTCATTGCCCTCCACACATACTCGTATTCTGAAGATTTTCTCACGTGTATTACTATTATTAAGGAATCTCTCTCTTTCTATGGTGTAGTGATTGAGAATTGAAAACGTCAAGCACTCAATATCAATATTATTGCCAAACAAAAAACCATTGAATTATATGCCGCTCCACCTCCCACTTGCTCCTCTTTCGTTCCCTTCGTTCTCTGCCAAATCACTCTTGCAAAGTCACAGCCTTTTGACAATGAAATTAGAGCACGTTTTCCCGAACCAATCCCAACATGTCAGGTAATAATTCTGGTAAGATTCTCTACCTGGGTTTTAATTCTTTCTAGATTTGTCTTGTATTAATATCGTCAAAAGATTGGATTTTCTGGCTTATTTTCACACAAGCAGCTTTGTCACTTGCGCATAATCTGTTCGATCTTATGTCTGAGTGGGGAATTGTTCAAGAAGCAGTCGAAAATTCCATGTCTGTTATGACCCAATTGCAACTTTGCAAAGTATTGGGCTTGAGTCCTACATTTTAATGAATTTGAGTTCTCAAACCACGTGAATTAGTTTTTAGGACATATTCCCTCAAATCTTCATATCAATGGTATCAGAGCCTTCCACAAATTGTGAACCCTGATAAAATGTTATGAGTTATGATCTATGGTATGGGACTTGAGTTTTACATTGGAAATGTGTGATTATAACGTGGAGCTTATATGAATTTTTGGCTCTTCGATCTCATAAGTTTGCTTTTAGGGTATGGTTCTATCAAAGATTCATATCACAATTTAGATTTTCTTTATGTCATTTGGATGCAAGATTTCAAGCTTGCTCCTTCGGTTAGCCTTTAATTATGGACTTATGAATGAACAAATACATATTCTTAGAAAGAAGTCCTTTCTTAGAATAGGATTAAATAATCTGTGAGGGAGGGCTGAGGATCCCCCTCCCGCTGGACAACAATTTGCAGAGGACAAAGTCATTTATTCCTTGATATATAAAATCTTTTATCATCACTCGTTCAAAGTTCATATCTTCCCTTTCTAATTAGTAAGGCCTAACTCTAACCACTTGAAAGTTGAAACAACATTTAGAGTTTTAAAAAATATATAAGGAAAGAAAGTCACCAAAAAAAAAAAAAATTAAAGCCATCAAAACACACCTGCTTTTCTGCAATTTGCAGAAGCAGATGATGCTTTTGCCTGTACTAGACTCAACCATATGCGATTGTTCTCAGCTGGTTATGTTTGTTAGTAAGTCAGACCTGAGAAGCTCCTATGGTCTCTGTACCTTTCTACGGCAACATAGACATATTCACATTTTAATGAAAGTCGATAGGATAATTCTGAAAGAACTCTACCTCTCAATGTATTGAGTTTTTTTAATTATTAGACGCATATTGAGATTGTCACTTTTAATCTTTTAATCTACACTTCATCAATCTCAATATGCATTTAATAGTTAAAGAAATTTAATCCTTTGGGAGGCCAAACGCTTCTTAGAATTAACCAATATAATATAGTATAATATAATATAATATAATATAATATAATATATTACTAACAGTGAGGGGCTCTCCATAGTTGTGGATTGGTATTGACATCAACAGGCTTATTATTGAAGAAACTGTTATCTCCATATCTGTCAAATACACGGTTGGGAATTTGTGATTGAAGATATATGAGCAGATGAAAAGACCATTTTAGATATATGAAAATTTGAAATGGACAATTAGGGTTGAGAACTCTGTGGTGGGACAGTGCTCGTCTTTTAAAGGGGCAAGCAAGTGATCTTGTCACTAGTTGATGTTCCTTCTTTACAGGTTGCAGTGTGTTTTATATTTGGATCAAACTTTTAGATAAAGTTTTTCATGTGTTTGTATTAGATTCTGTAACATATACATTATATGTAGAGAGTCTTTTTGAAATACTTAATCACATAGTATTAAACTGTAAAGAAATATTCCATTTGTTAAAAACTATTTAAGAACCTAATGGTAAATACTCAAAACTCAATTATTATTCTTCACATTGATAGATAAAACCTTTTATCATTAAGCCTTTTTTAACTTACACACATCGACCCAAAGCACCATTTCTTAACTGTGATTTTGTCTAGTCACACCCTAACCAAAAATTTCTCTCAATAATCGTTTCACTAAAATTCTAACCCGTGACTTTAGATCTAATACCTAAATGCATTTACCAAATTTCACCTATGACTCGGTTTTACACCAAACTCTTTGCTATAGGATAATTGTTGACACACTTTGGTCAACAATTATATTTTTATTGAAAAACCCTTTAATAAATACCGGAAACCTGTACTTAAAATTTTGTTCTTTGCATTTCCCTATAGATACCCGTTAGTCCTACTTTTGACCTTGAAAGCTACGCGAGAAGGATTGGGTTAAAATGAGCTCATGGAACATAAAGATTGACAGGAACATTTTAGAACTTTCACAAATCACAACTTTGTCAATTTTCTGATGCCCCCCATGAACTTGGACAATATACAACGTGGTCCTGTTGAGCAATTTGTTTGCTCTCCCCTCTTAGATGTTGATAGATTGAGTTATTCCAACCTCTTGTTTTGTCTTTGCATATCTAAACTGCTGTTTTGGGATGGCCATTTGTGTTATTCTTTAGGGAATCTTAGATCACCTCGATGATAAAATCTGTCTCTTTGCTGGCTCGAAAATACAGAGAAAAACAACAGTTACTTCAAATAAAGAAGTTAGTAAACTTTGTTTAGAAATCAAGACTAAGAAAAATTGATTTTCCAAGTAGGATAAGAATTATAATAGAGGTTTCTGTTGATTCTGATCTATGAAGAACCAACTTGCTGCAGTACGTGAACCCTTCTTATATAGATCATTAAATTAGACCTCTCTACCCAAGGGTGGTAGTTCAACAAGTTCTTACCAATCAAGATTTGATTATCTTTTGGGATACAACCTGTGAACATCGCATTTTATTCGGACATTTAAAATAATAATAATAATAATAATAATAATAATAATAATAATAATAATAATAATAATAAAAAGAAAAATAAAAAGGAAAAGTCAAAAGAAAAATTGAACAAAAAACAACAACAAATAAACAAAAAATAACAAAATAAAGAGAGAACATAAATTAAAATATAGAAGAGGAATGAAAAAAAGAAAAGGCCCATTTTCCCTTTGCAAAAAAAAAGAGACAGAAGAAAAGGAAATGGGCTGAGAGAAAAAATCAAAAGGCTTAGGCTAAACTCTTATTGGGTCGGATCAACCCAACCTGGATCCATCTATTACCCTACCCGCATCTCTCCCAGGCAGCCTCAAACCCACACCTACTCCACACACGATTAGAAGACTCTGGCAGCACAACCACACACTCAGACATACAGCATTGAAACATGAGAATAGAAACGACAACAGAGGCATTAAAGAGCCCAACATCCCAGGAGAACCCGAGGAAGGAAGAAACAAGGCAGCGCTTCATTGGAGTCAGCAGAGAAAGGAGCAGAAGGTCTGCAGTCACGAGCTCGAGGCGTGGACCTTCCCTCTGGTCTCTTTCACCATTGAACTCAGAGAACGATTAACACCAAAATGGTAAGGGAAAACGAGATTGGAAATCGAGGGGGAAAAAAGGGAACATCAGAAGGAAAGGGGTGAAGGGGATTTTAAAAATGGCAAGGCGAAAGGAAGGAGGGGGGATCGAAAATAATCGAGGCAGAGAGGATCGAAAGAAGGAGGGGAGTAACCGAAAAAGCAAAACAAGAGAGAGAGTAGAGGAAAATTCGAGAAAAGAAAAAGAGAGAGGTCGAGAGGATTGAAAGATCAAGAGGAGGCAGAAATCAAGACTAAGAAGGAAGTGCGGGAGGAGCTCGTTTGTCCTCTGCAACTTCGAAGGTAAGTCATGAATCTAGATTGCTGTCTTTGCTTGTCAATAGAACTTTCTTGCGATTATTGATGGTCTGTGCTGGGAATGGAATGCTAGATGGTACTCTCATACCAAATGGTCGAGGGTGGAGTCAGAATATGTTGCTCTGTATATGTTCTAAGATACGCACAATAGGTGCTCGATGAAATGCATGATAGAAGGTGGAGTTGAGTTTTAAAGTCCGATCATGGTTGTTGGAAAAGGAGAGTCTAATAGAGTCGTGGTGTGTTTGTTTGGATTTTCCCTTTTGCTGTGATTTCGTGATAAACGGTGGTATGTCTCAGAATTAAAGATTGTGTGGATGTCCTTGTTTCCCAAGATTGCCTGGTTGGTATTTAGAATTGATGAAAATCAAAGCATTATTAGGAATGCACTCCTTCGATTTTAAGTTTGTTTAGTTTCATTTTTCTCTGAGCAATTAGAACATGGACTGTGTGGATTATTGGAATGAATGTTTAGGGAAATTTCTGAGAAGAGGCTACATTTTGAAACCATTCAATTTACTGTTTCCTTTTTTTTGTTCTCTTTTCATTTTGTTCTTTTGTTTCTTTACGAATATGCTGTGTTAACTTAGAAATCCAACCCTTTTCTGGGTAGTGAGTAATGTGTCACTATTCCGAGGCGTTACATGTACGACTTGGATGGTTTACTTCATGGTTTAGTCCTGTTTTCAATCTCATGTTGCGTTGAATGCTGGGTGAGAATGGACCCTCACACTTAGAGAATCTCAATTCTAGTTTTGTTAATTCTAGGCCTAGGTCGAGATTACTATGGTTTTCGATTCATTAGCTGAGTAAAGTGATAGTGAAAAATAACGAGAGGCCAATAAATAAAAAAAAAAATCAGAAAGAAGTTCAATCAAGAAAATAAAATAAAAAAATATAGTAAAGTGATAGTGAAAAAGAAAAAAAAACTTTTAAAAGGACGAAAGGAGTACAAGAAGTAAATTGGGTGGTGTTCTTTACAAACTTAAAATCCTTTATGAAAAAAAACGAAATAATTATCATTCATTTCCCCTCTTCATATCCAAAAGGGGGTTAGTCAAAATATAGAAATCCATTTTCAAAAAAACATAAAGGGAACAGCAGAACGAAAAATCCTTTCATTGAAGAAGAATCTTATTCAAGAATTGAAAATGAAAAATAAAAGGGGCAGGTAAGTAAATGAAAATTGGTCCCTCTGGATCTCCTTAGTGAGTAATAGTGGGTAATTTGTAGGTAGAATCCAAATTGTTTTGTTTCACTTTTATTTAATTTTAATTTTAATTTTAATTTTAATTTTTTTTTATCGTGTGGGATTTCATGTCCCCTCAGACACATGTAAATCAATTCAAGGGTAAGTGTGGCAATAAGCCTCTTTGACCATTATTGAGTTTTATGACTATGTTTTAATAAATTTTGAACTTCAATAGCTTACATAAACGGGGTTTGACTTCGAAGGAAGGACAAAAAAATAAAAAAAGAAATCTTAAAGAAAATTCAAAAAAAAAACAAAAGAGAACGATATTAAAAAATAAAAGAATTTTCTTTTCAAATAAAGTAGAGGGAGTGTTCATGAATAAGGAAATAAAAAAAAACAAGCAAAAGATATTAAGGAGTTTTTTTTTAACCCAAAGCCTTATTTCAAATCCTAAAATTAATAAAAAAACAAAGAAAAGCCTCTCAACTAAGAAACAATTTAAGGCATATATTCAAAAATTCAACTAATAACCAAGAGTAATCATTAAAAAAAATTAATAGAAAAAATTTTAGAATAAAAAGAAAGTCTAAATCCACTAATTCGAAATCAATCAAAAGTAAAAAATAATAATAAAACAAAGAAATTAAAAATAGATCGACAAAAATAAAACCACTAATAAATAAATTAAAAACAATAAAAAAGGGTAAAAAAGTCATAAAAAGAATGAGAAGGATTAAAAAGTAAAAGTAACTATATTTCTTAAGAAATAAAATATATCAATTCACTTCAAAGTCATTTTATTTACGAAAGTCAAAGTTATTTTTACTATATTATTCTTTTCAAAAAAAAAGGGGAACAAAACAAAAAAAACTAACAATATCCAAGGGAAAAAACAAAACAAAATAAAACAAAACAAGAACAAAAAGAATTAAAAAAAAAAGGAAACAAACAAACAAACAAACACATTTTTCATCGAACTACGTGGACTTTGATCCCCTTCAGAGGGTACGTAGGCTCTAAACTTTCATCCTAGGTCAAGTCTACAATTATAAATAAAATTTTCTTTTCAATTTTCATTTCTTTAACTTTTTTCCTTTTATTTTGTTTCACTAATGATGTTTTTTTAATTTCTTTCTTTCTTTTTTTTTTATTTTCAATTTCATTTCCTTTTTTTCTATTTCTTATTCTGCATGTGATTTGTTAGGGAGAACCAAAATAAGTTAAAGGCCATAGTGATTTTGCACATTTAACTTAGGGTAACCATTCTTAGCAATGGGTGTTGTGGGGTGCCTAACACATTCCCCACTTACAATCGACTCTCGAACTCATTTTTTAATTCGTAGACCATTTTTGTTTTTCCTATAAAAAGGTTTTTTCAAAGTTTTACCTTTTGAAAAAAATTAAAATTTTGGGGGCGACTCTACAACTTTTAATTTTGATTTCAGTTTTCATTTTCTTTAGAAATTGAATCGAAATTTCTTTTCAAAATTTCTTTTTAGCTGCCACGCGGTCGCATTTTCGAGTGTGACAGTATGGCGACTCCACTGAGAAATATTTTAAGAGTCAAGCCCAATTTAAGTTAGTCGTGCAATACATTATGACCTTCCTTTTGTTTTGGTTCTTCTTTCTGTTTATTGTTTACCTCACATGTTTAGGGTAGATGACCTGTCATTCACATGCTTGCTTCATCTGTTTTATTTCATTGATTGTATATATAACATGTGTTAGGATAGATAACATATGGAATAAAAACTTAAGGTAGACGATCATATCTATGCATATTTTACTTATATCTACATATATGCTTCTCTGCCTTTTGTTTTGTCAATCTGCCTAGTAGATGAGGGTTGGGTAGTCTATAAGATGAAAAGCAAATGCTCTCCTCACACACCTCACCAAGACACAATCACCGTACACACCTTATAGACACTATACTTGGGTCTGAGTGCTCCCTAGATTAGTAGAGGTTTATATTGATTTCCCTATGGAGCCTTGTGCTTCCTGAGGCTATCATGAAAACCTCACCTAAATTGCATCTTGCTATATGGGTTTGACCTGCGTAGGATCTCTTTCCTTTTAAGGTCAAATTTATATAGTGAGATCCTCACTTCATGGTGGGGCAATTTAAGGACCAATGTGTAGGAGTCATAGATCTACTTGATAAATTTACACTGATAGTCAAAGCCATAGATACCTCCCAAATAATTAGAGTCAGGCTCCAATGATCACAACTTAAGATCTACCCATATTAGAACAAATGAGAGCATTTTTTTAATTGTCTGCTCATCACATCCATGCATCTGATGATATCTGTAAGAAAAGTGACACATTATCATTGTTATTGGAGTAGTTAATAGGCTGTCATGGCACAATTAGACATGCATTAACTATGATGAAAATCTGCATTAATTAAACCAACCTTTACCTAATGGGTTTCCAACCCTGGAGAAGCCATAACCATATTCCTTGTAGTCCTTCAAAAGGGGAATCTTTCAGCATACATTTATTTGCTTCACACATTCATTTAAAAAAAAAAAGAGAACAGAAGTAAAAATAGTGGACAATGCACAACTTATTTTCATCAAAAATTACCTCTTACCAAACAATGAATTTCTAATAGAAAGGGAGTGTTTTCATAATTTCAGGGATTATAAAATCTAGAAGTTTTGCATCAATGAACATGTATGATGTCTCGGCTAGATATTTGAATTTTTTTTAGTACAGTAATTGTGCAAAAAGACATATTTCTCTCGATTTAATGGTCGACTCTTCTCTTCTATAGAGTAATAGACTCCTCAAGAAAGAATACAAATTTTTTTTAATCATTTCTCGTGCTGAGACATTATATCCAATGTCATAGTATGAATGTTAGTGGATCGTTATACTAGCTCACTAAACATATCAGTGTCAATTACATAGGGAGTTATTCCTTCTTAAATTGATTCTCACATCTTCATTCTCCATGGAATAATAAATTCCTTGAGCATTTGGCAAAATTGTTAAGCTAGCGATGATGATACACTAACCAATAAACTTTGATATTTTGAAACAGCAAACGATTACACGTACTGATTGGCATAATAGAGGTAATGGAACCCTTGGGCAATAAACGATATTTGAGTTCAAGACAAACTGGCCTAATTGTGACCGAAATGAAGCTTAAAATCAAGGTAGAAGCAAAATCAGTTGAAAGCCTAATTACACTAGGTGAAAAATTAAGTAGAAGGCATATTCAATATTTTCTAAGGGATTATGGGGACATTCTAGACTTGCTGCGAATACCGGTACAACTAGAAGCACTTTCAGCCTTGGCCCAACATTAGGATAGTTCATTAAGGTGTTTTACATTATTTACATTCCATATCACACCCACTTTAGAAGAATATGGGAGCTTTATGAATACACCTCTGAGAAAAGATACCTCAATTTATTACTATCTGAGACATTTACCATCGAAACGTACAGTAGCTCAGGTTTTAGGGAAAAGACCCTAGTAGAGTCTAATTACACCAGAGAGGACAAACCGAAAGCCTTTTGAGGTAGTACGTGGAAGAGCATTTGAGGATCCTAGCCGAAAAGGAATACTGAATGACTTTTAAGAGGGTTCTTGCCTTAGCCATATACAAATTAGTGTTATTTCCCTCTGCAGTAGGGATAATTGATTTGGTGGCCGTGAGTATTTTATGGATGGTGAAAAATCATCGTGTAAATCCTATGCTAGCAGTTTTAGCAGAAACATTCTTGACCTTAAGTTTCTGTCAACAAGAAAAATGAGGAAAGTTAAAATGTTGTCTATAACTCCTCACCATTTGGATGTTCAATTATATTTATGGGAGGCGATATCAATTGGGTCAACGACATGACACTATACACCATCCGGTTAGGGATTTCCTTAGTCGTGAAGGTGCTATTATGTCATCTTCAAAGATAACTCGTGATGATTGGGCACGATCCCTTAGTCAACTGGATGAAAACACGGTTTGGTGGAAGCTGGCTTGGTGGGAAGTGAAGAAATCATATACTGTTGTGGAGAATTCTTGAATGTACCCCTGATAAGCCTTCAGGGTTGCATTAATTACAACCCATTAGTTGTTCATCAACAGTTCACATATAAGCAAGATATGCCATCCGATGAGGCAATACGATTGATCCACTTTTATCATAACGACCCAGAAGCTAAGATGCTTTGTCAGAAAATGAGAAGCGCATAGAGCCGAGTGATATGCAAAGGAAAATGAGAACTGGGCAAGAGAATTGTAGCCATGACCAAGGAATATCAAGAGTGGTTAAAGGAAAGGACAAAGAGGGCTAACCTTTCTTTTAGACCACCTAATCCTATGCTCAGCAATGATATGCAAGTAATTGACGAACAATTAGCAAGGCAAATTGGAGAAAAGAAGAAAAGGTTAGAAGTTTTAGAAGAAAAGAGGCAAGAACATCTTAAGGAGTTTGAGCCAGATAAGGAGTGAATATGCAGTCCTGCGAGCAGAAGCAGATAAGGCAAAGAGATACAAGGGAAATAAGGGAAGTGTCGAGATTAAAAGGTTGAAGGAAGAAAATACGAGATTGAAGTATACCATAGAGGAAGCTCAACAACGAGTAACTGAAAATGAAAAGAAGATGCATATTAGTAGGGCCCAATTGATAAAAGTCCTTAAGGAAAAAGATGTACTAGAAAGACAAATGCAAAAACTTGAATCTAGTGGGGTTCGACACGAAATTGACATACTAGCAAGGGAATTGGAAAAGAAAGCGAATGAACTATCCATCATTAAGAGTGATAATGCCCCAATAATACAAAACCTGGTGGAACAACTTAATCGACATACTGAGACGATCGAGACATAGAAGACACTCCATACCGAGCAAGCCACAGAAAAGGAAAGGTTTAAATCTTGGTTCAAGAAATTGATCTTCATGGCCAATGAGATCCTTCCTAGTTTCAAGAGTTCGCTCAAAGTAGCTGAGGGTTTAGCTAATCCATTGGCACACCGAAGGAAATGGCAGAATTTTTCATGTTGTGTAATGATATTGTAGACGAGTTAAAGTACCTCAATAATTATTAATGCTGATATGATATGTCACGCAAGACTTTGTTATGAAGGAATTTCATCCCCCTTGTGTTTGCCATCTAAAAGGAAAGTAACTCAGATGAATGTAAAGACCTGATCATGTAGGGGTTTCAATCCCCTCCTGCATCAAGGGTCAACTTTGATGTTTCTTTTTATGTGGATTAATAAAGTCCTCTAAGAATCAGAGGACCCGATGTTCCTCCGCCATTATGTCAACACGATTAATCCAAGTTAATATGTAAAAAGAAAAATGACAATGATAGTAATAATAATAATAATAATAATAATAATAATAATAATAATAATAATAATAATAATAATAATAATAATAATAATAATAACGACAATAAGAATAAAAATAAGAGGAATATTTTTTTTAACATCACTAAATTTGCCTCATCTTTATAGAGAAAAGAATATAAATAGTGAAATAAAAGGAAGACAATATTGCGCCCCCGAAACGCGTTCCATCTAGCCAAACCCGCCCTACTAAAGTATACAGCACACGTTCAAAAGCCAGGCTCATGGAAGAGCATCAAGTGGAGGGTAGCCAGAGAGTCGAGGAAGACACGGTCACAATGAACAGTCGAATCACGAATATGGAGAATCAACTGGCTCAGATGAGTGAAACAATGAAAATCCTCATCGAGACACTAAAGGGGAAGGCTGTCGATTCCTCACCTAAGGTATCTAGTCATCCGCATACCACCACAAATATCCCAGAGGTAGGAACAAGCTTACCAGGAGTGGTCATACCAGAAGCATACTTTGAGCAAATAGCAGAGGCTACGCAGAGGTAAAAGAATGTCCAGAATCCTCTAACAAAAAATCTGATAAATATGGTCCCCACGACGAGGTAAGGGATACGCAAGAATCCTGGCTATAACCCAACCTATACGCTTCAGATCCCAACTATAGAGATAAAAGGGAAAACTAACTATTTTAAGGAAGATTAGGAAAAAGAGTTAGGGGAGGTCAAAGGCCAATTACGGGAACCCAACACTTGGGGGTCACTGGACATGGAGGAATTATGTATGATTCCCGAAGTTTCAATTCCGAAGAAATTCAAAGTTCCCGACTTTGACAAATATGACGGTACCGGCAATCTGATATATCTTCTGAAGTCATACGGTACAAAAATGACCGTCTGATCAAGAGATGAGAAGTTTTTGATAAACTTCTTTTCAAAGAGTTTGATGGGGTCTGCCTTGTTATGGTACATGCAATTAGACCACTCAAAAATTCAGAGGTGGAGGGACCTCATGGAAGCTTTCATGAAGTAATATAAATTCAATATCGACACTGCTCTAACCCGGGAACAACTAAACAGGATGAGCAAGAAATCGACAGAGTCATTCAAAAAATATGCTCAAAGGTGGAGACTGATGGATTCCCAAGTCCAACCTCTAATGATTGGGTTTGAATTTTGCTCCTATTTCATTTGAACTCTCTCAGGCCCGTTCTATAAAATCATGTTGGGAACCCATATTACGGATTTTGTTGACCTTATTAAAATTGGGGAAAGGATATATGCAGATATCAGAGATGAAAAACTTTCATCTCCTCAGACAGAAAATAGCTTCAAAAGGAGCTAAGGGTTGAAAAAGAAAGAGGGAGACATAAATTACGTCCAACCCGTGAGACAGTATTCACAACAACCAATTCCTTATCAAGTAAATAGAGAAAATCAAGGTTAAATCCCATTTGTGCCGATTATGAATAGACAAGGGCAACATGAGAGAATGACTTATGGGCGGCCAAAAGATAATCGCCCTTGGACTAATTTTAATTCTATCAATGCTGAATTGTATAAGAAGTTATTGGACGCGAAGCTTTAAGGCCTCGACATGCAAACCCAATGCAACCATTATATCCAGCATGGTACAACCCTAATGTCTCTTGCGAATACTATATGGGTGTTTCGGGGCATTTAATTAAGAATTGCGTCGCTTTTAAGAGAAATATGCTGGATCTGATTGAGTCCACCCATATCCAACTCAAACCCAGAGAAGATTCAACAATTGCCACCAACCCTTTACTAAGTAATGGGGAACAAGTGAACGCTATTGAAGAAGAATCGGGGTTTTTCAAGAATCCTACTACTCTTAAGTTGTCAATGAAAACTCTGTTAGTTAATCTTCAGTTGACCGGGTGCATGTTAGAATTACCAAAGGAAAGGGTCAATAGGATTATTGGTAGGCTACTGGTACAATTTTGTGACTTTCACCAGTAAAATATGGACCATGACATCGAGAATTGTGTGCAGTTTCGGGAAGCTTTGAAGAAGTTAATGGTGCTAGGGGTTGTAGTCATAAAGAAGCCAAAAGAATAAGTTGGAACGATAGAGGAGAAGTATGTCGACATCATTATCCCCACTAGACGGCTAGAGGCGGTTACCCTAACTGTTAAAGATCCTTATTCAACATCGGGGCCATCTTATTCCCCTCCCTTGAGGCAACCGTCAGTGGTTATCAACATGTCAGCGCCATTCCTATATCAAAATAGTCACGCCATACCGTGGAGATATGAAAAAATTTAGGATCACCCTTTTAATTAGATGGCGATTGCCGAGTCAGAAGGAGAGCCTATTACAAATATAGCTGAAGCAGGAGGGATTACCTGAAGTAGCAGGGCTTACCTCCCAACAAATGTTGATAAGCGTGGAAAGGGGAAAAGAATTGATAGCGATGATCGAAAAAATGAGAAAGAAAGAAAAGAAAATGACACGGATGAAGAGTTCCTACGAATCATGAAACAAAGTGAATATGACGTGGTAGAGCAATTAAAGAAAACTCCTGCCCGAATTCCATGTGGTCCTTGGTCATGAGCTTGAAAGTACACCGTCAGGCTTTGCAAAAGATCTTAGAGGAGGCATATGTGCGACCTGATGTCACCAAGGAAAAAGTAGCTAGTGTGATAAATATTGTCAAATCCACTTCTGCCATCTCATTTTCTGAGGAGGAGATTGTAGGGACATCCGCTAATCAGCCTAAGGCCCTACACATTACTTTGAAATGCAACGGGTTTATAATTGTAAAAGTTTTAATTGATGGGAGATCAGCACTAAATGTACTACCACTAACCACATTTGAACAATTGGCAGTGAAAAAATCACATATTGAAAAAAGTGGTATAGTAGTTAGAGCATTTGATGGCTCTAAAAGAGCCGTGGTCGGTACCATATGTCTATCCTTAGAGATTGGGCCGAAGCTATTTGCAGTAGACTTTCAAGTAATGGACATCGACTCCTCCTATACAATGTTATTAGGAAGGCCACGGATCTACTCTGTTGGCGCTGTTCCTTCCACGCTGCATCAAAGGGTTAAATTTATTGATAATGGGAAGAGCATCACTGTTAAAAGAGAAGAGGAGATAATGTTAAGTAAACCCAGTTCCTTGCCAGACATTGAAGCTGCGAAACGAGATAAGGAAATGTTGTTTCAAAGTTTGAAAATGGATAGACCAAGCCTGTTGTGGGAAATGTCGATCAGGTTGTGATGAAAATACTAGAAAGGAGTGGATTTGAAGCTGGAAAAGGATTGGGAATACAGCTACAAGGAATTGAACGACCTATTACGCTCCCAGAGAACCCTAATCGTTAAGGGTTAGGATACGGATCCTTATTATCAAACCCAGTAGAGGAGCAGCCAAAAGCAAAAAGGAGTAAGAAACAAGAGAAGCTACAAATCCCCCATATCAGAGAAACTTTTCCGATTCCCTCAAAGATTATGAACCGATTAAGTATTTCCACAATTGACGAAGAAGTCGCACAAGAAATCAAGACTTGGATTTCAATTGACGATTCGGGAGAAAGATTAGATAATTGGGAAATGGAAGATATCCCTGATGTTGTAGCATTAGAGTAATTATTTTGATCATGTTTTTTTTTTTGTTCTTTCTTCTTGTTTTTCTTTCTTTCTCCTGTGTCTTGGCTTTAGATGGTCCTTTATGAATGACAATGGTATTTTGCGAATGAAATGAGAATTGCTTGGATATTTGCTCCCTTTTTGCTTCTATTCTTTCTCTTTTAGTTCATTTTGCTTTGTTCCTTCCTCCAGGAAATTGTTTTCCTCGGAACTCTTGCCTAACGTGGAGGTCCCTGAGCCTTTATAGGATGATTTGCATGTTACCTTAGATATGCACGATTTTGAATCTGATAATGAAAAGTTGACTCAAACCTTTGAAAAGTTGCTCGATTCTGTGGATAAGGGAATTCTCCCTCACAAAGAAGCAATTAAAAATATCAATTTAGGGACGGAAGAACATAAAAAGGAAGTCAAGATAGTGGATAATCCAGAGAAGGAGGAAATGATTCAACTCTTCAAGCAGTATATAGATGTCTTTGCATGGTCTTATCAGGATATGCTTGGATTTGACCCATCGATTACTTCTTACAAAATTCCTTTGCTCCCAAACATTAAACCTAAGAAATAGAAATTAAGACGAATGCACCCTGACATGTCTTTAAAGATAAAAGAGGAGATTATGAAGCAATTAGAAGTAGGTTTTCTTTAGGTGTCCACATATCCACAATGGGTAGCGAATATCGTACCTGTCCCTAAAAAGGATGGGGGGTTCACATGTGTGTCGATTATAGAGACTTGAACAAGGCAAGCCCAAAAGACGATTTTCCTTGCCCCACATAGACGTTTTAGTTGATAACACAGCACGAGCCTACTAGTACTCCTACATGGACGGCTATTCAGGGTACAACCAAATCCTTATGCATGAAGACTATAAGGAAAAGATTACATTCATCACGCCATGGGGAACATACTGTTATAGAGTAATGCCATTTAGGTTGAAGAATGCTGGGGTGACTTACCAATGAGTTATGATGGCGCTCTTTCACGATATGATGCACAAGGAGATCGAGGTATACGTCGATGACATGGTGGCCAAATCTGCAAAAGGAAAAATTCATGTGATGATACTAAGAAAGTTGTTTGAAAGATTATGTGAATACAAGCTTCGGTTAAACCCCAACAAATGCATTTTTAGGGCTTTGACTGAAAAATTATTGAGTTTCATGGTAAGTCAAAAGGGAATAGAGGTAAATCCTAATAAAATACAAGCTATTCGAGAAATGTCATCCCCTCAAATGACAAAAGCAGTACGAAGCTTTTTAGGTCGACTCAATTATATAACAAGATTCATCGTCAATCTAACTACAACTTGCGAGCCAATTTTCAAGTTGTTGAAAAAGAATCACAGTGAAAAATGGGACGATAACTACCAAAAAGCCTTCGATAAAATTAAAGAGTATCTGTTAAGTCTCCCAATCTTAGTTCCGCCTACACCAAGACGACCTTTGATTCTCTATCTGATAATCTTGCCAAGATCAATGGGGGCTATATTGGGATAACATGATGCTTTTAGGAAGAAAGAGCAAGTAGTTTATTACTTGAGTAAGAAGTACAATGAATGTGAAGTGCATTACCCATTGATCGAAAAGACTTGTTGTAGACTGGTATAGACCACTAAACAGTTACGACAGTACATGCTTTATTATACCATATGGCTAATTTCCAGAATGAATCCCATCAAGTATATCTTCAAAAGTCCATATGTTTCAGAAAGAGTCTCTAAATGGCAAGTGATCCTATTTGAGTACGACATCATAGCAGATCATTTGGCCGAGAATCCTCTGGATGAATACCAACCATTGGATTTTCATTTCCCTAATGAAGACATACTCACTATAGATGACAATGAAGATGACAAGGATGGTGGTAATGGGAAATGGAAGATGTATTTTGATGATGCTGCAAATATGTATGGTTATGGCATTGGGGCCGTGGTTGTGTCACCAGAAGGAAAGCAGTAACTTGTTGCTGTTAAATTGGAGTTCGAACGTACCAATAACGTGGTGGAATATGAAGTTTACATCAGTGGATTGAATGCTGAAATAACCTTTGGTATAAGAAGCTTGGAAGTTTTTGGGGATTCTGCCCTCATAATTCATCAAGTGACAGGAGAATGGCAAACTAAGGACTAAAAACTGATTCCGTATCAAAAATTCTTGGTTCAGCTAATTAGCTAATTTGAAGAAATCAATTTCCATCATGTGACTCGAAACAAAAACCAATTTGCTGATGTTTTGGCTACTTTAGCAGTAATTATTCGACTCGACTATGGAGTACAGGTCCAACCCCTTCGAGTGGAAGTCAGGGATTTGCCAGCATATTGCCTAAACATAGAAGAAGAATGTGATGGGCAACCTTGGTATCATGATATCAAGGCCTATATGACAAGTAAGGAATACCCAGCTGAGGCCACTGAGAGTGATAAAAAGACTATTCGGCGTCTAGCCATGACTTTCTTCATTAGCAATGACATTTCATACAAAAGAAATCATGACGGTACACTACTGCGGTGTGTAAATGCGAAGGAGGCATAAAAAGTGGTCACAAAGGTTCATGAAGGAATATGCGGTACACATGCAAATGGTCACACTTTGACTAAGCAAATCCAAAGGTGTGAATATTTTTGGTTGACCATGGAGAAGGATTGTACTGAGTATGTTCAGAAATGTCATAAATGTCAAATTTATTCATACAAAATCAATGCACCACCAGTTTCACTACATAATTTGGTGGCACTGTGGCCATTTTCAATGTGGGGTATCAATGTGATCGGACCAATCGATCCTAAAGCTTTAAATAGACATCGTTTTATCTTGGTTGTCATTGATTATTTCACGAAGTGGATTGAAGCCAATTCCTTTGCTAGCATCACTCAAAAGGCTTTTTGCCATTATGGACTACCAGAGAAAATCATCACAGATAATGCCCCGAACCTTAATGGGGCAGAAATCTCTAAGCTTTGTGAGCAATTCAAGATCAAACACCATAATTCGACACCATATCGACCATAAATGAACGGGGCTATAGAAGCAGCAAATAAAAACATAAAAAAATCATTGCCAAGATGACAGTCACTTACAAGAATTGGCACGAAATGCTCTCATATGCGTTGCATGGGTATCGCACTACTGTGCGTACGTCGACTGGGGCAACTCCTTATGCCTTGGTTTATGGGATGGAAGCTGTCATGCCAATTGAGGTCGAAATTCCATCATTACGGGTATTAATTGAATCCAATTTAGATGAAAGCGATTGGATAAAAACCCAATATGAGCAGCTGAATATAATTGAGGGACGAAAACTTGTATTAAAGGAGAATGGCAAGAGCTTTCAACAAAAAGCTTCGCCCTCGAGAGTTCAAAGTTGGGGACCTAGTCCTCAAAAGAATTTTGCTGAACTGGGATGACGCTCGGGGCAAATGGGCTCCCATTTATGAAGGCCCTTATGTTGTTAAGCATGTTTTTTCAGGAAAAGTATTAGTCCTAACGGACATGAAGGGTCGTGAACTAACAAAGCCACTTAATGCGGATACAGTTAAGAAGTACTTTGCGTAATAGGAAAAGCTCGCTAGGTTGAAAATCCAAAAGGGCAGCCTAGGCAAAAGTTAGAGCAAAAAAAAAGCAGAAAGAAAGAAGAAGAAAAACAGGGCAATGCAAGAAGGTACCTAGGCAGAAGTAGGGGCAAAGTTTGAAAGTCCGCTTCGACCGAAGAAACCAAGAAACAAGTAAAACAGAATCCCAAGAGGTCAAAGGTCTAGATCAGGTTGGATAAGATATATATCTCGGGTTGCACAGCATATCGTTTCACAGGGGCATGTGGAACCAATTGTAGAGGACAACCTTTGAAAGAACTTCTCGTGTCAAATTCTTTCAATTTTATTGTTTGTTCCTACATCATTATGGTCTCTTTCTTTGTCCAAATTCTGTATTGTCCGAACTCCCAAATGTTTCTTTTGGCAAACTCGTTAATGAACTCGTTCCCCATAAGTCTAAGTTGTGTTTCATTCTTAGTCTATATCATAACCCCTGTCTTTGTGCTTCCTAAATAATTAATAACTTAAAAATGACATTCATCAAAGCGTTTACTTGGCACGGCATGGTTGGTATTTTCTTTAGACCACTTATCCTTTACAAATCCCTTTTATAGTTACTCAAAAGGTAAATAAAAAAATGGGGAACAGTTGTAGTTTCAAGGACAGAGTATAAAACTCTTTAACGACAAAGAATTGAGAGTCATAAATGGCGTGCCGCCTACGGTACTAAAGGGCTGGCTAGATGGGCATTACATTTCAAAAGAGCAGCATCCTATTTCGCTATAGTTGATCAGTAAAAAAATAAATAAATAAATAAATAAAATATAAACAACAAAACACAAAACAAAAAAAACACACGCACACACAGAAAAGAGAAAAGAAAATTTCAAAACCATCTAAATGGCAATAAATGAAGCATCTCGCATACCCGCACATAACCCCTGGTTTGCAATAGGGCAAGTAAAAGATCTGCATTTCATGAAAGGAAGCATCATGTGTCTCATGCATTTTCATTCGCATGCATTGCATAAGCATTAGTTCAGACTAGGATAATTGAAAGCCAGAATTTTGCATACTTATGCATACATCACATGAATCCCAGTTCACGGTGGGGCAAGAAAAAAAAATGGAGAAATAAGATTTTTCATATATATTGGTTCATACAGGTGTATACTTTACAAAGAAAAAAAAAGAAAAAAGAAAAAAAGAAGAAGAAAAAAAAAGAAAGAAGAAAAGAAACAACAACAAAGCCTTCCAAAGTCAGAAAGTCCTGCATAGGCCAAGCGCCCTCAAATCCCTGCATAGGCCAGGCATCCTTAAAGCCCTGCGCATGCCAGGCACCTTCAAAGCCCTGCATAGGCCAGACACCTTTTTAAAAGCCCTGCACACGCTAGGCACCCTCAAAGCCCTGCATAAGCCAAGCATCCTTAAAGCCTTACATAGGTCAGATACCTTTTTTCAAAGCCCTGCGTAGCCCAGGCATCCTTTTAAAGCCATGCACATGCCAAGCACCCTCAAAGCTCTGCATAGGCCAGGCATTCTTTTAAAGCCCTGCAAGCCAAGCATCCTCAAAGCCCTACAAGCTAGGCAACCTCAAAGCCCTGCATAGGCCAGGCACTTTTTTAAAGCCCTACACGCCAGGCACCCTCAAAGCCTTGCATAGGCCAGGCATTTTTTTAAGCCCTGCAGGCCAGGCATTCTTTTAAAGCCTTGTAAGCTAAGCACTCTCAAAGCCTTGCATAAGCTAAACACTCTTTTAAAGCTCTGCATATGCCAGACACCCTCAAAGTCCTGCATAGGCCGACATTCCCTTAAAGCCTGGCATAGGCTAGGCACCTTTTTAAGCCCTGCACAGGTCAGGCACCCTTTCAAAGTCCTGCTCCAGAATAGGCACCCAAGGTTCTGTCAGAACCGATTTTTTTTTTTTTGACCTTGCTCTAGTAAGCATTTCTTAGCCTTTTACCTTTGATCAGGTTTGGCTTTCCCGGGTAAGTCAACTCATTTTGATCTGTTAATTCCCCAAACAAAATACATGTTTCCATTTTTACTTATTCTTAAGTGAAGGGTATCCAAAATTGCATTCTCAATCTCTTCACTTAAAGAATAAGTACAGAGGGGCAACCTATAAACACCATATTTTGTTTGGGTCTTTTTTTTTCTTTTCTTCTTCTTTCTCTTGTTTGTTGTCAAAAAAAAATTTAAATCATCTCGGACAAAATACGTATTCTTGCCTTTACTTGTTCCTTACACAAAAATATCAAAAATTATATTTTTAATTTCCTTGCTCAAGAAACAAGTAAAGAGGGACAACTGTGAACACCGTATTTTGTCCGAGCATTTAAAAATAATAATAATGAATAAAATAAATAATAATAATAATAATAATAATAATAATAATAATAATAATAATAATAATAATAATAATAAGAAAAATAAAAAGGAAAAGTCAAAAGAAAAATTGAACAAAAAAAATAACAAGTAAACAAAAAACAACAAAATAAAGAAAGAACATAAATTAAAATATAGAAGAGGAATGAAAAAAAAGAAAAGGCCCATTTTCCCTTTGCAAAAAAAAAAAAAAAGAAACAGAAGAAAAGCAAATAGGCTGAGAGAAAAAATCAAAAGGCTTAGGCTGAACTCTTACTGGGCTAGATCAACCCAACCCGGATCCATTCATTACCCTACCCGCATCTCTCTTAGGCAGCCTCAAACTCACACCTACTCCACGCACGATTAGAAGACTCTAGCAGCACAACCACACACTCAGACGCATAGCGCTGAAACATGAGAATAGAAACGACAACAGAGGCATCGAGGAGCCCAACGTCCCAGGAGAACCCGAGGAAGGAAGAAACAACGTAGCGCTTAAGGGGAGTCAACAGAGAAAGGAGTAGAAGATCTGCAGTGACGGGCTCGAGGTGTGGACCTTCCTTCCGGTCTCTTTTACCATCGAACTCAGAGAATGATTAACACCGAAATGGTAAGGGAAAACGAGGTTGGAAATCGAGGGGGAAAAGGGGGAACATCATAAGGAAAGGGGTGAAGGGGCTTTTAAAAAAGGCGAGGCGAAAGGAAGGAGGGGGGATCGAAAAAAAATCGAGGCAGAGAGGATCGAAAGAAGGAGGGGTGTGACCGAAAAATCAAAACAAGAGAGAGAGTGGAGGAAAATCTGAGAAAAGAAAAAAAAGAGAGGCCGAGAGGATTGAAAGATCAAGAGGAGGCAGAAATCAGGACTGAAAAGGAAGTGCAGGAGGAGCTCGTTTGTCCTTTGCAACTCCGAAGGTAAGTCGTGAATCTAGATTGCTGTCTTTGCTTGTCAATAGAACTTTCTTGCAATTGTTGATGGTCTGTGCTGGGAATGGAATGCTGGATGGTACTCTCATACCAAATGGTTGAGGGTGGAGTCCGAATATGTTGCTTTGTATATGTTCTAAGACACGCACAATAGGTGCTCGATGAAATGCCTGATAGAAGGTGGAGTTGAGTTTTAAAGTCGGATCATGGTTGTTGGAAGAGGAGAGTCTAATAGAGTCGTGGTGTGTTTGTTTGGATTTTTCCTTTTGCTGTGATTTCGTGATAAACGGTGGTATGTCTCAGAATTAAAGATTATGTGGATGTCCTTGTTTCCCAAGATTGCATGGTTGGTATTTAGAATTGATGAAAATCATAGCATTATTAGGAATGCTCTCCTTCGATTTTAAGTTTGTTCAGTTTCATTTTTCTCTAAGCAATTAGAACATGGACTGTGTGATTTATTGGAATGAATGTTTAGGGAAATTTATGAGGAAAGGCTACATTTTGAAACCATTCAATTTGCTATTTCCTTTTTTTTTTTTTGTTCTCTTTTCATTTTGTTCTTTTGTTTCTTTACGAATATGTTGTGTTAACTAAGAAATCCAACCCTTTTATGGGTAGTGAGTAATGTGTCACTGTTCCGAGGCATTACATGTACGACTTGGATGGTTTACTTTGTGGTTTAGTCCTGTTTTCGATCTCATGTTGCGTTGAATGCTGGGTGAGAATGAACCCTCACACTGAGAGAATCCCAATTCAGGTTTCATTAATTCTAGGCCCAGGTCAAGATTATTATGGTTTTCGATTCATTGGCTGAGTAAAGTGATAATGAAAAATAACGAGAGGCCAAGAAATAAAAAAAATCAAAAAGAAGTTCAATCAGGAAAATAAAATCAAAAAATATAGTAAAGTGATAGTGAAAAAGAAAAAAAAAACTTTTAAAAGGACGAAAGAGTACAAGAAGCAAACTGGATGGTGTTCTTTACAAACTTAAAATCCTTTGTGAAAAAAAAATGAAATAATTATCATTCCTTTCCTCTATCCAAAAGGGGGTTAGTCAAAATATAGAAATCCATTTTCGAAAAAACATAAAGGGAACAGCAGAACAAAAAATCATTTCATTGAAGAAGAATCTTATTCAAGAATTGAAAATGAAAAATAAAAAGGGCAGGTAAGTAAATGAAAACTGGTCCCTCTGGATCTCCTTAGTGAGTAATAGTGGGTAATTTGTAGGTAGAATCCAAATCGTTTCGTTTCACTTTTATTTTATTTTATTTTTTTTGTCGTGTGGGATTTCATGTCCCCTCATATGCATGTAAATCTGTTTAAGGGTAAGTGTGGCAATAAGCCTCCTTGACCATTATTGAGTTTTATGACTATGTTTTAATAAATTTTGAACTTCAATAGCTTACATAAACGGGGTTTGACTCCGAAGGAAGGACAACAAAATAAAAAAGAAATCTTAAAGAAAATAAAAAAAAAAACAAAAGAGAACGATATTAAAAAAAATAAAAGAATTTTCTTTTCAAATAAAGTAGAGGGAGTGTTCATGAATAAGGAAATTTAAAAAAAAAACAAGCAAAAAATATTAAGAAGTTTTTTTTTAACCCAAAGCCTTATTTCAAATCCTAAAATTAATAAAAAAAGCCTCTCAACTAAGAAACAATTTAAGGCATATATTCAAAAATTCAACCAATAACCAAGAGTAATCATTAAAAAAAATTTTAATAAAAAAAATTTTAGAATAAAAAGAAAGTCTAAATCCACTAATTCAAAATCAATCAAAAGTAAAAAATAATAATAAAACAAAGAAATTAAAAATAAATCGACAAAAATAAAACCACTAATAAATAAATTAAAAACAATAAAAAAGGTAAAAAAAAATGATAAAAAGAATGAGAATGATAAAAAAGTAAAAGTAATTATATCTTTTAAGAAATAAAATATATCAATTCACTTCAAAATCATTTTATTTGCGAAAGTCAAAGTTATTTTTACTATATTATTCTTTTCAAAAAAAAAAGAGAACAAAACAAAAAAACTAACAAAATCCAAGGGAAAAACAAAACAAAATAAAACAAAACAAGAACAAAAAGAATTAAAAAAAAAGGAAAAAAACAAACAAACAAACCCATTCTCAGTCGAACTACGTGAACTTTAATCCCCTTCAGAGGTTACATAGGCCATAAGCTCTCATCCTAGGTTAAGTCCACTCTTGTAAATAATTTTTTTTCAATTTTCATTTCTTTAACTTTTTTCCTCTTATTTTGTTTCACTAATGATGTTTCTTTAATTTCTTTCTTTCTTTTTTTTTTTATTTTCAATTTTATTTCCTTTATTTCTATTTTTTATTCTGCGTGTAATTTGTTAGGGAGAACTAAAATAAGTTAAAGGCCATAGTGATTTTACACATTTAACTTAGGGTAATCGTTCTTAGTAACAAGTATTGTGGGGTGCCTAATACCTTCCCCACTCACAATCAACTCTCGAACCCATTTTCTAATTCGCAAACCATTTTTATTTTTCCTATAAAAAGGTTTTTCCAAAGTTTTACCTTTTGAAAAAGAATTAAAATTTTGTTGGCGACTCTATAACTTTTAATTTTGATTTTAGTTTTTATTTTCTTTGAAAATTAAATCAAAATTTCTTTTCAAAATTTCTTTTTAGGCACCACGCGGTCGCATTTTCGGGTGTGACACAACCTATTTATATAAAAGAATACACTTTTAAAATTGCTAAGAGGGAATTTAATTTCACCCAAAACATCCTTAATTGTTATAAAGTAAATTATACATACCTTCTCTAAGTTTTGTCAAAATTACATATCCTCTCTTAAATTTTCAAGACACACACAAACATTTCTTACAAGAAAGAGTAAATTATACAATTTTTTTTAATTTTTTAAAAAATTACATAGATCTCTTCTCTATTTTTAAAATATTACACAAATTTCTCTTAAAACAAAGAGTAAATTTCATAGACATCCTTTTAATTTTTTTTTGAAATTACATAAATTTTTCTTCTATTTTTAAAATAAGTTTGTATATATTTTAAAAATAAAAAAGTTTATATAATTTCAACAAAATTCAAGGAAGATCTGTATAATTTGCTTTTTGTTATATAGGAAGTTTGTGTATATTTTTAAAATAAATAAGAGATCTATGTAATTTTTGTAAAATTAAAAAAAAGTATATATGTTTTAAAAATATATGCGAGATTTGTATGATTTTAATGAAATTTAAGAAAAATCTATATAATTTACTTATTGTTATATTGAAAAGAAAATTAGGCTTTACCATAAAATGATATTAGGTCATGTTTGGTATGATGAAAAGGAATAAAATAAAGTAATAAAAAAGTATATAGAATAGATGATAAATGACATTCATGTTCTTAAATTAAAAAGAAGATAAATTTTATTAAATAATAATAATAATAATAATAATTAATGATATAATAAATATTTCTCAATTTTTTTAAAACTTGTTAATTCCTTATGATGCATTGTTTGGTAACAAAAGTGACCTTACTTCTAAATTTAGTTTTCATTGTGCTTTGGAAGTTTTCTTTTGGTTGCGATGTTTTAAATTGCTCAGAGTTTGAACAATATAATGCTTTTGTGTTTTGAGTCTTTATCTTTTTTCTTTTACAGAGTGACATCTTTATTGGGTGGAATGGCAATAAGTCCCGCCCTGAAACAGGGATAAACTCATATGAGCACTTTTTATAGGAGTATGAATCCTTTGCTGTTGAGTTTTATGCCCTGCTGGTGAAGTTAGCAAAAGACATAGGTGTGTTTTAAATTTTTTTATTTTTATTTTAAAATAAACTCATTCCCTCAATCTTCTTCTTTCAACTTTTTCTAATTGTAGGGGAGCCAATAGCTTAGGATGCTGACTTCACACTTCCCTCAGCCTTTCCTATCCCTATTTCGTCAAGAAAGTTCCTTCATGACTCATGGCACTTTTTATTAATTTGGCTATAACTTTTGCTGACAGAAAAGTATGACTCTGACCCTCGTAACTTTACCACCCCAGAAGAAAAAAGTCATGGCTTTTTCACTTGTTTTCCAGTCATTTCTGACATGGTGTTCCCAAGATAGTTTTTGACATTAACTAGGATGGGGCCAAATGTACCTTCCCTCTCTTATCTTCTTCTTTTCTCCATGACTTGATCTTTCTCACCAGTTTTAACCATTCACTAGATCTTATCTTCTATCCAGCAATGCTGCTGAAAGAAGGAAGCTTTCACCTACTCCTCGGCATTATTCACTGATAGGATCTCTGAATTCAGGGTGTGTTTATGGAAAAAATAATAAATGAAAATGATTAATTATAGTATATTTTTTACAAATTTATCTTCTATTAAAATGATTAATAATAATAATTTGGTTTATAAAATATAATAAATAACATAATAGTTTTTCATTCAAAATTGTTTTAAATTGAACAAACTTAAAATTATAAGGTACAAATACTTGAAAGTGTTACTTAAAAATCATTCATTCTCCTTTCTTCTTATAACTAATTCTAGTATAAGAGAAAAGTTTTAACGAATTTTTTTGATATTATTTCAAACAAATATATGCTCAAAAATAAAGCTGTGTTGTGTTCAATATATTTGATACCCATATTCGACATAAGATCATGACGCAATATTTTAAATTATACAAGTAAATCACAGAGATTTTTTTTTTAAATTTTACTAAAATTACACGGATTTTTTTTATTTTTAAAATATATATACATCTCTCCTAAAATAAAATGTAATGTTACACTTTAGTTTAATTTTAAATGCTTTGATTAAAATATCTTTCATTAATCACTCTTATATAATTTTATATGAAAGATATTTTACTCAAAAAAATTAAAATTAAACTTAAATATATATTTCAAAAATAAAAAAGAAGTTTGTATAAATTTGTCAAAATTCAAAAAAAATTATATAATTTGCTCAAATTATATCAAACATTTTATATTTTATTATCTAAAAATATTTATCATATTCATGTCCAATTCGTGCTTCTTATGATAAGAATAGGATTGAGAATGGGGAAAGATCCACCCACATGAAATTGCCTACTGAGGGGCTTCAGTGTCAAAGAATCTGTTCACCCACCTTTCTTCACAATCTGTTGTAATTAAATCTCGAAAGTCCTGATGATGGAGTGCTGCATTGATCCATCACCCTCACCATATTGGATGAAAAGACAAATAAACAATGAAAACAGTGAGTGAAAGGTCAATTTCTTGTCACCTTATGCTGAATAATACAAAACAAAAATGACCAATACCCTCTCATTCTGGATTTTCCATGAAAACCTTTTTCAGGCATACTTTGTCTAGGTTTAGTTTATATAGGCTTACCAATAATTTTTTGTCACACGCATGATTGGGGAGGCTATTTTAGCTTATTAAAATTATATATATTTTATATTATTAAGTCTTAGATATTAATATTTTAGTTCTCAAAGGATACAATATTTTTCAATTTATGCCCCATTTGATTGGAAGAGATAGGACAATAAGGAAAAGAAATCTATTGAATATTCCTGATTAATATATGTTTTGTAGGATTAGACAATGAATTCATTTTTATTTTATAAGCACATGAATTGAGAATAATTATTATATCTAATTTATACCAAATCTATTATACTATAATTTTTGTTATTTTTTATTTTAATATAATTTTTAAATAGAGACATAAGTGTTATTTGTTTTGTCATTCTTTTATATTCATGTATTATTTTTATTCAACTAAATATACAGATATAATGATATTCTCATTTCTTTTTATATCATATCAAATATAATTATTCTATTCTATTTGCAACCCCATTCCTTTTTTATATCTATACTTAACAATTTTGGATACTAAATAGAGCATTAGTATCTCAAAATTTGAACTTCTTAGAAAGTATTTCATTTTCAATATTATCCTGCATTAAGTCAGCTAATAAATAGTTAACAAAAATGACTAATAAGTGACTATTAAGTGCTCAATTATTATTGAAACATAACAAAGCGCATCATACAACTTGAAATAACCATAACACATATCATTTTGAACCTCTGTCGTGGCATATTATAACCACAGCTAAACACTCAATGACCCTATTAGCTTGACATTAGGCCATATACCTTTTTTTTTTTATCACAATGAGCTTAATATAAGGATGATATTATATTAAAAATGAAATACTCTTTGAAAAAATAAAATGAGAGGTTCAAATTTTCAGGAATAAATGGGTACAATACATATCTTTTGATAACTAAAATACTAATCCACTAAAAAAAATTAAGGTAAAATTTTTTTAATATCTATTATAAGTTCTCTAATAAAATATAACACATAAAAGAAATTGAAACAACTAGTCACAGTATGCTGGCAAACAAATCCAAGCTCTTTGTGTTTTTTTCCCACGTTCTTATGTTAATGTTACCGGCCTGATACGAAAGGGAATTAGGCCTATAGACGACACCGTCATGCCACCAAAGTAGGATAATATCCTTTTTAAATAGGTTTTGATTACTCTGATAATGATTTGTTGTGACTATGTTTTGTATGTAATTAAAGATTCCTCAATGGTTCAAACGTAACATCAATGCATTGCTGCACGAAAATCCCTATATGTAGTTCATGACGTACCCGATTTGACTTTAATTTTGCTCTTCATTAGATTAGGTTATTTCATGCCCCAAATATAACTAGGGTTTAGATTCTTCCTTTTGAAAAAAAAAAAAAATAGTAATTATAATATGTTAGCCACTAATTGAGTTTTGACCTACCATAGCCTAGAATAATAGAGTCAAGTAGGTTATGGAAATAGTTTTAATTTAAGATCAAATCACGCTTTTATAAAAGAAAAAGGATTCTACACTTAATTAGGTTATTGGATTAAGTTTGAAGCCACCAAGGGATAGCTTTTCACATAAATGATTATGGCAAAATTAGGTAAACACTAAACACATACACTCTCCTTTGAGAAAATGTAACTGCATCCAAACAAATGATTAATTTCAGTATGCTTTTTATTTATAATAATAAAAGAAAATAAAAAAATTAATTTGAATATGCTCAGTTTCCTCTCTCTTAATTTCTTGTTAATTTAAAGAGAGGGAAAAAAATCGGTGAGATGAGTACGGATTTTAGGATTTGTAATAGTGCATTTGAAATATCTAATGTTTCGGTTTTTTTTTTTTTTTCATTTAAGGAAAAACAAAGAAGAAACAATACACATGGAGTGCAAAATGCACATGTTTCAATTCCTCACTTTAGAGAATCCATACTTTGGGTAAGGCTTGCATATACTCCTTTTTCCTTCTCTTAAATCCCTTCTTTTTCTTTCTTTAAATTAACAAGAAATTAAAGAAAAAGAAATTGAGATGATTTACCCTTTTTTTTTTAAAGTATCATCAGGTTATACTGAATAAATTGCTTTTTACATATTTCAAACAAAGGGTAGAGTCTTCAAATAAAGGTAGTTTCTCCAGAAAAGCATAGAAAGAAAGGAAGATAGAAAGTCTTCAAACTTCATTGATAAAGACTGGAGGATAGAAATCAAGAGTGAATATTCTAGAAAGAACACATCGATATTTACTTTGGTATCAATAAGAAGAAAGAAGAATAATAACATAATATATATATATATATATATATCTGTGTTGTAGACTATATGAAACTTCAAATAATTAATTAACACCAATATGGATTACAAAAAATTGGTGTTGAATTTTGAACACAAAAATAATGACCCCAATTTAACTTTAATTTAATTACATGGGGCTCGAGCAAATTATGTAAAATTTAAACCCCTTTGAAAATTACTGTAAAATTAACTTATTAATAAGTATATATAATTAATAATACTGAATACCGTGAAGCAAACACATGCTTGTATAATTCTCACTAATTCACACAAATTAGTTGTTGAGCTACTGAACATATATGCTGAGTAGCAAATATGACAAAAATTAATAATAATATAATAATAATAATTATTATTATTATTAATGACAACACAAACAGTTGGCAAATATACACGGAGCGAACCAACCGTTGGACACCATTAAAACACATTATAGACACGCCATGAATGGTTGCTGCTGCGGCGGAAGCTCCATCTCTGGCCACCCCGTGATGTCGCCGGAGGAAGTCCACGATGACCCACTAGGAGAATTCCAACAATACTCACTGTTCATTAGCTCCGGCAATTCAATCTCGCGCCAAAAATCATCACCCCCGCTGTCGCCATCGCCATCACCGTCGGATATAACGCTACTCTTCTTTGCCGAGGCTTTCATTGCATGAGCCGCCTTTGCTGCCGCTGCCTGGATATCTCTGGCGGCACATGTGGACGGCCGCGGCAAGTACTCGACCTCGTCGGGAAAATTGAGCTGCGCTTTCCGGCCTTTCAGGCAGTACGCCGCCACGTCATACGCCTTAGCCGCCATCTCCGGCACTGGAAATGACCCGAGCCATATACGCGATTTCTTGCGCGGCTCCCGGATTTCGGACACCCATTTGCCCCACCGCCGCTTCCGGACACCTCGATAGACTGGGTGGCGCGTGCCGCCGCCTCTTGAATTATCGGATTTCTCTGCCGTCTCAACGGCGGCGGAGGAGACGGCAGTGGTTGTGGTCGCGGTTAGGTCATCGTCGTGAGTGTAGAGAGGTGGTGGCTCCATTTACGAATTCACAGAGGCTACCGATTTTGCTATGTGGATATCTTCGACACTTATAATGTGTACCAGACGTTACAATGAGGAGGGAGGTGAAATTACAGAATTATCCCTGGAGAATGGAGGTAAAAATGGCCATACTTAAGCCTTCTACGTAAGGGGACAATGCATGCAATTAAGGATATGGCTGCATATTTTTGTCCCTTGTTTAATTAATCTTAATTTAATTCTTTAACTTTTCACAAGATACATGTATAGTTAAGAAATTGTTATGGGTCCCCCATAAAACAATAACAAACTATGTTTTGAAAAAAAAAATACATGGAAAGAGGGGGAAAACTATATGTATGTGTTTATATTTATATCTTTTTATTATATTGATTAAGAATTATTTTAAAACATTAAAAAAATTAAGGGATCATTTTAGAATATTAAAAAAATCTTAAGATGTCATTTTAAAACATTAAATAAAATTAAGAGAAGAACATAATATTAATTGGAAGATCAAATTAAAATAGAAAAATTAGAAGATTAAATTAAAACAAATAAATTAATTAAAGGATAAAAATAATAATTAAATCCAAAATTTATTTAAGTCATGCACAGCACACCATGAAAGCAAACGACTTAGAGGCTAATGGAAATGGGTATAAATTTATATTCATTTTTTTAAATATAAAAGAAAATAGTTGAATCATGTATGACATATTATAGATTTGATCAAATTCAACCATTATTATACTCAAGGAATAAAGTTGAATTGGTAAGAGATGATGATATTATATTTTACTAATTTAGGTTTAATTTTTTAAAAAAATTAAATGTATCAAATTCATGTCAAAGAGTGCACACTCTTAACTATAATATAACTTAAAAAGTTCGACCATTGTTATCAGAATCTCAATCGATTCAATTCTCATGATTGAATTGCGTTGATGCAAAGAATTTTCTATTTGATTTTGGTTAATAATTCTTCTTAATATATAGACATTTTCACCAATTATATTACCATTCTTGAAACTGAAATAACATGCATTACATTTACAAATTTCTATTTGAAAAAATAACTCATTCAAATATATATATATATGATATTAAAGATTTTGAAGGACTATGGGGGTGGATATATGTATCAAGATATGTGTACCCATGTGTACCCATTCAAATTTTAAAAGGGATTAAAAAGTAAAAAAAAAAATTGCTTGCATACAATTCGAAGAAAAGCTGTCATTATTCATAACTTTGGAAAAAAAATTTCATCTTACAAATTTATATAATATATAAAAATACATATATGGAAATTAAATTTATTTTTATTAATTACATTCCCCCATTTATCTGTATAAATTAATTAAAGGCTATGATATCAAATTGTGCATCATGGTGTGCCTTGGATGGGAAGAGAGTTGGTTTAGCCGTCAAACATCATAGGTTCGACAGTAACAATTGTGTGATAGCATAAACATGGTCATGGTCAAAATTTATTAAGAAATATATATTTTTTTCATAATTAATAAATAAAAGTCATTAAAGAAAAAATGATCAAGACCAATATATTAAAAATATATATATTATAATTGTTACTTCTTAAATAACCGAATGTGGGTGAAAGGATTACAAAACACGTCCAAAAAGAAAAACTCTCTGTTATGATTTTGACATTTTAACAAACACATTGAAAGGTTGTAATGACAAAAGAAAACATGGTGCTCAAAAATCAACGTATTGGGCCGAGCGTGAGCCCCACAGCAAGAAAGGGCGCGTAATGATTTTCCTCCACGAAATTTATCACCCTGTCTCCAATTGGAAGAGAGGTGGAGGATGGAAGTGTTGGCATGAAAATGACCAATGGGCCCTCCATTTAAGCCTTCTTCTTTCACTTTCAAAATCTGAAATATTTTGATTTATTTCAAAAAAAAAGGACAACAGTGTACTTTTAATTTCTGAATTTTGGTATAAGTTTTGTTTAAATTTTCAAAATTCATTTTATTTTAACATAATTTGTAAAATTAAACAAAAAAATAATATAATCTTTTTTAATTGTATTAAAAGAAATGTTTGACATTATATTAAAACACGTCTCTTTTGTGTTTTATTAAAATTACATAGATTTTTTATTTGTTTTTAAATATATTTTTTAATTTGATTTAAAAATTTTTAACTAAAATATTATTTATTAACCTAAATACATATTGAATATTTTTTTTTGACAAACATTAGATGTTATGCTGTTTGATAACTTAAATATTCTCTCATTTTTATCATTATTTTTCATTGAATTATATCTAAATATGTATAAATAAAATATATATTTAGGCTAATGAAAGCATCTTAGTTTAAAAACTTAAAATTGGACTAAAATGAGACAAAACTTTTAATTTTAAAGGAAAGGATTATATATTTTAAAAAAAAATCCGTGTAATTTAAATAAAATTTAAGAAAAAAATGTATGACTTATTATAAGTTAAATGAAGATGCTAGTACGGCAACTTAGATTCAACTTAAATTTATACTATATTGTTTTGGTTCTTCAAATCAACCAAACATTAAAAAATATTTTTTTTCATCAATTTTGTTTCTATTTTTGCAGGAAGAAGATTTTTTTTTTTTGAGTTTATGCAATTAGATCCAATTCACTTGATCCTATCATTGATTGATTATTTTTTTAGAGCATTTTAAGAATAAAATTTTAGATTGATGAAAGAAAAATATATTCTTTAAGATCATCTAGAGAAAATGTAATTCGGACAAAATTTAAAAATACTCTTAAATGTGATAAATCAAAAATTTACAGCAGCTTAAAAGCTAATATAACTTTTTAATTAAAAGAACAAAAGCCAACATAACCTTTAGTTTTCTTTTCCATGTGTGTGTGATTGTTGGTGAGCTCACAACTTCACATGGAAGCAGGTTACACGGGATTAAGGTGAGTGTATTGCCCTTTTGTGCTAATTTTCATGGGCTTTTTTTTTTCCTTCTTTTTTTATTGATGTGGCTTTGATAGTGACAATAAAAAGCCCATGTGTCATTGTTCTTGCCAAATGTTATCCAATTGACCAATTGGCTACTGCACATTGAGATAGAGAATTGATAATGACCATATATCCCATGAGCGATCTTATCATTTTTATATTTGGCAATTTTCATATCAATCACTATGGTCTCAATTCAAAAATAATAATATGCCTCCATCACTTTTAATTAAGACTATGATTTATTTTAGTTAGTTCCTTTTCTCTAGATAACAACAAACAAATAAAATCATTAACACTATAGTAATGGGAAATTTTTATATTTTAGAATAGAAATTAACACCTATTTTTTTGGGTGCATTTAAATAATTTATTATTGATGGAAGTCAAAGTATGGTGTTTTAAAGTCCGCCCACATCCGCTGCACATATAGTTTTTATTTAAAAACATTCCCTCTTATTATTTTCTAATGTCCTCTAAATCCAAATATAGGATTTCAAAGATATGTTTTTTTTTTTTTCAAATTATATTTTATCCAAATGTACTCTTGTTTGAAATCGGTTTACCTTTTTCATGGTTAAAAGTATTTCATTCAATTCCTTAATGTTTATTTCATAGCCACTTACTTTTGATTTTATGATATTTGCGATATTACAAATTAAATATAAAAATATTTAGATACGTAAAAGTTAATATAATTAATAGTTTTTTTAATTAACCATGTTTTATTTATATCCTAATTAATTTTATAGTTTCTTAAAATTATCACTATAAATAAATTAGACATTTAACTATTCAAATTATTCACTTAATTAATCCTAACTCGAGTCTTAGAATACTATGAAGATATTTATGATATAAATGAAATTAATTTTTGATAATGAAATTGTATATCATTGTTTTAACATTTATGTAATTATTTTTGTTAAATTTTAAATATTAAACACCTTAGGCCAAAAAAAGAAAATTTAAACACCTCAAGGTGATTAATTACTTGGTAATAGAGCAAATTACAAGAGTATTGCATGCGATACCCTTTAACCTACAAACGGGCAAATTACATTTAGTCCAACTCATATAATATTGAACTATAATTTCTGAAAAAAAAAATACTATTGAAGATTGAACACTAAATTTTTAGTAACACACAAAATTGAGGCTAAAGTTTTGGCGTGAAAATAAAATGAAAATGATGCCCAAGAAAATAAAAAAATTTATTTAATTAAAATTTTTTGAAACACCACCTGATTATATGATATTAAGTTGTAAAAAAATATCTAAGTTTTCCCCTTATTTATATCACCATTTTACAAAACCAATATATTTCAAAGCTTATATATATATATGGTATTTTTTTTTCTATAGTTAACAAAACTCTTTCAATGGTAGGTTCAACGACTTACGTATATCTAATATCTTAATTTGAACGAAATGCTAAACAAGTTAGGCACCAAAGTTGAGAGAAAAACCCTTGGTTTGGAGAAGTTGTTTCCAAGTTAAAGCATGAGTAAGATAATGATCTAGTTTTGGCTTTTTTTCGATCGTTAGATTTCTTTGTATAATCTTCAAAGTGCATTATTGTTTTGGGGTTGCTATCATTGATTTAATGGTATGAAAATTGTATTGGATCCTCCCTGCCTAAAACAAAATGCTCTCTTTGCAATATAACAGTAAGGACCACATCATCAACTAAAAAGAAATAATCAATGATATCATTTTAATTTAAATAATATTACTATTTATGGTCTACATAATAGATTTCATCCATATTCACGAGATAAATTTGAATAGATATCATAACTTTAAGCATTTCAAGTTGACATATTTTAGGATATAATTAATTGACAAAGAACCGAAGTTTAATTAATTAGAAATATGTTTAATTAATGATATATATATATATATATATATATATATATATGAATTGCAGAATAGATGGAAAAGGATACATTATATGTTCATTTTGAGATACTAGGGAACTTTGGTTTTATTTGCCCATGGTCTTAAGGTTGACTTTCAATCCCTCCCCTTGTTTTGAGGGGATTATTGTTTATATAGTCTTAAAAGATAAGTTAATAAAGACACTTGATTATGTAACCTAATGGAGCCTTATAAGTTGTTTGACCAGGGTATTTTTATAGTGTTTTGAGCTATTCTGAAATCACATTGTTTAGAGTAAGTGGCTCATGACAATTTATCATGTGACTTAATAGATTGTAGTCATTGAATTTCTTAGAGCTTGTTGCATGAAGTAGATTGGGTATGAAACTCTTATATTTGTAAGCCCCCATAATACTTGTCCCAAAGTTCGTTAATCAAGTAATGAGCTAAGTAGACTTAGATAAAAGTAGCTTTTGAGTTTTTCGAACTAGTTGAAACTTTTATTTAGTAGGAATGATACTTTTATAAATGATCTTCTGTGTTGTCTCTAAGAGGTATTTTGTTCATTGATTTTTGTTTTGCTTGTAATCAATATGTCATTCATGGGGAAGATGAGAGTAAGCTGTTTTGCCATTTCCTATTATTGGTTAAAACATTTTTATGTTCCTTATGATCTTTCATGTTCACACATCATGCTTATTTGATTTGTTATCATGGCATATGAATGCCTATTTCCAAGTATTTTAAAACTCCATTCTTGACATTGTATTTCTCTATTGATTCTTTATGACGTACTTTCTTGTTGGCTTTAAGTGTTATGGCAGCACCTTCTCTCTTTTTTATTTCTAAAGTAATATTACTAAGGATGACCTTCACTAGTCAAGAGAAGATTATTGTGTTCCTTTTAATATTGGTTTGTCCATCCCTTCCACCTAACAAACTATTTTCATTGTAGGAGATGATGACTCTTTTTTAGTGCTCTATGAAGAAGTACCTCACAAGGGCATACTCTTTCCCTTGAACAACCATTTTAGTTATATAGTTGCATCTATAGGGATAGCTTTTAGTCAATTGGCCCTACTAGTAATTCGTTATAGTCTTGATTTCGTTTCCTTTTATTGGTTCACAAAGGTAGAGTCATCTACTTTGCCTTTTAATTTTTTCGATGTGGTAGAATATGTTCATATTCAAGGTATGTTTACAATTATCGAGAGATCTAATTGTCACCTTTTTGGCAGGTGATTTTATAAGTCTGCAAAGGTGCTATTATCGTTTTTCCTTTGTTAAAAACACCATCACTCCTTTCCCTTTCATTCATCATTAAGCAAGTTGGTTATAATCCCAACAAAGTGTGGAGGTAAAGTAAGAATATTGTTAAGAATGAAAGGCTCCATAGATCTTTATTTTTCACAATATGTTTTAGGTAGATGTTTTACACTGCCAATGTCATAGCGCAAAATTGCATAAACTCTATAGTGTGCGTATTGGATGGAATGCTACATCATTGAGGTTATAACGCAATATTAGATGGAATGTTATATAATTTGATTCAAGGCTTCAGCTATAAGGTTATCAAAGCATATAATTCATAGAATTTGGTATTTTAGATAATTGCTAAAGTATATATGAATCTATTACAACATACATATAAAAAGAACTAAAGATACTACCAATTTAATGATCGTTATATTTTGTAACTTTGTGATCACCCTTCATTATGACTTTTTAGTTATGGTGATCTTCTTTTAGTCAATATTAATTGATGAAAGTTGCTTCCTTCCTAAAGTTAAAGATATATTTGAAGTTTTAAGGTTGGATTTTACTTTGTTGGGATGGTCTTTCTCATTTTAAACCATAATTCTTGACTTGAAACAAGAGGAAAGGTGGTGGCAGAGTGTAATACCTTTACTTGGTGCCCTTAATGTTTCAATCTATGTTGTAGTATAAATAAAAAAAATATTTATCCTATGTTCATTTTAAAATAGAGTAGGAGGTTTAGTGTTACTTGCCCGAGGTCTTAAGGTCAAATTCCAATCCCTCCCTTGTTATAAGGGAGTTGCTATTTATATAGTTTTAAAAGGCAAAACTAAAGTGTCTTTGTCATGTTTAAACTGTGAACTGTTCTAAAATTACACTACTTAAAATAATTGACTTGCATTAATTTATTGTATGCAGTGTAATAGATTGTAACCATTGAATTTCTTGGATTCTGGGCCTTAATAGAGTAGATTATGTCATTTGAATTTATGAAACTTTTATACCTATAAGACCTCATAACAATTATATATATATATATATATATATATATAGGTATACATACCTAATTTAATTTTTTAGGGTAACACTTAATATATTAATTGTTTGATAATATATTAAAAATTATTAAAAATTTTCAAACTCAAAATTCAAAAAGAATTATGAGTACAATTATGGTGTCCAAAATTTGGCTGGAGATCAGATTTTGGTGGAAGGAGCAAATTCTCACCATTAAATAATGCATGACTAAATGAATTAAAATATTAAATCATATCTTGCAAGCTTAAATGATCTTTTACGCTTGACCATTTATATGTCATATTGAAGAAAAGAACTACTAGAATAACAAATTTACTGATGAGCAATCGGTCAATAAATAGAGAAAATTCACCATTAATTAAAATTGAGTGGAATATGGGTCTGTCATTAAGGCAGTAATTGAAACATGCGTCGCTAAATGTTAATGGCAAATAATTATTCGTCACAATATTTAGCGACAATGTTTTTGCCCCTAGTATGTTGTTAAAATTCTGCATACAAATTAACAACAACAACAAAATTACAGGGAAAACAGAGAATAAAAAATATTGGCAAATGGCATAAAGACGCATGAAAAAAGAGAAGAAAAGGGTGAAAGTCTGCAAGGAACGATCCTTTGGATGTGTAAAGCTGTTTTTATTTTTTATTTTTATTTTTAAGATGTTGCTAAATTTTTATATAGGTAAGAATTTAATATTTTTATATATATGATGTTTGATATAGTAATATCTACAAAGAAAAGTTCGCGTTATTTGTCTGTAGTGCAGGGCAAATGATTAAATTCACGCAAAGCATAGCTCCGTTTTTATTTTTGGCTCGTTCTGCTTCACCTAACCTATGTCACATGTACACATGGCCATCACTAAGCGATGATGGTTAATTTTTTAATTATTTTTATTATTTCTTTTAAAATTATTTATCTAAATGTTCAAATTATATAAAATTTTTATTTTAAAAATATATACAAATTCCCTCAAAAAATAAAATATTATCAAAAGTAATCTTAATTATTTTAAAAAATATATATATTGAAAATAGGATTAGATTTAAATATAATTCCTTATATCCTTATTGTTAAATTTAATAAAAATATAATACGTATGTAATTTTTCATTCAAAACATGATAAATATATAATTTAATTAAAAAATCATAGATTTATCTACAAAAATATGCACATGTTATTGTTAAAAAAATTATATATTTATCATATTTTAATTAAAAAATATAATAATAAAGATATAAAAAATTACATATAAATTTTTTTCCTTTATATTTCTTAAAATTTTATCTCAATATTATTTATTTTGTATAAAAAATATAAATTTAGTTTATTCTAAAATTTTATTGAATTTATGGAACTATTTATATTTATTAATATATAATTAATAAAATTTTATTGCTGAAATTAAATTATTATCTTTAAATTTTTTAATTTTTTTAAAAAATATTTTTTTACTATTTTATTTATTCTCAATAATTTTTTTTTTATCAAATGGTTTTATATTTATAAAAAATATATTTTACTTGTTATATATATATGTGTGTATATTGTTGCAGGGAAGATAATTTTTTTTTTATTTTAAGAAAGAATAGCGTAATTAAAAAAAAAAAAGAATCATGTAACTTTAACATCTTTCAAAGAAGGAAGTATAATTTATCTTTTTATTTTCTTTTTGGGAAAATGTTTAGTGCCCCTGGAAAGAACATACACTCAAAATTGTTTACAAATATTTTATAGACATTATTTCTTTTATGTCATTCCTCACCTTTTTGTTTTGTTTTTTTAAAATCGTTTACCCCAAAATGGCTATCCATGTTTTAGTGCTATGTCTTGTTTTGAATGGAACGACATTCATTCATTAATTCTAGATGGTTATTATGTTTGGTAAATATATAGCATAAACATGAAATGAATTATGTAGTTGCAATTAATAAATATAATAAAAAAATTATTTTTAGCTATCTAAAATTGTTAATTTTATTTTTTTAAGAAGGCTTCATTAACAGAACCAAAAACCCTACAAAACCATTATTCTTTTTTCTTTCACTTAATTAAATCGTGTAAGAATATGCAAGAAAAAAAAATTAAGTCGAGATGAATACTAGTCCCTTTATTAGCAAATTATCACATGAACTTGCATGTACGAAAGCAAACATAAATTAAAGGTTTCATGAGAAAAAAAGTAACATTGTTGAAAAGTCAAAGTTGAAGCATCTAAATTGCTTTAATTTAATTTAATTTTTATTTGAATTTATATAAAAGCTTCTACAACGCAAAAAAGTCAACCTTTATTACTGTCACCCATTTAATTAAATGTCTACACCATTTATATGGAAAACACTAAACATCTCAAAAGGTTAAAATAAATATTTAGCTCTATTTTCGCTAAAGTCTACATCATTCGGCAAAGCTTTTCAGCGACACATTGAGTACTATGTCAGAAATTCATTTTCAATCACTTCTCCTGTTTTCAGCTTGAACATTTAAGTCAATTATATCGGGAAAATTTTAATAAAAAATCTTTAAAAAATTATTTTTAAAAATTTATTATCAATTATTTTAAGGTTATTATTATTGAGTTTAACTATCATCAATTAAACTTAATAATCAATATTATTAAATTTAATTTTTTTCACTTCTTAATCTTTAAACATAATTTTTTTTAATTATATTCCACCCCCATAAATAGTTGATTATCCTCGTATGGTAGGGTTTAAATTATGTTAATTTCTAAAACTTCAATTTTTGACAATTTCAGAAAAGTTAGGCTTAGCTGTAAAATGGATGGCATTACTTTTCGCTATGACAGCCTTATTGGTCCACTGTTTTCATTGGCTTAAAATATTTTATCTACATGTCAATGCTTCTATAATTAAGGAAATTAATATATAATATATTTGTATTATTAGTTATATTGTTCTTAAATCATAAATAATATAATTGACAGGTTGGGTTACGTATCATCCTTTTTTTTTAACTTTCAAAAATTTACATGGGGTCTCATATAATAATTTGCACTAGATCTTATATATGGATTTTTTAAAACATTAATAATAGTTTATATAAATTTCTAGCTATATAAAAAAAAAATCAACTTTAAATTAAGGAACGGGCTCATTTATCATTCTTAAAAAATGATTACCTTATCAATATCATTCCTAAAAAAATAATTACTTTGTCAAAGTCATTATTGTACATTAACGACTGCAAACAATTTCTCTTTTTTCTTTCCGGACAAGAAAGAAAATTTTTGTATTTTGTTCCCACTAAATAATACAATAAAGTTTAGCTGAGTTAAAATTTCTCATTCTTATTTTGCTATATTTTTTATAACAACACCTTTTATTATTTCAAATATAATTCTCTTAAAAAATATATAGTTATCATAAAATCATAAACATATTAAATTGATATAAAAGAGTAAGCACCTTAAAAATTATTCACAAATTAAGTAAAATCTAAGTATCCGTGATCTCTTTACTGGAACAATCTCAAAATTTAATAGAATGATATATAAAAAAAAAAGAGTAAATTATAATTTTAATCCCTAAATTATACTTGTTTTATCAATTTAGTTTTTTTAAAATAATTACCATCAAATTAGTTTAAATTTTTTTTTATAGAAAACACATCAATTTGATCCCTTTGCAAGTTCTATTAACCTCATGGTAATAGAATTCTTGACATGAACTACATTATTCAACGTAAGATATTAATGGCCAACATATATGGTTAGCAACACATCTGGATGATTAATTATATCTTAACCAATGATCTTTTTTGTTTGTTTTTGTTTTTGGTCATAGTTTAACCAGGGACTTTTATGCCAAACTGACGTTGATTAATTATCTTTTAATAACCAATTAATGGTGTGTTTGAAAAAATGATGAGAAACCTTAAAAGTACTTTTGCCTATCCCACTTTTGTCTGAAGCAACATTCTATTATTTTATTCAAATCATAGTTTTGGAAACTAAAATATTTTTTTAAATATGCACTAAATTCACAGAACAAACATTTTTGAGAGACAAATTAGTAAATTGCTCTAAAATAAAATTGGAATCCTGACTTATCTAGATATGAATGAATGTATGTATGTATGAATGAGATGAAGGGCCTACATAGCTTGGATCTCTTATTGTGAGTTGTCCTTGCCGAACAAAGAATCCAACTTGTTTTGAAGAAGTAATAATAAAATTAAAAAAAATTATCTCCTTATTTGAGGTACACAACAAAGGATTGAACTTTGGACCAACATGCTGAGCAAGAAGATACAAGGAGGCCCAAGAAGTGAAAACAAATATGAGAAATATATAACTAAGCAATGAGCAAAAGCTGTATGAGAGAGGAATGGACCCCATAGAGAGGAATGGGACCATTCCCAACCAACCATGGTCCTAAAAAACACATGTCCTTTATGAACTGAGAAGGATTCCTTGTGGTGCCATATTTGAATTATTGGTACCTTTGGCCTGCGGTTTACAGGTACAAATTAATATTCAAGAAATGCAAAACCACTCAATTTATAACAGAAATTGGTCTATGTATTTAAGAAGGTGGGTTGGAATTGCTTCGCTTATCATAGCATATGGTGCAGTTTCTGTGATCCAAATTGCATACAAGTGTTTTGTTCTTACAAGGGATTTATTAGGCGTAATTTTTAAATATTTACTGTCATGTTTTTTTTTTAATAAAATTATAATAAGTGAGACATTTTTTTTGAAGAATGAATAATCTAATGTTGTAAAAAAGATATTATATTTTTATTAAAGAACCTAATAACAAATAATTAAACAAATTTTACTCAACTTACTTTAAGCAGAAATACCCTTTTTTCTTTTTCCTTTTTTTAAAAATATGATTGGTGTCTCAGCTCACTTATTAATTTTTTAAAAAAAATTTAATAACTTATTTAATTATTCAAAGTCTTTTTCAGCCGAAAATTTGTTAAAAATAAAAAAGAATTAATCACTATCTTAGCTAACTGTGAGTAAGTAAAAATTAGTTTCTTGAACAATATATATAAGATTGAGGGCAATAACAATGTCAATAGAGGATTTTGATCATTTAATTTTTTTTATCATGTTTATGTAAAAATAACCAACTTTTCTTGGTTATTCAATAATGCCTCTTTTGGTATCCTGATAAAAAACGTAATTTTATACAATATTTATTATGTCATTTTAATTATTATTTAATAATATTTATTTTTAATTTTTTAAAGTAAAGGTACAAGTTATAAGAGTTATTTTCTATTTTTAAAATTATTTTTTTATTTCATTTATTTTTATTCTAAATAGCAAATGGACTCTTAAGAAACCGTACTCAAAAGAGGCAAAATGCTTAAAATTTTAAAATCATAAAAGTTAATTATTGTGCTAATTCCCTTCAAGTGAGTCTTGGAACAAAATTTAACATGTAAAGCCACGTATGTAAATGTTAAAAATGTGTTGCCATTATTTAATTAAGCTTAAATAATATGATCTAATTTAGAATTAAAGTTTTAAAATTTTAAAATATAATTGTTACAAAAATTTATGTACAGAAAACAAAATTATATTTATAATTTGATGAGAGGTCAAATTATAAATATTACAAATTATGTTTATAAATAAGGATCGTGGTCTCCAAATTGAACGTATGTTAAAAACACTTTTTATTTTTTTTTCACAAAAAATATTAAAAAATCTCATACAGTAATAATTTAAAAAAATCAACCAGGTGAATCGTATATTATATCTCTCCCATAGATTTAGATACGCTTTTACATTTAATCTTTCTTGTTCTTTTTAATTATTATTGGATTGAATTTATGTTTAGGAATTTGATTGATAAAATTTTGTAGTTAGAGTATGAATTTAGATAATTTTAAAATAATTAATTCCAATAATTAGTATTAAAGTCATCCTATAATCAATTCTTTAAAATATTTTCTCTTGACACCCAATTTTATAAAAATTTGGTAGTGTTCTAAAATTCAGTTGAAATTTTTTTTAGATAAATATGTGACTTTGACTCTTTCAATTTATAATTTTGTTTGTCAACGTAAAGGATTCATCTTTCTCAACTTGAATTTTTCAAAATTTGAGAAATTAAAAAAAAAAAGTTACGCTATTTTTTTTCAATGGCCAATGATGGTTGTCGACCATTGTCGGCGGAAAAGTTCCCCTCATATTAAAATAAACTGTCGTTGCCATTCAGTTTTTACTTCATTGTATATGAAGTTGCCGTTATGATGATGTCATGATGATGTACATTAAGAAATGGCTAGATTCAGAAGGTCGGAAGTGGGTTCAAATTCGGATGACGTCATGATACATCATAATTTCAAAAAAAAAGAGATTGGCAACGTACATAGCACATGATATATATATATCTCTCTCATATTAAAATAATATAATATATTATAATTAGTGTTATAATATATATTTTTAAGATAAAATTTGATATTATTATATTATTATTTATAGTAATAAATTCAATTAATTATATTAAATAATATTATTTTATTATTCTCCTAAAATTTTTTGTCTATTATTTTAAGTGAATTAATTGACACAAAATGTCATCAAAGTGACCTTTTTTATACAGATTTTTTTATAAAAAATAATGAATGTTATGCATATATGTAATATCATGCGGGGTGCCTTAATCAACTCAAAGAATGGTTAATACTTGGCCGAATTATACATGTATCTACAGTCATAAATATGTGACAATATAAGGTTTTACATGTAAATAATGATTTGATCCAAAGATAATTTTATTATTTGGCTATTATTATTGTCAATATTTGATCATTACAATAAGGTTGCCATTTACAATTAATATTATTGTCCAAGACATGTTGTACCAATATCTTGCCATAGGTTTTAATTATTTGAATTTATTGCTGCAAATTAATATTTGTTGTGAGTATACTTATTAAGTTATATTCTTTTCTTTTAGTTGTTATTTCATTTATATTTGTCAATTTAAGTTTTAGGGACCAATTTTAAGGAATGGAAAGAAAACATACAGATTATGCTAGGCTACATGGATCTTGACCTTGTGCCAAGAACTGAGCAACCTCCTTCTTTTACAACTACAAGTTCCTCCGATGAATGAAGGTACTTTAAGAAGTGGGATCACTCCAATTGCCTAAGTCTAATGATCATTAAGTAGGGCATTCCAGAATCCTTTAAGGGTGTGGTGTTCGAAGGAATTACTAATATTAAGGATTTCCTTGTTGAAATTGAAAAAAGCTTTGCAAAAAGCAATAAGGTAGAAACAAGCACGCTTTTGCAACCTTGATTTCCATGAAGTATAAAGGCAAATGAAATATTAAGGAATATATAATGGAAATATCTCATATAGCTACAAAGCTTAAGGAACTCAAGTTTCAACTATCTTAAGATTTATTGGTGCATCTAATTTTAATCTCTCTCTCTATGCAATTCAATAAATTTAAAGTTAGCTATAACTACTAAAAGGAAAAGTGGATTCTTAATTAGCTCATTTCTTATATTGTGCAAGAGGAAGAGAGATTGATGCATGATAGCACTGAAAGTGCTAATGTGGCAACCACTTCTAAGGGCAAGGGCAAAAAGATAAAGAAATTTGAGGTTGTTAAAGGTCCAGATCAGAAGAAACTTGTTTAGGATAAGGATAAGTACTTCTTCTGTAAGAAAATTGGACATCAAAAGAGGGATTGTATCAAGTATCATGCATGGCGCGTCAAGAAAGATACGTCCCTTACTTTGTTTGTTTTGAGATTAATTTAAGTTTAGTATTTAAAGATACTTGGTGGTTAGATTCTGATGCTACTAATCACATAAGTATTTGTAGATACAATCTGAAATGTGATCGCATGACGTTAAAAAAATTTCAAAAATTTGATTTTTATCAAAACGAAAATCGAATTCAAAGTATTAGTAGAGTCATTACTAAAATGTTAATTTTTTTAAAGCAAAACTTTGAAAAATCCCTTTTGAAAACAAAAGTAGTCTATGAACCAAATATGAGTTTGAGAGTCGATTGTGAGTAATGAGGTATTAGACATTCCATTACACTCGTTCTTAGAACGGTTATGCCAAATTAATTACACAAAACTAATATAGCTTTAATTTTATTTTAATTCCCCTAACAATTAGATGCAAAAATAGGAAAAAGAAAAGTAATTAAGAAAAGGAAATAAAGGAAAGAAAATGTTTATTTACAAAAACAAATTTAATCTAGAATGAGAATTTAAGGTATACGTATCTTATTAAAAAGATAAAAAATAATGTAGTTCGATAAGAAATTGTCTTTGTTAGTTGATTATTTGTTTTTATTTTTAATTTTTGTCTTTAATTTTTGTTCATTTGTTTATTGTCTTTTGTTTTTTTAATTCATTTTTTATTTTTAATGTTTATTTTTTGGTTTTTGCTTTTAATTTTTGTACCTTGGTTTTTAAATAATTTTTATTTGTTTTTTTTTTATTTTTGTTGTTTTTTTTTAATTTCTTTTAGATTTTTTATGATTGATTTTCATTTTTTTCCTTTTTTAATTTTTTGATGTTTCCTAATTTTTTTATTTTATTTTTATTTTTTAAATGATTTTTATTTTGATTTTGCTTTTAATTTCAATTTTTTTTTTCTCATATTTGATTTCTGAATTTGATTTTTAAAAAAAATTAATTTTGATTTTTTTGTTTTGATTTATTATTAAAATTTTTTATGATTTTCTTTTTAATTTTTTAATATTTTTTATGATTATTTTTTACTCAATTTTCAACTTTCTCCTATTTTTAAAATGATTTTAGTGATTTTGATTATTTTTTTTATTTCTACATTTTTTTTAATTTTTTGGAAGCATCTATTTTGGTATTTTTATAAAGTAAATTTTAATTCCTAATTTTGTTAAATAAAAGTTGGAGGAAAGTTCCAAAGTTTACAAAAATAAATTTAATTACTTTTTTAAGAAACTTAATTTTTGTTTATAGTTTGTTTTTTGTTTTGATATGGGAACTTTAAAAAAATTGGTTACTTAAAATCAATTTTTGAATTTAAAAAGTTTATTATTTATTTATCCTTTTTTTGTTCTTGTATTATCTTGTCTCTCTTTTTTGGAAATTTTTTTAAAAAGAAAATCAATTTGATGTGAACCGTTGAAAGTCAAAACTTATTAAAATGTAAATTTGAGATCCAATCAATATTAAGAAAGCTTATTGCCACACATGATCCTTAAGTTAATTCTAATGCGTTTGAGGGGACAAAGAATCCTATACAGCTATCCTCCTCCTCTTCCTCCTAATAATAATAATAATAATATAAAAACAATAATATTTACAAGCATGCAATAACTTGTGATCGTGTGTGCTTTTGGTTCAAATAAATGTTACCCCTTTCCAAATATACATCACAATATCCTATAAATGAATTATGCAAAAGTGAAGAACTAGTGAAGCTATCTCTTTTGCCTTCTGTTTAATCTACTCAACTTTTGATAATCCTTTTCAATTCTTTACTCTTCTCAAGTGGGGCTAATGTAAAAGAGATAAAAAGGAGAAGGGTAAAATTTTAGACAACCATTTGCTTTCCACAGATAAACAAATCAATGTATCAACGTTTAAACATACACTCACTTGTGATAGAAAAGCTATAAGAATAAGCATGTGCGAAATTCACAAACAATTCAAAGCACTATTCAATGACCAAAATTACGAAGGAATTGTAACCACATTTTAAACCCATGTATCTAGAATATCAATACAATATTTCAAGTAGCACAAGCTTCTCATGAAATACATAATGATGCAACACAAAACCAGATTCCTAAATTAACATCCCACAGAATCAATGTTGAAGTAATTTCTACCACCAAAGAGAATGACAACAAAGGTCAATTGGTTTGACATTTTCCTACTAACAATAGGATATAACAAGAACGAGTATAAGCCTGACTTTGGGCAAGCAAAGTTTAAAAAAAAAATCCTTAACTTAATTCTGTATACGACAACCCAAGTCCCAAACATTATTCAAGATAGTTAGATCCAAATATTCATGCTAATGATGAGGAAATACAGCAAGAGAGAGTGTATACATAAATTAGAACCTAGACCTCAAATTAGCTGAAGATAATAAAAATTTTAACCTAGTCATATCATATCATATGAGGAGCTACATACTTTTTCAGTTTCTACATAAGAATCAGAAGATCACAGCAAGCAAAATTCTAACTCAAACTTCATATTACAGTAGCAACTCATGGTGAGTGAGAATTAGCCTGATCCAAACTCAAATCTTATATCCGTGGTAGAGCAGTGCAACAAGAAGCATTAGCTCAATCAAAATAAAAATGCCAAGTTAAACAAATTCCCAATCCCATTTTCGAGAATCAAAGCATCACATCAATGAACATCACAACACAAACATAAATAGCCCTCCTAATAAAGTGGAATATAAACAAACTAATGAATCATATTTACTTTAGTTATTCTTATACTTATTGAACACAAAAGCTAAAACCAAACTACTGAAATTTATTAGGGCCAGATGCATTTGAATCAGATAAACATTTAACAGATCAAAGATAATAGCATACCATATTAACACTCTAATTCTCCAATAATCACCCTAATGTCTACTACTATAACACATCATTTAAAAGTAGAGCTAGGTTCACACAGGATCTTCTTAACTATAATGGAATACATCATGCCTCATTTCCATTTTCAAGACAAGGTTTCATTCACATAGAAATTTGATTATCATCAACACTGTGTACAACATATTCGGTATGCAAACTAAGTTATATATGTGTAGATGCTAGAGAAGAAATCCTAACAGGAATCATCAATTTTATACCCAAACAGAGATTTAGCCTTCCTTATTTAAACACTAAGTTGAGATTCACAAGGAGAGCATTTAACAAGGGGTTCAATTCACACATTCAGGCCATTAACAGAAAACCATAGAAAAAAAACCAATTAGAACTTCTAACTAAAAAACCTTAACATAAATCTGACTCAGAGGGTGGCACAGAAAGCAAAACACTATGCTACCATACTCAAGCAAGACTAAATCAGGAAGATGAAGCCAACTCATAAACACAAAATTAATCAAAGCAAAAAGTATATAAAACATCTAGTATTACATTTTCAAACATGGAAAAGGGACCATAAGAATGTGAAATGGGTTTACCTTTCGCGGTTGGCAGACCACAATTGAGAATGACCTTCACAATGATTTCTCACACTGAACCACCCCTTTTTGAATCCCAAAATTCCTTCCCCTATTTCTATTTCTCTTATTCTTGTTTTTTCCTCTCTTTCCCAAGCTCTCTTGCTTTTGGATCCATAAAAGTTCTTTCCATTTTTTGTGGCTCTCCATTCTTCCTCCTTTTCTCAAAGCCTCTAGCTAAATCTTTTAACCAAAATTTCAAATCTCACTCTCGGTTCCCCTCATCACTCTATCCTTTGATCTTTTTTCTCATGCTTCTCTTGCTCTCTCGCACTTGATCTCCCTTTCTTTCGGCCTATCTCGCTATTTATGTTCTCTCTAATTCCTTTCTAAAACCTCTCTCCCCCTCGTCCCTTTTTTCAATATTTTCCTTCTTTCAAGCCTGCGTGGTCCCTTCCTTTTTTATCTCCTCCCTTCAAGTTTCCTTGCCTTTTTCTCAAAAGCCCAAGTGCTAGCGGATTCTCAAGAATCTTGTTTGGAGCAAGTCGTATGATGGAACAGGATTCTCAGCGCTAGTCCCCTTGTGCGTGCTCCGCTTATGCCTAATACTCCTCTACGCATGAGAGAAGGAGAAAGGGACCACCGAAAACATGCGGGTAGGGTTTTTCACTTGGGCTTTTTTCACATTTTTTTTATTTGTTCCCTTTTTAATTTAATTTTTTTTGTTTCTTTTTTTATTATTTTTGGTTATTTGGTTTTTTTTGGTGGTTTGGGGTTTTTTCTAATAGTCTTAGGCCAAGGAATTGGACAAAGTGAATGTGGGCTCTATATGTTATATTCTTTTTCTTTTTCTTCTTCTTCTTCTTCTTCTTCTTCTCTTTTTTCTTTTTAATTTTCTTTTTTTGTTTTGTTGTGCTTTTTTGTTCTCTTCTTCTCTTTTTTTTTGGGTATTTTTTTTTATTTTCTCTCTGATTTTCGTATTTCTTGATTCTTAATTGTTAGTTTCTTTTGTTTTTCCCTTATCTCCTTTTTTGTTTTGGCCTTTTAAATTTTTTCTCTTTTTTATTTCTTTACTTTTTTTCTTAATTTTATAATTTTTCTTTTCCTTTTTTATATATTTTATATTATTATTATTATTATTATTATTATTATTATTATTATTAGTAAATATCCAGACAAAATACGATATTCATAGGTATGTTTCTTACTTTGGTTTGTTCTGAGATTAATTTAACTTTAGTATCTAGAAATATTTGGTGGTTAGATTATGATGCTCCTAATCACATAAGGGTTTCTATGTAGGATTATCTAAGTTACCAAAAGCCAACTAATGCTGAAAAACACATTTATGTGAGAGATGGCAAGTCAGTAGATGTAGAAGCAATTGGTCACTTCAAGTTGCTAATGGGAATTTGTCATTATTTGGATTTAGTAGATACTTTTGTTGTACTATCATTTATACGAAATTTGGTTTTTGTTTTTGTATTGGACAAATTAGGATATTTTTGTTCATTTGAAAATAATAAGTTTGTATTATCTATTAATTCAAATATTTTTGGAATTGGTTCTCTAATATTTTAAGATAATTTGTATTCACTTGACACAATTGTATCTTATCAAGAAACCTTGCATGCTTCATCACGTTGTACTTAGTGAAAAATTAATCAAGAAAATTCAAGGTCATTATGGCATAAGTGATTAAGTCACATTTCTAAACCAAGAATTGAACGCTTTGTGTAATGGCATTTTGAATGATATAGATTTTATTGACTTTGACATTTGTATTGCCTGTATCAAAGGAAAGCAAACCAAAGTTAAGCGGATGGGTGCCTATAAAAGTTAAGAAGTCTTAAAATTTATACATACAGATATTTGTGGACTATTTCTTAAGCATGTATGGAATGGTTAACAATACTTTATATCATTCATAGACAACTACTCTAGATATGGGTATCTATATTTGATTCATGAAAAATTAGAAGCCTTGGACATGTTCAAAATCTTTAAAGATAAAGTTGAGAATCAACTTAACAAAAGAATTAAGAGTGTTAAATCTGATTGTGGTAGTGAATACTACGATAGATATGATATTTCAGGTGAACAACATCTAAGACCATTTGCTAGATTCCTAAAGGAATTGGGAATAGTCCTTTAGTACACAATGCCGGGATCACCTAGCATGAACGATGTAGTTAAGAGGTGAAATCAGACTCTTTAAGATATGGTAAGGAGTTTGATATGTCATTCTACCCTACTAGAGTCACTCTGAAGAGAAGCACTTAAGATAACAGCTTATATTTTGAATAGAGTACCAATTAAAGCAACTACTGAAACACCTTATAGGCTTTAAATAAGCTGAAAATCTAATCTTAGGCATTTTCACATTTTAGGATGCCCAGTTGAAGCACGACCTTATAGGCTTTAGGAAAAGAAGTTAGACTCTAAAATAGTTAGTAGTTATTTTATTAGTTATCCTAAACATTCTAGGGGCTATAAGTTTTATAATCCTTACTTAAGATCATATTTAAGACGAGAGTTGCAATGTTTTTGGAGGATGTTGAGTTTAGGAGGAGAAATAGGTTAGAGACATTATTTTTGAAAAAGAATTGGGTACACTTCTTATTATTGCTTTTGACAATATTTAGGTTTCTATACCTGTTGTTGTTCTAGAAGCAAATCCAGAACTTTAACAGGATAATGTTGATCCAACTCCCATTTAAGATGAGATAATTATTTCTATAAAACAAACTCAACAGCCTTAACAATTGATGCCATTGCATAGATCCACTAGAGAAAGGAGATATGCAATTCTAAATGACTTCATTATGTTCCTTCATTAACATAATGAAGATAATGGTATGATCGATGATGATTCAATAAATGTCCATCAAGCCATGCAAAGCCCTAATTCTCAAAAGTGGATTGGAGTAATGGAGAAGTATAAGTCCATGCAAGACAATAAAGTTTGGGAACTTGTCTAATTACAGAAGGTGCGAAGCCCATTAGTTGCAAATAGGTATTTAAAATTCAAACGAGATGCAAATGATAATGTGGAGAGATATAAGGCTCATCTTATGGCAAAAGGCTTTACTCAAAAGGAAGGGATTGACTATAAAGAGACTTTCTTTTTGGTTTCCATGAAAGATTTTTTTAGGACAATTATGGCCTTAGTTGCACATTTTGACCTTGAGTTTCATCAGATAGATGTCAAAATAACGTTTTTCAATAGTGAAATTGATAAAACAATCTATATGGTACAGTCAAAAAACTTTAAGTCTAGAAAATCAAAGAAGATGGTTTGCAAATTAACGAAATCTATTTATGGACTCAAGCAAGCTTCTCGACAGTGGTACCATAAATTTCATCAAGTGATCATCTTATTTGATTTTGGGGTGAACGTTGTTGATAATTATGTGTATCAAAAGTTCAGTGAGAGTAAGTTCATAATCTTGGTTTTATATATAGATGACATACTACTTGTCACTAATGATATGGGCATACTAAATAAAACCAAGAGATTTCTATCAAAAAATTTTGAGATGAAAGATCTTGGTGAAGCCTTCTTTGTATTAAGAATCCAAATATGTCGAGATCATACTTGGGGTATTCTTGGATTATCTAAGAACTATATTGATAAAGTCCTCAAAAAAGTTTAGCATGCAGGATTGCAAATTACGTAATACTTCTATTGCAAAAGGTGACAAGTTTAACCTCAGTCAATGCCCTAAGAATAACCTTGAAATAGAAGAAATGCAAAAGATTCTCTATGCATCAACAATTGGGAGTTTAATGTATGCTCAAGTCTGTACGCGTCCAAATATTGTGTACGTTGTTAGTATGTTAGGTAGATATTTAAATAATCCTGAAATAGATTATTGGAAAGCAACCAAACATGTTATACATTATTTGAAAAGAACAAAGAATAACATGGTTACATATCGTAGATCATATCAGTTGGAGATTATAAGATGTTCTGATTTTGACTATGCTAGATGCCAAGATAGTAGGAGATCCATATCAGACTACATTTTTCTATTGGCTGGTGAACCATTTCTTGGAAAAAGTGTCAAACAGACATTTATAGCTTCTTCTACCATGGAAGTAGAATTTGTAACATGTTATAAGACATCTAACCCTGGAATATGGTTGAGAAACTTTGTCACTAGATTGCACATTCTAAAAAACATGGAAAGACCACTGAAGTTATATTATAATAATAGATAAGCAATTCTGTATTTCAATAACAATAGGAGTTCGTTTAAGTCAAAGTATATAGACATCAAGTTCCTAGTTATGAAAGAAAAAGTGTAGAGTAGATAGATATCCATTAAACATATTGGGACAAAATCCATGATAGCAGATCCACTTATGAAAGGTGTGCCACCCACGATTTTTCATGAGCATACTGTTAGTATAGGTGTTATTATGTATAAAGATACCTCAGTATAGTGGGAATTTATATTTTATGTTTAATGTAAGATATTTGCGCAATAATATATTTATGTGATCAAATGTGACATTATTTAATATTTAGTTATTATATTTCACTCTGTCACATTATGTTAAAGTATTGAGCTCACTAAAGTAAATTAGGACTAGTTGAAAAATGGACATGTAAAGATCACATTACATATAATTTTTCTTGCTACACATCTATGATTGATTGACGTCATTTGATTGTATTTGTATATGTGATCATCATTGGGTTTAGTCATGATAAGTGTGATGAAGATCTCTTTGATTATATATTGATGCAATCAATGAACCAAATTGTTTATACCTTGTCTCATAAGGATAAACACATTTTTGTAAGGTTTACATATATGGCCCAATGGAAGATTGTTGGAATAAAAATCAACATGTGAGACCACATGTGTAAATATTAAAAATGTACGGCCATTTTTTAATTAAGCCTAAATAATGTGATCTAATTTGGAATTAAAGTTTTAAGGTTTAAGGATATAATTGTCATGAAAATTTATGTGTAGAGATCAAAGTGATATTTATAATTTGATGAGGGACCAAATTGTAAATATCACAAATTATGTTTATAAATAGGGGTTATGATTCCTAGATTGAACGTATATTGGAAACGCTCTCATCTTTCCCTTTATAGAGAATATTAGGAAATTTCATACAATGACAATTTGAAAGATCAACCCAGTAGATCTTGTATCACATTTCTAACCATGGATTCATGTATGCTTCTATGTTTAGTCTCTCTTACTCTTTTGAATTGTTATGAGATTGAATTCATGTTTAAGAATTTGGTTGACAGAATTTTGTGGTTACAATATGAATTGGATAGATTTAAAATAACCAATTCCAACAGTGAATTCTATGAAATTGTATTTGATAGAGGGCTAATGTTAAAAATTGTTCAAATCACATTAGGTACAATCATAGAAGTGTGGATTTAGTTCAGTTCAACTTCATTATCTAAAAAATGTTAACCCTAACACATTCTACTATTATCTTCGCTAAAACTTATGTAGCAGCCATGTCGGAATAGTGTGAAATGTTTGTTTATATTAAACATGATACAAAATTATATTTTGAATTATACATTAACACTTAATATTTTATTATATTAAAGTACATATATATACTAATATTTATGCTTCTGTAGCAATAATACACACTACCACTCTTATTGACGCATCAATATAGGAAAATAGTGTGTTGCTTCTTTATTTTCTTCTTTACCTGTCCTCTTTATAATTCCACATCTATCAATTACCCAAATGCATGTCTTTGAAATAGTTTTGTCATAGTATGTATTAAAAAGAAGGTATAACATATGATCTTCACTTTCATCTTTTTTAAGTACCTAGACTTATAAAGCATCGCACCACACACCAAATTTTAGAAAATATAAGCATGACACAACACGACATAGATATATCATATATTAATTCTTTAAATTTTTTATTAGTGATATATACTTCTAGAGAAAAGAAAAAAGTATAATTAGTGTTATTGTATATTCTAAACATCTTACAGTATTATTTTACTTTCTTACTCAAATCTATTTAATCAAAATTCGTAATCTTTATTATTAAAATTATTCATGTATATCAAGAAATACTCCTTCTGATCCAAAATATAAGTTACTTTTAACAGATTCACGCTTCTTAAGAAAAATTAGTTATGTTATTAAACTTTTCAAATATTACCATGTCTTTCTAGTCTTATCTTTGTAATCAATACAACTGTTGCCATTAAATAAATAGTATTATGGAAAAAAAGTAATAATTATTGCCAAGTGACTTACCTTTTGGACTAAAATTTTTTTTAAGTGACTTACATTTTGGATCGAATGGAGTATCTAACAAAAACTTTAAATATCTTATCAAAATGGATTCTATAATCCTTTTATTGTTTTTTGTTGTTGTTGTCTTTTTCCTTATTTTTAGGATCATCTAGGCTTGAACCATGTTTGGCTCAAGTTCAAACCATATTTGGTGTGTCTTAAGCATGTATGGTTTGGTATGAGGTTTTGGTGTGATGTAAATGTATTTTTTTTATATAATTGTAATATTTATTATGTTTTTATTATTATATTTATTATTATTTAATAATATTTATCTCTTTTTAAATTCAAATTAAAGTAAGAATATACAAATCTTTTCTTATATACAAAATTGTCTTTTTTTTTTTAATATTTCCCATTCAGAAAATCAAATGGTTTGAGCCAAAAAAGATATATATATATTACCATAACATGTTTGTACATTTGTAAGATGTGTGTCACCAGTGTATCGTGGCAATACGAGTGTCAGACGTGGAACTTGCCAACAAGTAAGTGTTTTGTGTTATATAGGAATTTAGATCTAATAAAAGTCTTATTAAGTTTTTTTTAATATTTAAGTTTCAAATGGTTAATATGAATATAAAAAATGAAATTAGGAGGTCAAAAAATTATAACAATGAGTATAAATTATATTTAAAAAAGTTTGACTATATTTTTGCTTACAGTTATAATTTTTAACCTTTGAATTACATTTTTTTATATTTAAACTTAAAATTTAATATCTAATTCTTAGAAAAAAAAAAGGCTTAAAAGAGCCTTAACTAAATCTATTTTAATCATACTTTAGTCACCATATGATTGGAATGGATCTAAATCCTTCATATAATCTACAACCCCATATAAAAATCTAAAAGTTTACATGAATATACTACTTTTCTTCTCTCTTTTTTTAAAAAAGGAAATTCCCCTTTTCCCTTTAGAATTTAACGTTCAAGTTTAGTGTGCCTACGCATTGAATCCCAAACACTTGTGGGCTTCCATATGTTATAAATTGGGAGCTCTTCTTCAATCAAAAGCTGAGATTCATGGTTTAAATTAAGTTTGAACTTCTAGATTTTATACACAGAGAGAAGAATAGCAACAGTTGATTTTCATAAACTCACTCAGTTTTAGAGGATTGCATCCTCTGCTATGAGATAGGGGCATAATATCATTTGTTATGCTCCAAATAAAATAGTCGTCCCATTTTATTTTATTTTATTTCATCTTTCTAAATGTCATTTTGTGACAGCACGATGTCACAACAAAGGTTTTTTTTTTTTTTTTTTTTTTATATTTCTAACTCCAATTTGAGAGTTTAAAATTTATCATTAGAGATGAACGCTGCCTTGCAACATCAAAAGAACTCAGCTTAAGATTTCTTGTAAATTATTCAAAATTCTCAACACTGTATTAAACCTTAAGGCTTGCAACGTTCAATCAACTTCGTCTCCATGGTATTTGTCTATAGAGTGATTGAAGTATTTGATTTGAGTTCAAATTCTAGTAAGAGCCACATATTAATTGGGGAGAAAAAGCTTGCAATGCATGCCTAATGTAAAATTGTTTAGATATTTATTATCATTTTTTTTAATAAAAGCATAACATGTGGAGTTGTAAAACAATATTTACATACTAGTTTTTATAGGTAAACTTGATTAAAAAAAATCTAAATCTAAAAAAGTGTACCTAAGAGTTGTCCTACTTTGACAACTCAATTAGATGATGTCTTCACCCAGTAACAAAATACAAAATTCACTCAAATATTTATTATAATTTTTTTAAAATTTAATTATGATGTGTAGGAGACTTTTTTTCTTATAAGAATAAGTGATTAATTGTTGAGTATTACAAAAAAAGAAAGTGTTCATATATTATATTTTTCTTTAAAAAATTGATATAAAAAATATTAGAAAAATGTATGCAGTCTTAGTCCAATAACCAATAACATAAAAAAGGTCAAATTTGAAGTCCAAGATTTCATATTTCCAAGAAGTTGGGCCATTGGGCTGGAGATGGAGATGAAAATTCAGTAAGTTGAAAAGCCATTATGATACCAAATACATCTATAAGCTGGGCCTTAACTCTGTGTGCAGTTGGAGTGGGAATTGTTACTTCACTCCAGTGAGCTTTTATGGTTTTTCCAACAACTCTTCGTTGACAGAATTCTCTCCATCAACTTCCCAACAAGCATGCTCTTCCTTGACCTTCATCTCTGTCCAAGAATCTTCGTCACTCAAATCCAGATACAAACCATGTGGCACTTTTTTACAGGTAAATCCTTCGAATGAATCCGTTTTGACGCCACTCCCTCACTCCCCTCAAAAAAATCTCTCGAGACTTGAAAGTTCTTCTCTCTATCATTAAACTGTTACATGAAGCTAGTCTACTTCACATGCCTCCTCTTCGACATTTCCTCAATCGTGAAAACTGCCCCTTGCTCCACTTCGTCTAAACCAACCAGGTTTCTATTTCTAGCTCTCTTACTCTCTAGCCTTCGTCCCATCACATGAAAAGTCAAATCCCCATCCTTGGTGCACCACCACAAAACCTCTTGCTAATGCTACCCCATCTTTGAATTACCACAGGCCCTCGAGCCTTGTATTGTAAGCAGCCCAAAAAATCCCCTCTTCTCCTGACCTCTTGTTTGCAATGCCAAGGCTCTTCCCCAAACCCTTAAAAATAACCACTCATTTTCAACCAATCTTATATTGTATAATATTGCAATATTACATAATATGTGATATGTCAAAAAATTGAAAGAGAATAGAGGAGTGTGATCAGAGGAAGAAAGAATTGAATTATCTTGCATAATAGTTCATTTATTTATAATCACGTGTAAATATTGTATTTTGTCCTAATAAGCTTTAAAAATAATAATAAATTCAAATAAAAATAAATAAAAAAATAAAATTTAAAAAGGTAATCAAAAGAAAAGGAAAAAAGAAATAAAAGGAGAGTTCAAAAACAAGAAAAATAAAAAAAAATCAAAAACCAAAAAAAAAAAGATAAAAAATCAAGAGCTCAAGTTACTTGTTCTCCCAGCCCATTTCCTTTAGTCCAATTATCCCAAACCCATCAACCCAGTGCCCAACCAAAAAAAAAAGTTTGAAGAGCGTCAAAACACAGGAAACCCTGTATTTTGACCCAGCTTTCCTTTTCATGTTTTTGGTCTCCGCTGTCAGCAGAAATCAGGATGGGAGGCACAGAACGGAAGGCGATAGATCAATGTTTCAGAGTATTCGATAAAGCGAGAAGCAGGTTGATGGGTTCGAGGAGTTGACCTTCCTTCACGTTCTTTTCACTGTCAGAGGCAGAGGAGGCTTGAGGAAGAAGGGGAAGGGAAGGACGAGGGGGATAAAGAGAAGAAATGGAGAAGAGGGAAGAGCCGATGAGGAGAGCGATTTGGGGGTGGGTCTCTTCTGAATTGGTTTCGGGTTAGAGAAGCCGGGAGAGATTCAGCGAGACTGAGAGGGAGAGCCTTACTCTGAGAGGCTTTTCGGAGAGATTCAACGAGAAAATACAGGGACGAGAGAGAGAGAGGATACGGGGAAGAGAGAATTGGAGAGAACAGAGAGAAGAAATTGCAGACGGGAGACAAAAAAAAGCTTTTGAGTGAATTTCGGGCTGCAGACGCTGAGAGAGGGGGGTCGCGCGAGATAGAGAGACCGAGAGGGAATAGAGATTCACCGTGAGAGTGGAGAAGGGATGAGGAGAAGAAAACGAAGGAAGAGACCGAGAGAGAGGAGAAGAGTAAATTGAGAAAAACGATGAATGAGAGATTCAGTAGTAGGGATCGATAGAAGGAGAATCCGACAAAGGAGCCTAAGATTTTGAGATTCACGCTGCAGAATTCGGTCAAAAGCTTCACTCGAGGTAATGTACGCTGTATAAATGTTTGCTTTGATCAGTAACAATTTAGGAGAAGCCAGGCAGGTTGGTTCGAAGTATTAAAGGTTCTGTATGGAAGTTGCTGGGGATTTGAGCTAATATGTTCAAAACTGAATTAATGTTTATGTTTGAAAGCTATGTCTCTGATATGAATTTGATCCCTATCTCTGTTTATGATCTTGTTTGCTGCATTACGCCATTAGTAAGGAAATTTCAATCCCATACGCTTTACTGATGTGTTCTTTGGGAGTTCTGTCTCTAGCATAAAAATTTGAGCTTGAACTTCCATGAATGAGTCTCGGATATCTTACTCTGTTGTTTGCCTACTGAGGTCTTGATTGGTTCATTGGAAAGTTGGCTAAGATTACTTGATTTGTTGATTTGTATCTTGTCAGCCCTGTTCTTTGCTTGTTAAGTCCCTTTTTGTTGATTATAAATTGATCTCATTTTGGCTTACATAATAGCTGAGGCCTGTACACGAATTTGATTAGATTTTCATGTGGCAGCTTTGGTTCCATTTCGCGTTTATATTAGTTGGTTTTTTTTATTTTTTGAACTGGTGTGCTGCCCCTGTTGGAGAGTTCTGGCATATTACTGAGAATGGTGGTTGCTACCTTTTCAGCCTCATCTTTTGATGGCAATTTCACTGAGAAATCTTGTTGAGTATGATGTTTGCTGTCCTATTGTTTTAATGTGCTTTTATCCTGTTTTTCTAGTCTCATCTTGTGCTAAAAGTTTGTAGGTGCTCCTTTGGGTGAATAGAAATTTAGTCCCTTTTTTTCTACATTGATAACCATGCACACACCTCCAAATTAAACAAGACCCTTCTGATTTCGGATCTCATTGGCCTCTAAATGAGCTTCATTTGTGCTCAATGGCTTTTAGGACTCCCCTATTAACTTGTTGATTGGCTCAAGCATAGAGGTATTTGTTGCTTAATCAGTTGTGAAAAATAATTTATAGAAACTAATATGCTATGTGTGAGGTCTGCAAATTGGCGAAGTAAGGAGAGAGTAGCTGTACATAGGGATTACATAAAGGCAAGACAAGATGCTTCGTTTGTTTTATTTTCCTTCTTTTCTTCTTAATTCGGCACCTTTGTGTAAAATGTAACATGTGATTAGAATATTGTGACCCTTGACTGTGCACAAAACACACTATCGCAGATTGTTGCGTGTTTGAAAATTCTTTTTATTTCTTTTATTCTTACTTTATTATTATTATTATTATATAGAGTAGCCGCATGAGATTCTCTTTCCTTTCAAGCATACAGTGATTATTTGTTGGGTTTTGTAATCACCTTTTTATTAATTTTTTCCTTTTCTAGGTTCGCATGGCCCCTTCTATCAATCAAATGAGTTCAAAGAAAAAAAAATAATAATAAATGAAAAAAAAAACAAACACAAAGCACAAAAGTAAATAAAAAATTTTATTTGAAAATAAAAGTTGAATGACTCTCTTTTCTTTGAAAATTTTCAAAATCCAGAAATTATTACTTCAAAAAAGTTGTGAAAATTATTTTGCTTTAAAATCTTAAAGGTTAAAAAACAAAGAAGGTCAAAATATCCTACTTCACAAGCCCAAAAACCAAAAATTTAAAATTTAAAAATAAAATAATAAATAAATAAATAAATAAAACTATGGAGTTTCATTTCTCAAAACGAATGTCATTATAAAAAGTTTCAATCATAACAAATAATAAATCAAAAAAATCAACCGTAAAATCACACAAACATCATAGAAAGCTAATCAAAAAATCAGAAAGTAATAAAAATTAAAAAATGAAAAATAAAAATAAAAATAAGAATAAAATTGAAGAAATAGAAATAAAAAAAGGTCATAAAAAACTGAGAATTAAAAACAAAAAAAATAAAAAAATCAAATAAAAAATAAGAAAAAATCAAAAGTCTGTTGAACAAAGAAAAAATCATAAAAAAATTAAAATTAAAATTAAAAAATAAATAAATAATCAGAAAAATTATAAAAAGTCTCAAAAATCAAAAATAAAATTCAAAGTCCAAAATCCAAGAATAAAAAAAATTAAAAAAATTAAACCATATAAAAAATATAAAAAAATAAATCAGTAAAAGAGAAAAATCATTTTTAGTGTCATTTCTAAAAAAAGAAGAGATAAAAAATTAAAAAAAATCATAAAAGTCTTTTAAAAAATAAAAAATAAAGAAGAAAAAGAGAAAAAAGTAAAGAAGTGAAATTAATTTGATTTTTTACAAATTAAAATATACAATCTAACTTCAAAGTTGTTTTGTTTGTGAAAGTCTAAAAATGATTTCCTTTCCTCTCTCTCTTCACAAAAAAAAAAGAAATTTTAAAAAAGAAAAAACCAACCAACTAACGTTTTATGTTTGTTCAAACTGCGTGAATTTTGATCCTTTTTATATGGTACATAAGCTTTAGGCTTTTATTTTAGGTCAAATCCACTTTTGTAAATAACCATTTTCTTTTTATTTCTTTTTCTTAATTTTATTTCTTTTATTTTATTTACTTTTGCATATGATTGCTAGGGGAATTAAAATAGCATGAAGACCATATTAATTTTATACAATTAACTTAGGGTAAACATTCTTAGTAATGGGTGTAGTAGGATGCCTAACACATTTCCCATTCACAATTGACTCTTGAATCCACTTTTTGGTTCACAAACTATTTCTCTTATAAAAGGTTTTTCCAAAATTTTGCTTTTTAAAAATTAAAATTTTGGTGGTTACTCTATTTGATTTGATTTTCATTTTCAAAAATCGAATTTTGAAAAAAAACTTTGGCACCATGCGGTCATATTACAAGTGTGACGTCATGAATAGTGCTATATATAAGCAATCACTAACAACATACCAACTGATTTTACTTATGAAAAGCTTGACTACATACGACAACTTTGCTTAACCAACTTCGTTACACCTAGAACAACATAATCACTCCTCTAACATTCCCCTTAAGCTTAGGTGAAGTGATATGTCATTACATTACACACTAAGTTTTATTTCTTAGGTAATTAAATCTGGTGCTAGGGAGAGGTTTTGTAAATATATCCACAATTTGGTTTAAGAAAAAGTATTATGGCAAATTGTTATTTGTTTCTTCAAAAGGTCAAGCTTCATATGCTTTCTATTGTTGTGAAGAATTGTATTATGTCACTACGTGCTCATGTTATCATAATATATTGTATGGATTGCGTTGGATACTTCATCTTTCAAATCTTGCAACAAAGTTTTATCCAAGTGATTTCACCCACTATGCTAGCCAGGGCTTCTATATTCCACTTATTGTACTTACTATTTTGTTTCTTGAAGGCCTATGAAATAAAAGTATCACCAAAGTAAATACAAGAGCTTGACATGGACCTCCTATCATCTAAATCACTCCCCTTGTTAGCATCACAAAAGTCTGATCATGAGAAATTATTGGATTTGGTCAAGATCAAGCCATAGGATAATGTGCCATTGAGGTACCGCAAAATCCCTTTAATTGTTTTTCATTGTTTTTCTAATGGTTGCTGCATAAATGAACAAAGTTGTCCAGACTATGAGTTCTCTGGCATATTGCAGAGCCCCTAATATTGGTTTGTAAAGTATTGGTTTGTAAAGTTGAGGATTTTATATTTGATTACATCCTTGCTTGGATATCTTTAATCCAGAGGTCATAGGAGTGATTAATCCTTTTGTTTGCTTCATTTTTTGCCTTGATTAATAGATCTGTAATGTACCCTTTTTTTTAGACAAAGTATTTTGCTATTTTGAAGTTGTTTTATTTCTTTTCCCAAAAAATAACTCAATAAGACTAAATCTTTCAATGCAAACTCTTTATTTAGTTTTGTATTTCAGGGATTGTATGTATTGCACTAAACTTCTAGTGATTAAGATGCCATCCACATATACCACAAGGCAGGCATAGTGTTGTGGAGTTAACTTAATGAATAGGGAAGGATCATACTTGTTGGAAAGAAACCCATATTTGTGTAGTATGGCTGCCAACTTTTCGAACCAAGCTCATAAAGCTTGTTTAAGTTTATAGAGAGCTTTATTATGCTTACATACTACATTTCTATTATGTTTCCAAAACCTTGAGACTATTGCAAACAAGCTTCCTTTTGTAACCTTCCATTGAGGAAATCATATTTTTTGCATCTAGTTGAAAGGCAATTCATTACTGAGCCAATGCCAAATTTAGGATAGTTTTGATTGTTGCAGATTTAATCATCAGTGAAAAAGTTTCATTAAATTCAGTTCCTTATTGTTGATAAAACCATTATACAACCAACCTTATTTTGTACTTGTTGACTGTGCCATATAAGTTTTCTTTTATTTTGAAAACCCATTTGTAGCCTATGGCATTTCTATTGTAAAGCAGTGACATTAAAGTCAAGGTTTAGTTTTTGAGAAGAGCTTAACACTCCTTTTCCACGGTTTGTTTTCATTTTAGGTCTTGAAAATCATTTTAAACTGTATCTGGAATTGTTCTTGTCATGTATATTTTAATCTTGAATATTCCTACCTTAAATCTAGTTGTCATTGGATGAGTTACTTAAGTTATAGACTTTGATTGGCCTATTTCATTTGAAACTGATAATCGTTCTGTCATTTTTAGGTGATCTATTGTTGGCAGTCACTGCATCATTGCTTCTGTCAATTATTGGGAAGCAAGGCTTATGTGAACTTTATGTTGAATTTTCAAATCTTTCCTTACTGTTACCTGAAATGGATTGAGATATAGTATAGTGAATAGTATGGTCAGGTAAAAGCATATCAATAAATTGAGTACTAAAATTAATCAATTGTGGTGAATATGAATGTTAATGTGTTGCTTGGCATGTGGACTAGTTATTTGCAAGGGTTTTTTATTTGTAAGGAAAGTGTGACTCGGTGAGTAGAATATCTCTTGAGGTGTAAAGTTTGCCAATGGGAGATAGGCATTTGTAGTTTTTATGGTTTAAGTTGTATCCTAAAGAAGTGCATTCAATGGACATGTAAGCAAGTTTGTGGTTATTATAAGATCCTAGTAAAGAGTAACATGCACTGCCAAAGATTTTTAGGAAGTATTGATAAATCCCGAATTATATTGATTTTATCTATATTTTATAGGACTTATCAATGTTTTTTTAAAAGTGTTTTAAGCTTTTTTTGGCCAATTATAACATTCATTCGCATTTGTGATTTATTTGGTACAATTAAGAGCTTATTGGTAGAAAACCCCAATTTTAGGACTAAATTATTATTATTATTTAATTAATTGGCTTTTATTTAAGTTTTCAAGTAATTATGTTCATTAGTGGTAATATGGATAATTGTGAAGCCAAAGTTGTAATTTGTAAATAGCTTAGTTTAATTAGGAGTTTAAATGTTTAATTTCTTATGTTAGGTTTAATTATTTCTTTTTAGGGCCAAGGATGTACTTAAAGATTTGAGTTTAAGGAATTAAGATTTGAGAATCCTAGAGACTAGAATGCAAGAAGAAATATTTAAAGGCTAGCACATTACTTGTCACAATGTAAATTAATTAGGTCATGATGAGCAAAAGCATGTTGTATGAAATTACCAGTCATTGCTTGTTGAGATGAGATTTTATGTTGGTCGTGATGAATATTATTTATGTGATTTTTATAAATTCATCCCTTAAGTGCAAATCAAGGGACCCTTTAGCATTTTCTCAATTTTTTCTTTGGATTTTCTTTCTATTTTTAGTATTCTTACTCTTGCATTAAAGTTTAAAAGTCTTACAACACATTTGGTATGGCAAAATCAGAGGGAAGCCATGGGAGAGGGAGACAAAATCTGATTAAGTGGTTGTTTGGTACACATGAATTAGATTGCTAAGGCTTCAAACATTCTGTGATTTATGGCAATCTTAATTCCATCCTGAGTTGCTCAAATTTTTTTCTTAAGACAACATATTTGACCATCTCACCTTCAATTTATTACCACCACTTTGTTTTTTTGTTTGAAACACGCACACAAAGCAAAGCTTTCATAGTCTTCCATCTAAGGCTTCATCCTTTAGCACACCTTGCAACTATAGCCGCCATTGTCTCCTTGCATCTTCTTCCATTGATAACCATCAAGTTAGCCATTGTCAACATGAGAACGGTGAAGGAGATAGAAAACAAGTGGCAAGTTTTCTGCACTTGTTTGATTTGCTTTTATCTTTATCTCTTATTCCAAGCAAAACTTCTTTTATTCTACTCTTCTTCATGTACATGAGGTCTGGTTAGCAAATATAGTCCTCTTTCACTTGTAATTGTTGGTCACCTGCTGTATTCCATAATAGCTTAGTAGATCACTCTTCGTTCATCATTAGGTGTTTGAAGTAGTTGAATAAGTCTTTAAGCTGATTGTCTGCCATTATCTTGACACAAAAGGTGGATAATTGCTCATGCTTCATGATTATACATATATGCAACATAATGATTTTTGGGAAGAAATCCTTCTTAATATATGAAAATAAAATATATTTTATGAAAACAATATATTTTACTATGACTTTATCTATTTGGATATATATATATATATGAGCATACTTATATATATCTGAAAGTTGATAACAATGTTAAGTAGATAAGATATTGGTGTATCTTGACTATTTAAGAGTTGCTTATATTTCATGTTGCACTAGGCCACAAAATTTTGGGAATTAAGTTGAAGTTGAAACAATGTTTAAGTTGCTTCTGCTTTCAATATTTTTTGAAGAATAACTTCTAGTGTAAATTTGAGTTAGTTGTACATGATTTAGTTTTGGAGAACATTGCTTTAAGGTAAAATGTGATCTTTAAATTGTCTCTTGGGCAATCTATTTGAACTGTCTTTCCTTCACAAAACTACTTTGATTGGGAGTAGTTAATGAGCTCATGATATCTTTTAGTCTATTAACAAGGATCTTCAAGATATTAAATATTACATTATACAAGCATGTAAGATGGAATTGCTTCACATGTAAGATAAATTAATTAATCATATGAATTTGTAACACCATAATAATATTAAGTAGAAACTTAACTACGTTTGCCAAAATGGAATTAATACCTTAGGTTCTCACACAATACCTTGAACTAAGTCATTCTCTCCAACCTCCTCAAAAAAGGCAGTTTTATTTGATGGGAGCAAGTCAGAGATTATATTTTTTTCAATATTAATATGAATTGGATAAGAGACTTAACCATTTTATTACTATAATCCTAAAATATTACCCATCATAGGCTCTATAAGATAAAGGCCTATATTGTACTGCCTAACCACCTCAACCAATAAAGGTGTGCAACTTACAAAATTGATCCCTAATATAATTGGGTCCATTATCATTATCCAATGTGTATCATATAAATAACAACCTATTTTTATTAAAACACGAGATTATAATTAATAAAAGCCTATAAAATTCTTATGTTGTCCAACTTGGGCAACATTAGTCATGGTTTTCAAATTTTAAAATTTTTATAAAACAACTCTTTGGTTAAATAGACAAACAAATAATACATGGCCATGATTTTTTAAAAGAATTATGATCTATAGACAATACCTTTAATTGACTTGGTCCAATGATATCAATTAAAGTTGAATCATGGTAGCCATTGTATTCTTTATTTGATACAAGACCTATCTATGGTCATTAACATTGCCAACATTATCAATGTAAATTATGATATGGTAGTGTAGTAGAAAATATAGCATTAAGTTGTGATCTACAAGCATGCTATCTTCATGATCAGTCCACCAATTTCCCTTTAACATATTTGAACCAAGAGAAATTCATTGTTGTCATTCATCTTCAACGAGATGCTTATGTTTAATATAACTTAAAACATCTTAAAACTTGGCACCCAATTTTAAAGTTTGTAGAATTTTCCTTTAAAACATGCTTTGAAGTAAATATGTTAAACAAAATTCTTTATGCTAAATTGCCTCATACTTCTAATATGGTACCCACTTTAAAACAACAAGAACATGTTCAAAACTAATAATGAGTTTTAGACATCACAGGAGATTTTATCTCAAACAATGTTCCGACACTTAAATCATAATTTATATATTTACTTTAAATGCACAATAAACATGGATTCAAAATCAATCATATGTGCCATTAATAACAGTTAGTAATCACGTGAGATCCACACATGTTTATAGCCCTTCTATTTGGATTAGTCTTGTTACTTCTAGATAAGTCATATTTATTTAATATTTTATTTTATTTATATTTGATTTGTATTAGTTTGTTAGGATAACATTTTTTTCATTAGTTTTAGACCTAATTTCTTAGGATTATAATCTGATCTGTGTAGCTCAGTGTTTATTTAAATTTAAAGCTTACAATGAATAAAAATATAGTTTAGAGATTTTCCACCCTTTGGCTTTATTGCATTCAAAATTTACATGGTATTAGAGCATAATCTAATAAAAAAAATGATATACCTTAGGTATGGCCTGGATATTGAGGTCCTTGAAAATAAAACCTCCACATTTGGTAACTCATTTACTTCAATTGTAGTGCACACCCAACCAGTCCTTACTTTTCATCAGTGAGCCCACTCTCATCCTTGTCACACCTTTTGTGTGAATGGCTACAATTACCTTCGATGGTCATCAAGCATGATGTTGTTTGTTTGAGGAAAGGGGAAGGTGAACTATCTCATAGGTGCAGTAACTACACCTGACCTTGATGATCACAAATATGCTATATAGGATGCCAAAAAAAGTGTGGTGTAGTCGTGGCCGATCAACTCAATGACGAATGAAATTGGAGAAAATTTCATGATGTATAAGATAGCACATGATGTGTGGAGAGTGACTAAGGCTTCCTACTCTTCTATTAAAAATAAGGTAGTATTATTTGACATTGAGTGCTTCCTTCATGATTGCATGTAAAGAACTTTAAATGTAACCCCATATTATAATTTGCCCGTAAGACATTGGCAATAGTTAGACTTCTATGAGACCTCTTTAATGGTCTTATGTAGTTGATGTCCAACTCTATAACACACTTAAGGAAGAAAAGAGGGTGTACAAGTTCCTGATTAGCCTAAACCCCACTTTTAAAGAAATCAGAAATAGAATTATGAGCATAAATCCACTACTCAATCTTGAAGAAGCATTTTTTGAAGTAAAATGGGAGGAAAGTAGGAAAATGCTTACCACCAGTACCATTGCTATTCTTAAGCCATCAGCATTAGCAACAAGAGGAACTCGGTCCCAGTCTAATGATTGTAAACTGAAAAAATATGAGAGACTCGTTTATGATCATTGTCACAAGGTGGGATATTAAAAAAAATGTGTTGGAAGCTTTATAATAAACCAGCATATATGAGAACGAAGAGTAAGCATGAGAACAGTGGATATATGGTGAATATAGAGGAAAGGTACAACCTTCCTTTTTTCACATGACAATTGGAGTTGCTTTATAAAATAATTGGTAAACAACTTTTGATTTCTCTTAAAAAAGATGTGAGTGTCGACTTAGTTGCCCACATAGGTAATTCTTCCATTGCTTTAAACTCTAGAGTTCAAGAAAATAATACATGGGCGGTGGACTCTGGACTCACAAATCATATAATAGGTGCTTATTCTTGTTTTGAGAAATTTAGTGATTGCAATAATGATATATTTATGACATTGGCTGATGGAACACTCTCAAGGCATTTGGCATTGGTACAATAAAAGTAGACAAGAATCTAATTTTGGAGAATGTTTTCTTAGTGTCTAAGCTAAGTTGCAATTTATTATCAATAAGTAAACTAACAAGAGATATTAATTGTGAGGATAAATTCACCATTGATGGTTGTAAATTTTAGAACTTAGAGTTAGGGGTGATGATTGGCAATACTTAGGAATGTGCTTGCCTTTAACTCATCAAGAGAGTCGACAACTTCAATAAAGTGGCTTTGTTCACATTTAGTGATTTGAAATTGTGGCATTATAAGATCAGGTATCCCAATCTAAAATATATGAGAAAATTGTATCCTCAATTACTTAATAAAAATTCTATCTATTTTAGTTGTAAAATATGTCAACTATCCAAACATGCCATGTTTTCATATCCTATACTAAGCCATATCTTTACACAACTTTTTCCTTGATTCATGGTGATGTATAAGGATCTTTAAGAGTAAAAAAGTGTCATAGATACAGAGTGGTTTGTCATCTTTATAGATGATCACTCTAGAATCACTTAGATCTACCTAATGAAAGAAAAAATTGAGGTCTCTCAAATATTTAAAGGTTTTTATGCCTTATTTCAAAATCAATTCCAAATAACAATTAAAATCCTTAAACCTAATAATGGAACCAAATATTTTAATATTATCCTATGAGATTTTCTTAAAGAAAAAGGAGTTATACATCAAAGCACTTATATAAATACACTTTAACAAAATAGAGTCTTTCAAAGGAAGAAAAAAAAAAGACACTTGAAGTTACAAGACTTTTATTAATTGCTTCAAATGTCCTTAAAACTTTTTGTGGGGAGATTATACTTACAACCACATACCTTATCAACTGAATGCTTTCAAGATATTGAAATTTTAAACCCCTTGTGAAAAACTCTAGCAGGCTTTTCTTATGACGTCATTCACTATTTCTACCTTATCTAAAATGATATTTAAGTGCACCTCATTTGTCCATTTATATCAAAGTGGAAAACTTGATCCCTAATTCATTTAATGCATTTTTGTGGGGTACTCACATAATAAGAAAAGGTACAAGTGTTATTCACCAATCATAAATAAATTTTATGTCACCATAGATGTCACCTTTTTTGAAACTCTACCTTGTTTTCCTAAAACACCTATTCAAGGGGAGAGTGAGGATCAATGAGGTTTCAACATCTGTGGATAACAACCTTATTCCATTGAAACTATTGTTATTTCACTGAAACCTAAACTTGATCCTCCTAATCGTAATCATACTCCCATCTAACTTATAACTAAGGATAATTGATAATGAAAAAAATGTGGGAAAATAGCCAAAAAAGAAAAAAGACTTACAGGTGTATACAAAGAGAAGGAAGTTATTTGGGACAAGCATAGCTCCTATGATGCAAGATACATAGCCTACTCTTAGTCTAGATACTCATAATGGTGATTTAGATGTACTAGTAGCTCTTAAAAGAGGGTAAAATCTTCTACAAAGCATCCCATTAGAAAATTTCTTTCCTATGATAAACTTTGAATTATTATAGGGCATTTATTTCTAATCTCTTCCATGAGAAAATTCCTCAAAATATTTATTATGCCTTAAATTAAGCTGAGTGGAGAGTTTCCATTCAAGACGAAGTCATAACTTTAGAGAAAAATGGAATGTGAGAAATAGTTAACTTACCTTAAGGGAAGAAGCCTGTAAGATGTAAGTGGATATTCACTATAAAGTATAGCCTTGATGAAAAGTATAAATTGGCACAAAATTACGTTAGTAATCGAAGGTTTTACCCAAACATATAGAATTGACTAGAAAGAGACTTTTGCTCCTATTGCTAAATTTAATACTATAAAAGTTCTCTTGTATATTGTTGCTAACTTTGATTGGCCACTTTATCAGTTTGATGTAAAAAATACATTCCTAAATAGTGACTAGAAGAAAAGGTTTATATGGAGATTCCTTTTGGGATTGAAGTTGAAAATGGGAAGAATAAGGTAGCTAAACTTCATAGAACACTATATGGTATGAAAAAAATACCAAAAGTGTGGTTTGTTAGCTTTACGAAAGTGATTAAGGGGTATGGGTATAATCAAGGACAAGCTAATTACACTTTCTTTACAAAATTTTCATTTGATAGAAAAGTAGCCATTTTAACATTGTACATTGCTGATATAGTTGTTACAAGTGACTTTGAGGAGGAAATCAAATAGTTGACATTTGCTTCAGCTAAGGAATTCAAAATTAAAATTCTTGGCAATTTGAAGTATTTTTTTGGACATGTAGGTTACAAGAGCAAAAAGTGGTATATGGTGGTTTCTTAGAGGAAGTACACCTTAGACTTGTTAGAGGAGGCAAGTATGCTTAGGTGTAAATTTGCTAAAACATTCATGGAAACTACTTTAGGGTTCAAGGAAGAGAGTACTCTAATTGACTTAGAAAGGTACCAAAGATTGGTTGGAAAACTCATATCTCTCTCACATTCATGCCTTGACATTTGCTTTCTTATTAATATGGTTAGTTAATTCATGAACAAGCCCATAGAAGAACATATGAAAGTTATTTACAAGATCCTAAGATACTTGAAGATGACACTTGGCAATGACTAATATTCATTCAGCATCAATATGCTCAACTGATATATCTTCATTTTGCATGAAATCTTTATTTGTTAGGTACTTCAACTCTAGGTGTTTTAGCCTACTAAATGTTTTATTATCTTTGTAAAAAAAATACTACAACTCTATTATCATAATAAATTATGAAAAGTCTAGAGATAGAATCAACAACTTAAAAGACACTTTTTAATTACTTTAAGCAAAAACATACTAGCTTTATTATTGGTAAATAAATAAAATTCCCACTATCTAAGTAATGTTGGGTAAATTAATTAATTATATGAATTCAAAATAACATAATAATATTAAGCATGAGCATAGCTATACTTACCATGATGTGATTGATACCTTGGGTGCTCATGAAACACCTTAAATTAAGTCCTTCTCTCTAACTTCTTCACAAAAAGTGACTATTTGATGGTATGTTCTCTCAATTTGGCCGTTTTGTTGTTGTAACCCTAAAAGTCTCCCCATCATTGGCCTAATAGAGTAAAGTTCTATACTGTACCATTTAACCACATCAACTAACCAACGTATGCAATATACAAAATTGATTACTAATATAATTATACCAATTATTACTGTCCAATGTAGATCACATAAATAATAGCTTGTTTTTATTAGAATACAAAAATAGAATTAATGAAAACTCGTAATTCCGTAAAATTCTTACGCACATCCTTATAATTATCTATTTTCTTAATCATAACAATCATTATTTTGTGAATCTCTTCTATTTTATTTGGGATCATGAAAAATATCTCTAATCATTTACTCAACTGTGTCTTTGGTGTTGTCTATGAAAGAATACGGCATATAGGTCATCCAGTATTGGCGCCTTAAATGCTTGAATGCTAAAACAGAACCAGCTTCTCTTAAGTTGAAAAATGTTGAAGTGCCTCTGAAGTTGCGACAAAGCAAGCATTATCGTAGCAGCCTTGATTTACCATTAAACAAAAAATTCACAAATTTGTGTTGTGGCAACTTCAGAGACATTTCATGATTTTCAACTTCAGATGATCTATTCTCTGCTAAAATTAGCCTCTTCAATCTCCGACATTAACATTGGTCTTCCTATGCTTCCGAGCACCTCATCGTTCAAACTAGGAAAAGCTTGTCAAACAAGGTTGAATTTGCAACTCCTGCTGCCGCATCTCTTAAAAGCCCCCATACAGATTGATTGAAACAACTATGCTCGAAGATTTTTGTTTTATTGAGCTCAAAGGTGACACTAGAAGAGTATAAGCTATCGTACTTTTTGCTAGTGAAACTTGACATGAACAGACCTTCATAGGATATGGACTAGCAGCCATCCAACATATCATTGGCCACTTTTGTGACACAGCTTTGACAAGTGATGGGAGTGATGTCCCCATGGCGAAGAAATTATCCACTGATAGAGTTTGGGGTTCCCCAACCCGCAACTATTGTACTGTAAAAACCATTGTCTTTTGTTGGCATTAACTGGAGATAAGAGAGGAAAGGAGGGCTTTCAAATTGGCTACATGTTTGCCGTTAGGTTTGATCGGACTTTGCTAAGGCCAATTATTGGGTCTGGTTCTTCAAAGGCAATGCTAAGCATCAGCATTTCAAAGAGGAGTATGCAAATGTTGATGCTAGCCATTTGAGAAATGTGATGGAAATTATATCTCTGAAGAGCAACATGATGAAGCAGAGAAATGGAATAAAAAATAATGAACTCTGAATTACGTAAGGGGAGGAGGAGTTTTCCTCAGTCTAATGCACAGTATAAAACGATAGAAAAGGAGCTATATATATATATATGGCGGTGGAGGGGTACTCACATGACTTTTCAAAGTTTTATATAACGTGTAAAATGGTTTTGTATTTATATTTAATGACCGTGTAGTGTGCGCACTAGAGATGATCATGTTGCTTCTCGCTATTTGAGACTTTGATAAACAAGGTTCCACCAGCAGAGTAATAGAAAATGCAATATAATATATTAAAAGAAATATGACAAAGCATCGAATAAAGAATATTATTTTAAATGAACATGAATGATTATATCATCATAACTACTTTTCTGGTTATCATAATATAAACTCATACGAGGGTACCCCAAATAGTATACATGCAAAGTGGCCCATCTTCCTATAAAACTTCAATGTACGTATAAATACAGTGTATGAATTTTGGAATTTACAAAATTTTTGTATAGTTTTAGAATAAAACAATTTCCTTAAAATACATTAAACAGTCATCGGGTGTAACATCATCATGTTTATCTTAACATTCTAAAAATTTTGTATTTGATACTACAATAATTAATGAACTCCTAAATATTTGAATATAAGATGTCATTATTTTAATTGATATAAAAATTATTCAAAAAACTGTAGAAATCTCATCTCTTAAAAATGTTTGACATAAAATATTCAAAATATTAAACATCAATAGTAATAAATAATTAGTCCAACCCGCCGTACTATTTAAATTAATTTTGGCAATTTCGAGTTTTCCTTAAATTTCAATTTTATGTATAGAAAGTTTAATCTTTTGGGAATTTAAAATAATATTTAACTATCATACATATATATCTTGAAATAATTTAATAAAAAAAAATTTTGATCTTCCAAAGGATCAAACTCTTCTAAATATGGTGGCCCACGGTAGAATACTCACTAGAAGCAGAATTGACAGATGATTCCAAAGTAGCACAACATGCCCTATTTGTAATATTGACGTTGAAAGTCCTTCACTTCCTAAGGATTGTCAAAAAGCAGCTAAAATTTAGAAGAAATTCCTAGATCCCACCAAATACGTTAAGTTTTTTTCACTGAGCATCCAAGATTGGATCAGAGGTAATGTAAAAGAAAATATGGGTCACAATTTAGCAAATAGTTAGAATGTGGTCTTCATAATTACATGTTGGCACTTATGGTTATGGAAGAATAAGTTTCTTCATGAAGAGAACTCTCACTGTCCCTATAATCTAATTAGAGAGTATGTTTAAGAGATTTTTATCGTTGTGACTAAATTTAAAAAAGATAAAGTTGTCAAATTTGTTGTTTAGAAAACATTAGATGGATTGCATTGAACATGGGTTGGACTAAAATAAATTCTGATTGATCAAATAAAGGATCTATTGGGTCAGTTGGATTGTAGTGATATTTTTCAAAATTACATGAGAAGATGTATTAAGATATATATGTCTTTAACGTAAAAGCTACAAATTCTTTTGTTACAGAATTTTGGAATATTCTAACCGGCCTTGAAAATGCTTGGAGAGATGAATATAAGAAGATAATCGTTGAAATTGACAGCCAACAACTTCTTGATATCACTCTCAAAAGGGTTGATCCTAATTGCTGTTTCAAACGCCTTCTCAAAAGAATAAAAAATTGGATGGATATGAAGTGAGCGATTGGCATTACATGTGTTACGGGAAGGTGTGCAATCACGACGCGGATTGAATTGCCAATTATAGCTCATCCTTTTCACAAGGAATCCATGAGTTTGATAGACCTTGTCAATGCTTGAATGCTCTCATTGCTGATATTTTTGAAAAGTCTCTTTACCCCCTATGATAATTATATAACTTTTATTTTGTCACCAAACAAAAAAAAAATCTTACTCTATATTAGAAGGTCAACATAATGTGGAATCAACTACAGCCTATCAATTTTTCATATTTCATACTTAGAGAGCATCGAAATGAGATAGGAAAAAATTTTAATTGTAATTTTAAAATGTTTATTATTAAATTATTTAGTAAAAAAGTACAACTAGATAATTTATTCTTATTTTTAATTAAAAAGGTGGTTAAAAAATTTTAGTAAATTCTATTTTAATAAAAAAATTTATATGTAATTCTTATATTTAATATTAATTTTTTATTAAAACATGACAATTATATAATTATTTAATTATAATATAATAAAAATATAATTTTTTAATTAAATTATATATTTATTATGTTATTATTAATAAAATTTATGTATTTATTATATTTTAATTAAACAATTTAATAACAATAATATAACACATTATATCAACTTTAGCACATAAAAAAATGAAAAACGTAAATGACAAAAGGAATCCTGCCACGTCATCAGATGGACCCCTCCTCCCACCAGTAACCGGGTGACGTGGCGGTTTCATTGTCTCAGAAAACGAAACGCACGCCAACCAAATTTCTCTTTCTCTTATGAGTTTCCTTTTTAAAAGGTTTAAAAACGAGCAGATGAGACAATGCGCTTCACGTGTTCCTCCTCTCCCTCACCCCGGACCACGTGCACGTCACGTGATCCTCTCCCTCATCATCAATCTTTCACCGGCTTCTTCGAGGAAGCGCGAGATGGCGACACGTGGAAATACGACATGTGTTGTGCCAAAACGTGTTCGTTTTCGGAGAGAGTAATGATGTTTGCCGCCCAAAATGCGTGACCCTCGAGCTGTCCCTGCGTCAATGTGCCTTTTCCCCTCTCTTCACGCGCCGTAGCGCGTGCTTGCATTTAATAAAAAGCGGCACGTTCCGCGTTATGCTAAATTAATGGCAATGATATCAATGGGCAAATCTGCATGCTTCCTATCCTATAGCCTTTTTGAATTTTGCCCGTAAATTATATATATATATATATATAACTATAAATTTTATTTATTTTTTCAAATCCAAATACTACTTTTAATTTCTTTCGTATTTTACTCATAAATATGACAAAATAGTGATTATTTTATGAGCGAATTAATTTGTTCATTTTTTAAAGATTATTTGTACATCCATTTGATTATTTAGTACTTTACAACACATAAATACATAAGCTATTATTTTTACATCAATTTGACTTCTTGTTATTCTGTTGGATTAAACTAAATATTTTATCTTATATAAATTATTTGTAATTTGCTCTTTATAGTTACAAGCTATACTTCAACGAGACATAAAATAGCAATACACGACCCAAAAAAAAAAAAGCAATACACGCATGATAAAATGATGTTATCTGAAATTTTACTTAATGAAATTCCAGACGCATCAATTTAAATTAAAAAGTTTAAATTGCACATAGCCTTTTAAATTTAACAATAAATTTGTTTTAAATTTTTAAATTTATACATGTAAGTCATTTACTATTAATTAATTTATTATTTTACCAAAAGAATATGACATATTAAAAAGGATTATTTACACATGATTTAAAATTTAAAAAGGTTATCTATATCTAATTTAATATTTAAAAAAATTATTCGTACAACAAAATAAAATTTAGAGGTTAATCGTCATTAATGTATCTACTTTATTAGTGAAATAATATATTAATTAATAACAAGAAATTATCAACATAAATTTGAAAAGTTTAAAAAATTTATTATCAATTTTTAAAAATTAAAAAATATTTACATATAACTTAAAGTTTAAGAAGAATCTGTGCAATTTAACTACGTAAAAATAACAATGTGATTTCAAATGATATAAAATATTAATAAACTAAAATAATATACAAGTCAACAAAGTGGTAAATACATTGGTTTTTTTTCCTCCTAAAATAAAATACTTGTCCTCTTTATTTTTTTTAAGCTTTTAACCTTTAAAATGAAAAAAAAAAATGTTCTATCAAAACATCCCTTGTATTGAAACCTCTTAAGAACTATTTTTTTAAAAAATCATATCAGAAATATGGAAATTAATATGGCTTTTTGACCGTAAAATGTAAAAAAAAAAAAGAGATTGAGATGCCCTGTCGCAAAAACGTCTTCCTAAAATGATTTTTTTTAATTAATGGGTCGCTGCAACCCATTTTGTTTATCATATGCTGTAACCCATATATATATATATAATTTGTTATATAATTTTGATTTGATATATTTTATGATCGTCTATTTTTTAAGTTATTGAGGATGATAATTCATTTAAATTTTATAAAAGATATATTTTTGTAATATCATTAAAAATTTTAATAAAATAGCAAGTATATAAATTTAATAATATTATGATAAATATATAATTTTTATAAATAATTATATAATTTTGTAATTAAATTATATATTTGTTATAATATTAGTAAAAAATTATATACTTATTATATTTTACAAAATTAATAGTAAAGAATCACTTTGTCAAACAATAAATTTTTTAATTTAGACAGGATTAAACTTAATGCTTATGGGTAATTTCTTGTTAGACTCATAGTCATTGTTTTTAAGTAATTTTTTTTATTTCTATTCGTATTTTTAAGTATTTGCCTCATTATTTGCAATTTTTGCCTTTTCTTTGGACAAATTAAAATTTGCCATGTAATTCTTAAGTAGTAGTAATTTTTTTAATTTTTTAGGAATTCACCATGCCCTTTAATAAACCATTTTTACTTAAAAATAAAAATAATATAGCATTTGGGAAAATATAATTGACCAGATGGTTTTGAGATAATTTTTTTAAGTTAAATTATCCTAGTGTAAAAAACTTTCAACTATTTAGATAGGATTAAACTTAATGCTAATTTTTTTACTATTAATTTTTTTCTTAAAATATAATAAATATATAATTTTTATTAATATTATAACAAATATATAATTTAATTACAAAATTATATAATTATTTATAAAAATTATATATTTATCATAATATTATTAAAAAATTATATACTTGTTATTTTATTAAAATTTTTAATTATATTACAAAAATATATATTTTTATAAAATTTAAATTAATTATTATCCTAAATGACTTAAAAAATAGAATATAATAAAATATATCAAATCAAAATTATATAACAAATTATATATTATATAATATAATTTATTTATTTATATATATGCCACGAGCCATTAAAATTTTATAAAAAAAATAAAATGGGTGATGCCACAACCCATTAATTAAAAAAAATATTTTAGGAAAACATTTTTGCGGCGGAACATCTCGATCTTTTCTTTTTTTGTTTTACATTTTAAGGTCAAAAAGCCAAACTAATATTTCTATTTATTAAATATTAAAATCAAAATTATCACCACATAGTTATATCAACAATTGCCAATAAAGATATCTAATATCGTTCATTGTTTGTTGTTTTAATTAATTTACGCAAGTTTTGTAAATTTTGAACATGACAAATTTGGATTCAGATTCTTAGAACCAAAAAAAAATTGTTCAAAATATTTTGTTTAAATTCATTTATCAAAATTCTACGTAATAATAATTTCAGACAAAAATTATTCCTTGTCTTATAGGTAGTAATATATATATATATATAGAGGTAGAGAAAAAGATTGGTCCTTCCTAAAATACATGTGTTCAATTGTTGTTATTTGAAAAGAGGCACACTTGACTAGAAATTATCAATGTCCCTATTTAAGCCAGCAATTTCTGCCGTCTATTAACGCTTAAGTTGCAAAAGCACCGAATCAATGTGGGCTCCATCCAGATAATCTGCTTCAATACTCAACTCTAAATGTGAAAAGATGAAAATATAAAATATAAATAGATAAAAGTAAATAAAATAAAAAAGATAATTTTTATATTTTTTTAATACATAATTTGATTGTTAAAATAATTATTTAATAGATAAAATAATAATTATAAAAATATAGCAAATATTATATAAAAAATATGTTTGTATTGTGATAAATCAAACAAGCCATAAAGGATAACATTTTTATACAAATCTTATATATATATATATATATATATATATATATATTGGAAGATAATTTATTGTACGTACACAGATTTGGATCCCTTGTCACTCTATATTTTATTTTGATATATTTTTAAATTGATCTAATAAAAATTAAAAGATCATCATTACTTTATATTTATTTTTTACAAATAAAAGAATTAAAATTTAAATAGTTCAAATCTATTTCAGAAAAGTGATAAGAAATCCGAGTCGGCAGATGCACTATTTGTAAACACTTTAAGTCACAGTTTCATCTTGGATTACATGTAATGTTTATAAATCCGTGTAATACACAAGTAACAGTTTTAGTTATGTTTTAAAGAAAAGGAAAAAGAAGAAGATTCTTTTTTTAAAAAGTTTGTATGTGCAATTATTTATATTTATATTATTAAAAATTTTAATTAAAATATGATAAATATATAATTTTTAAGAATAATATTATAAATTTATGATTTTTGTAAATAACTATATAATTTTTTTTATTATTTAGCATGATTTCGTAAAAATAATTTTACATATTATAATTTTATTAAACATTTTGATGAAAAATATTAAAAAAAAAAACTTAACCTAGGTCTAATCTGGCAAAATTGATAGTTTGGGTTTAGAATCTCTTTGAGATTTTCATTTGCCTTAGGTTACACTCCAATTAGCTAGGCCACACCATGTCTTCATATGATGATTCATCCATTTAAGCTCAAGTATCTCTGCTTTTTATCTCCTAACAAAGCTTTAAACCTCAAACAAATCAAAATAAGTTTGGTTTCCAGGAATCCCTTCTTTTTTTTTTTTCCTTTTGCTTATTTAACTTTCTTTGTCATGATTCCATATAATAATGATTAAGATAGAGTGATTGTGTTTTCTTTTAATTAACAAAGATTAAGATTGATTAAGGTTTCCAGTTTTGTAACCCACAAACAAAACCAGGTGGTCAAATCGAACTTTTACTTTCTTGGTGTGATCATCTTTAATTGTCCTTGTACAATATTAACAACTAACAAAGCATGTGAAAAAAGAGATAGATGCGTGAAGCATAATTAATCAATTCCATTAGCGATAACTACAAAACAAAACAACTTAAAATTAGCTTTTTTAAAAAAAATTATATATTAGAAGGTTCAACATTTTTTAATTCATTAAATTATATAATGTTTATTTGAGATTTAGTACAGTTTATATAGAATTGTCTTTTATTCTTTTCAATTTCTACATTATTATTAACTTTTTAATTAAAAAAATCTAGTAAAATGATATTTTTTGTCAATTTTTGATATTTTTTTTATAAATTTAAGCATGATATTGAGTGATAAAAAATATCTATCTATTATGTTTTTATTGGATGCATAATATCATAACAAATATTTAAAATTGTATTTGCAATTTTTTTCTGTTGAAATGAATAAACAAAAGGTATAATACACAAATGCAAATATCATACTTTACTCGTCTGAATAATCCGAAAATATCACAGTCATAGTGAAAAAAAGGGGGGACATTTTCAAATTTTTGTTATGAATGATACTATTATGAACTTTGGAAACACTATTTTCTCAACTAATGATACGGTAATTATTAAATATATAACCACATTTTGCCTATTTTAATAGATTTATTAGTATACTTATACTCATTAATTATACAAAAATAAAATTAATTCTTTTAATTATTGAATAAGTTAATATTTTAAGCAATTATTTAAATAAAATATGATTACATATTTAATAATTATTATATTATTATCAGAAAGTATAATATTTTCAGGTTGATAATATCATCGAGTTATGGAGTGCAAATCTGCAATGTATTAGATATACACAACTTTTGAAATATATTAGAAAACAGGATCTAATCCAGTTATAAGTATACTAGATCTTGTTGAATAGGCTTCAAATAATTTTCCCTAAATAGTTTGACGTCCGATTATAATATATCACAAAAAGAAAAAAAAATGGAAAAGATAGATCTACAAGGGAAAAAAATATGAATTGTGCTCAAATCTGAAGACAAATTATACATTCTTTTCGACTATATTTCCCTTTCAAGAATAATTCAAACCATTTTATAAAATAAATAAATAATTTAAACCACAGAGCCACCTGCTTGCACTTTGAAAATTCACACACATAACTGTGAATCATATGTAGATGTAGGAGGACTTTGCTAAAAAAAAGGTTATTTGGAGGTGACTTCCGAAGTGAGGATAAAAGATTCAAATCATCTAATAAAATAAAATAAAATATTTACAAAATTAACTTAAAATTTAAAAACATCTAAGTAACACTTTTAAAAAGCTAACATCGTAATCTTTCTAATAAGATTAAATTTATATATAATTTTTTACAATTTTATTATCAAATTTTTTAATTGAAATATAATTAATAAATATATAATCCTCAAATAATGATATGAAATTTGTATTATTTAATTGAAAAATCATATAGTTATTTATAAAAATTATACATATATTATATATTATCAGAGAATTATACGTCTATCATCTTTTAATTTTTTATATTAATTTCATATTTTAAATGAAAAATATGAAAAAAAATATAAGTAATTGTACATAAATTATTTCTTTTATAATATATACATTTTACCAGTAGAAAATAATTTATCTATCCAAATGTTTTAGCCAAAAATATAATTTTTAGAAGATAATTGTCATTCTTTAATTCTGATTTTAAGGGGAGAAAAAACTCATCCACATGATCCTAAATGAACTCGGTTAATTATTAGTTTAGTTGAATTAAATGTTTTAAAAATCAAATAATAATAATAATAGTAATAATAATAATTTTTAAATACTTTTTATGAAATATTTTTAAGAATTAAATTGATAAAATATATATAAATGTTTAAATGAATAAGATCATAATTTGATTTAATTTTAATTTACAAAATAAAATCATAATTTAGTTAAAAAAATTTAAGCTTTAAAAAGATCTCTTTATCTCTTAAGTGTGTGTGAATATATATATATATATATATATATATATATATATAAAGTAAAACACCTGAGCGCGTGTGGTATAATTAATATTTCAGGTGTTCAGGCCAAAAATAAATAAATAATATTTCAGGTGTTTTGTATAGCAAAATGTGTTGTAGCCAACATAATCGTTGCTAATGCCGACTATCTCTCAACCTCCAAACTAATAACTCTAGTTAAAAATTAACCTCACTTTAACCTAACCATAGTTTGTTGTTTGCAGTTACAAGTTAGAGAGAGAGAGAGAGTAAACCATAGGCTCGTTTGGTTTCCCTTTCAAAACTCTTTCCTTTCTCTCTATCCTTCGTCCTTTGTTCAATTTCCACACACTGCCCCTTCTTCACTATGCATCAACGAAGCAAGAAAAGCCTTTTCCTTTCATTTTGATTTGTGAAACACCTGATTCGGAGGCACCCTTTTTCTTCCTTGAACTCTCAAGCTTACTCCAAATGTCTGTTTCTCCTCAGACTATGGTCGTCGCTCTGTTCTCTTGACCCGTCATAGCCTCGTCTTGCCCTTTTGCCAGCTTGGTTTGAATCGTTGTTCTGGTTTGTTTTTCGCATTGTTTGTTATCTTTTTTTTTTCTGGGCTTTTTTTGGAACCCAGAGTTAAAGCTTGTAAGATCTGAAACTGAAATTGGAGGCGTTGTGCAATATTTCACGAGGGTTTGTCATTTGGGGATATCGTTGTATAGAATTTGAGAAGTTCATGAAAAATTTCTTTCATGTGTTGAGATTTGATAAGAGTTGAAAGTTTGATTTTTTTCCCCTTCTTTTTCTGGGTGATTTTGTTTTGGAGATTAGATATGAAGGTTGAGTTGGGTTTAGGAGGTGTGTTGTGGAATGATGAAGAAAAAGCTATGGTTGTATCGGTTCTGGGAACTCGAGCTTTCGAATACTTGATTACGAACCCTGTTTCGAACGACAATCTGTTAATGACAGTCGGAAGCGACGAAAGTTTACAGAACAAGCTTTCGGATCTCGTGGACCGTCCGAACGTATCGAATTTCAGCTGGAACTACGCGATTTTCTGGCAAATATCGCAGTCGAAGAAATCCGGGGATTGGGTTTTGGGATGGGGAGATGGGTGTTGCAGAGAACCCAAGGGTGAAGAAGAAGAAGGTGGAGTGAGAGGGCTTCTTAGTCTTCGCTTGGAGAAAGATGAGATGCAACAGAGGATGAGGAAAGTGGTACTGCAGAAGCTTCACACAACATTTGGGGGTTTAGATGAGGACAATTATGCCTTTGGATTAGACAGGGTCACTGATACAGAAATGTTCTTTCTGGCTTCCATGTACTTCTCCTTCCCCTGCGGCCATGGCGGCCCGGGTAAGTGCCTTGCTTCCGGGAAACATGTATGGTTCGCTGATGCACTGAAATCTAGCGCTGATTACTGTGTGAGATCTTTTTTGGCAAAATCAGCTGGAATTCAGACTATAGTTTTGGTCCCTACTGACATAGGAGTGGTGGAATTGGGTTCTGTGAGGATGATAGGAGAGAGCTTAGAATTGTTGCAGGCGATAAAATCAGTGTTTTCGACCCAATCGTCGTATCCTAGGGTTTCACCACTTTCACCATTGCCTGTTGTGGTGAATGAGAAGAGAGATGAAAATGGTCTCTTTTCTGGTTTGGCAGTTGGGGATAAGGTAGAGGGAGTTCCGAAGATTTTCGGGCAGGATTTGAACTCAGGAAACCCTGTTCGTCCCCAGTTTAGGGAGAAGCTTGCTGTGAGGAAAATGGAGGAGAGGTCTTGGGGAGACCAAGGCCACCCAAATGGCAATAGTTTTAGCTTTCCGAATGATAGAAACGGTGGTCATGGTTTGAGTTGGGCTGCTAATCAAGGTGGGAAACAGGCAAGCCCTGCTGAGATTTATACCTCTAGGTCCTCGGCTTGCAATGTACCAGAGGTAGTTAACCAGGTTAGGCAGGACTTTCGGCTTAACAATTGCCAACCTGTAAGGCAGGTGCAAATGCAAATTGATTTCTCAGGAACCACTTCGAGGCCTTCTGTGAGACCAATCAATGCTGAATCAGAGCTTTCTGATGTTGAAGCTTCATGTAAAGAAGAGCAGCCGTGTGCAACAGATCAAAGGAGGCCAAGGAAACGGGGTAGAAAGCCTGCCAATGGAAGGGAAGAACCTCTGAATCATGTGGAAGCAGAGAGGCAAAGGCGTGAGAAGCTGAACCAGCGGTTCTATGCACTACGATCTGTTGTCCCCAATATATCCAAGATGGACAAGGCTTCTTTGCTGGGAGATGCCATTGCTTATATCCATCAGCTTCAAGCAAAACTCAAGATCATGGAATCTGAGAGAGGGAGATTTGGAAGCACTTCAAGGGATGGACTGGTATCAGTGGCTGATCCAAAAGCCGAAATTTACAACCAAGCAACCGATGTCGATATTCAAGCTGCCCAAGATGAGGTGATAGTAAGGGTGAGCAGCCCTCTCAATGCTCATCCTGTTTCAAGAGTAATCCAAGCATTCAAAGATGCACAAATTAGTGTTGTTGAGTCCAAATTTGCAGCTGCAGATGATACCATCGTCCATACTTTTGTAATCAAGTCTCAAGGATCTGAGCAGCTGACGAAGGAGAAGTTGATTGCGGCATTTTCTCAAGAATCCAACTGCTTACAGCCACTGTCACCAGTTGGGTAGCACAGGGTAATTGCAATTGACTTTAGTCCATAGGCATGATGATACATAAAGAAGATGAACCATTTTTACAGCTTCCTCAGAAATTTTGTTGTTCAGCAGGGGATCCCAAAAAGAAAAAAGCAGTGGAAACTAGAAGTAGAATAATAGCTCCTATTAACCAAGTAGGGCAGAAAATTTATGTTTGTTTATAGCATACACAGTTCATCATAAGAAGTATTCCTGCACATTGAGTTATTTCGTTTAGTTTAACCAACTCTACCTAGTGTTTCAAGTTCTCGTGTTCTTTCTTGTATTCTGCCAAGTTTTGTGCATAAGAGCAAAAGTATTAATGAATTTTCTGCAGCTTGTATCATTGAGAGAAATTACAGTTCTTAGTTTTGTGAATCTGATAGTATTAAGTTTCCTTTTTTTTTTTTTCCATTTTTGTAGCTATGCTTTTCCACGGGGAGACATTTGTAACTGTTAAGTTTGTTTTATAATTGGCTAGGCAACCTTTTCCCTTTCTGTGAGACTAACTTTTGAAGTTCTCTTGTTTTATGGTATACGCGGTTCCTTGGATGGTTTGCCTTTGACTTGGTTTGATTTGGACTAGGATGCTCTTTTGCTTATATTTCTGTCTCTTTTTCCCTCTGGATTCTTCATGAGGAAGAACTATGGCCATGGTTGGTAAAATAATGGAAAAAGAGAGGGAGAAGAAAAATTTTAAACAATGTTTACTATGCTTTTATAATCATTGTTCAACCGAATTTATTTATTTATTTTTATTTTTTCAAAGAAAGAGTATGAAAGTTGTTTTTTATTTGCAAAATTATATTTTTTATATTTAATTTTTTGTGTACTAAATAGGTCACGCCATAAGTCTTGACTACAATAACTGATAGGGAAAATCAGACATGTAGAGTTCTGCAAGATTGTATCCGTGCTGTTTTCCTGAGACTATATAGGGTAATTTCATATTGGTATTCCTCTCTTAGATTGGTTGCAACTTCGCCTTCAGTTTCTTTTCTTCTGTCCGTAGTCTAGTATTTCATTTCAAGCTTTGTGTATGCATACGAAACAGTCAGTCTCAATAACTTTTATTTTCTTAAAAGTACAAGTTTCTGTCGGTAATGCTATCAGTTAAAGATATGGACATAGAAACCATAAAATGATAAAATTTGATGTGTTATATATAATTTAAAGAATCACGGCACGTTCAACCCATGTTGGATATGCACATGATTTTTTTTTTTGGGTAGTGTTAGAAATTCTTGTTTACATACATCCAACGATTTAGATATAATTTATATGTTAGATAGATTTGATTCATACAAGTAAAGTTTGATCAAATTTAGGCGTTGGGTGTATATATATTAGGGCATATTTGGTAGTATAATAAAAAATAAAATAGAAATGGAATATTTTATATAACATTTGTTATATTTTATGATTATTATTTAATATTATGTATTAATTATTATTCAATTATAGATATTAACATTTTTTTATATGTAACTTTTTATGTAACAATCAATGTCATATCAAAAGAGTTTTTCCCTCTCTCTCTCTCTCTCTCTCTCTCTCTCTCTCTCTCTCTCTCTCTCTCACATGTATATTATATGGGCAATTGGTTGAGATTCTTTCTCATTTCCTGTTTGGCTTGTGTATAGAACTATTGAGACAGAAAATGAATATGAAAGGAGGGAAGCAAACTGTTGTTTAGTTGATCCTTGCGCTCGAGGCATGAAATTAACTAACTGCAGTAACTGTGAAAAGATTCTCCACCACTGCTTTTCTTTTTCTCCTAGGAAGCCAAAAGAGGCGAGAATCTTTGATGCACATGAAAAGGAGTAAAAGCTTAGTTGCTTCTCTATCTCTTAGACAATTCCTTTGATATTTTGTTCTCTTTGAAAAACAAAAACAAAAAGTAAGCCCTAACTAATATATAAATGAGAATACAAGTACCATTCTGCAAAATTCAAAGTAAAAAAACACGGTAGCATTTCAGTGGGCCCCACCCCTACTCCTCCTAATCTAAAAAACGCGTCGTGTCCGACTTAGAGATTTGGAATTGTTAAAACGTTCACGTGCTAAGTCCGAATTAGAGATTTGAATTGTTAAAACGTTCACGTGCTAAGGTACTATCAACCAATGACTTTGAGGAGAAGAATCATGTGGTGCATGTGTTGGCTTTTAAAAGTGAAAGTTAATGACTTCGTATCAAATAATAAGTTAATAAAAAAATAGTACGAGAAAATAGTAATAAAACGCATTGGGATGTACTGGGGTTGGAGTTGGCCGTGTCAAACTCGCGCGGACTCACTTGTGTCTGACTCGTTGCCCATGGCTGAATTGAATGATATTATTACTTTTTTGTTTTCATTTCATTGAATTGACTCCTTGAACTTTGAATAATCCTACAATGGATGCAACTGTGAATAATCTCTCATAAATACTTAGATAAGTCATACATTTTCCCTCAAATTTAGAATATCAGGTCTTGATTGAAAAAAAAAATTACATACAATTTTTATGCATTTATTTTTGTTATTTAATAGATTTATAATATATAATTTTTTACAAATTCAATAATATAATGCAAGTTGTGAAAAACAATTAAATGTGAAGAGCTAGTTTGGGGTTTCTTTTTTTCATTTTTCATTTTCATAAAAAAAAAAATAAAGTGTTTGGTAGAATTTAAAAGAATATATATTTCATAATGATGGAAAAAGAATTTGAATCTAAAACCTCTTGTTAATTACATGAACCCTTCACATTACACCTAGTAGCTTTACAATTTTAAAATAAGCTACAGAGACATGAGAATACGAAATAGATAATAATGACTTGTTTATATTTTTATAAATTTAAGTAATCCTTTATAGTCAAAAATTTGCAAGAAAGCATTCACTTAAATTTTCAATTATTTCAATATTTTAATAAGTTTGTAATTAATGATTTACTAGCGCAATAAATCCATGTTGGATTAAGAAAAATTATAATAGCTTCTAGAGACAAGGGCATGCACTAAATGTGAAAATAATGTGAGATAAATGCAAAATAACTGAAAAATGCGATAAGAAAAATAGGGGCCAGAAAGCAGAGCAAAGACCATGGTTCTTTCAGCTTTTTAGGAATTCAAATAATCCAATATGCCTATACTTCACTTTGTCTCACTGATGAAACATCTTCTTTCTAATGTTTCAATTGAAGCTTCCTTTCTCTTTGCCTCTCTGCCCTTTTGGAGGTACATAGGTGACCAAGCAAGGATGTCATGTGGTGTGCAATAATCAAATTGAATTGTTTGCAATCATACATTTAGAGAGAGAGAATAATACAAAAAAGTAAAAAGTATATAAATAATTATTTTTTCTTTTTATATATAATTTTTTCTCTCTATCTTTCTCCAACTATATTATATATAGTTAATTTATGATTACAAAGGATTCAGATTGTTCAATAATCCCAAACTACTCAATTTGTTTCCACACTTTTATTCCTTTTTATATATTTTGATGCATGCTTATCCATTGACACTCAAAAATAAATGGTGGGATCCACGTAAAAATAAATTAATTTTCCAGCCCATGATAAGGAATGGGCATGATTCACCATATATGTCCTTTTTCTGTTTTTCCTTTTGGAGAAACTTTTGCCATAAATTTGATAGGGATCAATTCAATGAATAGATATATTAGGTGTCAAGTTCAATTGGACCATAGCACTGTTATCAGTCAAATGAGATGGAATGTTGCATGTGTTCCTGTATTTTCACGAATTTTAGGGCTAATGCTTAGAAATCACATGGTGCATGATCAATGTTATGATTAATGAGAAGATTTTGTATAACTCTAGTCTTTAAAAGTTAACAAAACTATTAAATTTATGTATGCATGACATGTATTTTTTTTTTGTTTGGTTAATATAACTTTTGATATATGTATATGAGTGGATCGAGGATTTCATGTGAAAACATCATTTTAACTATATTGTCTTGTTTATTTTTAATAAAAAATAAATTAATGGATGAAAAGATACCACCCCATCAAGATACTATTAAGATTTTTATTACTCAACGTTTTACTAAATTAAAAAATAAATTTTAACTTTTTGAATTGAAGAGAAAAATGTCAGTATCATATGATATATTCACAGAAAAAAGATTTTGATTTGTATATGGATAATTTCTATTAACTTTAATTTATTAAAAAAACTAATTTTTTTGGGGCTATTATGGTCTAAAAATGTCCGATTGAACCTACACACACCTTATCCCATTTATGGGTCAAATTTAAATTTACATGGAGTTTAGGGGATCCATTGAAAAATTTCTTAGGATCTAACTCCAAAAATTAATTTAATTTAAATTTAATTTTATGACATTGCGCCTAACTCTATATTGGCACTTTTTGCCACTAGATGAGCCCTTTGTGGTTGATAAAGTTTACCCAAATTTTTTCATGATAAATTATTCATAGTTTATTCTTGAAAGTTAAAGAAGCTAGTAAAAAATGTTTCTGGTGCAGTTTTGGCCTGGTAGTTTATTTCATTTTAACCTAAAAAAGAAGCTAATAAAAGGAGTTAAATGTTAAGAAATTGTTTCTAGAATGCTTTTTTTTTAAAATGAACATCAATCAATGGAGGTGTACAAAGCCTGATTTGACGGAGTCATATCAAGGTTATGTTGGATTGGGCAAAAAAAGGGAGCCACATGATTCCTATTTTATTAAATTTTTTTAAAAATATTTTTTATAAAATTTTACATAAAAATTTATTTTTATAGGAAAAATATAATTTTATAAAATTTAATATAAAGAATTTTTTAAGGGTTATTTTTAAAATTTTACCGATCTTTTTTTAAAATAATCCAATTAATTCAAGGAATTAGTTCGGCCTTGTTCAAATACCAAGTTTAGAAAAATAAATCCAATACAAAATTAAGTCGAGTATAAGGCCGAGTAAAGTCGAACCAATGTTTGCTTCAACCCGACCCAACCCTTGTGCATTATTGAGCACTCATATATGTTTTAGATTTAAGTCTTTACTTATGATTGAGTAAAATCTTCTTAAAAGTGAGTAGTGTGTGGGATTTATGAATTATGAGAGATAAAAGATTTGATGGTGCTATTGCTTGAACTTTTTTGCTTTAAAATGAATTTTTAAAGAGCTTGTGAATAAAAGTAACAACGTTTTTCTTTCCTTTTTTATTGATTAAAAAAACTTAAATTTAGCTAAAAAGATTGTTATCTTTATGCGTAAAGCTAAATAGCTGAGTATTAATTCTAGGCCTCAAAGTAATATATGTTTGGGCTTAGAGTTTTGATTTGTCTAACCTTTTTGTTTCCCTTTAATGTTTTTGGTAGCTCTTAACGTTGATTGCATTTGGACAGAAAGAACAATAAGATCAAGGCCCATATGTGGCCTTTTTCTTTTAAATAATTGTATTAATTTTTTTAAAAAAATGTTATAACCTAAACATAAATATATAATCTTACTTTTAATTTATTTTATGCATATACCCCAACTTATGTACATCTCTGCAATTTTTACCTCATAATGTTCATTTGTTAAAAATTGAGAAGTTCCAATCTCAGAGTCTCAAACATTAATTCTTTTTTTGTGAAGCATTCTATGACAAATGTTAATTATGATATAATAATTATTAAATATAAAATAATATTTTATTAAATAATTACTTAAAATTAATTTATTTAATAATTAATAACTCTTAAAAGAATTAATTTAATTTTTATATAATTAATGAGTGCAGTCATAATAATAATTCTATTAAAATTAATAACATATTGTTCTATATTTAATTATATTTAATAATAATTATATCATTTCCAAAGACATAGTATCATCACTCATGGTGTGATAGGTTCAAAATTGAATGTCTTGCATTACATTATTTTTGGATTATAAAATTAACACATCAATTTTGAAATATAACAAAACACAACATAATTTTTTAAAATTCATAAAATATTTCTTGAACTGAATATCAAAAGTAAACTCTACTTTCATAATTTTTTTGTTATATTTTAATATTTTTAAAATATTTTATTATATTTTAAAATTTATATATTATTTTATAATTAAACTAAAATTTATCATAGTAAAAAAAATTTTAAATGAGACATTTTTTAGTTATTTGACAAAATAGATAAATTAAACTAAAAAAATAAAATAATTTAAATTTTTTGACAAAAAACAAAGTATATTTGAATGAAGGTTATTTCTTGGGTACAACTACCTTGAATTGTTATAGGTTACAACTATTAATTTGTCTTTTTCTGATTTGCGACATGTGGAGGTGACATGGCCATTAATGTTTGAGCTCTTATTTTAATTTTATTATAGTAAACATGTAACACCTAATAGTTACCTAGTGGATCAACAATAAAGAATGATGATTATGAAGAATAAAATATACTAGAAGAGATAATTCAAGGGATTGAGGCATGATAAATCAAATGGGGCATCTTACTAAGTAAATTGCCTAATTGAGAATTAAAAAAGAAATGGAGTAATATGGATTAGGTAATTTAATTAGGTAAAATTATCCCATTAAACCATTAGAAAACATATCAAAAATCCATAAAATATGAGATAGAATATGACACTCATAGTTTCATGTGTGCATCTCAGTCAAAGGGGTCAATTGGGTTACCTAACTCCATCTAATATCATTTCCCTTCATCCATTATATCACAATTCAGCCACATAATCCAAGAATGAGAGGGAAGGGCTTCGTGAGATGGAGAACCACTACTTTAAAGCAAGTTTTAATATGTTATGGTTTCCAATCCCTTTATGCTTCCAAAAACTAATACCTAATAGCTCCCAATCACAAAAATCTAATGCGTTGATGCTTCCACGTTAACTAACATCTTATTCTTTCATTCTACTGTATCATTTTGGCTAAAACACAAAACTAAAGAATAGAGAGAAAGACGGACTACCTCTAGGGCATTCGAGCTTATAAACTTTGCATGGAAGGGATAGTGCAACTTTTAGCCAAGGTGACTATAGGAAAACTTGATCTACTTTTTATTCTTTACAATATGAACTGATTAGTTTCTGAATTTGTGACTGTTTGATTTTGAGGAATGTGGTGTTATAGAGAGAATTGTGAAAAGGAAGAAGAAAGTTCAAATAGCAAGTTGACTCTCCTCCATTCTAATTTCCAATTGTGGTTTATTTGAGGATTTTAGTGAATGAGTTGCTTTTCTTATTTGACTGAAACTTAGAATCAAAGAGAAAGAAGATGTTTGCCTTGTGAAGCATGGATTTAGCTTGTGAAACATTGAAATTTAAGTTTTAAATTGAAGCTTGAAATTGGGGCTATTATGAATTGAGAAGTGAATAAGGTTGAATTTGGATATTGAAATTTGGATAAGAATTGATATTGAGTGGTTGTTTCTGAATATGGCTAAAACAATTGAAGCTTGAAGAGGGAACTTAAAAGGTTGAAACACAAAGGCTTGAAGTGGAAGCTATTGATTAAGCTTAACAAGTGAGTTAGGCAAGCGTTTGATTAAAGAATAATTCCCTTATGTTGATTGAATGTTTGAAAAGATTGTCATTGATATTGATATGTATGTGTATATCATGTACCTAGAATAGGCCTCGTTATATTGGTTGGATACTGAGATTAGATGAGGAATTGCTGTTTAAGCACATAATAGGTAGTTACTCACCCTTCTTGATGGATTTTCTTTGAATTAGTATGTATTTTACATGTTTTATGAGTTTTAATTGCTACTTGATTGCTTATGAGTTGATTTGGGTGAGAAAGCTATTCCTCACCACATGAAGATGATGATTGTTCATGAAAACTGATGAGAAGACTATTCTTCTTTGCATCATATTAACGGTAACAAGATAAAATATGGACAAAAAGGTTATTCCACCCCCTAGGTTAGGTGGCACACATGAAAATGGGTGAGAAGGCTATTCTTCCCTGTATTGTATTAACAATGATAAAATAAAGTATAGATGAAAAAAGTTATTCCTTTTCATAGTTTGATGAGCATTAATGAAATTAGGCAAGAAGACTATTCCTCTTCATACCATGTTTATGGTGATGATGTATGATTTGGGATTTCGGTGGTAGTTGGCCATATGAGATATATTTAAGATTATGAGCATAATGATATTCATGAAATATGTGATATGCATGAGAAGTATAATAGTCATATGAGTATCTTGTAATCAATTATACCATGTTTTATTATTGACATATGCTTACCTATCATTCTAGTTCTTTGTGTATACTTGCTTATAAATATATCTTGGAAGGTAATGCAGCTACTAGGATATCTATTTCACCCCTTCGGGGGGCATTCACATAACTTTTTTAGGGGAAAGTTCTCTCAAGAATACAAAGAAGCTACTTGAGTCTTGAGCTGTATTGTAGGCAAGGTATAGGATGTTGTATATGATGACTCTTTATGTACATAGTATTTTTGGCATGTATATATGTGTTTCACATGTGTTGAATGTGATCATAAGGCTATTTAGAGTATAATTAAGGTAAATTATAAAATAAAATAAAATAAACTACTTTAAGAAGAAAAAAAGCGATAGTATAAGTTGTGATAAGTTTAGGAGTTTTGAATTTCTTTAAGAAATAAATGGGAGTGACATAAGGACTACCTTAAATCATTTTGAACTTTTTAGAAGTCAAAGTCCAATTTTATCCAAAGTATATTAAGAAATTCCAACAACCACCCATATTTCTTCACTTTTTGTGGTTATCCAGGGGGAAAAAAGAAAAAAGACTAAGTTGAGGATTTCTTTTTTGAGATAGTGAATTAGAGTGTTAGAAAGAGTTAGAAATTCCCTTAGCCTAAAATTTAAGAGAAAATTTTAATTTGCAACTTAGCTTATTCCATTTCAAAGACTAAGTTGGCTTAAGGTCTAGGTCAAGGGATGATGAATTTCTTGAACAAATTTAAAAAGATAAAGTTTTAATTGTATAATTTTGAATGGTAGGGGAATTTAAGGATTAAGAAAGGAATTTCATTGATGTTGTAACTTGGAAGGCTAATTAGTATAGTTGAAGAGATTAGAAACTAACAGTGCATTTGGATGGAGAGAAAACTGAGGGGAAGAGAAAGGAGGGAGAAGAAAATGACATTTTTCCCTATTTGGCTCGGAAAGAAAAATGGGAAAGAGAGAAAAAATGAGGAGAAAAGTATGATAAGTTCTATCGATTTTTTTCTCCTCAAATATGGAGAGATTTGGAAGAGAAAATACTTGTGCATTGTAGGATTGAATAAAAAAGTATATATATTTAACAAAATTTTTTAACATTTTAATTAATTAATTAATATTATAATTATTAATTTTATTACAAAATTAATAAATAATAAATATATTTTTTAAATAATAATTTTTAATATTAAAACCAAAAAATTATATATATAATTAAAAAAATGTTACATATAAATTTAATTAATTAACAATATAATATATATCTATATAACAAAATTCTTTAACATTTTAATTAATTAATTAAAAAATTAATGTTATAATTAATTTTATTATAAAATTGATTAATATATTGTATAAAATAATATACTTTTATCTTATTAAAATTAATAAATTATATATAATTTAAACAAAAAATTACAAAAACAGAACTGTGACCAAACTTCAGTCGGACATATATATATATATGTAATGCATTGTGTGTATATATATATATATATATATATATTATTTTATTTTAAATATGTAATATTATAATAAAATATTATATATAATTTTTAAATAATATTAAAAAAATATTTATTATATTTATATATATATTATATTTAAATTAATTAATTTATATTAAAATAATATTTATAAAATTTTTAAAATAAATATTAATATTTATGATATTAAAATAATAATTTATAAATAATTTTTTACAAGATAAAATTTAATTAATTTGAAAAATATTTTTTTGAAAATATTTTTTAATTTTAAATATGTATTTTTTAATAATTTTTTTTTTATTTTATTCAAAAATAATTTTTTTTATAATTTAAAAATTTTCTTAAATTAATTTTTATTTCTTTTATTATTCTTATTTTTCAAAAAAACATATGTATATGCAAAAAGTTAAAATAATAATAGTATTATTATTATATTAAATTAACATATCTTTTTCTCTCTTATCTTCCCTTCCTCCATCCAAACGTACAGGGAGAAAATATTTTCTTCCTAATTTTCTCTTTTCTCGCATTTCTTCCCACTTTTCTCTCCCCCACTTTTCTTCTCCCTCATCCAAACACAGCGTAAATGTTAGGTCTAAGTAGGAATATCTTATGATACAATATAGAAGTTATACTTTTATGAAAGATAATAACAAATAAGAGTAACTTGACTTTATGTGATTTAATATGGTACTTAGCGACGTAGATTATTTATGGGTATTCTAGGAGATTTTGGAGACAATTCCCCATTAAGTTCCTAGTTGGTTTAAGGCCCAAAAGAATTATAGTGTCACCTTATGTTGTAAGTAAATAATAATTGCTATAAGCAATTATACTTGTTCATCGTAAGCTAATGAAATGGCAAGCTTGATTTCATTCCATTGTGTTTGAAAATAATGATAATAATTGTTGTCATTAGAATATTTTAGTAGTTGATTGGTTAAATATATTTGATAATTATTTATTTGATTATTACAAAACCCTGTAGCTAATAGCAATAATTGTTAGCCTTGGTATACCTCGATCTGAACTCCAATTAGTAAGAATATTACTAGCCTTGTAAGTTGACCACCACACATGAATCTGTTTGAATTATTAAGTGTAAGCTACCCCTTTGCATAATTACCCTTTTACCCTTGTGAGCAATGTGCTCTGCATCTACTTGAGTTCTATTTAGATGTGTCGATTATATTTCTATGAATGATTTTATAAAAGTTGGTTTATGCACATTACCGAATTTATATGATATGAATGAGGAAAATAAATTTTACTGGATACCATAGTATTACTTATGTTTTCAATATAAATTCAAGTATGAAGGTAGGCTATTATTTATTATTTGTGTTTCTATCATAGTTAGTATTACTTGCTCATTGATATTTGAACTCATTCTTTTAAATATCTTTTTCATTATAGATAGTACTGTGGCTCTAGAATTGGCTTGGGCGGCATAAAAATGACCACTCCTTGTTGTTGAGCCCTGCATTATTTTGGTAAGACCTTCATTGTAAAAGTTCTATTGAAATTGTAATTAGGTATATTATTTCTTCTTAGTTGTAACTCCACTGATGCACAAGTAAGGTACTTACCCCCATATGTTACTATTTAGTGGTTTAGGTTAAAGCGGAGCTCTCTTGATTATTTTGATTAATAGTTTGATTGTTTGTAGAAATTTCAAGTAGTCCTATATTTAAGGGAGACTCTGTTAAAATTTCTACTAAAAGTTAAATTAACTAATTTGTAATTAATCCTCTTATGTTATTGTATGAACCTTTCAGTAAAAGAAAATATCTTTAAATTTTCTAATTTTTTTTTTACTTTACTATTACTCTTTCTATGTTTATGATTTTGGTCAAGAGAAGGCTTATAGATGCGAGTTCAACTCGTAGATCATGTCAATTGTGCTCATAGGGAAACATCATACCTTAAATTGTAACGAGGAAAACCTATGTTAGTTTGTGATAAATAGGGGGATTTTCAATGTAGTCTTTCATTGGTCATTTCTTTCAATTTAGTCCATTGATTTAATCATTAAAATACTTGCAATGTTAATCCTTCATCCATTTTTATCCAAAATTTAATGCTAAATCTAATATTTAGCTAACTTGGTCACTAAATTTAATGCTAGTTAATGATGCTACTAGATAAACTAATATCATTTAAACTAGCAAGTCATTAGGCTTGGCTTTAAATTATGAATGGAGATGAGATAAAGGGTAATATTACAAGTAATTTAACAATTGAGGGACTAAATTAAAAAAAAGATTTATAAACGACCAATTTGAAAATCCACTATTTGCCAGAAACTAAAATATGAAAGGTTGGTTTACATGATATGGTACCAAGTACCAACTATCAGCATCAAATTCTAGGATCTAGCTTCCAATTTTGCAAGCAAAGATCAAGAGGACGGGTCCAAGCAAGGTCTATTTTAGCTTTGCTTGTTTGAATGCTGCAAGTAACATCTTTTGGGTATGTCTTCTTTGCTTGTACCCGTAAAAAATCTTAATAGTACCATTGGCTAATAGGCCAACTTTTTGGAGTAAGATCAATGCATGTAGTATGAATCAAGATCCTCTTCCATCTTGGAGATCATGTCTTTTTTTTAATAAAAAAAATCTTTGTTGGCAAGTAGTGCTCTAATTTTTAAAAATTACCTTGCTTTATTTTTTCATGGTTTCTGCCTAAAAATTACTACCTCAAAATAAGAAATTGTATTGATAATAGGTATCAAAAAAACATATTCAATTAAATAGAAATAGATAGTAAAAAAAAACACCTAAATTTTGAACTCCTTTCTTTGATAAGAAGAGAGAAAATGGATAGCTATATAGATCACAAATAATGTTATTTAGAATGAGATTCTACTAAAAAAGTACCAAAAAGAACAAAATGAGAAAACTAATGCAAAATTTGTTACACGATGATAACGTGAAACTTGTATATGCGTATGGGTCAAGTGTATAATTTTTTTTAATTTAAGAAATTATTAAAATATTCATATTTATTAATGGGTAGCTCCATTTAAGATAGTTGGTATATATATAAATCAAGGGAAAAAATGGTTATTTGTTCTTTTGAATTAAAAGATGGTATTTGGTCCCCCCAAAAAAAAAACTAAAAGGCAGTCTATATACCCCTTTTAAGTTTTTTTTTAATGGAGCCTTTTTAAGACAATTTAGTATTATTAATCCTTTACTAATCATTTTAAAACAATTAAAATTTAGCTGCATTTTAAGTTTATTTTCTTTGTATATGATTTTAAGTTATCATTAATATAAGCAGAACTTGGGATTATCATGATTAGAGTATAGGCATTATAGTCCAATCCCTAATCTTAAAAAAAAAACATATTTTCCTTATTTTCAGACACATTTCTTAGCAGGTAACAAACTTAATCCCTACCTCCTTTTTGATCAAATCCCCAAATTTGGACCCATTTATTTGAAGAAATTTGAAAATGAGTATTTTTTTTTTCTTTTACACACACACAAGACAATTATGACATATGTAAAAAAATCCTTAAAAAAAATGAATCATATAATGCTGAATTGTAAAATTATACATTTATCATATTTTTATTAAAAAAATTAATAATAAAGATATAAAAATTGCACTTAAAATTTTCTTTTATATGTATATATGAGAAATCAACTCAGGCTTGTTTCAATCTAACAATGTTGGTACTCTATCAACAATAAAGTATAATATACTTTTTAAATATAAGAAAACTATTAACTTTTTGATTAAATACTCATTGTAATCAACTTCTTTTTCTTAAATTTAATATATATGATCAACAAGTACTTCTAATTTAACAGTTGGATCAATGATGACCACTTTTTGTACTAAGTATGTCAATTCTTACCCGTGTTAATTGATCTCTCACATATATATATATATATATATATATATATATATATATATTGAATCCTGGACCCCCTTTTACAAACTTGGACTTCTAACAATCCCTAAACTTATATATATATATATATATATATATATATATTGAATCCTGGACCCCCTTTTACAAACTTGGACTTCTAACAATCCCTAAACTTGGACCCAATACCTACCTATATCCAAACAGGTAAATTTTATAGGTACCTATTGGATATGGATATTTTAATCCTCCCTGCACCATACTTTAGTATCTAAATGTAGGGACGATTAAAATACCTACAGCCTCTGGGTAGCTATAAAATTTACTCGCTTAGATCTAAGTATAAAAATTTGTGTAAGTATTTTGCAGATTCAAGTCTGGGTTTAGATAATATGATATGCATCCCTTCATTCTAAACCCTTAGTCTATATTTATATGTATGTGTATATATATTAATTAATATAATAAATTATAAAAAAAAGTAAAAGAAAATCACATAGCATTCCGTGAGTTTGGAATTATATTGATAGTTGTTTGAAACATTTTATTCTTTGTTTTAATTTTATATAAATAGATTTTATATAAATGAATTTAAACTTGAGAAAAATTTGTTCACTATGAAAATTTTTCAAATAAATGAGTTTGGAGATTTAAGGATTCAATGGAGAGGAATAATATTTTATTTGCTAAATATAAATCCAAGAATGGAGATCGAGCTTAGATCTTTTACTCTACCCTCAGGCACAACAAGAGTGCAGTGCCGGCAAAAGCAGGGGGGGCCCAACACCTTTTTATTTTTTTATATTTTTAAGTTAAGGAATATTTATTGGGACAGCACCTTGCTGCTCTAACAAAGAATCCAAAATTATGAAGATCATAGTATCTTATCCATGATCATCCTTATCTAAATATGATTGACATATTATCTACTGTTATATAAATTAAACTGTCCTTTTTTGACAATTAATTACCACTGGTAGTTTTCAGTCACCACTGCCGACCAAGCATAATCCCATTGTAATTTGTAAGCACTATAGGTTTTTTTTATTTTTTATTAATAACTAGCCATATTAAAATGACTACATGTTTCTTTTCAGTTCATGACTTAAGTTTAGTGGAGTGTCCCTCAAATCCATTTTTAATATGATCAAACTTTTTTTTTTGGCAAATCATTTTTTTTAAAGATTTTTTTCGAGAAGATAAAAAGGAATATCTCACTTCAACTGTTAGAGCAACCTTCCAGCTATTTTTAAAATTTTAATGATGCTCAAACTTTCGTTCTAAGCTAAATAATAAATCAAATTGATATTTTCAATTTGTTTCTTTTTTTCCCCCTTTTTATGATGTAATCAAATTGATCTTTTCAATAAGCTCTGAACTTCATGAAACCGTCGTGCTGCCAATAGCGAGACATTCATAAATTAAAATCACTCAAGATATGGACAGGTGATCATTTGAAAAATGAAATTATTCAGTCATACTACTAAAATGTACAAAACACCAACAGCCTAAAATATCTCCCTACAAGATAAGGCATATATACAGATCATACCCTGCCCAACGGGGCAAGTATTGGCTGGAAAACACATCTCACGGACCAAACCAATATAAATGTGTTAGCCACAGTTTTCAGCAGAACCCACGTTACATGCTTACAAGTAATTTTATAATCGACATGACTACATACATTTTTTGTAAAACGAATCTAGTTGAAAATCTTTCTAAAAGATAAGAGATTGCTCTCCCTATGAGAATACTACCACATGCTTTTTCATCTTCCTTTGTGTATCTGACGACTCAGAAATTCAAAGCACAATATGGGTGCTATCTAGTCAGTGACACCAACCATGTTAACCTCTGCAACTGTTAGCTTGCTCGTCAGATCTTCTCCAGCAGTTCTTTGAAAGATGCCCTTTCTTGCCACAAACATAACAGACTATACTCTTGACATTCATTTCTAGCTTATTCCTCTGGCCATATATACTTGAGAGCTTAATATCTGCTCCTCTTGGTCCAAATTTTCTGGCCTCATGATAGCCTATATTATTATTCGAAGGCTCACCCCCTCGTTTGACTTGATTGCGCGATTCTTCCTCCATTCTCAAACGTTCCATTAGCATCCAAAATGGTAGGTACTCCTCGCGCATTAGCTTCATGCAAACGTCCTTCCAAGATGGGGGAAGCTTGGAGATAAGGACACTGACGTGGAAGTTTTCATCGATCAACATTCCAGCAGAGACAACAGAGTCTGCAATGGTATTTAATTCTTGGACTTGCTCAAGAATGGGTTTTTCATCAACCAACTGAAATTCGATGTACCTTTTTACTTGTGATCTCTTTGTTACAAATTCCTCACACAAATAAACTAGCTTTAACTCTTCCCATAGTTCTTTAGCGGTCATTTTTCTATTTGCATACTGATTAAATAGATGATCAGATAAACAGCACAAGATGTTGTGACGACACATGAAATCATCATTCACCCACCTCTTTTCTGCTGCCCTGGCTTCGGCAACTTCTTCAGCGCTTGCATCTGGTCCTGGTGTAGTATTTGGGCATAGTTCAGTGAGCACATACGCAATCTTTAGTTGCTTTAAGAGTAACTCCATCTGCTGAACCCATAAATGGTAATTTTTCCCATCAAAGCGGCTGATTTCAATAGGGACAGGTTCAGGAGGGGCAGCATCAAGAACTGGGTTCAGCACATCTCCATTTTGCTTACCATGAATCTCAGATCTACATCATATTGGTTAGACGATCCAGGTTAAACCCAATGTAAGGGACATATACTTTTATTGCTATTCAGAAGTAAGTTTATTCATACACTTCTATGTTATCAAATATCTAGCTACATGCTTTCCTCTTGGCCAGAAAAAAAAATGGAAATAACTTTTCAGCAGAACGTTGTCATTTCTCCAATTAAAATACAGGCATAGCGTCATATAGTCTGCAGTCACTTAATTGTGAGTATGCAGAAAAAATGAAATTTAAACATATTGAGCAACATTCTTCATATCTATGGTTTGCTTTATAGTCTACTGACTACCACAAAAGTAATTGACATTTGATAAGTCAACATCCTTACTTTCCAAATATAGGGGAACTTATTTTAAGATATTTAGGTATAACAAATATAGAGAATTCAAGGTCAAAACATGTATTTTTCATACTCATAAAAATTTTAAGATAGTTAGGTATAACAAATACAGAGAATTCAAGGTCAAAACATGTATTTTTCATACCCATAAAAGAGATTCCAGATATTTAAGAAATTAGAAAGTCCATTTTGCAAACACCAACTGGTGATTAATATATAATATCAAATCAGAAATTTTCATGTTGTCACAGATTTCAAAATTCAACACTGTAAACTTACCTCATCTGTGCTTCCATCTTTGTAATAGCTTCCTCTATAGCAGGGACATTTTTCTTGAAGGCAGACCATTGTTCAGACGACAAACTTATCCCTAAAATCAGCGGTAGAGAGACAGTGGACGTGTTTAAATCAGTTTAACCAACCAAAACTGAGCCATTCACAGGGGAATGCCAACCTCCTCACCCTTGTTTGGAGTTAGCATCTTCCTCTGTTTCAAGTGGGAAAAATTGAAGGGCATTAAACTAAATTGACATCAAGAGACTAACAAATTGTATCACCCCTCTTTTTCCCCAAACCATAAATGGTTGCTCAACAGGCTGCTGAAGAAAGAAACCCATCATCACCAATGACAGAGGCACCAAATTCTTTGCCTCTTCCATAATGTGCAATGATAATTATCTAATGTTGGGTGCACTAGTTAAACTCAGATAAAACTCAACATACACCCAGTAAAGCATAAAAGAAGAAAATGTGTCCTGACAGTTGTTCTTGAGCACCAACTCAACTGTTGAAATCACTCGGGTTCAACAATGAAATTCTGTTGCTCTGCCATCTTTGTCACCCCAGTTCTATCTCTTATAGGAATTTTACAAAAACAAAATAAAGGAGGTTTGTCATGTACAAGCACGAGCCAAATGGAACAAATTTTTAGGTCTACACATACAATAACCTGTTATCCCAAGGTTCAAAGTTAGCCAAGTAGCTTTCCCTAATTCATTTTATTACCATTTATACAACAATGCTTGATGATAAATTATATAGACCAATATAAAACCCATCATGCCAATTATTGTTACATGAGCCAGTTCAATAACTAGTCCAGACAACTACAAATAATAGATGGTTTAAATATAAGTCAAAAGTAGCTTCATCAATTCATCAAGGTGAGACTAGCCAGATGATGCTCCAAAAGAAATGTGGGCTTTGCAAAAAAAAAAATCAGGCAATCCATTTGCTTCCTTACTATGTTTTTATCTTCTCCCAGGCTTATTTCAATGCATTCTCTTCTAGCCAAAAGTCCCAAGGCAAAGGTGAATTAACTAATACTCTGCCAGTTCATAGTACAAATCAATATTTTAGCATTAGATTTTCATTTGTCGTTCCAATAGTTAAGATTTCTTTCATATACTCCCCTATTACTGTTATCTCCACATATAATTTTTCTATAAATAGCAGTAAGGTTGATCCATTGATATAGAATAGCCATTATACTACTCCCATGTGCAGAAAAGGCATGGTGATTAGATTGATCCATTTCTCAAAGGAGGAAATGCACTAAACATACATACACACATGCACTAATTGCTGTTTGCTAAGGCCCATCTTTCCCAATATAAACATACACTCAGACTCGGAAAGGTGAAGGTTGAAGAAAAAAGACCTAAAGTTTGAGACTTGAGAGGAAAAGACCTCTGCTTGCTAAGAAAGTTGAAAAGACACAATGCCAAAGAGCAAACGGCAGTCATGTTGGGAGGGAGACTGAATAATTTTAATCCAAAGGACCAGCCTTTTGACCCCTCATATAGCATTTTATTAAACTAAGCTCTAAACACGTATTCTGACCTTCTAATTAGGAAAAAAGGAAATAGTCTTAGTTAGCAGTTAGGTTGTATTGGGTCATGATGGACCCAACAATGCAACCTGCTGCAGATCAACTATCTTGGATGAAATGGGAATCACAGGATCACACAATTCTGCAATTCTGGCAATGATTTGTGCACTGGAACAATATGGCTACTGATCCATGTTGATGGCCATCTGAATCACGAATTGCATGACATTAAGAATAACCATTCTATGAACATGGTTAAGAAAGTCGCTGAACTGAGAACATTCTAGATTTAAATTTATGCTCGAACAATCCTCATTGAAGAGTATGAAAGAAATTTATGCATTTATACCAGTTGAGACAGAAATTAAAAAAAGAAACAGACATTTCTCTATTGTACTTGCAGATTCCAGAAACACACCCAGTATAATGAAACGCTACACTCAAACAGGAAATAATGCAAGCAATTGAATTAGTAAGAATAAAAGTAAAGTGAGCATTACAAAATTGATAGTAATAATTTGTAATTACCTTTAGCAGTAGGAAGCTGTTTTCCATCTTTCTGATAAAATTCCCTAATTGAGACCAACCTTTTCCCTCTGAAATCTTGAACCACCACATTCCTCCTGTTCGATAGCTAGATGAAACAAACAATGTCTACTAAGACCAATAGTCAGGAAAGAAAGATAATGTAGAACATCAAGGAAACAACACAAATCGACAACTGCAGTTTACAAATCGGAGTTGTTGTTCTACCACTATATTAATGCTGTGAGAAATTAGGCAGGCTTAAAAGTTCTGTTTTCCACCTTAAATGGCAGAGAAGCTACCTTCCGCAAACCTATTAAAGTAAAAAGGTGAATGTAAATACTAAATCAAAAAGTTAGTTAATTTGCATGAGTTTTTTCCCCTGCAAATGAATCTTAATTACGGCTAACTATCACACAGCACCACTTCTAGTATGCTCTTAGAACAGACACCCAGGATTGGGCTCTTCTCCATCATTAATTAACAAAAACATAATGCAGGATTAGCCCTCTCCCCTTATGCGTAGAGTTCCTGCCAAACTATTTACATGCAACTAGAACAACAAATATACCCTAAGTTGCAATAAGAAGTTGAATTCGTCGTCTTTTCCCTGAACTTTTCTGGGAAAACAAACGGAATTTAGGGCTTTCTGATGCTTCGTTACAAAAATCTATCCAGGACATCTAGAAGGTTGTAGAGAATAGAAGAAAACAAAAAGTTTCAAATTTTCCATTCTACTGTTCCCAACTGAATTTGAATTACCAGCGACATCGACAATCTAATCAGAGAATAAAGGTTTCACCTGGCAAATGATGCGGTCCGAGTCCTCCTTGACCTCCTTATTTGGCTTCGCCTCCTGCTCATCCTGCATCACTTCTCTAGTCTCTACTGGAGCACTCGGTTCAGACGCGTTATCCCTTCCACCTTCTTCCTCCGCGATAGCGAGCAGATAAGACTCCACCACGCTTCTCACAAACTGCTTGTGCTCCGAGTCAGAAAGATCGATCCCGAGCCGCTCCGAGGCCGCGACTCGGATTGTAAACTCCGTCGTTTCTTCAATGTTGGAATTCTTCAGTATGTCCGTCACCATTTCCTCTATTTTCCGTCGTGTTTCGGATTCCATTTCGGAGCACAATACAAAAAAAATTAATGGACCTGCTAACAAAAAACGAAGATGTACAATTTCTGGAAAAATTTTGTTCTACGCGACGGAGAAAATTTTCGCCGCACTATGACAGTGACACAAAAAGATCAGAACTGTTTGACACTGTAAGGTGAATTTTCCGGCACCGTCCATTGGTAATTAAAGAAGAAAATATCTAAGGTTCCACCGAGATTTGAACTCGGGTTACTGGATTCAGAGTCCAATGTCCTAACCACTAGACCATGGAACCTCAGTTGGTGGACGGACCACCAAAAGTTGTATTGTAAGAACGTTAAGAAATGGTTAACTGATTCAATAACAAAATATCTTTTGCAATGCCTGTTATAATTTTATTATCATTACTAAATAGTATTTATTTATTTTTATTATTTTTAAATAAATATATAAGAGTTATTTTCATTAATTCTATTTACATCTTTATTTTCTTGTTTCTATATTTAATAATTATGTATACTAAATGGCTTACTAGAATGGAGCAATTAAAAGATATTTTTTTAATATTATACTTAAAATGTGTTTATTTATATTTTTATTATTAAAAAATTATATACTTACCATGTCTTAATTAAAAGATATAATAGCATAAATATAATGATTTTGACATAATTTTTTTAATTTAATACTATGTGATTGAATTTAGATATTTCATAAAAGAAAATTTCAACTATTATATATTTTTTTCTTAAAAATTTTGATATCAAATATTTAAGAAATTAGGGATGTTCATCGGCCTATTAAGTCTTAGGGCCCCCCTAATTAAGCCTAATCGGGTCGGGTTAGGTCAGGCCAAAAATATAAATGGATAAAATTTTAAACATAATTATATCAGGTCGGGTTAAGCCATAGGTGAAGACATGTTCTGCCCAACAAGACATATTTTACCTAACCTGTCCTAATAGTTATTTTTTTTAATTATCAATATCTTGTCATCTTATATATATATATATATATATATATACATAATTTCTATTTCATCTGATTCTCTCTGTATGCTGTAAGTTTTATTATATACCTAAACCCTCCTTACTTCTTGATTATTTGTATTATTGATGTGCAAGCTTATTAACATTTCTTTTGTTGAATAATGAAAATATACATATTTACTTAAGGCTAATTATGTTAGTATAATTTATATTTTGCTTGATAATATTAAACTATTTTTTTTATTATTGATAAAGACATGAGAGTTTGAAAAGTCCATTATTTTGAAATATATGCCTATGAGTCTGCAAAAAGATATTTTTATATTACAATTATCAATTCATTTTAAAAAAAAGTTCAGGTAGCCCTGACCAGTCCTATCCCAATATAAAATCAGGTTTATTCAGACTAAGTCGAGCCACACGCATAAAAATAAGTTTAATATCTTAATCAGATCAGACATTAGGCATACTAATGTCCGACCCGGTTCTGCCCATGAACCGCCTGTGAGAAACTATGTATATGAAATTGTGTGCATTTGCTATCCTATAAGTTTTAAGTGAACCCATATTAATACTATACTTTTTAAATATTTATTATGTTTATAATTATGTATGAAGAAATTTTAATATAAATATAATATACATTCATTTGTACATTAGATCAAAATTATTGTAGCACCTCCATAGGTTCTGAACAAATTCTCGTATAACTGTATTCATTGCATAAACGTGCATGTTTGATCTATTAGCTTTTTCCTTTTTTAATTAAATTCAAATACAGAATGAGAAGATAACATTTGTACTTGTATTATTATTTAATAATATAATCATCATTTAGAATTTGTAAATTTGTTATTAGATAATTGAAGTATCTTAAAATTTATTTATGAATTATCCATAAGAACATTTGAGTTTATGGAAACTTTATTCATTTATAGTATTTTATTTGAATTAGGATATTTGTGCTCTTATTTGAGTATCATTAATTTTTTTAATGTTAATTATAGGTCTACAGTAGAATAATAATTTTTTTTTGATAATTTAGTTTTGACTTAAATTCAAAAATTTCTTTTATTGATTCACCTTTGACTTGAATTCGAATATTTGACTATAGTCATTTATATTCAAATTGGTTGTTCAATAATTATGTAGATAATTCTTCATATGAATAATTGCAATTAAATAACTATTTATTTTCTAAATAGAACCCCCAAAAAAAAAGAAAATAAAATAATCACTTATTTAGAATTTGTTCACCTACATCATCATAGAATATTAACTTGTTCACCTAAATTGGAGATCATGCACATTATCATTCGTACGAATAAATCTAACCGGGGGAAATGCAACATTCATTTCTTTAGTAGGAAAGGAACCGATTAAGAATAATAAGTGTATGAATACAAAATAGAACATCCCTACCAAGAAAAAAAACAACTAAAAAAAAGAACATGCAAAGATTGTGAATCATAGAGTTGTATAAAGGTATATATGAGACTTGAATTTCCATTCACTCATTCTTAAAATTTATTTAGGAAAAAAAGAAATTGACCCCAAAAAAAAAAAAGCGGCATGAATTCAAGTCTACTTATTTGAGTTCAAACAATTGATATTGGTAATGGATTTGGCAGCTTTTCTCTCAACCTTACTATGTGTAGCTCTAGTTACTAAAATCATTCAACATTGGCTCATAGGTAGGTCTTGGCCCAAGCCCAAGGAGCAGCTTCCTCCAGGCCCATCAAGGTGGCCCATAGTGGGCAACCTCCTCCAATTGGGCCAATACCCGCACAGAGACTTTGCCTCTTTGTGTGACCAATATGGGCCCTTAGTTTACCTCAAATTGGGCCAAATCCATGCCATCACCACCAATGATCCAAACATCATCCGCGAAATCCTTGTTCGCCAAGATGATGTCTTTGCCTCACGCCCGCACACTCTTGCCGCCGTTCATCTGGCATATGGGCGAGGCGATGTTGCCCTAGCTCCTCTAGGGCCTCATTGGAAGAGGATGAGAAGGATCTGCATGGAACACTTATTGACAACGAAGCGACTAGAGTCATTCGCGAAGCATCGAGAAGATGAGGCCCAAAACCTCGTCGCCAATGTTTGGGCCCAGGCCCAAACAGGAAAGCCCATCAACTTGAGGGAAGTGTTGGGTGGTTTCTCACTGAACAATGTTACAAGGATGTTGCTGGGGAAACAATACTTTGGGTCTGAGTCAGCAGGCCCACAAGAGGCTATGGAGTTCATGCACATAACCCATGAGTTGTTTTGGCTATTGGGTGTGATATACCTAGGTGACTATCTCCCAATCTGGAGGTGGATAGATCCTTATGGGTGTGAGAAGAAAATGAGAGAAGTGGAGAAAAGAGTGGATGATTTTCACTCCAAGATAATTGAAGAACATAGGGAGGCTAGGAGAAGTAAGAGGAAGGGAAAAGGAAGAGAGGAAGATGATGAAGAAATGGACTTTGTGGATGTTTTGCTATCTTTGCCTGGTGAAGATGGAAAAGAGCACTTGGATGATATAGAAATCAAAGCCTTGATCCAGGTATTGCTATGTTTTTAATTATTTATTCAAATTTTTGACCCAAAAAAATAATTAATTCTATTCCCATTTTTTGCTAAAATTTGTTTGGGGACATGTTAATTGAATGTATATAAATAAAAAACGGATTGCCTACTATGCAACATGGCAAGCCGTGCAACAGATAAGACTTAAAAAAAAATTAAAGTTTTTCTTAAAAAAAGGACAACCCCGATTTTTTAAAAGACAGAGTAAGGGATCTAAACCCATGTAATCAAAGTTTTTTACAAGTTTATTGTAAGTTAAAGGATAATAATATTTTTCTTATGATAAAGTTAATCAGCATAAATTAAAAATCTATAAGTATATCTATTTATCTCAATATATAAATTAAAAAGAAAATAAACTAAAATTTTCATTTGATTGTTATTAAATGGGGTGAGTAAGTTGTGATTAGAAAACCATCGAGAGAATTGTGCCTGACGTGATATTTTTGTTAGATGCAAGTTTGTTATTTGGTTTGATGTGTTCTCCATTCAAATTAATAAAGAAAATATTATTTACAGAACCAAACATTTTCACTGCTTTCATGATTCATAATATTAAAATCAGTTATATCTAAAGTAAACTAATTTCATCTAACTGTTTTTGTAGAATTTAAACCAATTAAATGCAAATACAGTTGTATATCAGTTGTCACTTGTTGCAAAAATAATTTAACAAATAGCATTAGTCCTTAGTAATAAGCTAATAGCTTTTCTTGAGCATTTCTCCCTTTTCTTAGTTTGGATAAATTATCAATTTTTTTAATATCTTTTCCTCTATCATCTGCCATATTAATCTTAATGACTTTGGAACCTTCTAGTGTCCTATTCCCAAATGCATATATTAGCACATGAATAAACTAAAATATAAATTACAATATAAAAACAAGATTAAACTTTATATAATCCATTGAATATTTAGTTATATGTAGATAATTCTCTTAATTTTAAAAATTTGATAATGAATTCTTTTAAAATTTTAAATTTGTATAAATAATTCTCTTACTGTTAGTTAGTTCAATATTTCATTAAAGAAGTATAATATATTAATGGGATTATTTATACATAACTTAAAATTTAAGTAGTTATTTTAAATATAAGCAGATTATCTGTACAAAGATTAAGTTTAAGGGGCTTATTGCTATTAATGTATTATTCTTTATTAGTAAAATAATAAATTAATTAACGTGTTATTTATACAAATTTAAAAATGTCTTGTTATGTCTTAAAAAAATGTTTGTAGATAATTTAAGATTTAAAAAAAAATTTATATAATTTAACCTAAAAAAATTTAAAATGCATGTAAAAAAATAAGAAGTTAAATATAAAAAATTACTATAATTTAATTTTGTAAATTGACACGTACTTTAGGTCATATAGACCAACAATGGGATATTTTTATGTGATACATTATGCACAGGATATGATAGCTGCAGCCACCGATACTTCAGCCGTGACTAACGAATGGGCGATGGCAGAGGTGATTAAGCATCCACGTGTCCTTCACAAAATCCAGCAAGAGCTTGATTCAGTTGTGGGTCCCAATAGAATGGTGACGGAATCTGACTTGCTCCACCTTAATTACCTACGCTGCGTCGTACGTGAAACCTTCCGTATGCATCCAGCGGGGCCTTTTTTAATCCCACACGAATCCCTCCGTGCTACCACCATCAAAGGCTACCACATACCTGCTGGGACACGTGTCTTCATCAACACCCATGGATTGGGCCGTAACACCAAGATTTGGGACGATGTGGAGGAGTTTAGGCCCGAGAGGCACTGGCTGGCTGATGGCAGCCGAGTCGAGATAAGTCACGGAGTCGACTTCAAGATATTGCCTTTTAGTGCCGGGAAGAGGAAGTGCCCTGGCGCGCCGCTTGGAGTGACTCTGGTTTTGATGGCTTTGGCTCGGCTCTTTCACTGCTTTGATTGGGCCCCATTGGAGGGGGATGTTGATACAAGAGAGGTTTATGGTATGACCATGCCTAAGGCTGAGCCATTGATTGCCTTGGCTAGGCCTCGTTTGTCAAAGCACATGTATAATTGATTTAAAGGCATTTTGGAATTGAAATACTTAAATAAATTAACAAACAAACAATTAGGACTATTCTATAAATAAATGAGTAAATTATATAAATTTTTTTTAAAATTACGTATATTTTTTTATTTTTAAAATACATATATATTTCTTAAAATAAAAAGTTATCTTACACTTTAGTTTAATTTTAATTTTTTTATTAAAATACTTTTAATTAACTAAAATACATATTTTTTAAAAATAAAAAAAATTGACTGGAGAATATTTTAGCTAAAAATTTTAAAATTTGACTATAACATATGATAGTTTTTGTTTTAGGAGAGATTTGTATATATTTTAAAAATAAATTAGAGATTTACATAATCTCAGCAAAATTAAATAGAGGTATGTATAATTTACTCTAACTAAATTGAAAGAAAAGTATTGAAAAGAAGATATAGATTTAATACTTAGTAGCATATTATAAGATGATTGAATAGATGATGAATGATGAATGATGAATTTCATTCTTAGATAAGACAGAGCAGTGTAATAATAATTTGTTGCAAAAGTCATTACGTCTTTGTCTAATAATTTTTTCATTATACGTATTAGGATCAGTTAGTACAATTTGTTATATATACAATTATATTTAGCAACTTGAAATTTGGCTAGAATAAAATTTAAGAATAATTCAACTATTATATATATTTATACACACAATTACATATATTTTACATTTTCCCTCTTATCTTGATTTTAATTTGGTAGAAATTTAGTGACTTGCCTAAAGTGTTTTATTTAGAATGGTGCACATATTTATATCTTTATTATTAAGCTTTTTTAATAAAATTATAATACATGTAGAATTTAATTTTTTAAAACAAAATCTAATCACATGAAGTTGATTTATAAAAATCATATATGTGTTTATAAAATGCATGTACTTATCATGTTTTAATTAAATAATTTGATAAAAAATATATATAAATTATATATAAATTTTTCTTGTATTTTTCTCAATAGGTTGTAAAAATGAAATTATTCATATAATTATATATGGAACCTTACTAAATTACATAAACACAACTAAAATAGATTTTAGTGCTTAGAATGCTTGATTCTTTCTCTTTCAAAGAATAATCTTTGAGGGAGATTCACGACTCACGAGGGCCTTTATATCATGTTTAAATTTGTAATAATTTTGTTTATAAAAAAAAATTGTCACAATCCAAAAGCAACTCAAATGGACTTTTACTGTTGATAAAAGTTTCCAACCAACCCTATCCCAAAATATTAAAGTAACGAGTTTTGATGTCCCAGTGTCCCAAAGCGTACGATTGAGAGTCTCTTTTTTTACGCTCTTGTAATCCTCGAAGGGACGTGAGTGTCATGTTCATAGTACTTTTATATTTAGAAATGTATATTACCAACTATTTTTTGAGGGGTTTCTATTTATATTATTTTTTATTTTAAAAATTTATGTTCCCCTCTTATAAAATTAAAAAATTGTGTTATATTACTTTTTTCTTTTACAATAAAAGATGGATTATAATTATACATAATTTAAGAAATATATATATTATTTACATAATATAATAACTATTAAATATATTTAATTAATATAAAAAATAGTTGTTTTCTAAACAAAAAACATTGAAATAACATTTCAGAAAAAATGAATAACATTAAAAAAATTAAAAAATACTTTTAATGAACTATATTTTTAATAAAAATTAATATTATTCTTAAAGATATTTTGGTCATATTTTAACTCTAGGAGATTTTTGTATTTTTTTAATAATAAAAGATTATATAATTTAAATATCTTTTAAAAAAAATAATAGTTTACTCTTATTATTATTTAAATGAAGTGCAATGAGCATGCATTAAATATTTTATTACACATTCATATTTTCAATCATATCAATTTGTCAGGCCAGGCCGCAAAATATTTTTTTATGACTCTCAATTTTAACATAAATGACTTGTTTTTGAATAAATAAAAAATGTAAGCTTTTAATTGTAATAAAAATATAAATTGATGAAAGTACGTGTAAATTGACTCGAATATATACCATGTGACTACAGTATTTTTTCTTTAAAAAAAATTATGCCTTTTGTTGTTTGATTGTTTTCCCCTTTAGAGTTTTTGTCCCATAATGTTCAGGGTTAATAGTTGCTGTATTGATGCTAAGGTTACATTTGGTTCACTGGAGCACAATATAATATCTTTATATAATTTATGTAATATTTATTATAATTATTATTTTATTTATAAAATTATTATTTTAATTATTAAGTGACATTTTTAAAACGTATAGACACAAAAATTATTTTGTATCATATTAATCCACTTTTATATCTCATTTCTTTTTATATCATCCAACCAATTATAAGAGAATGAATTTTAAAGTTTTTTCTATCTTAACAATTGCGTCTCTTATATTTTTCTCTCTTATATTTTTTGACTAGATTATGCTTTTATTGACCTAACCAGTTTAGTTATTTTGGATTGGATTATGCCCAAAAAAAAAAAGATGGATTGAGTAGAACCAAATGATCGGACACCAAATTATTCATATTGTCCAGTTTGAATTGGTTTGATCTAGTTATATATATATATGAAAAAAATTATAAAAATCTCATTTAAAAATTTTATTTTTTCAAAAAAAATAATTTTATAAAAATTTATATAAAAATTTTATTTTTAAGGGATTATTTTATAATTTATAGAAGAAATTTTGACCAAAAAAAGCTCAAATAAATCAATTTAGTCCAATCTAACAGTAAACCAAATATTTGACCCCAACCCTGATTAACTTGTTTGTATCCCTACCTTTTATCTAGCTGTAGATTCATTCTTCCATGCAATTATTTACACACACACACACACATATGTATATATATACATACATACATATATATATATATATATATATATATATAACATAAGGCAACAATTAATCATATTAAAATCTTAATTTAATATATATTACCACAAATAAAAAAGATTCCTCTTTTTTCTTTTTATAGTCGTTGACGAAGAAAGAAAAAATCAGTCAAATGACAACTTAAGTCCACGACATAGAACATGACTTGTGCTTAAAAGGTCGTTTCCATTTTTGTTGCTTTTTCTGTATTTTTTAATATTTTACAATTCTTTTTTCTTTTCTAGTTCTTTCGCGATTCATTGTTAAATAGATCACTAGGAACATAATCATCTTGATACATATTTTTTAAAGAATAATCTAACAACATAGTCTTGATATAATTTTCTTTTCTTTTCTTTCCTACATCTTTCGCAATTGCAACTAGGTTTCCATTCTTTTAACAAAAAAAAAATTAATAAATAAATTAAAAAAGAGTATTATAATATAAGGAAAATATATATCAGATATTTAAATTTATTGATACTACGAAAATTTTTCAATATTATTAAATTATTTTACATAAAATAAAAATACTATTTAATGCATCCTTATTTACAATATTTTAAAAAGAATTGTGTGTACACACACACGTCACACACATTACAGACACATTAGAGAATTTAAACCTTTATACTCATATTTTCCCTTTATCTTTATTAATCTCAAATAAAAGAATTGTATTTAAAACAATGTATTGTGGAATTTTATTTATTTTAATATCGTTGAATTATTTAAGCTACTGTAAAAAAAATTTTGCGTGAAATTGCTTGTCTGAAAAAGTAATATTTTAAAAAGCATCTTGGTAACACTAATGTTTTAAATAAGTGTAGAATATGACACAATATAGATGTATTTTTTTATATTTATTATCAAATTATTTAACAAAAATATATGATACTTGAATTTTTTTTTATAAATTAATACTTTTAAAATTAGTTTTTTAAATAATTATTTATACAAAGAATTTTATACGAATTTTGTACATGTGTATTCAGATGTAGATTCATAGAAGTAGTTGTCCCTCTCTTTAGATTGTATATGCTGCAACCTCCATTTAGCCATATATATATATATATATATATATATATATATTACTGCAACTTCTGCGGACGGTGCATACTGCTACACCGTTCCCCATAATGTTATCCAATTTATTTATCTCACAGTTCACATTTCAATTCACAAGTACACTCGGCAAGAAAAGGGAAGGGTTCACGATACAATTCCACTCACATTAATGTGCCACCTTTCTCGCCTAAATTAAAGTCAAAGGAAAGTGGGAAGAACGTGAAAGTTTATTCTATGAAGATCTCCAAAATTCTTGAAAATTAAAGAATTGAAGTTCTTCTTAAAAGTTCCAGTTCAAAAGTCATTTTTCAGATATTTTATTAGTTATTAAAATATGAATTTAAAAATAAAAATATCAATCTATCATATTTTAGTCATGGAAGGAGGTGTTTCCAGAAAGATAAAATGTTAGGAGGCATAGGATATACATGTAGCTGTTGTTTAATACTGGTATTTAAGGTATTTAAAATGTTTGATATATTATCATATTGTTTTTAATATTTTAAAAGTTAAGTTATATCTAATATTCTCGTAGGTTGGAGGATATAATGATAAAAATAATATAAAATATAAATAAGTAAGGATAGGTGAGATAATAAATAATTATTTTATTTTTATTTTTTAAAAAATAATTTAATAAATAGAATAATAATTATAAAGATATAATAAATATTATACCAGTTATAGAAATGGATTACGTTTATAATATTAAAAATCAAACAAAGCCTTAAAATATTTGCGTTTGGAATCCTTTAATTTTTTTTAAATGATGATGCCGATTTTTTTAAAAGATAAATTTTTAAAAAAAAATTAAATGTGTAAATTTTAAAAGACATAATTTAAATGGAATTCACATTTAATAACACTAGTAGCATTCACCAATCATGTGTTAGACCCCAATCTATTGTTTTTTTTTTAAATTGACACTATTAATTTAAACAAAATAGAGAATCCCAATTTAAATTTAAATGATCCAAACATGATATAAATGATAATAGAAAATATAAGATAATATTTTTATAGTAAAATCTTATACTTTCAAAAAATAATTGAGATTTCACATCACATCACATCACATCTGAGGCCCAGAATTATAGTGCCTTTTACTTGCAGTGCTTTTTTAAAGCAAAAGATATAAATTAATGTTTGGATAAATTTTTTTCATAGGTCTTCCTTTGGTGTATTTTAAAAGCCACAACAAATTTTTAGAAGCACTATAAGGAGTATTTTTAAAAGTACTTGTGTTTACGGTAAATTGCAGATTGCTAAAAAAAATTTCTTATTCTAATTAAATTTCAAATTATCCTTACTATAACCTTACAGTGTAGTATTAGAATACTAAAATATAATTATAATCCTACTTATCTAAGTATAAATCCTAAACCTAGTAAAATAATATTAATGGATTAAAATTCATTATATTAAACACCAAAATTGATAACTCTCAATTAAACTAAATTAACCTAAATATAATTGACTATAAATCCATAATTGATCTGAATAATAAAACATATTTAAATAATAAATTGATTATAATATTTATCTTCTTATTTTGCATCATATTACACTTAAGTTTATATTGTTGGCAATATATATCTTGTATTTTTATTAAATTCACACCAAAACACAAATTGCGGCATTCACAATTACTTGGTACACAAATCTCATATATTTCTTCGATGATCTTATGAGATAACCATAAGTCAAACAAACAATATATAATCCCTTTGTAATTATATAGCAACTAGCTTGATAAGTCATTAGCTTTCACCCTTATATTAATTATCTTAACTCAACCTCTAACATAGGGGTTGAGGCAAGAATCTTTTTTAAGGGCTTGATACTATAAGTTATAATACAATATTATTTTTAATAAAACATTTATGACTATTTTATAATACATATCCATTATAATAAGAGAGATTTAATTGATACTTAACATAATATAAATGTATAAAATAGTACAAAATAATTATTATAAAAAAGACATCACATATATTGTATTAAAATTAGTCTTATTAGCATGCTATAACTATTCTAACCTCAAAATTCTAAATTTACATAATATTAAAGAGAGAAAAGTTGCTTATTAAAGTTTTTTACTTTCCTAATTTTATCATTCTTAAAGATCTAAAATTATTAAACAAACTTATTGTTTTTGAGCATTGGTGTAGTTTCTAATTGGATGTCTTAGAATCCACTTATTTCAGTAATTGAGCAGAATTGTTGCCTCGTGAGGATGATTGTGAGAGAGAGAGAGAGAGAGAGAGAGAGAGAGAGAGAGAGAAAGAGAGAGGGATATATGATAAATAGTTGATAACTTATATTAAGGGATCTAAGGAGATAGTGATATAATGACTAAATAGGACAAAGACTACAAAGCTTAGGCTTAATAGAGTTTAGGTTCACTAGTGTGATTGTTGATCATCTCCTTTGTATGGTCAAGTTACCATGTCTTCACCTCAGTGCATAGTGGGAATCTCTATTTATAAGCTTTAGGGGCAATAAGATAATGATGACAATCAAGCCAAGTTGGTTAATGAAGTTGTAGAAGCTATTTTGATTAGGTGGCTTGCTATGTTAAAGTTGTTTTGTTCAAAACAATTTAGACAACTTGTTATATTAGTCCTTTTAATGAGAATTGATAAATGGTAGTCATTAAGTGCTTTAGGCCTTCTAAAATTAGGCTTAGATGGGTTAGGGTGATCTAAGCTCTTATAGCTAGTTGACAACTATAATATTTGTCCCAAGTCTATTAGCACGATGTCAAGCTAAGTGAACTTAGAGTAGTGTGTGTTCCTAAGTTGTCATGTGATTAATGTTGGTGATGTTATCACTTCATGTTCATATGGAGTGCTCTATGGAATGCGAGAAGTTGTGGAATATATAAGGTCTTTTGTTGGTCCTTTCAAGTCTTGGCTACTGTAGTTCTATTTAACTTCATGCTACTTTTTTTGTTTCATCTACTTCATCTTTGATCTGCTTTAGTGCTACTACATCTACTTCATTTGCCATTTGCCTATGTGCTACTTCATCTATTCTATCTATATCTGTGTAGGTTAATCTTTGAGTCTAATAGCTACACCTTTTCTTAGTAGCTTAAGAAATAATATATTTAAAGTGATATGCACTAATCTCATGAAAGTTATAGTTTTTCATTGAATGTTGTTTCGGTGTTGCCTTTTGATTAGTAGGGAGTATTTGATGAGGAGGATGAAGTTTCTTTGATATTGTATGAGAATTTTTTTGAAAATGAGTTCATTTTCCATTGGATAGGTGTTTCTATTCTATCATAGCTTCAATTAGGGTTGTTTTTTGTCAATTGACCTCACAACCTGCTCAGTATGTGTTGGGCTTTGTGGTTTTGTGTTGTTATGAAAGGATAGAGTTATCTTTTGCCTTGTTTTGCCTTTTTATTATTTTTAAGATAAATGAGTATGTCATGTACGTGGTATGTTCACTATTGTCAAGAGACTCGATTGACTTAATCTAATGCTAACTCCTAATGTACCAAAGGAACTTTTGAACGTTTTAGTAATTGCACTTGCAAACTTTTAAAATCTCATAATTTTCTTAAGGATTCTTTACGTATTCCAATTACATACTTTGCCCCTTGAAATGTCCTTTTGCACACCTTGCCTTATCTTGTTAGTCTCATCTCTCCATTATATAAGGAGGGTTTGGAGGCTTCTTTTACCATAAAAGAATCTTATGGAGCTAAAAGAGAATCGGTTCAATGATACTAAAGTGGTTGATTGTGGACACCTTTTTTTCTTCTAATTAAGAAAGGAAGGTAAGTTAAGTGGAAGGACATTTTGAGCCATGTTGAGAAAAGAAAGGGAGCGTTGTTGATTAATCTTTGCAGCATGGGCTAGTCTCCTTTGCTACATATCAGAGGTCCTTTGCTCATTGCTTCATGATGTCTCGATATAGGTTAGGCTTTTTTTTTTTTGCTTTCTGATGATTCTTTCCCTTGGTTTCTTTGCAAGGCTCCTATGGCTTAAATCTTGTCTATGACTCTTCTTTGAGTTGTTTTGATAACATTTTAAACTTGTAATTTATGTTTGTTTGTCCAATATCCTTTTTCCTTTTGAGGCAGTCACTTGTGATCACAAATAGTTGTAATAAAATATATAAAGTTTCTAATACCCTCTTTCCTTTCAAGACAATCTCTTAAAGTTGGTTATAGTTTACTTGAAAAATTTCCTATAACTCAAGGTAATACTTAATGCCTTCCTTATCATCCTTTCTTTGTATGTGGTTAATCTTGTGTAATTTTTTTTATAGAGGTGTAAAGATGTATTTTGTGAATGATATTTTGAAAGTTAAAGCCTCTGTAGGCTAGCTAATGATGTATGAAACATAATTTTAAAAAATTTGTAATAAGATATTTATATGAAAGATGCTATTTTCATAAAAATATGGGAAAGATGAATCTTTTTCTAAAGATGCATTTTGTAAATATATTGTGTTGAGATATACCTTTGAAGAGATACATTTCGCAAATTCAAAATGCCTATTTTGCAAGATAGGTTATGTTTTTTACAAAGAAATATTTTGTAGAAAGACAATTTCACAAAGAGAGACATACCCTTTTTTTAAATTTGAAATCCTTTAGGAAAGTTTAATGGGTTATAATGAACCTTTTTTTCAAAGACTTATGGTGCTTTGGTTGAGGCACTTAAATATATTTTGTAATGCTTGCTTAAGACTTCTAGTCTCATTAAAGTTATAGCACATATGATGGTGCATATCCAAGGCTGTGGCCTTATTGGGGTCATAGCATAGTGGTATATGCTTAAGGTTACAGCCTTTTGTTAAGTTCATAGTGCATTTTGTATATATTTTTTTATTTGAGCATATACCTGGGACCTCAAGCTTTCCTTAATTTAGGCTATAAAAGATGGTTGTAAAGCTTTTGAAAGCCATGCTAGTTGAAATTCATTTTTCCTTAGTGAAAAATAGCTTTTACAAAATTGTTTTCACAATTGGTTGTTATGACCATAGACTAGTTTGAATACTATTTTTGAAATTGTTTTAAAATATGGTTCGTATGAGATCTAAAATCTCCTCAAAGAAGAATGCAAATGCTTTTGAAATTAGAGCTTTATAAAGTAGTTTTAAAAATTTCAAAAAGATAACTTTTTGAAGAAATTTTTTTTATGAGAAATCATTAAGATTGCAAGCAATTTGTAATAGTATGAGTTTTTCCTATGATGAGCAAGATTCTTGCTTGAGGCCATGGCTTTTCTTACTTAGGATGAAGTAATCCTTCTTATTCCTCTGGAGCGAGATTTCTTGCATGAAGGGTGAGGTTATTCTTCTTATTTTCCTTTAGATTTTTCAAACAACAAGCAAGGTTGTCCATCTTTGTATGTCTTGAACTTTATTCTATGAGCGAAGTTATCCTTTTTTCCCAAGATACTTATGTGGATCTTATGATTTTCTATACATCTTATCCTAAGTAATTTCAACCAAAGTAGTTATAATTGCCCTTATAATAGGCGAGGTTGTCCTTTCTGCTTGTGGTATAATATGACTACTAATAATGGGCAGGGGTATCCATCTTGTAGGTGGTAAGTTATATAGTGACATATTATAGTATATAACATCCTATTAGTAATATGAACTAAAAAGAGAGTTGTCATTTAAAAGCAAGACAAGCGTATAACATGTTATCATTAATGTGAATTAAAAGTAGACATTTATATGAATTTGTAATGAAAAGTATGATGAGCTAATTTTCAAAAAATTATGACATAATTAAATATTTTAAAACTTATATGAATTTTCTAGCATAAACAAATCGAAAGGGATGATGCTAATTACCAGTCAAGGATCTTTAGGATCAAATGATGAAAGAAAGCTAAGATCCCCTACTGAGGGTGCCAAATGTTTTCGACCATTAATGTAGTTTTTTGATTAGATGTCTTGGGATCCCTTTGTTTCAGTGATCAAGTAAGATTGCTACTTGTAAGGGTGAGGGTGAAAGGGGGGGGGGAGATGACAAAAAATGATAATTTATATGAAGGGATATAAAGAGATAATTATACAATAGCTAGACAGGATAAATACTCCAAAGCTTATGCGTAATAGAGTTTAGGCTAATTAGCATGATGATTGATCATGTCCTTTGTGTGGTTGATTTACCATGTCTTCCCTTGTGAGGGTTTCTATTTATAAGTTTTAGGGGTGGTGAGCTAATAATGACGATTAGGCCAAGTTGCTAATGGAGTTGTAAAAGTTATTTTCATAAGATGTCTTGCTTGTATTAGAGTTGTTTTGTTTAAAGTAACTTAGATAATTTACTATGTTAGTTCTTTAAATGAAACTTAATGAATAGTAGCCATTAAGTGTCTTGAGCCTTTTAAAATTGGGGTTGAACTGGGTTAGGTTTATCCAAACTCTTATAGTATGCTGACACCTATAATTCATAAAGAGTAAATAACAACAATGATAATTTATCATATTTTATTTAAAGTAAAATATAGTTTGATACACTATGGTTTGGCTTAATTCCATTTTGGCACCCTATATTTTAAATGTTTGCAATTGTGTGGTCTAAGGTTTAAACCATTAGTACATTAATAATTTGCGAAATCATTTGTTAACTCTTTGACAAGAAAATTAATATGCACATTGTGAATACTATCTTTTGTCCAAATATTCCAAAAAATCAAATAAAAAATATATCAAAATAAAAAATTATTAGTTTAGGTTTTTATTTAATTTCTAAGTTATTTTCACCATTGCAAACATTTTAATTTTCATGTTATTTTTGTTATTAGAGTCAAGTTGAATTTTTGGATCAATTTTAATTTAATTTTTAGTCATTAAAATAATTTAAAAAACTTTAAAATTAAAAAAGGAAAAGAAGGAAAGAGCTAAGATAAGTGTCCCAATGTTTTGCTTTGTTTTTTAAACCCAATTCATCTTAATATGAAGAAGAAAAAGTAGCTCATGATCCATTATTTGAAAGCTAAGGCATTCCTCTCATTTTTTTCTTAAGAAGCAAAGCATGTTGGAAATAGAAAACTCTTGAAAATAAAAATTTTAGATTAGTTGGGAAGAATTAAATGAGGACTTGAAATTTATTGAATTAACTTTATCTTAGAAGGGAGAATTAAACGGTGATTTGAAATTTCCTTATGAAAAAAAAAAGTACGTGACTGAAAAAGGGAGAAGCAGAGTTGAGAGAAAGATTGGAGGCAAACTTTTCAGGACAAAAAAAAAATTTGAGTAAAGAGAAAGGGGGGAAAAATGCAAGAGTGAGAAATTGAGAAGCAAAACAAAATGATTCATTTAACTTGGGTGGCAAGGTGATTCATTGAAGGTACTGGGTATTTCTTCTGACTTTGTTTCGTTTTTCCAGTTGATTATGGAGACAATTCATTATTGTTATGCTTTTGTTCCAATTAAGTCGATGATAGTTTAATTCCCTCTTCCCCAGTGCTTTCCCTATTTTCATGCTGAACATGTGACTGCTTTCATCTTCTGTTGTGAATCACTTACATGATTTCTACTTTACTCTTCTTCATTAAGATGCTCTGTTTTATGGAGTTTAATTTTGTTATGTTAAGATGCATGTGAAATAGAATAGAAGTATGTTGGCACTGATTCCCGAAATACTTGTTGATGTGGCATGGTGTGTTGGACCCTTGTTCTTAGACTTATACTAATTTTAGTTGGGTTGCTGTCTTACCATCTTTGTAGTTTTGGAATTTGGGCATATTTTTGTTGGTTAGGGTGATTAATAATCTCAGAGATTAACTTTGCCACCTTCCTTTTAGGTTGAGAGCTAGTATACATGGTACGTTGATTCTAATTGATGCAAGACCTTAAGGGTTTTCTGTGGCAAATCTTACTTTGCTCCTTCAAGTTTGTTTTGGTTTTTATTGTTTGTTGCTTCATTGGGTTGCCAACTGAAGCACTGACACAGCACGTGTATTGAATATAATATGATATGATAAGTGAGATATGTTAATTTTTAGAATTTTAGGATATATGAAAAAGTAAATGGTATAAAAGAAAAATGAGTTTTAAACAAGTATTTTAAAAATAAAATAAAATATTCATAACAAATTACAAATAAAAATATAAAATAAGTTAAAACTAAAGTTTCCAGTTTAAATTAAATGTCAGTCTTCATATACATTCACATCACTAAAAATGCCTTAGGAGCTCTTGAGCCATGTTGAAGCCATTTTGACACGTTTTGAAATGTATCATTACGTTTTGAAGTGTTTCAAAACGTCTCGGGAAAAAAAATTAGATATGAGTGCTAGAGTATGATACACGTATTGTATCAGATATGTACTCAATATGAGTACACCTTTACTTTTTTCGTATATCAGTGCTTCCTAGGTTGCCAATATTTGGCTGTATTATACTCAGATTTTGATTTATTGATTGAATATAGTTTGCCCTTTATGGGATAATTTTGCAGTTAAATCAGTTTGAGTTCAAAGACATAATTGAGCTTGTTTTGGGTAAATTATGTGGAATCAAGTATGCTTGTTCACAATTGTATAAGCGTGGTTAGACGGAAAAGCTATATAGCGTTCATCCTACTCTCTTGCGTGCAAAGCATTAAGGATATATACTAACGCCTTTCCTTTTCTTTTTTGGCATTCTTGATGTGGAGGCCGTGAAAGGTATATTGGTGCATTTTGGTAAACTGAGATGAGTGTCTAAAATTTCAATTGAGGATGTGTATGTTAATGGATAGCACGTGTTGTGTCAAGGATTCTTTATCCATTTGATCATATATAACTTCATGTTTGTTTTAATTGGAATGGGATTGCCATTTGATCATCATGTTGACAGTTTATTGCTCTCTGGCGGAGGAGAAAATTTAGAGACAAAGGTGAAAGGAGGCAGACATGGTTGGTCCATTTTTCCATCTATTGAGATGTTTTTGAACAATTGCTACTAAAATGCACACAATCTCAAACACATGAATTGAATTATTTGTTTGATTGTAGCTTCTTTACTTTATTTTTTTTTTCTTTTATTTTTGTTTTTAGAGTTTGCCTTGTGTGTTAGACCATTTTTCTTTCATTAAATAAATAAATAAATAATTCTCTTAATTTTGACAAATAATCAAAAAAATAAAAGAGAGAAAATGATTAAAAGACATTAACCAAGTGACATGATTTTCTATCTTTTTTAAACTATATAAACTTCGATCTCTTTACTGAATATGTAAGCCTTAAGTAATATTTTTAAATCAAGTTTTTTTTTTTGTAAATATTTTATTTTGTTCATTTTTGTAAATATCTTATTGTTTATTTTATAAATATTTTATTTTCTTTGTTTTTGTAAATATTTTATTTTTTTTCCTTTGTAAATATTTTATTTATTTCCCTCTTGTCTTCTTTAATTGTTATTATTACTATTTCTCATTTTCTTTCTTTCTTTTTGCATGTGCTTTAAGTAGAGTAATTTTAAAAAAACTAAGATTATATTTATTTTGATAATTGATTTAGAATAATTATTTTTAAGAGTGAATGTTATAAGGTGTCTAACACCTTTTTGATTACATAAATAAATTTCTAAACTCATCTTTGGTTTATAGACCACTTTTCACATTTCTATTTTGAAAATAGTTTTCTCCCCAAGTTTTACCTTCAATTAAAATTTTGATAATAACTCCAAATAAATTGGTTCTCAAAATTGCTTTTTGAAAATTAATTTATTTTCACTTTTCATTTTAGCCTTTTGCGTTGCATTCAACCCTTGGTGGGTTGTTAGGTGTAAGACACATGGCATGTGACCCAAAATTTCTCTCAATTTTCCTAAATTTCATCCAAAATTGTTCTAATTTAACTAAATTTGATAAAACCTAGTCTCAAACTCCTTGAAAAAAAAATTATAAATTTCATAAGGAAATCAAGCATTTGGACAAAATTAAAGGCAAAAATAGAAATTTTGTTTAAACGTAAAATTTGGAGAAGATATTGTGTAGTTTGTGTCAAATTTAGGATTTTAATTGGCCAAGAGAGGAATTTTAGTCTTCATAGCATAAGAAATAAGGAATTTTAAAGCAAAATTTTGGAGATATTGTGTTATATGTGTTGAATTTGGGATTCCAATTGGTTAAGGGAGGAATATCAATGCATAGGAAATTAGAGATTTTGTAAGAAAATTAAAAATTTATGACAAAATTGGGGAGAAAGTTATAAATCCCATTTATGGGTAAAATTTAGGAGATATTGTATGTAACACCTTAAAAAAATTTATGCATTTGTGTCTCTATTAGCTTAAGAATTTAGTGTATAATTCAAGTAAATTATAAAATAAAATAAAAATAATTTAGGAAAGAAAAAGATGGTAGGATAAGTTATGATAAAAAAAAAAATACTTTTTTGAAGTCGATGGAGTCTCATAAGGATTACTTTAAAGCATTTTAAAATTTTTAGGGACCAAAGTCCAATTCTTACCATTATATATTAAAAAAACTCCTATACCCACTTTTCTTTACTTTTCTTTCTTCTCTACGGCAAGTGTGCTTCGTCCTTCTTTTTGTCCTTTTGTTTTCTTCTTTTTGTCTCTTTTCCCTTTTTCCTATCTCCATTTTTCTTTACTTTTTCTTCCCTCCCTTCCAGCCACCCGATTCACTGTGGAATCCGCCCCTTCCTCCAGCTGTAGCGTGTGCCCTATTCATCACCGTCGCAACAACTTTGGAGTAGTGTTAAAGTAGGGTCTCAAGCTTCAAGAAATTATTTTCTTCTTACTTCATTCTTCTCTTGATTTCTTGGTAAGAATCACTTCTTTTTTCTCATTTTTGGCAGCTGAAGTCCAGAATTTGTTTTAAGGGAATTTAATCTTGAAATTTGCCTTCTTTTAAGCCTAATTAGGGAATATGTTCAGCTAAGATTTGAAAAAAAAATTATTAGAAATTTAAGGTCTTCTTATATTAGTATTAGTTCCATTTTCTTGTTTTTAATTGCTTCAAGTAATAAGAAGGCATTCTATTTTATTCTTGTGGCTATATAGGAAAGGCTTAAGTTGAAGATGTTCTCGTATGATGGTAAATTAAAGTACTAAATGAAAATTTAAAATTTTCTATAACTCACATGTTGGCTTAAGACCTAAATTAAGATAATAACGAATAAGAGTAGCTTGACCTTATGTAAATTTATGTGTTAGTTAGTAATCAAAATTGTTTATGGGTAATTTAAGAGGTTTTGGAAATAACCCATATCAGGTGCTTCGTCAAATTAAGGCTTAAAGAAATTTATGATGTCATTGTGTGCGATGAGTAGATAATACTTGCTATGAGAAATTTATATTACTTATTCATTGTAAAATAATTGAATGCTAAACTTGATTTCATTATATGTGACTAAAAAGGGATTATTAATTGATGTTATTGAAATATATTAGTTGTTGATGAACTAATTCAATATATTTGAATAATCATTCAATTACTTATTTTTGCCATCCTTGATAAAAAAAGTGGTCTAATACAAAACCCTACAGCTAATAGTAGTGTTTATTAGCTTTGATGCACATCGATCTGAACCTCAACTAGCAGGGGTGTTGCTAGACCCATGTGTCAGCCACTACACGTGGATCTGTTTTGAATGGTTAAGCATAAACTACATCGGTATTACTATTTCCTCATAAGTGATATGCTTGGCATTCATTTGATTTGGTTCTGTTTAGATACGTCAATTATTGTTACGCATGAGGAATGGATTTTATTGGATACTATGTTATTACTTACATTTTTTATATAAATTCAAGTTTGAAGGTAGATTATTCCTTATGATCTACATCTTAATCATAGTTAGTATTATCTACTCATTGAGTTCCAAACACACCCCTATTAATTTCTTTTCATTACAGCTAGTAACGTGGGTCTAGAACTGACATAAGAATGATCGCTTCAAGATATTGAGCCCTGTATGGTTTTGATAAGGTTTTTTTTTTGTAAACTTTTGAATTTGTAACTAAGTATATTACTTCTTCTTAATTGTAACTCCACTTATACACAAATAGGGTCCCCATTTCCTTTTATTACTATTTAGTGCTTAAGATTGAGAGCAAAGCTCTCTTATTATTTTTGATTGGTTGTTTGACTATTTGTAAAAATTTTGGATAGTCCTCTATTTAAGGGAAATTCTGCCGAAATTTTTATAAAAAGTTAAATGAACTATTTTATAATTAAATTTTTTTTAATATTGTTTAAATCTTTTAGTAAAAGAAAACCTCCTTAAGTATCCAAATATTTGTTTTATTTTGTCGTCGCACCTTTTATGTATATGGTTCTAGTTGTTAAAAGGCTTATAGGTATGAGTTTTGACTCATAAACCATGTCGGTTATGCCTATTTTCTGATGTGTAACATTAATATGTGTGTGGAATTTAATATTCTAATTGGCAAAAGAAAAAAATTTGATCCTTAATGCATAAAAAATTAGATATTTCATATAAAAATTAAATAAGACAAATTTTAATAAATTTTGTCCAAAAATTAACAAAATAATACCACAAGGTGCCAATATACTAATAATTTAAACATTATACTCAATTACAAACTTTGATACTATGTGGTATCACAGGGGCACCTAGGCTCCCTTATTTCTACTACTACTTCAATTAATTTATGTTATTTTAATTATTTGATATAAAGTTTTAAAATTGTTTTTGTATTGCCCAAAAAAAAATTCCACCATATACTCATTGACATTCTACACATCCACAACAATATTTGAATTTATTTTAAAACACTTTACCAATCAATTTTGCTTTAAAAAAGACTTCTATACGACTTTCATCAAACCATTTCTGCTTTTCACAACACTTCTACAACTTTTTAAAAGTTTGCATTCCCTAATAAAACCTTAGCTTTTGTTAACTTTATAAAATACTGATTCTAATAACTTTAAATTATTACACTAAGCACGAAAGTTTTACATATCATGATACTTTATGGTTTTAATGTCTTATACTATAATAGTCGAAATAACAAGCTAACTAACATATTAGGATTAAAAGGTTCCTTCACAAGAGGTCCAGAGTTAAAATGCATGAGTAGCTAGGAATTGAATCCTAACACATAAGGTTACCTTAATTACAAACATTGAAAACATACTATATAAACTAATTAATTCATTGGGTACAATCAAGAATGGTTGGGATGCGTAAGACAGAAAAGATATTTTGCACTTCAAATTAATGCGCAATAAAATTATGGTTAAAGAGTCTCCGTTCATTAATTAGTTACGCCCAACGGTACGGACCCACCCCTTGTTTAGTGCCACAGAATACAAGTACATTCAATTTAATTTAATTTTGAGAAATAGAATAACGAAAATCAAACACTTTTTAAGCGACTGTGAGATAATTCAAGTGATAAAGGTAGAGTAATAAAAATATAAATAATATTAAGGGTTCAAATCTTCTGCACCAAAAATAAAATAATTAATTTCTCTTAATCGGTGAATGATTAAATCAAATCTTAAATACCAACAAATCACCGGCAAGAATTATTAAATAGACAAGACTGAGCCTATTGAGGTTTATTTTTTGGGGAATTGTGGCATGAAGTCCTTATCTTGAGTTTCGTGACCCTTAATATCAAATATCATTCAATGGAGAAAATCATATTTCCATAAATTACCCAAAACCATAAAATCCCACAAAATCAATTTTCTTTATCCAATTAACTCCCTCCATCACATGCCTTTGTTCATTTGGTTATTGTTCAAGTCTCAATCAACCCTAATTCTTCTTATTATTTTTAACTAATTAAGAAAAAAAGATATCAGAGAGAGAGAGAGAGAGAGAGCGAGCATGGGGTTTGGAGTAATTAGTTCCCTGTTTGCATAAGGCAAGGCAAGGAAGTAACGTTCAATTTGAAAAGCAATCCATTACATGAGTCATGACTAATAAATTGGAAGTTACGTCCGAACCAAGCGTTCTAATATGCAATTTTTAAGATATTATATACTCCATTGCATGTGACAATGTGAGAATGATGGCAGAATCATGCATGCATGTTCTTCCCTGCATCGCCAACCTTTCCATCAAGTAGTCAATGTTATAATCATTCACATTGGAGCGTGTTGTGCTTGCATTTGATGGACATGAGTATTATCAAATTGAAAGTTGTTGCACGCACGTGATTATATGCTACCGTGTTCTTGGTAGCCACCTCAACTATTTACTCCCCAAAGCAATATTTATTGATTAAACAACTGGACTTAATTTGATAAGTTTTGAGATATATTTGATATCAAGTATTCAATTTAAAAAATGAAGTTTTTTTTATTTGATGAATGGTGTATTAGATTATGTGATCTCCTGATTAGTCCTGGTTGATAATTGAGTTTCAATTCACATTTACAGGTGGTCGAAAGCTCCGGTTAATACTTCATAAATCAAGTAAATGTAGAACACAAGCTATAGAGACTGTTGCGGCGAACATAAAACATATCTGGATGATTCTTGTGTCTTACATAGCCCGGGGTTGAAGGGTATTACGTACAGTAACTTCATCAGGTTTGGACAGTGAGTAGGCCACATGACAGCCCTTGGTTGATTCACTATACGAAGATCGTTAAGACCTTGCATTGTATTGGTGTACATTTGCGACTATATAGTTCGTACACAATCCTCTGGGTAGTGGCGCTTCTTTGTAGGCATATATAGCACCATCTATAAGGGCTTGGAGGAGGTGGAGCTCGGCCTTGGTTCTGGTTATGACATTTAGGATGATTGAGCCTAATTAGACTAGGGTTGACGAAATTGGTATTTATCATTTCCTATCTTTAAGATAGGTAGAAGAAATTAATGAAAAGTAAATGGGTGGTTAAGTGGAGAAATCTGCTTAGCTTGTTTTAATAAATTTACATATTTCTTATACAGATCTTTGATGCAAAAAGTATATGCAAGTGTTGCTTTTAAAACTTGCTGAATACAAAATTTTGAAAATAAATAATTAGTAAAGAGTTTTATCTTTTAAAAATTAATTTTTTTATTATTATAAATACATCTTGAGATTCTCACATTAATTTTGTAATGTTTAATATAAGAAGTTACTAATTCGTTCAATAATAAAAAGTTAACTTTTTGTAAATTTTTTTTGTAAAATTAATTTTGTTTGAAAACGAGTAGAGAGCAATTTACAACCTAGATTACAATCACTCTAAATAATCAAACAAATCAAAAGAAGGTTATAGCGGGGACGGTGGCAATGGTGGTGATAATGGAAAGATGGTGGTGTAGTAGAAAGTCGCAATAAAAGTGGTGATAAGGGCGGTGACAATGGATATGGTAGTGCAAGGGTGGCAATGCCTTCCAAGTCCATTAGCCACCGTACTTTTTCTGCTTTATGCGTACATCAGGATTTGGCATTAAAATTTAGTGAAAACGGTTAGAAATAACAAAAAGGTCATGTTTGCATTTAAGAGAAGGAGAGAAAGAGTTATAGGCAGAGTTTTTTTTTCTCTCCTCGCTAATTTCTTGAGTGACAATTTTCCCAGGTGAACTCTTCCAATTCCCCTGATTTGACTTCAAATTTTCTTTTCTTCTGTTTGAAAGAGAATGGGAAAGTCAGGACATGAAGACTCAGATTAAGATAGGCCAGTCTCGATTTGTGTCTGACATAGCTGGAGACTACCCCCTTTTTTTAAAAAAATAATTTTCAAGATGTCTTAGATTGACAAATAACTAGACACCTTATACAATATAGCTTCCAAAAATAATTTTCAAGATGTCTTAGATTGACAAATAACTAGACACCTTATACAAGATGTCTTGGATTATGTGCTTTTGGTTAGTCTTGGGTGACAGTTGAGCTCCCATGCGCATTCATGGGAGGTTGAAGGCTCTTGTAAATACTGCAACGATCAAATTAATATAGAGTAAACTATGTACACTATCCCCATAGCATAGAACGTTAAACATATCTACGTGATTCTTGTGTCTTATATAGATGGGGTACACTATCCCTACAGCATAGAACGTTAAACATATCTACGTGATTCTTGTGTCTTATATGGTTGGGGGTTGGAATGGCATAATGTACGGTAACTTCCTAGGCTTGGACAGCAGTGAGCCGCAGGGCGACTCTTTAATAAAATTAACAACAACAACAAACAGTCAAAATTATGTTTAAGATTTTTTTAATAAAATAATTAAGCGGCAATTGCTGATTTGAAAACTCATGCCCCCAACAATCGCAATTATGAACCGCTCTTTTTCGCACGGTAATTACTAATTTCACTAGAGTCCACTGTCCCTACAGCTTTATCTTTCGCAGTCTCACTCATTATATATCATCCTGTCTGTCACTGCCACCATCAATGAAAGCTCCTCTTTTCTTCTGCAATGGCAGCCAAACCCAGAAATGCCCTTCTTCTCTCCTTCGCCATCGTCCTCCTCACTATCTCTGCTGCATCCCCCGAATCTTTCAACTTCGAAACCCAAACTCTAGTCGTCAATTCCCTCCCTCATCCACCAACCCTCTCATGGCCCGAATCCGATCCCGAAACTTATGAATCGGATCTGGAATCGTCTATCCCTCCTTCTCTTCACCTACACCATATAGATGCTCTCAGCTTTAACAAAACCCCAGAGCAGCTCTTCAATCTCAGGCTTCAACGAGATGCTCTTAGAGCAAAAGCCCTCATTTCCATGGCTGCCAAAGTGGGTAACCAGAACCGCACCCGTGGGCGCGGGTCGGGTTTCAGTAGCTCCGTGATCTCGGGTCTTGCTCAGGGTAGTGGCGAGTACTTCACGCGTTTGGGTGTAGGAACGCCTCCGAGGTACGTGTACATGGTGCTGGATACCGGAAGCGACGTCGTTTGGCTCCAGTGTTCTCCTTGTAAGAAATGCTACGCTCAGGCCGACTCGGTTTTCAACCCGTCCAAATCTAGATCCTTCGCCGGAATCCCATGTGGGTCCCCCCTCTGCCGCCAGCTTGACTCTCCCGGATGTAACCGGAAGAAGGTCTGCCTGTACCAAGTTTCCTATGGTGATGGTTCGTTCACTGTGGGTGAGTTCTCCACCGAAACAATGACGTTTCGAGGGACCAGGGTGGCGCGTGTGGCTCTTGGCTGTGGACACGATAATCAAGGACTCTTCGTCGGTGCGGCGGGCCTGTTGGGCCTTGGAAGAGGGAGGTTATCGTTTCCGACTCAAACCGGTCGCCGATTCAACCGGAAATTCTCGTATTGCTTGGTGGACCGGTCTGCCTCGGCCCGGCCGTCGTCTATTTTGTTCGGTGAATCCGCCGTTTCACGAATTGCCCGGTTTACTCCTCTTCTCAAAAACCCCAAACTCGATACATTCTACTACGTGGAACTCCTCGGGATCAGCGTGGGCGGCGCCCCGGTGAGGGGCGTCTCGTCTTCGCTGTTCCGGCTCGATCCAGCCGGGAGTGGCGGCGTCATTATTGACTCGGGCACGTCCGTGACTCGGCTCACCCTCCCGGCTTACATTGCCCTGAGAGACGCATTCCGGGTCGGAGCATCGCACCTGAAGCGGGCGACGGAGTTCTCGCTCTTCGACACTTGCTACGACTTGTCGGGGAAGACGGAGGTGAAGGTGCCAACGGTGGTGCTGCATTTCCGAGGTGCTGACGTGTCACTTCCAGCGACGAATTACCTGATCCCCGTGGATAGCAGCGGGAGCTTCTGCTTCGCCTTCGCCGGAACGATGGGCGGGTTGTCGATAATCGGAAACATCCAGCAGCAAGGGTTTCGGGTCGTGTACGACTTGGGAAGTTCTCGAGTCGGGTTTGCACCACGTGGCTGCGAGTGACTGATACTGAGAGTGATGCGAATAGGGACAACTCGTTCCTGAGTTTTCTAATTATTGGTTTCATTTTAATCTTTTGGCTTTTCGTTTTTTTTCTTTTTTTGGGATTTAAACGGGAAATTGAAGATGATCGAACGGGGTAGGGATACAAGAATGTTTCTTTCTATGGCTAGAGTATCGTCGTTCGTTGCACAATTGTTATTTATCTGATTATATACTATAATTACTCTTGGTAGTAGCACATAGTGATTTGCTTATGTAATCCTCCAGGTTTAGTACTAATGAAAGCATGGGCATTTTGTGCACTTGTTTTCTTTTTGTTTATTATAATAATAATAATAATAATAATAATTGTCTCGGTTAAAATGGTTTAAATTTTACCCTGAATGGAGTAAACTAAAATTTATTATTTTATAATTAATGTTCGTCATTTTTTGCTTGTTATTTGTGACCGTTCGTTGGTCACTTAGAAGCTATTAAATATTTTAAAAATTATAAAAAGAAAGAGAGGATGAAGAGAAAATAATGAAATTGTATTACAATTTTTTTTTTTAGATGTTGATGGATGGATGCTAAGAGATGAAATATTTAATGTAAATTAAATTATTTGAGAGTTTTTTATAAAATAAAATAAAATGATGAAAGACTGGTTTAAATTTATTTTTGTCATCTAAAATTTAAAATTTAAGTGTTATTATTTTTTGTCTAAAAATTTATTATAATCAAATTTTAGTTATAAAAATAATTTATAAGTCATTTTATTTTATTAATAACTTATTTCTATTAATTTTTAAATAATATAATAATATATAACTTGTTTGTATTAATTTCTTACTTTTTCATTTCATTATATTATTTATTATTCTATTTAATTTTCTTGTAACATATATTAGTATCACAAATGTTGACTGGTTAAATAATCCACCCAGGAGCTACTCTTCTTGGAAGATGCTCCCAAGGTTTCTGCAATCCTTAAAAAACATTTTGGGTGTCAAAGAATATAATCTTAATAAAATTGAGTTAATTAATCACAAAATTAATAATAGGAAATTTGAAGGAGAATTGAAATAATGACAGTTAAAAAAGGATGATAATTTGTACCCCCAAAAATAAAATAAAATAAAGGATGATACTAAGCAAAAGCATTTGATCCAATTCTAATGTAATAATTGTTTTTTTTTAAACGTTCCAATGTAATGATTTTCATATTATATATAATATTTTATATAACAATTTTAGGTAAAATGTCACTTATAATAACTTTGTTTGGTCCGCCTGTTGAAGATAATTTGGTCATGATTCTTGAAGATAAGGCGGGCAATTGTGGTCTGTCTCCTATTATGTGATTGGTTGTGTCCTGTTTAAGATTTATAACTAAAAATGTGATAGTGGAAATATATGGAAAAGAGAAAACCAGCATCTTTATACTATATTATGAATTTACATTTGTGCCCTTCAAAATTTTTCGTATAATCAAATTGGCTATATTCTCCATTACATTCATATCTACATAATAATTAGATTGAATTATATGAAATTTTCTTAAATTTTGTTAAAAATGTATAGTGTTTTTAATTTTCAAAAGATATACTTTAGTTTAATTTTAAATTTATTTGACTAAAATACCTTTAATTAATCTAAATATACAAATACAAGTAAAAAATAATAGATTTTATTTTCAAATATGCACAAATACAAATAAAAATAATAGGTTTCATTTTCATAAAATTTAGCTGAAAAAATAAATATTTAGGTAGATAGAAGGTATTTTAGTGAGAAAAAAAAATTAATATTAGACTAATTTATAGTGTAATTTTTTAAAAAAAATTGTATATATTTTAAAAATAAATAAAAGATTTATATAATTTCAGCAAAATTCATAAAAAGTTTGTGTAGTTTATTCTAATAATTAAGGTATATGTGTGTGTGCATGTGAGAAAATTTATAGGCATCCTATATTAAGTATAAAAAATGTTAATTTTTAGTTTATTGAACGAAATGGGGTGAGACAAGAAAATTCTTATGAAATTAGAAATGAAAATAAAAAATAGTTATATAAAAATGAGACAAAAATGAAATTAATTTAAGAATTGACAAAGCTGAGGAATAAGTATATGTTCGAATTTGGTTTTTGTTAACCCTAAAGATTGATGTTTACAAAACTATTTGAAAACTTTTTCAACAAGCTAAGATATTAGAATGCAGCTTCTCTTTCATCTAAATTTTCTTTTGTTTTTAGTCTCAAACATTAGGCCTCTTCCTACTTTTTTTTCTTTTCAAAAAAATAAAAATAAAAAAATAATAAAAAAACAAATTATATCAACTGTACCAACTGCAAAGAGAGAAATAACAAAAGAAGAGTCTAGCCCAAAATATTAAAAATCCTCTCTATGTGATGGTCAAACTCCAAAATTAAGAATGCCACATAGACAAATGGTTTTTAGCATAACAAGGGAAAAGAAGTAAGTCTCATATATGAGGTGTTTCTTGATATTGGACCTAATTATCAAGTGAAGTCATTTGACATGTAATTAAATATATATTCTCTAACTTGATGCAAGTAACATTTTCTTTGAGTGTGAAGAGAGTTAGGTATATCATTGAGGACACGTCCAATTATAAAGTGATTATGCTAAGATGGCATAGTAATTAAAGAGACATTGATCAATTAACCTTATGTAGCATTCTTGGTGTAATACAAGGTATGATACCCTCAATCCAAGACCTCGTTCAGCTTGAGCTAATGAAGTCTAAATTTTGAAGTTTAATGTTGATTGATGGCTCAACCTATAAAAATTATTTAAGTATAAGTCGTATTACTTGAGATTTTTGTTGTTGGGTAAATTAATTAGATTATATCAGTCATAATGCTTAGTTTCATAACTATATCGGATATTAGATAAATGGATAATAACAGTAGATTAAATGAATAGAATATAATTCACAATACTTCAATATAAAATTTTTGTGTGGAACTGTGAGCCATCTAGTTGGGAGTGGATCTTGCAATGTCCTTCAATATGAAGAAGTTGACAATTGAGCTCATGGTTACCCTCATGATCAGCAAAGAAGACCCCTTTCTTGTTCATCCATTTCTAAACTTGGTTAATAACTGCAAACATCTCATGACTGCTTTTGGACATGGGTCCAACAATCATATTTTTAGAAAATCAAACATCTGCATTGACCTTCTTGGAAATTGGATCATTTTTTTTTATGCAGAAACAGAAGAGGATGCCGTGCAAAAGGATAGCCCTAGATAAATCCAGTTATATGATTTTTATTTTTAAATTTATCATTTAGGATCTAAAACTTAAAAAAAAAAAAATTAGAACAGCTTTGACTGAATCCCTAATACAACTAGAAGGAATTTATATCCAACTTATTTTACATCTCTCCTTCCTTTTGTATCTTGGGCTTTCTTCTACAATTTGATAGAAACTTCGGTCAGCATAGGCATTGTATTTAGAAAACACTTCTTGCTTTTGTTTGTTACTTTTTGTTTTTTATTTTATCTCCATTTGTCCCAAACAAATATGAATTCTAAATGATCAAAGATTCAAAAGTTAATTTAGAAGCCACTATATATGTAATCAAATATCCAGGAATGTAAACAGTAAAAAAAAGCTTAAACCTAAACCTCCATTTTGATGTGTACTTCAACAAATGTAATGCCCAGATATGATTCCTCTTAATAAAGGGCGCGTGGAATGTGGATCATGGTAGTGTCCTTTTCTCATTGATAGTTGCAACGCCGTACAGCCATAGCATATCATGTACTTCGTTACTTTTTTTTTTAATGTTTTATTTTTTTACAACCTTTCCTTTTTTTCCATTTCTTTTATAACTTTTTTTGGATAATTTTTGCTTACTTTTAATTGAAAAACGAAATATTTGAACAGAGTTTTACGGATTTATATTTAAACAAAATCGTTTATCTATTTTCCCTTACCAAAAGATTAAAAAAGTCATTGTCACTGTAGCTAATATCCTTGACCAATCTTTGAAACTAATAAAAATTATTATGTTTTGTACAGATAATAATTTAAAAATATTATAAGTAAATTTAATTTATTAAAAATTAATTAATTAAATAAATTATATATAAAATATTAAAAATATTGAGTTTCATCGAAAAATAAACAATGTTTAAGTACATTTTATTTACAAAAAATCAGTATATTCATAATGGATGAATTTCATTAATTTGGTCTAATTATCTCTGATAAATTAAACATAACTTTTTTAAAACTTATTTGTAAGTCGCTAGCGCCTAGACAATGTAGTGTAATAGTGTGCCCGTAGTGCTTGACTTTGCAACCCGCTTTTCCTGACGCGTTGCCCTCGGAGAGAATTGAATCATTTATACTTAATTTGGATAATTTAAATTTGAATTTTTTAATTTTTTTAATTTCAATTATTTTTTTAATTAACAATTGAAAGATTATTTTTATTTTATATTTTATTTCTTTTCAAATAAAAAAATTTGGAATTAAAAAATTTAAAATTTAAACTATCAAAATTAAATTGAAACAATTTCATAAGAGAAGATCCGTATACCTTAATTTGATGCCTAAAGTGTGTCAATGATTTATGGCCCCAAGGCACATGCTTGCTTTTGTATCATGCAGCACATGGGAGAGGCCATTGTTGAAATTAAAGAGGACAAAGACAAATTGAGAAAATTTGTATGGGGGTAGTTAAGAAAAGAGCAAAGCAATTGCCTCTTTTTACATATCATGCTGGACTTTAGCTATTAAACAGGACCATAAAGTGCAAGCACTCACTGCTGCCTCCTTTTGTTTGGACATTTACTTTACCAGAGAGCTCATATTTACATTCATAATAATATTTTTTAAAATAAGCTCATATTAACAGGGAGAGATACTGTGTTAGGGATATGTTATTGTTTTAATTTCCTGAAAAATTATGAAATTAATATTGAATTGTTTTATAAAATAAAAATTTGGAAAAGAAATTGTTCTACTTTTGTAGTGAGGCAACGATAATTGATGAATGCCTCAAACTGAATAATGATGTAATATAGTCATACAAATTAATCTTTTACTTACTAACGTCTTGTGGAAGGATCACTAGAAACAATCATGGTTGTTGGCAGACAGGTTTTATATATAATTTTAGTTTTATTTTCATATAGTTTGGGATCTTAATATCAAGAAATTGATTTTCAAATCAGAGTGCCATGTAGTGATTACTTTCATCAATAATGGGTGTGACAAATTGCACTCCTGCTACAATTTAATGGAGAAGATTAGGAGATGTCTTGACAGGCCTTGGAATGTGACCCCTTGCACATTGTTATTGGAAAACAAATAGATGTGTTGATTGGCTCGCTAATTAGGCACGGGACTTTTCCCTTGGTTGCTAGATAATCTCCTCTATCTCCTGAGGCTTAGGCTTCATTTTGAATGAAGATATTGGGGAGTGGCCTTTCCTAGGATTGTTTGTGTTTGATCTCCTTTTTGTCTTGTTTTGCCTTGAGCTTTAGCCTCATTTGTACCCAAAAAAAAAAAGGATATATTTTGTTATTCAGTATCATTGTCTTGCTCTTGTATATATCTACATGATTTTGTCTTAGACAATTGAACAAAAGTCCCCCTTCTTGTGTTAAAAAAAGTTATACATTCTTTATGAACTTTAAAATTATTCAAAATTTTGAAAGAGGTAAACAAATTAAATTTAAGGGAGTACATTTATGAAAAGATACACAATAAGTTGGAGTAACAGCCCATTTGGTATAAAGGAATAATTGTTTTTTGTAATGTTTATTATATTTTTATCATTATTATTTAATAATTTTTATCATTTTTATTTTCTTAAATAAGAATACAAAATTTGTCTTACCTTCAAAATTATTTTTTAAATTCAATTCCATTTTATGTACAAATAGGCCGTTAAGGCCATGATTGGTTTTAAATTCCCTCGCATTAGAATTTGTTATTCACTGTATATTAAAGGAAAACTTTATGGTACTCTGAATAGGCAGGTGCTGTTGATTGCAACTACATATAATATGTACGAAGTATTACCTTTTAGGGAAAATTACAGGTAATAACTATAAATTAAAAATATTTATATTAAAGAATTTTAAAATTTAAAATTATTTTAAAGAGTTTAAGAATTAAAAATCTTAACTTAAAATTCTGAACTGTAATTTTCTTATAATTTAACTTTTTGATCTTTATATCCTTAAAAATAATTTTAAAACTCAAAATTAGTATAAATTTTTTAAATTTAAGGTTTTCAATTATAATTTTTTCTACTTTTTATTCAAGAATGTGAGCTTCCAATTAACAAGGCAATGTTATCTATGGATGTATACTTGATTCCCGATAGGGAGGCCCGGACGATGACCCAATTAATATAATTTTCGAAGATTCATAACGCCTCCTTATTGGGCTATACCAAAATGCATTCTTATTGTGCTTTTTTTTGTTGTTTATCTGCTTGTAATGATATTTAGAATTTGTTATAAGATGCGTTACCTCTTATCCTTTGTTGTTTGGATGTGTGGGCTGTTATTTGTAATAGTGAAGTCTTTATCGGATGGTCCTCATGCAAATACTTTTCGTTTGTCCAGAGACCATTGGGCCCATTTGGCACATTATATTTAGAGTTTTATGCAATATGATATATCTTTATCAGATGTTTGGCATACATCCATAGCTTCTTCCTCACCATAACTCAAGGTCAATCCAGGCAGAAGCTTCCTTCACGATCATCTCATCCTTCGCCGTTGCCATTTTAAAGTTCTATGTTTACTCTCTCCATCTTTGCAATCATTTCCTTTGACAGAAGCCAAGGCCATTTGCATTGAAATGTCCCACCTCGACGTTTATCTTCATCTACGGGTCCAGATGTCAAGCACTCTTCTTGTTCAAGTTCCATTCATTTTTCTTGTTCTTTTAAAAAAATTTATGGTTAAGGAAGAGGAAAAGGGGAAGATTGAAACAGCAGAGGACAGAATCTTTAGAGTTGGGTAGCGAAGGAAATTATCTTATTCCGAAAATGGGATTTGCCATGAGCGAGCCAGAAAAGTCAGTGGTCAACCGGTGGAGACGATGGCACATCGGGTATAATTGAAAGCATCTTCTACGTATATAATATATAAAATTATTTCACCTCAACTATTTAATGTTTTGAGAACTCTGGTGTCAAATTTTTAGGCTTCCACATCTGCAACCTGTTTAGATTTAAAAGCTCCAACATGTGCTATAAAATTTTGACAACTATCATATTACTATGCGACTAAACGCACCATCATATAGAGTAGTCAACATATTTGTGTTGGTGGATTCTTCCTTGCCCTTGCTTAATTGGGAGGCATAGGTACAAGTCCACCTGGGCTAATGAAGGTTCACCAATTTGACGCCACATAGTAAGCTATGTTGATTGGGTGATTGTTTCTCAAAACTAAAAACATGTCCGAACACATTTAGAAATAAGAGATGATATTTACATTTTAGCACCAACAAGTTTTAAGACAAAAATAAAAAAAAAGTTTCTAATATTTACATTTGAGACCCTTATAAACATTAGAATAATACAATATCCTTTGTTTTTTTTGAATTACAGTTTGGCCCCAACAGTATGTTTAATTTGCCCAAACTTATATCCCTTCTTATTTACAATATTATGAGCTCCTCCTTCAGCATTACAGTAATAGAAAACCCAGATGTCATTGACATATCCCAGAGTCTCCTCTATAAAGTAAGCTACTCATCCCACTGGCATAGGGTGCTATTGTTTAGAGTTGGAAAAAGCATTTATCCAAGAGATTGGGGTTGAACAACACCTTTTTTGATGAATTAGGGTGTAATAAGTTGATTGCTCAACTAGAAAATTAAAGTGATTTTACAAAATGTCACTAAATGGTCAACTTACTAATCTTGTAATTCAACTTATCACCCATTATTAAGTGGTAGTTAACCAATTAACTTATGACAGTTGACTTTTCACATATTTTGACAAATTTCCAGCGATGAGGATGATCAATTGATTGCTCATATCACAAAAGTCAATTGATTGAGCCCTAACTTTGATATTTTTGTGATGGCAATGCCTGTTCCTGCCTTATAACTAAAACAAATGGCTATTCTACATTGAAGTGGGACAATCAAAACATTAATAAGAGGAAAAATGAAGATTTGGGACTAAATAAGAAGAATTCATTGAGCATAATTCATGGAACTCGAAAATGAAGCTCCATATATGTTACAAAGAAGGATTTGAAGATTAAGCAAAAATGAGAGCTACAACGTGGATGCCCCCTTGGATTTGGAGATTTAATGGAAGTAATGGTTTCAGATTTGGTTCGGTGAGCTTGAAGGAGGTTGAGTGATGAGAGAGCCCAGAGATTTAGGACTACTATAAGGGGGCTGGGGATTTTGAAAAAATAATCAAACTACTTAGGGAAACTAAAACATTTTAAGAACCATGGGTCAGGGATATTCGGGTGAAGTTTGTTGGGACAAATGTTTATTTCATCCCTCATTTTCAATTTTCTTGGGCCTTTTTTAATTTTACAAAGTTGTAATCTAATCAGCATTATCTACCACATGGCGTTGACCTGATGAACCTTCCTTCCAATAAGCAAGGGCATGGAAGAATATTCTATTTGTGTTCCCACCATACTCAAAGTGCATATATGTTGCGTGCATTATTAAACTTGCCATTAGAAAGTGCCAATTTTTTATATTATTTGATATTTCCATTTCAATTACTTTATTTGCTATGTCATACTCGAATGAATTTGGTATTGTGCAGCATGATGTTGCACAATACTAACATCTATTAAGTTTTTTTTTTTTTAAATTCTGACCCTATTATATGGAGGGTCAAGATCTGTGCAACATGCCAAACACAACGTATTGTACAATAGAGAAACCCGACACGTGTTCATACATACAACCAAACAACTATTTCGATATAGCTTCTTGGAACAATATGTTTACATTAATGTATCTAAATCTGACCATTATGATTTTAATTAGTAAAAATTTGCGTGAGTAGCCAGTTAAACTCTTCTTGGAACAGTATGTTCTCATTAATTTTTAATGTCTCATATTGTTGCTGATTTTCAAAAAATAACGCCAGCAATATTAAAGTCTAGAATGTGGCGCTATCATGTATTTTCTTCAAAATATTTCAATAATATACTATAAAAATTTAGTTGTCCATTCTAACAAATCCAATCTTTTCTCATTGCCAATATATGTCGCAATTTTAAGAGCATAAAATAGGTATAAAATAGGAGTGGATTAAAAATTAAGACAATCAATCAAAAAAGTATCGTTCATATTGTGTTCAGAAAACTTCTCAACAATATATGGTAGGCGAGTATTTAGATAACATGTTTGTAATCTATTTTCGCATATATTATTTTTATGTTCAATATCGTGTATTGTCTTCATCAATCTTTTATATTGGTTATATTCATAAACTGTGCAAATAAAATTGTCATATTATTTGACAAATGAGATTTGTACAAATAAAAATTTTGTTAGAGCATCTAATGCATCGCTCGGGTTTAGATACTAGTTCTTTTATAACAAGGGAATGAAACTGGGGCAATTTCAAAATTGTGGCTTCATGCTAACATGTTTTGGGAACTGGTGGCACCAGTAATAGAACTTTCTGATTTTGAAGCTTATTTTCTAATAGCTGCCATTACTAATTAGAGAATTAGCATTTCAGCTTCATCTTGGGTTTATATAGGCTCTCTTCTACAAAGATGATAAACTTAGAAAATTATCTTCCTTCCTAAATGCTTGATTTGATTGATCTGAGAGGGTCCTGGTCCAAAAAAGGAGTAAAGTAGAGTTTTCCTAGTTTAGATTCTTTACTGGATTGTTTCATCGTTCATTTGTCTGCTGGATTTGTGCCCATACCTGAGAGGAAAAGATTGAAAAGCCATAAATTAAATTTAGCATCTTAATTTTATTTTAAATGGGTGTTTTTCTCTAAATAGTCATTTTTATATCTTTTATGAATAGTTTAATAATTTTTTAATTTAATTCTTATTGTTAAATTTTTATCAATTTTTTGTTAAACTTTGCTGATATGACCAATTGCTTATTATTTTGATATTTTGAATATGTATGATTTATGCCAACAAAAATAGATAAAAAAAAAAAATAAATCTCATATATGGCATGTTATTTGGAAGGTGTTCTAAACAAGGAAAAGGGTAATATGATTCAATTTGAGTTTCTTGCAAACATCTTGACTTTTCGGGGGTTCTGAGTTCCTTCTCACGTGGGCTGTTGTTTAGTTAGAAAGTTCTATGATTACTTGATTAGTGATGAATGGTATGAGCAAAGTTAAGATTTTTCTTTCCCTATTCATATCTTGCACTACGGAGTTTACTTAACTCACTATCTTTTTGACACTGCCATGTGAATACTCATCTAATAAGCTTGTTTCTATGTTAGAGGCGTATTTTCCTTCAATCTACTCAAGATGCTTCTACCAATTGACATATAATGGTGCTCTGAAAGGGGTGTGAAAAATAATATATACTATGGTTTTGCCCTCCCAAGGTCTGATGCTAACAGGAGTATACTATTCTGTTGGATGATTAATTAAACTTAAAAACGAGTTCAACCTCTAAACAAGACACCAGTGGGAGGGGCCTTCTAAGTGATGACTGAAAGGTACATTTCTGTTACTTTGGTTGTGTCAGCAGTTAGCCGCCATAACATGCTTGATATGACTCTTATAATTAGAGTGTATGGTGTGAGAATATATATGCCAACAAAAGGCAAAACTGTTTTGTCGAAAATTTTTCCAAGTCAGGTTAGCTTTGTAGATATCAATGCAAAATTAAGAAAACAAAGTTGGATGCATTTATTATAAGATTATGTAAGTGGTGAGATCCTTTGAGGGGTGAACGCTTTAATCAACGCAAGTAGATCGATCAAGATAACTAAGTAATAAATTGTTGTATTTCAATAGGATTGCTAAGCAGACTAGAGTACAACAAAAACTTCAGCAACAAGCAGCAAGTCACTTGCACACAGCGTTTGCGGCTGAGTGATGATTGCAAGAAGGTGATCCATTTCTGAATTCTTTAATGCTGCTAATTGCAAATGGGGCATGGAATTTGGCATATTTAAGAGTTTAATCATATAATTTAGGTGACAAATGCACAGAGTCATTATAGAAGTTAAGATATAGTCCATTTGGTTTGAGACGTCTAGAATTATTGGATTCTGGTTAAGTGACTCTGGTTAAGTTTTTCCACTGGAGTGGTGGCATGTAGGAGAATTAGTTGCATGTCATGCAACAAGCATGGAAGATATGAAACCTTTACATTACCCTTTGTCGCATAATGTATTTTCATGATGAAGATTACACTAGGAAGGTGAATAAATATAATGCGTAGAAAGAGTAAATATAGGAGATTTTTACACACTGATAAATTTGATATAAGCTCTTGATAGATTTGGAGTTGACTCCAAATAATTGATAAAAGAAAACTTGGAGTAAACTCTAAACAAATTTGTTTTTTGTAGTTTACTCCAAATAACTAAATTAGTTGTAAATAAAGAAAATAAATATGGAGTTAATGTAGAGAGAAACACAACTGAGTCATAGTTTAGGTCTTAGTCTACGTCCAATCCTTTTAAATTTTAAGGAATTTTTTTCAATTCAAATTCAGTTTACAAATGAGATGGTTTTATATGTACTCACAACCAACACAAGGTTTTTTTAACTAACTTCAAGCTACTACAACATGTGGATTTCACATAAACTTATCTAAAACTTTTTTACATAAGGGTTTTACACTAAACTCATCCTAAATTTACTTTTTTCATACTTAGAATAGATTTACAAAATAATGTGAGAGAAGATTTTGCAACCCTTATCAAGAAGAGATACAATAGGCTTATTCTTAAGCTCTTACAAGTCAGATATAACTAGAGACTAAGCTTGTGGAAATAAGATGAAGAGAATAAGAACTACAATACAACTTAACTTTTCTTTCTTTGCTCTTGTCTATATCTTGTTATCACACCCTTAAAAATAAAAGTATGACTAGCATGGAGCACAGGGGAAATCCCACCTTTGTAAGCCCTAACCACTAAGATAGGCTCCTTTCCTAATTCAAGTTGCGGCTCTAAATGACTATTTTCACTAGGAAGTTAATCATAAAATAACTTCCATACTTTGTTCCAAAATCATCAAAGCAAATATTAGTTTCATCTGTTTGTGAAAATTTTGGTAGAGTTTACTTTAAAATTAGAACCTTCTAAAATTTTTACAATTAGACAATCATCATAGCCAAGCAGACAAGAGAGATAAGCTTTCATACCTATCCCCTAAACTAGGCTTATAAGATGGGGGATCTTACCTGAGAGTAGCTGATACAAACAAAATAATGAATCAAAATACATAATAAATGAACTCTACCCTTGTGGTTGGTGCGAGGCTTACCAGATTAAACGATCATCCATACTAAGGGGTTAAGGAAAATTTAAGATCAACTCTACTATTTGAAACCCTAAATATTAAATAACATCCCACAATATATTAGATTAATAATTAAAGAAAAGAGTGAGTAATTTAATCATTAGTTAAAATTCATTAACAAGGACACTAAATTATCTCAAGGTTAGAAGTTCATACCTTCTTAATACAATAAACAATTAATAAGTGCCCAAAAAAAAAAAATCATTTAATAAACATTTGCTATTATGAAAATCATAAATCAGTGAGAAATGATAGTAATAATAAATAAGCATGCTACTTTTAAAAATTTATATTAATGATCTTTCAAAAACCTATTCTTGAAAACAATTTTGTTAAAAGAACTTCATCAGAACAAGATAGCTGCTATAGGTACACAATCCAAGTGGGGAAATAATCATTTATTATGGGCACTTAGCCTAGTAATAATTGTTTGTTATAAGTCTTTAGCTCACATAAAATAACATCCTTTCGTTTCGTGTGTAATCGTTGTTACACAAGGCTAGCATCTCTTATACCTTCTACTAGCTGGATACTAGCCAAGGTTTGCTAAGGGCTAATAGAAATATTATTAGCAACTAGTGTTTTGCTTCTAGTCCTTTCATAAAAATATTTTCATCATTATGGAATCATACTACACAGTTCGGACAAAAACAATTTTTGCAAATAACCAATATAGAAACTTATAATTAAAATTCCTAAGATTTCTCCTATTGATTCCATATATAGATCCACCATATTTCAAAATTAGGGATTTCACATTATTAAAAAAATACTTTCGATAAATCATTGTGCAACTATAAGTTTTGAACTAAAGAAAATTTTTCTTTTTAAAAAAGAATTTAAATGACATGGTGAAATAAATATAAATCATAAAATTTTAGGAGAACAGTATTTACTCATTGACCAACCAAAGCTTAGAAGTCTTTTCTAATATCATTTCAATCTTTCTTTGTAGACAAGTAATGTCTCTGAAAATTCCTAAATTTATCCATAATACCAATTCCATCACTAATTGCCTTATAATTACATTTGAAACTAAATTTACTTCTCTCATTGACACTTTAATTATTGAAGACCATTTTAACCCTTCTCTTTACCATTTATAAGGTGTGGTCTTATTATCAAACACTTGCATAACTTGATTAGTGCTCTATCTATCATAAAGCCTAACCCTAGTGCTTAATCTAATTTTTTTCCCTTTAAATCATTCAGATTTAATTCTAAGGCATTAAGTAGGCTAAATTACTCAATAATTAATAAACCCCAATTTATTAAGCATACTACAAGACTTAATTAAATAATCCAACTTGTGATGTCACACCTTAATTTTAGATATGTGATTGGCACAGAATATGAGAAAATCTCATATTTATAAGCCTAATAAAACATTCTGAAATAATAATTCCTTACTATACCATATTACTTACAAGAAGAAGATTAAATTCCTGAAGTTTCACTCTTTTTTTAGGATTAATACCCATTTCCCTATAGAAATTTTCATAAAGTGTCTCCTTAATATGACATCCTAAAATTCCTATAATAGCTAAAACATAAAAATTAAACCATAGAGAGCTCTGCTTCCAATTACTATCAACTATACTATTTATATTAGGGGTGAGGGATCCTGCCTGTAGTATTGTGGAGTAGAATCTACATTATATAGTATATTCATGTATAGACAATAAAATAAGGAATATCCATGCAGAGCATTTATGGACTCACCATGAGAGGCTAGTTTCTTCTACACCATCAATAAAGATTCTCATTCAACCCTATCATTTGAAATACCAAATATTTGTCGAGTATGTAACATCGCACAAATAAATAGAAACAAACAAATAACTAAAAGAGTGAACATGTAACCAAATAATTAAATGAAACATCATAAAAGAGTATTTTGGTTGACTTTCAAGTTGATAATTCATGCTTTTTAATAAATGAACAAAATTTAAATGTCCAAACATGAAAACATGTTCTGACTATTTATGTTACAATAATCACAATCTAGTGGGAAAATGATGATGATGATGATAAATATACAACTTTTGAGAAATGTTTTGCAGCATTTCAAAATTATACTTCTTAAAAAAATTTTCCATTAGAAGGACTTTCTTTAGAAAAATATAATCATTGTGGCCACATAACTCACGTGGGTAAGTAACCAAGTTTGTCATGGACAGATATTCTGCGTGGGTAAATAACTAGTTTGTCGTGAGTACTCAACTCATATAAAATAACATCCCCCATTCCATGTGTGTTAGTTATCACATAAGGCTAGCATCTTTTGCTAGCTGGGGAACCAGTTATGTGTGCCAAGGGCTAATAGATCTATTATTAGCAACTAACATTTTGCATCTAGTCCTTCAAATTTTTTTTTTCATCATGTAAGGAATTGTACTATCTTAGCTCATAGATAAAAATTTCTGGCAAGTAACTAACAAAGAAATTTGTGAATACTATATTTTGTTTGGGCATTTTCAAAAAATATATTAAATTAAAATATATCATTTTGAGTTTTTATTTAATTTCACCATTGAAGTCATTTTAATTTTCATGTCCTTGGAGCTAATTTTAATTTTTGGGTCAATTTTAATTTAGTTTTTAGCCAATAAAAATTGAAAAAAGAGGAGTCATTAGAGTCAAGTTTAATTTTTGAGTTAATAAAATAATAATGGAAAAAGAGTCATTAAAGTCAAGTTTAGTTTTTGAATTTAATTTAATTTAATATTAACTTAATAATATAATCCAAAAAGAAAAAAAAGAAATTCCTAAGATAAAAGTCCCAGTTTCTCATTTTGTTTTAAACCCAAGAAGAAAAAATGAACCAGGACACATTACTTGAAAGCTAAGGCATTTTGCTTATCATTTCTTGAGAAGGAAGGAACGTTAGAGATAGGAAACTCCTTAAAAAAAGGAAATATTAGATTAGTCTTAATCTTAGGAGAGAAGAATTAAATGGTAATTTAAAACTTCCTTATAAGGAAAACCTTAGTGTCTAACTATAAAAAGGTAAAGTAGGATTAAGACAAGAAGGCCAATTTTTCAAAAGGAGAAAATGGCCACAAATTTTTGAAAGACGACAACGGCTAACAGGAGAGTGAAAGAGTATAAATTAGGAGAAGGAGAAGCAGTGGGATTCAAATAGTGGAAGCCTCATCAAAGGTAATTTCTATAAATTTGATGCTTACCTTTAATGTTTCATAAATTATGGATGAATAAATCCATTTGAATGTTAGAAACCAACCCTCTTCTTATGTGGCATAGTAATTTGGTGAGGAGATTCAGGGGAATTTAAGCCTGTTTTGTTTAATATGAATGTTTAGGACTAAGAATAACTTGTTCAGAATTAATTTGCTGTTTGCTTTGTCTCTAATATGAATTTTCATAAAAAATCCTTGCTTGCACTCTTTCTTAGTTGTGTTTTATCATTAGCATGACAATTTCAATTCGATTTCTTTGCTGAGTTTTTTAGGCATGTCAATTTGATTTCATCAATTGAGAATTAAGTTAATATGTTTAGAATTAGGTTCATGTTTGCTTTCCCCATTTTGTGTTAGTGGGTAGTGACCAGAGGGACAGTTGTTTCAATTATGAGTGGATGTATATATAAGCTTATGTATTGAATTTATATTGACCCAAAAGAAAAAAATGCAAAAAAAAAAAAAAAGGAAAAGTTGCTAGTGTAAATTTGGTAAGCATGGATATGTGATATTGCTTATCTCATTTGCAAAAGGGGAAGGCTATGCTATAGCATAAAAAGCTTGACTAAAGGTAAGCCTTCACATAATGCCTTGGTTTCATTTTACAGGCATTTTGGATGAAATTAAGCTTAGCTCATGTCTTGTGTTTGTTAATTCCTTCTTGTTGTGCACACACTCTCACGCACATACATGAGTTTGTTTAATTTTATTATCTTTATCCTCATTCTATTTTTCATCTTTTTTTTAGTTATTATGTGCTTGTTAAATCACTTTCATAAAAAAAATTCAAAATATATAATTTTCAAAATTGCCAAAAAAAGAAGAAGAAGAAGAGAGAAAATGAATAAAGCAAGATAGCGAGATTAACTTGATTTTCATAAATTGAAACACATCCACCAATTCTCAAATTTGTTTTATTTATGAAATCAAATTAATTTTATTTTCTCATTCTTTTCCTAAAAAAAAAGTTATTAACTCAATGACACGTATTTCTACCTTAGTTCGAACTACATGAGTTTTGATTCCTTCATCAGTTGTGTAACCCCTAGGTTACATTTATAGGTCAAGTTTGATTTTGTAAATATTTTATTTTATTTTATTTTTATTCAAAATATGTTATTTTCTCCATTTTTATAAATACTTTATTTTTTAAAATGTTTTGTTTTCATTTCATCTTTTACCTTTTGTAAATATCTTATCTTTATTTTTCTTCTCTTTTCCTTTTCTATTTTTTGCATGAGTTTTGATTAGGGTAATTAAAATAAAATTAAGGTCATATCTATTTTGCATAATTGACTTAGGGTAATCATTTTTTAAAATGAGTGTTATGAGATGTCTAATGCCTTACTCACACATAATCGACTCTCAAACCTATCTCTAATTTGTATACCATCCTTTTCCATCTTTTTTCTTTAAAAGAAGCTTTTTCAAAGTTTTCCTTTTATAAAATTTTGGTAATGACTCCATTTCTTTTGGTTTTCATTTTTGAAAATAAAAAATTTTCTTTTTCAAGGACTATTTGGTCACATTATGAGTGGGACAAAATTTGTAAATAAAATTCCTTTAATTTTTCTCATTGATTCTATACATGTATTAATCATTTGAAAAATCAAGGATTTCAATTTAACTTAAATACTATTTGATAGATCATTGATGCAACTTGAAATTTAAGAATTTTGGAAAACATGATAGTTTTATAAATCTTAAATGCAAGATGGAAAAATGAAAAAAAATATGAATATGCAATGAAACATTATTTACTCATTGACCTACCAAACTTTAAGAGGATTTTCTACTACATATCCCAACTTTTGGATAAGCAACATCTTTGAAGGTGTCTTAAAATTATCCATGATATAAATATTATTACAATTAGCTTAGTAGATGCATATGGAGCTAAACCTTACTCATTTCTCCATCCCAATGATAGCTTATTCCTCACCCTACAGTAGATTGCATCATATAAAATAATATTGTATGCAAAGAACAAATCCAAACTATGCCATATTATTAAAAAAAAGGGTTTATGGATAGTGTCCTAACCATGGTTAAAATAACTGTGGTCAAAACATATCCTAACCATGGTTAAGCTAACTATGGTTAAGACAAAGAGCTAACCATGGTTATACAATAGTCGTGGTTAGGACAAGAGCTTAACCATGATTATTGTATAACTGTGGTTAAGCCATGATTTAACCACAACTATTTTAATTGTGGTTAAACTAGTAAAAGAATTAACCACGATTTTAGGAAAATTGTGTTTAAATCCTTGTCACTTGACCACAGTTTTTTTTTAAAATCATAGTCAAGTTTATGGCTTAACCATGGTTTTCATGGTTTCTTTGAAATTGTGGTTAAGCCACCTACTTTTATCCCCATCCTACTTCAAATCTATTCAGCTTCTTCTTCGTTTCTCTCTGCAGCAGCGTCTTTGTTTCTCGCCACAATAGTGTCTTCATCTTTTGCAATGTCCCTCTCATCCCTCTTAACAGTTTAGCTCTCTTCAACATCTCTCTTGTAGCTCTATCATCCTTGTAACACCATACTCCCTTCATCTTTATATTCTCACATTTAAGCTCAACTTCACATAGTGCCAAAGAAAATAAATAAAAATAATAGTATTTTCTTGCATTACGTAGTATTTTAAAAATTCATACTTCACCTTGTGGATCCATCAATATCATTCTCTACTTATACTCCATCCATACAATTTATACATATCATAAAACAATCAATGAACGACGGATTTGAAACCAAAACAAAAAAAATTGCTACTCGCAGGTCCAGAATTCAGATTTTTGGCACAAACTTTGGAAAATCATAATTAATTCTAGAAAAATAAAAATCAAGCAAATGATAGTTTTTTGGAAATCTCTAGATGTCCACTATAGGTTAAAAATAATTCTAGGGCATGAAAATCTAGATGGACTATAATTGACATAAAAAAGTTCAAAAGGTCCAGTTGCCCAGGTTTGCTGTCACAAGTTATTGATATGAACTTTAACAATTCATAACTAATTCTAAAAAAAATCAAAGCCCAGTAAAGTATACCATTATGGAAAGCTATGAATATTAAATTAAGGGAAAAATAAGTCCAGATCAAAACAAAATCAATCAGGCCACAAAAACCAATGGAATAGTAATGGAGGTCTGACTGCATCCCTGATATTGATCTGGCACTTTAAAAATTCATTTCTCCCTCAATATAAATCCAAATGAGGTGCTCTTAAGTGATACATAAAACTTATCATGTCTAGTTTATGTTTGTAAAAGTTCATAGCCATTGGATATCATTTGGCCCACAAGTAATAAAGACAAAGATTCTAACCAATTGCACAATACTTAGGCCAAATTTGTAAAAAATTGTCAACTTTGAAAATTCACCAAAATTTCTCTAGAGCTCCAAATAATGTGAACTTTACCTTCCCAAAAAGGTCTAGAAAATACCTATATATATATATATATATTCCAAATTTCAAGCCAAGAAGAGCTCATTGTTTAGATCTTGACATAGCTCACAAATATGACAAATTTGGCACCATACATAGGTCAAAATTGGTCCATTTGGCTTCTTAATTTTTGTACCACCATATGAGCATGTTTGGGAGCATAAACACAGCATACATAAGCTCCCCAAATGGTCCAAAGTATCATATAACTCAAACTCATCATGCCATATGCAAGAATACACCATCATGAATGAGCTACCAAGTACCCAAAACACTTTTTCTCATTGATTTGGTTTCAATTTTGGTTCATACACCACATGTACATATTTTTACATTTGCTCCAAGGTTTATATCTAAAAAATAATATGTACATACAATTGTTAACATTAAAATACATCATAAGTTACACTAATGGCAAGGTGTGGCTAAGCAAGCTCCTTGGCTTCCACTTTGGCCTTCTTGAGTACCACCTAGACATGTTAAGATAGGAGAGTGAATGAGATAAAATTCAAAGAATCTTAATAGTTTAAACATCATTTTCAAGCAAGCAAATAGGCATATATTCATGTCACAAGATACAAGCATGTTATACACACCTTCAACAAGTGTTACATTCACAATTTCCATGTCATAATAACACATCAAAAATAAGAATAAACTTAACGGACTTTTAGTCTAGTTTCGCCCTATTTTTGGGACTTTTGGATTAGCTTCACCCTTGGTCTAAAGACTTTTGACTTAACCTCACTTATCCATGAGACTTTTGACCTTGTCTCACCCATTTCTAGGGACTTTTGACTTTACCTCATCTATCATAAGGGACTTTTGGCACAACTTCACCTATAGAGCACAATTTCACAATCAAATGCCAATCAAGAAACATAATGGTACCATAGAAGTCAAATAATAGCATATGGCATTTGTAACACCATAACTTCTAACTCATTTGATGCCATTTATAAGTTTTGTATTATCAATCTCACAAGATCATATGAAAAGGGGATGAAAATAATAAACTTTTTTCGCGTTGCGCTATGTCAAAAAATTTAATTTGGTGTCACGTGAACTGTGTGAGCTCATACTATACTTCCTCATATTTAATTTCATTATTACAACTCATTTGTATCACAAAAACATGCCTACAACTCATGGAAACCGAAATGAAGCTCAAAATAAACAAGCATATTTTCGGCCAGATTTGCTCCATTTTTTGACTCAATTTTGAAAAATTATAACTAAATTTAGAAAATTAGAAATCATTCAATCTTCATCATTATGGAAATCTTAGGATGTCTACTTCACACTAAAAATACGCCCATGTCATAAAATTCATCACACAGGACGTTTGACATCCAAAAAGCTACAGAGTTGCTGGCTGCCTAGGCTGTTGTTCAGTTTACTGATACAAATTTCTGAAATTCATAACTAATTCTATAAAAATCGAAATCACACACATTCGGTCATTCTGGAAATCTAAAAATGTTAAATTGATAGTAAAAATAATTCCAAAATGAAACAGATATGTTTAGTCAGCTGGACCCTTTGGAACAGTAACCGGACTCATGGGGCGCTACTGATACTGACAGTTAACTTCAAACATCCATAACTCACTGCTCAGACCTCCAAATGAGGTGATCTCGGTGGCCACAGAAATTTTATTACCTCTAGTTTATGCATGTAAAGTTTCATAAGCATTGGACACCATTTGACCATTAGGTGACACAAAATTCAAAACTGCCAGTATGAACAGTACCCATACCAGAATCCATAAAAAAATTCCAACTTTAAAAATTCATCAAATATTCTCTAGGTCTCCGAAAATTATGATCTTTAGCTTCACAAAAATCTCTTAATAAGACCTAATTGTATGCTAAGTTTTAGGGCAAGAATAACTCATTTGGCCAAAAAATGGTATAAGGTTCCATTATGGTCAATTTTGACTCCATATTGGGTACCAAAATTGCCAAATGGATTTCCCTTGATCTTGGCACCTTTTGGGCAAGTTTAAAAGCATATTTAAGACTTGTGGGAGCTGTCCAAATGGTCACAAACCATTTGCATCTCATTTTGGCTTCCTCACCCTCACGCATACACATTACACCAAGTTTTTCTCAATTGCATACATTGGAATAAACACTCACTTTATGATCTAGAATACATACACCATACTCATTCATTTATCTATCACGTAATACTATTTTTACATTTTTCCAAGGGGTCATAGACTATTTACAATCATAATATACATCATGAAGTCTCATTATGAGTCAAAAACACAAAAATCAAGCATAAGGGTGGCCATCTTCTTCCTTCAATGTGATTGGCTCCCATTGCCATGTCCACTTGGTCCACCTAGCATATTAGGACATTTAAGAGGAGGGAGTGAGATTCAAGAATCTCAATAGCTCATCTCGCATTCCATCACACACAATATGTGCAAGCAAGTTCTATGAATGTATGTGTGGAAAAAATGGAAGTCATGAACATTTAAAATCAAGCTTGGCATAGAAACACATCATATAAGGCATTTAAGAGCTCACCAAGTATTTGGATTGGCCTTACACTTCTCTCCATGGTATTTGGACTTGCCTCACCCATTCTTTGAAATCTTTAGACTCAACCACACTCTTTGGGAGTCCACTTTGCTTTTGGGAGACTCTTTATTTTGTCTCAACCAAGTTCAAGGATTTTTGGCTCATCCTCACCATGGGGAAGAGTTCTTAGCCTCTCCACACTCAAGCAAGCTCAATCACACATCATATGTTCATTTGAAAGCATAATGTGGCATCAAGAGTCATGGTATATAAGAGCATGCTAGCATACTTTTCATAGCTAAAAAGTCACATACACACGTCATAAAACAAGCTAAACACACATCCATGCATGAGAGAAGGTGGAGAGAGCTACCTTGCACAAATTCGCACACTTTTTCCTTTGAATTTAAGCTCCTCTTTTTGGCTACACACCCACAAAAGTGTGGGGAAGGTTCCTCTTGGCCTAGACATGATTTAAGAAAGCTAATTAGATTCATGAAACAATTTCTAAGGTCACACCACTTGCTTAGACACTAGGTTATCCTATAAACCTCATTATGGTCCATACAAGCACCTAATGAAGCAACACCCCTCAAATGACTTCTAGGCCTCATCCTTTCCTTTCAAATATGATTCTTGACTCCTTTTAAGCCTCTTGGAGTCACCACATCATTAAAACAAAGGGCCTAACATCATGTTGCTTCTTTAGGTGACAATATGGAATCTAAAGTACTAACTCATTCTCTAAGCTTCCTAAATTTTTTCCAAAGCTTCCTTTCACATTCATGCATCATATATGACTCAAAAATGGGTTTGGAAAAATTTAAAACTCTCCCTAACTATGCCATCCCTACTTGGCCGAAACCTAGAGCATAAATGGGATTTAATGGCTTCTTGATTTTTCCTTGATGGAGGAACCATTTAGAGAGGTTGTTAAGAGTTTTAGGAGGTCAAGGGAACACTTAAATAGCCAAGGGAACTTATGGATTAAATCAGTTTTTACAATCCCCTTAAGTGCTCTACACTTTTCCAACTTCTAGGTTCATAACTTTCAATGGGGTTTTGTTTGTTTTCATGGAGGAAAAGGCATATGGGGGACCTCTTAGGGATCTTAGGAGTATATTTAAGCATTCATTTAAGCCTAAGAACAGTCATGTTAAATCGGATTTGCAAAGGAGCATTTGGATCCCTAATGGTTCCATCTTGTTTCCTAATACCCCTTTCTTGATTTTATTAGTTCATTCTTAATCTTTGCCACCTAAAACATCTAATCACTCCATGAATTGGACAGAAAATAGCCCCTAAGACTTGGGCTCATGGTGGCTAAATTCGTGCAAGCGAGAGGGGGAGGAAGAAACTACCAAAGAATAGAAGTTTTATCTTGTTTTCTTGCTTTTCTTCGCTTGCTCTTCCACTTGGTTGGCTTGCTCCCTCAATTTTCGAAATTTTCCTCTCTGTTCTGCCCCCAAAACAGCACCAAACTCTCCATTAAAATGATAGAAAGAAAGCTTGAGAGGAGGGGAGCAAGTTTCAAGAAGGAAGTATATGGAATTTCTTAAAGTTTCTTACATTTTTCTTGAATTTCTTCCTCCAAAATCCTCCTTCTCTTGTGCGTCTAAGAAGCTGGAGTTTTTCTTTGAAAATGGACAGAAGCAAGTCGGTTTAATGAAGCAGAGAAAGAACGTGACTTATAAAAAGAATTTGGAAGCTTCCTTTAACACTTAAATTCCATTTTTGCCCTTTCATACTTTGCATTTTTGTTTCTCCTTCGTTTTAGCTCTTTTTTGAGAACTGTCTTTTCCATCATAACAAATAGGTTCCCAATTTAATAAAATGCCTTTGGAATCACTCAAATCGGAGCTAAAACCTTTTTGAACGAATCGGTCAAAGTTCGAGTCAACCGACGTCGGAAAGAGTACACCGGAGGGGCTTTACCGGTCCTGGGGCTTCTCATGATTTTTGGGGCCTCTGGGAACCCTGGGCAACTCAAAATTTCCATTTAAAAAGCCCTCCTAGGTGCTTCTCCAAAATTGCACTTATTTACAAAAATGCCACTGGCCTTTTGGCAATTTGTTCGAATCACTCCGATCCCAGTTTTTGGGCAACTCAAGGCTCAAATCCTCATTTTCTATTATTTAAAATTTTCTCCCAATTTTATTTGGCCTTGAATCACTCATTTCAGGAGACTTGCTTTAAAAACTGACTCATTTCGATATTTTACGAAAAATAAGACGTTACAGCATTTCTTAAGATTCAAGCACACATACATGCATCAAATGACATTCACACAACCATATTACACATAAGAAAGGGATGGAGAGCTACCTTGGAACAAAACACAATTCTTCCTTTGGTTATTCTCTTCCTTTTTTGGCTACACACCCATAAGTAGAGGAGGCTTGATTTTTAGGGCCTAGACACAATGAATAGGGTTCAATTACATTCTTGAAGCAAGTTAAAACATTACATATGCATTAAGGAAACACACTTTGTTTATTGGTTACATAATAGTGATAAATATATTTTAATTGCTTAAATGGTTGTAATTTTGAGATTTTAACTAATATAATTTATAGATAATCTATATCTATTTAATTGATCTTATATCTTCTCTCATGTTTATCTGTAGGATCAGATAAGATGATGCTTACCTGCAAGATTAGATAAGATGATGTTTATCTGCAAGATGATGCTTATCTGCAGGATCAGATAAGATGATATTTATCGTAGAAAAACTATCAAGAGAGATTTACGCAGATTTTTTTTAGAATAGATTTACTCAGATTTACACCGAGGAAGCCTATAAAAGGAGGGGTGAAGGACCAGAGGAGAACAGATAGAGAGATCAGAGACTTCTCTTCTTTGTTATTTTCTTTACGCTCTTTTTCTAATTTTTTTATCTTCTCAAAATTTCTGAGAAAAATTCTTTGAGTGTTTCAAAGCCATAAGTGGCTAATCTCTTTGTTTCCTAGTCAAGGTTATTGAGGTCTGACTCTGAATAATTTGTGAGAGGTTTGATTTAATTATTTCTTTTCTTGAATATTAAAATATTTTCTATTATTATGATATTATTCAGTTAATTTAATTGGTACCTTATTTTAGCTGAGTAATTATTGCTATCTAAATTCTTTTGAATCCGTAATTGTTCATTTGATTCGGTAAAGTAGCAATTCAATACCTTTGATAAATTAAAATTGTCTTTGTGTGTTGAAGAAAATATTTCTTTCATTTTAAACATACAAGCTTATGTATTGTTGAATGGTGATTGGTTGCTTTTCTTTTTCTTAATGCTATTCAAGATTTAAATTTCAAGAGTTTATTTGGGATTGATTTATGAATAAGGTTTAATTGGAGAGTTTGTTCCTTTTAAATATTCTTAAGGAAAAGCAAAACATCAGAGCTTGTTGATGCTCATAACCAGTTTATTTTAGAAGAGAAATTATTTTTTTTAACCTTTTGGGTACTCAATGATCAAATTGGTTGAGTCAGATCTGAAATAAACCTTGGTTGGGAGTTATTTACATTAAAGTTTTCTCTATTAAGAATATTTTCTGAATTTGTTTATTTTTCTTTATCAAGAAAAATCTCCCTCATTTTATTTTACTATCTTTTGGGTTAAATAATTTGGCTAGTCCTGTGGAATACGACCTTACTTACCTTATTCGCAAGAAATATTAATTTAAGAGTAGGAATTTATTTTTGGTGGTTTTGACACCCATCAAATTTTTGGTGGTTACATAATAGCTTCATTAATGGCCTAATGAAGCAACTACTATAATTCAAGTTCTTGGTTCCATTTCCTTCCATATCTAGGCCTCTTGGTTCCCTTTAGACTCCTTGAAGTCATCACAAATTCATTTCCAAGAATTTAGATATAAGTTGCTTTTTAAAGCTATATTATGGAACCTATTGCCCTATCTCCCAATTTATGACTTCTAAATTTTTTTCAAGGGTTCCTCCCATCTTCTTCCATTATATAAAGCCCCAAACTAAACTTAAAACAAATTAAAACACTCTCTAGCCTTACTAAGAGTTTTAGGCTGAGACACTTACATGGTTTAGTGCCTAAGGGATTTGCAATTTTTCCTTGAAGGAAGGGGCACTTGGGAGGCTTCCTAAGGATCTTAGAAATTCAAACAAACACTCACATAGGCTAGGGAATTCATGGATCAAAATAGAATTTACAATATGTTCAAGGATCCCTAGCTTCTCATTCTTGAAATTCACTAGCTTTTTTTTCCAATTTTTTTTTTTGCATTTTCTAGGTTCCCATAGCCTAATTCAATGGTTTCTTGCTTGTTCTAAGTTAGAATTTCCCTTCTCCTACAAGCTCTCTTCTTGGCCAAAAAACACACATAAGGGAAGTAAGAAGAGAAAAGCAAGAAAGGAGTAAAACTATAAGAAGAGAAAAGCAAGAAAGGAGTGAAACTATCTTAAATCTAAGCTTTCTTCAAGAGCTTCTTCCTTTGCCTCATGTAACACTATAATATATTAACCCTAACTAGTCTTTGCTTAGGCTTGATTCCATATGATTTTCAAAGAAAAAGAGCAAACCGTGACATTTTTCTACTATGTATCGGGGTTTAAATGCTTATAATTTGCCTAATGGGTCCCGTGAACCCATCAATCATATACTCTACTCAAAATCTATTTATACAACTTATACATAGTATAAAACAACCCATGAACCATGGATATGAAGCCAAAAACCCCAAAATGTAATTTCTCAAAATGGGCCCAAAAGTCATATTTTTGGCTCTAATTTTGGAAAATCATAAATAATTCTAGAAAAATGAGAATTAAACAAACCATAACTTTTTAGAAAGCTCTAAGTGTTAAATTTACAGTAAAAGTAATTTTCAATCACAATTTCAGCATTTGGTCCATGTTTGACATCAAACAAGAGACATAGGTCTGGCTGTCCCTGGTGCTAATGCAACTTGCTGTTACGAACTTCAACAATTCATAACTAATTTTAAAAAAATCCAATCTGGGAACATTATACCAATTTGGAAAAATACAGATGTTAATTAGAGTAAAAAAATAAGTTTAGATCATTTTAGTAGCCTTTGGACCTCGAAAACTAATGGAACAATAATGAAGGTCGGATGGCTTCTCTAATGCTAACACAGAAATTCAGATAGTTATTTCTCCCTCTACAGACCTCCAATTGAGGTGATTCTAGTTGGTATAGGTCACTGTAGATATCTAGTTTATTCTCATAAAATTTCATGACAATTGGACACCGTTTGGTCCATGAATGGCAGATTCATTTTTGGACTTATTAGCACAAGAACTAGCCAAAACCAAAAAATTCTCTAATTTGAAAAATTTGCCAAATATTCCTTGGACCTCCAAATATTACCTACTTTAGCTTCCCAATAAGCTTTCAACAAGCTCTAGAGGCATGCCAAATTTCATATCAATAAGAGCTCATTTGGTCATACTTTGATAGAGCTCACAAATTTAGCATTTTGACATCATAAATGGTTCAAAATGGGGTAAATGGTCTCCTACATGCTCTAGCACCTCTTGGACAAGTTTTAAAGTATAAAAACAACATATATGAATTGTCCAAGTGATCCAAACCAACACACATCTTAAACTCACCATACTACGGGTAAAAGTACACTACTACATATAAGCCATCAAAAGGTCAAATCTCATCTTTTCATTACTTTAATTCTATACATAGATCATACATCATTTATATATACTTTTATACTTGCTTAAGTATTTACATCTCAAAAAATATGTATACATAAGCACTTTGACTTTCCTATACATCAAATTATATAAAAGTGTGCAAAAGTGTCAAAACAAAGGCATTCTATGCTTCATGACCTCCACTCGTAGGCTCTTGAGCTCCACCTGAATCATATGAGATGGGAGAGAGAAGGGGGTGAGATTCATAGAATCTCAATAGCTCATACACTTATTCAAAGAAGCAATCAAGGCATATAAACAAGTTAAAGTATACAAGTAGACATCTAACCATTCACAATCATACAATACATGATTTATATGCTATGAATATCATATCAATGCCACGAATAAGCTCTAGGGACTTTTGGTCTAGCCTCACCTGATTTTTGGGATTTTTGGATTGGTCTCACCGTTGGTTTATGGACTTTTGACTTGGTTTCACTCAGTTATGAGACTTTTAGCCTTGTCTTACCCATTTTTAGGGACTTTTGGCTCCACCTCACCAATCACAAAGGACTTTTGGCACTACCTCATCCGAGTAATTTTCATAACCTAAAACATAAGCATATTAGTACCAATACATCAAGGCAATATCAAATGACATGTCTCACAATACAAGCATATACACAAGTATACAATGACTATTACACATCCAAGAATGCAACAAGAAAAAGTAGAGAGCTACCTTATAAGCTAACACAAGTCTTCCCTTTCACTTTCTCTTCTCCCTTCTTGGTTTCATAATCATAACTAGATGGAGCTACTTCTCTTGAGCCTAGATACAACAAATAGCATGCAATCACTCTTTCATAACTCAAATAAACACTCACAAAGTTAGGAGGTTCTTCATCAAAGCAAATCCTATAAAGTATATAAGAACCCCTAATTTTCTCTCTCTTAAATTTTATTAACTTTTCTTCTACTTTCTTTATATTTCTTAACTTATCACACTTTAATTCAAAGGTTTCTTGTTCATTCTAGGTCAGAACAGAGCTATTTTACTCAATCACCCAGGAGAAGAATAAAATCAAAAAGAAGAAGCATGAAGATCTTTAAAGGTTCTTACCTTTCTTCCTTAGTTTCCTTCCTTCTCTCTTAACTTCTCTTGGTTTCTCTCTCTCTTTCAAGCCTTTTTCTTTGTTTTGGATGAAGCTTAGGTCGATTAAAAGAAAAGGAAAGGATCTAGATGCTTTAAGAAGTAAAATTCTCTTTTTTCACGCTTTTCTGGACTAACCCTCGCTATAGTGAAAAATAACCCTCACTACGGCGAGCACGTATCAGTCTCAGACCCCTGGTCTCGCTCTGGTGCGTGCTATTGCGAGGAATCCCCTGGTTTTTGTATGAGATGCCCGAACTCGCTATAGCTAGAAGCATTCTTGCTATAGCGAACAAGCACATTTGCTATAGCTAGGTCATGTCTCGCTATAGTGAACAGGTACATTTGCTATAGCTGGCTGTAGCTAGCAGATTTAGAAAAATTTCAGGATTTTAGAAATTTCAGCAATTTTTAGTTGTTACACCTTAGCCTTCTCTTTGAATTTCTATTCTTCCTCCTCTAAACCAAGCTCAAAACAGAACCAACTTATCCACCAAAACTATGGAAAGGGAGAGGAGAAGGAGGAGAAGAGAAGTTGTAAAGGAAGAACTAAGAAAAGCTTTAAATTTCTATAACTCTTGCCTTGCTTTTCCCTTTCCCTTGAAGCTCTCCTTGTACGTCCTTCTCCCTAGCTTCTTTCTCTATTTTAGACAGAACCATAAGTTGGTTAGAGAAGTGAGCAAGTGGGACGCTTAATATAAAGAAGAATGGAGAAGAAATTGTTTAATAAAATGATACTTACATCTTATGTTTGTGGCATTTCCATTTTAAGTTCATTTTATCTCCTTTTTTAGAATCTTCTTTTTCATCATAAAATTTAGGTCCTAAATTTTACAAAATTGCTTTGGAAGCACTCAATTTGGATTAAAAACCTTCTCGAATGAAGAGGTCAAAGTTCGGGTTAACCAATGTTTAAAACCATACACCAGAGTGATTTTAACTGTCCTGAGGCTTTCCATGATTAACAAGGCCTTTGAGAACCTTGGAAGCTCAAATTTTTCATTTAAAAAGCCCTCCTGTGAGTTTTCCAAAAAGTATATATATTTATGAAAATGCCACTAGACTTTCAACAAATTTTTTGAACTACTTTGACTCTAGTTTTTGGGCAACTCAAGACTCAAATCCTTATTTTACATTATTTAAAATTTTATCCAAATTTTATTTGGCCTTAAATCATTCATCTCAGGAGACCCGCTTTTATAATTGACTCAATTTTGACGTTTAATGGAAAACTAGACGTTACAATCCTCCTCGTTTATGTGGCCCTTCATATCATTTTTGTGAGTTTGTTTTCTATTTTTGGTAGCTATTATTCAATATTTTGATGTTGAGTTATTCTAAATTTTTTATTGGCTTTATTGTTCAAAATGTTAATAAAATTTGGTTCATTAAAATGGCAAATTTTTATTATTTGCAAATTTATTTTTAGCTATTTAATTTTTTTATCTGATTAATGTAGAGTTATATTATCTTTTTACTGAACTTCTTTTGGCTTTATTATTCAAAATATAAATAAAATTTGTTTTATTACAATGGCTAAATTTTATTATTTGAAATATCATTTTTAGTTGTTTAATTTGTTTTATCTTATTCGTGTAGTATCTTTTTGATTTTTTTTAATTGTGATTAGTGTTCAAGTTAACTTACATCTACCTGAACCAATTTACATTTTTGATTTGATGAATGATAGACTATCAATACAAAAATTAAAATATTCAAAAGAATTTTTTTATCTACCTTAAAAAAATCAGCATAATTAGAATTATTATAGAAGACAAAAACTTCATTGAGGTTAGAAAATAATTCAGGAAATACTATATTTCCTTATCAATATAATTCAAAGGGATTATCTAGTGATTATGAAAGTATGATCTTTTACTTTAACTATTTGGCTAAAAAATTGAGATCAATAATAATAATAATTTTTAAATATATCATTCTAATATATAGAATGTACCTTAAAGTATATTGTAGAAAGGATCAAGTTTATAATGATAGAAAAAGAATTAGTAACATAAATTCAATTCTTTTGAATAGTACTTAAAACATAGAATTTAAAATTATTAAATTCACATGAGAAATGTACACAAAATTTAGATAAGGTAAAGTATTGATGTTTTACCCCTAATGCATATAGGGAGAGATAGTGCATTACTTTAAGTCAAATAATAATGCCTTATTATCTTTAGTGATGGTTAATCACTACCATAGAAATAGGATTTGTTATTGCACATTCATTGATGGTTCCAGTAAAACCGTCAACAAAAGATAATTATACTTGGCAGCTTTTAATAACGACCAACAAAAATTTTATTAAGACATTAATACTTAGAATTGCCAACAAAAATCCATACATAGTTGGCAATTTTCAAAACCTGCCAATAAAAATATATTGAATTCAGTGTTTTTGTTGGTAGTTCATAAGAACTGACAAAAAAAAAAAATCTTACACCATTTTTTGTTGGCGGTTCTTACAACTACCAACACAAAATATGCCAATGTTAATAGTTCATATAAATCGCCAACAAAAACATTAAGTTTTTAGATTTTTATTAGTGGTTCATAACAAATCACTAACAAATAAAAATCTCGCACCATTTTTTGTTGGCAGTTGCAACAATAGCAAAATTAGCCAATGTTAGCCGTTCATATGAACCGCTAACAAAAATGTTGAGTTTTTTTTTGGATTTTTGTTGGCGGTTGGCTATTTGGAATTTTGTTGGTAGTTCATAGCGAAACACCAACAAAAAGTTTATCAATGCATTATATATATATATATATTATTTTTGTTGGCAATTCATATGGAATCGCCAACAAAACCTGATCAATGTTGGCGGTTCCTAGTGAACTGCCAACAAAAGGTATATTTAGTTAGTGGTTTTTCTGCAACTGCCTACTATTTGCATTTCGCGTCTGCCCCTACAAAGTCTCCCTTCTTCTTGTGTAATCCTTTCTCTCTTTTGTTTTGAGTCTGTCGTTCGTCCTACCATTTTGCGACATTTGCCTGTGAGTAGCCAAACATTCCATCTTCCTATCCAGCTGTCGCTATCTGCCACCCATTTTGTAGTGTCTTCCTATTTATTTTCCTACATCTGCTACTAAGTTTCATGCAAAGTTTGCTCCGCCAACGTCCGCTCATGAATAATAAAACATTCTGTTGGTCCGTTCATCCGTCGTTGTTTGCCCTCATATTTTTGCCCACCTAGTGTTTGGCTATTTATTTTCTCGTGTCCACTGCTAAGTTTTTTTTTGCAAAGTCTGCTCTGCCACCATCTGCCTTCCATTTTCTTATAAGTTCATCACATTTTTTAATTGTTTTTACAAAATTAATTTGTTTTAATTAATGCATTTTTTCTTTAAACAAATTAAGTGCTAGTTGTCTTTCTCCATTTTGGGTTCCCATCCTTCATTCCTCTATTTTTGCATTTGTGGTTTTTTTTTGGGAATTATATCTTTACAATATAATTCTTTTGGTATGATAGAATGTACAAAATGATATCAATTGATAGTTACACCATTCTCATACATGCATAAGGTGCCAAAAAATGTTTAGGCCTATTATAACAAGACATATTATTTAATAGTGTACAAAATATAATATAACTAAGTTATAACTTACATAAAAGAAAGGAAAAATTGTTTTGTCATTGTTCTTTGATTATGGACTACTGGGATATTATTATGTTTTAGTTTGAAGAGAGGGCTAAAGGCCTAGGAAACTTTCATTTTTATGTCATCATATGGTTTTTCTTTGAGATATTGATGGCAACAAAAGAATAATTAAATAGAGTATAACAGGGCAATATTTAGTAGAGTAATAGGTAGGAGTCCAAGCAAATTATGTGTCACTAATTACATTTCTCTCAAATTGGTTCTTGTTAGATTGAAAAGGTATGGATTGGAAATAGATGTCTGCCAATCGTCTGTCTAAGGAATATGAAAATGGAGTAAAAGAGTTTATTAGTTTTGCAGTTGAGCATGCAAAAGACTAGTAAAATTATGTGCCTTTTTTGAATTGCTACCATGTGAAGTGAATTAGTGTAGCTAAGTTAGAAGATCATTTAATGTGTAATGAGATTGACCAAAGTTATACATATTGGACAAAGCATGGCAAGATAAAGGATGAGCATAGTAATTGGCAGTATAGTAGGAGTTGTGCCTCAAATGATTTTGACACAGGTATATATGAGGTTGATTGTCTTGAAGAGATGGCAAATGTGGTTGAAGCGGATCTTCAGGATTATTTTGAAATGTTTGAGAGGTTGAAAAGTGATGCAGAAAAGCCATTGTATTTTGGTTATACTAAATTCACAAGATTGCCAACAGTGTTAAAGTTGTACAACTTAAAAGTGGGAAATGGATGAATTGATAAAACCTTTACAGAATTGCTTGCACTTTTGAAAGACATGTTGCCAGAGGATAATGAGTTTCTTAGCCGAACATATGAGGCTAAACAAATGTTATGCTTTATTGGCATGAGCTATGAGAGGATACATGCTTGTTCCAATGATTGCATTTTAGTTCAGAATGACTATGCATCGTTAAAGAAGTGTCAGAAGTGTAATGCCTCAAGATATAAAAAAAAGAATCAAGTTCAGTGAAGGTGGTATGGTATTTTCCCATTATACCTAGATTTAGATGCTTGTACAGCAGTGTAGAAGATGCAAAACCCTTGACATGACATGTTGATGAAAGGATTTAAGATGGCAAGCTTCGGCATCTTGCAGATTCTCCTTAGTGAAAAAAAATTGATCATGAGTACCCTAACTTTGGGCAAGAAGACAAAAACCTATACCTTGCATTAGTTACCAATGGAATGAACCTGCATGGTGCTCAAAGTAGTACCCACTATACATGGCCAGTGATTTTGGTGGTTTATAACCTACCTCCATGGCTATGCATGAAGCACAAGTATATGATATTGTCTATACTAATTTTTGGGTCCAAGCAACTTGGAAATGATATAGATGTATACTTGACTCCTCTAATTGAAGATTTGAAGCTAATGTGGGAGACGAGAATGGAGGTATATGATAGGTATAAGGAGGAAAGATTCAACTTATGAGTTATGCTATTTGGGACAATCAACACTTTCTAGCATATGGTAATTTGTCAAGATACAGTATCAAAGGACATTGCACATGCCTTATTTTTTAGGAGGGCACACATTCCATGCAGTTGGAACATTGTATGAAGAATGTCTTCCTCAGACATCGCAGATTTTTGCCTCTGGGCCATCATTACTAATGGTGGAGAAATGCTTTCAATGAGATGATAGAGAAAAGTAGTACACCTTTGCCGTTGACTAGTGAACAACTATATGAAAAGGTAGAGGATTTGGATAACAATTTCAGCAAACCTTTTGCGAGATATCTTGTGACAAGCGAGTGGGAAAAAAATCTATTTTCTTTGAACTGCCATAGTCAAAGTTCTTGCATGTGAGTCATTCCCTTGATGTCATGTACATCGAGAAACATGTATGTTGTAACACCATAATTTTTAGCTTATCTCATGCCTTTTAATAACTCAATTTCATGAATCATATAAGTTTCTAATGAAAAAGGTAATAAAAATATTGATTATTTTAGCGCTGGTCGTATATAAAAATTTCATTCAGTGTCACGTGGACCATGTGAGCTCATACAACATATTCTCATATTTGATTACACGAATACAACTCAATTGCATCATCAAAAGTGGCCTACATCTCAAGAAACTCGAAAGCAAGTATGAAATATACATATTCATTTTCGGCTAGATTTTGCTCATTTATGTCACCAACTTTGAAAAATCATAACTAATTCTAAAAAATAAAAATCATGAATTCTTGGCTATTTTGGAAAGATACACATGTCTACTTTATGCTAAAAATATGTTCAGACCATAACATCTAACACAGAAGACGTTTGACATTCAAAATTATTCAGAGGTCAAGCTGTCCATTGGTGTTGTTACAGAATTCTTCAGCAAATTTCAAAAATGTCTAATTAATTTCACAAAAATATAATACATGTAAATGATACCAATATGAAAATATGTGGATGTTAGCTAGAGGAGAAAAATAACTCTAGACCAGTTCAGATATGTCCAAACCTTGAAACTCAATCAAACAGTAATTGAGATCGGGTGAAGTTCCTGATACTGGACAGATTCTTTAAAAATTCATATCTCCCTCTCTAGACATATAAATGAGATGATTTTAATTGTCACAAGTTACTGGGAATGTCTATTTTCTTTGTATAAAATTTTATGGCAATTGGACATCATTTGAGCCCTATGTGACATATTTCATTTTTGGACATGAGTGAACAGTGGCATGACCAAAACCAGAAAATTTATCAATTTTAAAAATTCATCAAATATTCTGTAGACCTCCAAAAACTATGTTCTTTAACTTTCCAGAAAGCTCTCAACAAAATCTAATTGCATGCCAAATCTTAGATCAAGAAGAGCTCATTTAGATAAAAAGTGACATATAATTCTAAATTGGTGAAATTTGGCTCCATATGAGATATCAAAATGTCCAAATGACTTTTCTTGGGGTTTAGCACCTCTTGGGCAAGTTTAAAAGTATAATTAGGACTTGTGAAAGATGCCCAAATGATCCCAACCCTCATGCCTCTCATTTTGGCCATCTCACCCACATTTATGCACATTTTCATAACATCATTCAAGAGGTTACATTGACATAACAAGCTCATTTCACATTCTAATATTCACATGCCATAATTTCTAACTTATACATGATACATCAACACATTTATACATATTCATGACTTCATAAAACATGTACAACTATGGATTACAATATATGCCATTCTTATGGCCTTAAAGTAACAAAATTTTCACATTTTAATGTCATTCCTTCATCTCTCATGTGGTTGGCTCCCATTGCCTTGTTCTTTGGGTCCACCTAGCATATTAGATCATTAGAGAAGAGGAAATGAGATTCAAAGAATCCCAATAGCTCATCTCTTATTCAATCACACATAATATATGCAAAGCAAGTCTTAAAAAAGCATGCATGGATATAATAGATGACATGAATATTTAAGAAGCAAGCTTGGCATGTGAAAAAGTCATACAAGGCGTCCAAAGGCTTATCAAGTGGATGGATTGGCCTCACCCTTTCCCTCATGGATTTTGGACTTGCCTCACCCATTTTTTAAGAGATTTTTGGACTCAACTTGCTCTTGGGAGTCTATCTCATTTTGGGAGACTTTTTCACTTTGTTTCAACCAATTCTAAGGGTTTTTAGCTCATCCTCACCATGGATAAGAGTTCTTGGCTTCTCCACACTCAAGCAAACCTAAACAAACATCATAACATCATTTAGAAGCATAATATGACATCATGAAACCATGGCATATGAAATCATACTAGCATACTTTTCATGGCTTGAAAATACACACACAGACACACATTCTAAGACAAGCTAAGCACATATCCATATATGAGAGAAGGTAGAGAGAGCTACCTTGGAAGCAACCATACACTTTTCCTTTTGAAAGATTGGCTCCCTCTTTCAGCCTCACACACACAAATGTGTAGGGATTCTTTCTCTTAGCCTAGATACAATTCATGGAAGCTAATTAGGTTCATTAACTCAATTCTAAGGCCACATAACTTGTTTGAACTCTAGCTTGATTTATAAACCTCATTATGGTTCCATAATTGCACCTAATGAAGTAGCACTTATCATATAAATTCTAGGCTCCATTCTTTCCCTTTAAATATGATTCTTGACTCCTTTTAAATCTCTTGGAGTCATCACACAATTAAAACTAAGAGCCTAACTACATGTTGCTTCTTTAGGTCATAATATGGAACCTAAAGCACTAACTTATTCTCTAAGCTTCCTAAATTTTTTCCAAGGCTTTCCCTCACTTTCAGTCATCATATATGACTAAAAAATAGGCATGAAAAAAATTTAAAACTCTCCCTAGCTATGCTATCCTTACTTGTTCGAAACATAGAGCCTTAATGGGGTTTAATGACTTCTTGATTTTTCCTTGATGGGGGAACCACTTAGAGAGGTTGTTAATAGTTGTAGGAGTTCAAGGAAACACTTAAATAGCCAAGGGGACTCATGGATTAAATCAGCTTTTACAATTCCCTTAAGTGCTCTACACTTTTCCAACTTATAGTTTAATGGATTTTCTTGAAATTTCTTGGTATCTTCCATCTTCCTCTAACTTGATCTCACTAATTCTTGATGGTTCTTGAACAAAAATCCTTTCCTCCCCTTGGGTATGTTTTGGTCAAAATATGGGAGAAGAAACTAAGGAAATAGAAGCAACATCTTACAAGAAAATTACTTTGAATCAAGTTCTTTCAAAGAGGTTCTTCCTTTGTTTGGCTTGCTCTCTCCAATTTTGAAATTTCCCTCTCTGTACTACCCTCAAAATAGCACCAAAATTCCCATTAAAATTATAGAAAGGAAGCTTAAGAGGAGAGGAACAAGTTTCAAGAAGGAGGGACATGAAAATTCTTAAGAATTCTTACCTTCCTTACCTTGGTTTTCTCTTTCTTCCTCCTTTATCTTGTGCGCCTAAGCCACTTGAATTTTCTCTGATTTTTGGGCAGAACAAATCGGTCTAAAAGTGGAAGAGAAGTGGAACGTGCTTCTTAAAGAAGTTTCAAGAAATAACAATTACAAAATTTCTATTTCGTCCCTTATTTTTAGTATTTTCGTTTCTAATTCGTTTTAGCTCCTTTTTGAGAACCATTTTTTCCATTATGAAATTTAGGTTCCCAATTTAGTAAAATGCTTTTGGAATCACTCAAATCGGAGCTAAAACCTTCCCAAATAAACCATCCAAAGTTCAGGTCAACTAACGTGAAAAAACGTCCACCGGAGGGGTTTTAACTGTCCTGGGGCTTCCCATGATTTCAAGGCCTCTGAGAATCCTAGAGAAACTTTCATTTAAAAAGCCCTCATGTGTGTTTTTCCAAAATTATACTTATTTACAAAAATGTCACTAGCCTTTCGGCTAATTTTTTGAATCACTGTGGCCTCTGTTTTTGGACAACTTAGGGCTTAAATCCTCATTTTTCATTATTTAGAATTTTATTCTAATTTTTTTTATCTTAAATAACTCATTCCGAGGGGTTTACTTTGAAAGCACATCCGTTTCTGTCATTTAACGAAAACCGAACATTACATATGTGACAATGTAATTAGTACGTTACTCAATGTGCCAGGAAAGACTAAAGATGGGATTAAGACGAGGTTAGACTTAGTTACTTTAGGAATAAGAGGAGAATTAAAACTAGTGAAAGAGGTTCAATGTAGAACCTATAAAATTTTATACATCTATCAAAATATGTTAAAAAAAGTATCATATAATTAATAACCATATGAGATATCAAATAACATAGAACAATAACCATATTTTAATATGGTTATTGTTCTATGTTATTTTATTTGACTTAAGATATATCATATTATTTGTTAATTTAATTATAACATATGTTTGTTCTATCACTAAATTAAATTATGACTAAAAAGAGATAACACATATTAATTATCATATTATATATTGATATATAATATCTTATTTTAGTGTACATATATATATATATATGTATATATATATATATATATATTTAATTATCAATTATATAACACTTAAACCTAATAGTATATGATACCATATATTTTAATTATATGTCATATACTTATTAATTATGTCAAATTTTTATTATATGATATTTTATTTATTAATTAAACATTATATCTTAATTATAATACATATAACAAGATTAAATGCATATATATATAATTATTTATACTTAATTATTTTAATTAAAGTATACTTAATTATTTTAAAATTCACTTAACTAGAGATATCAAATAACAAAGAACAATACCCATAAAATTAATAACCATATATACATATTGAAGGAAATTTATGAGATAAAAATTCATAATTAATTATTTAACAAATCACATATATACATATTATAATTAGAAATTATGCCTTATTCTTTTGTTCTATTATAACTAAAGAGAGATGACACATTGGGTTAATAAAACATATCAATGTTTGTAAGGACTTTTAGACCACAACCTGCTATAGTCATAGTAAGCAAGTTTCCTTTAATGTAACATCCATATAATTTAAGAAGATCATGATGTTGCACAACAGATACAAGAGCAATCTTAGTTATGAACTGGCTCTTTTCCTCAGAAGACCCTATAGATGGTTGTTTTATAGCAATTTCTCTTCTGTTAGTAAGTGTCCTTTTATAAATAGGTCCAAAACCTCCCTTTCCCATCTTGTTGCCAGGATTGATGTCATCTGTAGCATTTGTTATTTTAGAATAGCTAAAAGTGGCCTTATATCAATTCTTAAAAGCTTATTATCATCATCTCCATGATGCTTCCTTCTTTGAATGATACAAAAAGCCACAAGAATAGGTAGAAAATTTATAAATCTAATACTAACAATAATTCCCACAACCAGGTTAGTTTTGTTCTTTTTACTGGTTAGGGGTTTGTTATTGACAGTTAATGTGAAAACTAAGGTAGCACTGATTGTAAAATCAAAGGACTATAAGTATCTTGAGCTAGTATGCAGCAAGTCTCTTTTATAATCCAAATGAGATGGATCTTAGGACATAATTTGACATTGCTAATTGCCTATATGTTTGTATCATCAATAGAATATAGGTAGTAGGACCAAGTGTCTCACTATCATTTTCATATGCAATTCCTTTTGATGCTGTAATTGGAGGACTACCATACTTGATTGGAAAATCATAACATCTTTTTATACATATACTTAGTGAGGTTCACATTTTGGGTGGATACTACTCAATTTAGAAAATGGATATCTTATGCCTACTAGTTGACTAGGCTTAATATTGTAATAGATCCGGACAACCTTGAATTATATAAAGGGTGACATATTCTATGCTTTGAGTTCAATCTAGATATCCAAATAAGAGGGATTAAACTACATGGAATATTGGTCACATATTAGGTATATCAAATCACAGACATTTGTATTACTTGGGTGGCAATAATGTTTTACTAAATATTATTTGTTGTCTGTAACACTAAAATAAGATTCTGTCTAGGAATACTACTAACATAATAGAACCTATAGAGTCACCCACTAGGAAATTTAAGTTAATGTAATATAATTAGGATTCTTAGTTGGACTAAAGATCCTAAGAATATAGCCCAATATCTATAATATAATATAATACAAGAATTATATTATAATATTAAAGTAATATTACATTTTTTTGGACTTTGTTAAAGTGATATTACATTCTTTTTGGACAGATTATTGATTAAAGTCATTATTAGACTAGGTCAATAATTTAAACCCAATAGTCTTTGTATTTATCATCTATTTTATAAATAACATCTAGGGTTATGTATCATAGAAAAAAAAGGCCGCTATTAATATAGAAAGAGTCTCTTAGAGATATTGAAAGAGGAGTGCTCCATTTGATTCCTTTTGGAATTTGAGTTTTGGTCTTGCTCGTGTGGATACTATAGAGATGAAGGTCAATCAATTTGCATTAGTGATTTCCATATATGTTCATGCTTCATATTGCATATTGAAGGATAATTGCTTACAAGGTTCTTACATTCGATGGAGATCAAACATTCATGAGATTAAGCATTTGTAGATCAAATTCATTTTAAGCCATCTGCAACAACTGTTCTCCAAAATAAAAAGTAAGAATCCCATCACTAAGTTATACTTTTTCCATAAGGATCCTTGGTGGGTTTTGGGAAATTTTAAAATTTTTCACTGTGCTTGGCCTTGAAACCTAATAGGATGGTCATTTGAGAGTTTAAGAGATAATGCACCATTAAACTAGTCTTTGAAGTTGAAGTTGTAACATTTGAGTTTCGTAGAAATGGGGACTCAATGTTTCAGAATTTTCTAAGTCTCCTTGCTATAGCTAGGGTGCCAGTTTACTATAGCAAGTTTGTGTCTTATACAAAATCTAGGGAATTCCTAACAATAGTGCCAGCTGTGGTGAGAATAGTTGGGACCTGGAACTGATAGGTTTTCATTGTAGCGAGAGGTGCTTCCCGCTATAGTGAGACTCGTTTTGGAAAAAATTATAAAAAGTAGGATTTTGTTTCTTAAAAAGTCTAGAATACTCTCTTTTTTTTGACCGACTTTAGGCTGGCTAAATATAGAAGAAGCTCTGCCTAAGAGAAAGGGAGATAAGTGGAAATTTAAGAAGGAAGAAAGAACAAGGAGAAAGGTAAGAAAATTTTTAAAATTCAAACTCCTTCCTTAGGAAAACTCATTCTCCTTCTCCTCCTCTCCCTTTTCATAGTTTTGGTTGTTGAATTGGTTTTGTTTTGAGCTACATATAGAGGGGAGAAGTTTAGAAATTCCAAGAGAAGGCTAAGGCAAAGGGAAGACTCTTAAAGAAGTAAGGAAAATAAGGTATGATTCATAGTTTCATTTGCTCTTCTTCCTTTGCTCTTCATGTGTGATGTTTCGTCTAAAGAGAGAGAGCTTGAGAGAGGGAGGAAGTTTTGACCTAGAACTAGCAAGAAACCATTGATTTAGAGTGTAAGAACTTGGAAAATACAAAGAAAGTAGAAGAAAAACCATGGAATTGCAAGAGTGAGCAGCTAGGGATTCTTGAATACTTTGTAAATTCTATTTTGATTCATGAATTTCCTAGCATATGTGAGTGTTTGTTTGAGTTCCTAAGACCTTTAGGAAGCCTTCTAAGTGCCTCTCCCTTCAAGGAAAAATTTAGAAGCTATAGATTGAGAGTTAGGTCAATAGGTTCCATAATATAGCCTTGAGAAGCAACTTGTACTAGACTCTTAGGAATGAGTTTGTAATGACTTTAAGGAGTATAAATAAAACCAAAAGGCCTAGATATGAGAAGGAAATAAAGCTAAGAGATTGAATTATGGTAGTTGCTTCATTAGACCATTAATTGAACTATAGTGGAACCAATAGACTAAGTATGCTTTTTAAGTGTGTGTTTAATGCCTTGGCTTGTTCTAAGAGAGTAATTGAATGCTATTTATGATGTCTAGGCCAAAGAAATCAAGCTCTATTTATTTATGGGTGCAAGATCGAAAAGAGGAAAGAGTAATCAAAAGGGAAGCTTGTGTTTGATTGTAAGGTAGCTCTTCACTGCTTCTTGTTTGCATTCATGAATATGTAATTGCCATTATATGCTTGTATATGCATTTGCATGATGAGACATGCCGTTTGATGTTACATTGTGGCATTAGTACTAATATGTTTCCTTGAACTATGTTTTGGGTTGTGAAATGTGCTCTTAAGAGTGAGGTAGTGCCAAAAGTCCCTTGTGATGGGTGAGGTGAAACCAAAAGACCTTAAGTATAGGTGAGATAAGGCTAAAAGTCTTATGGATGAGTAAGGCCAAGTCAAAAGTCCTTTGACCAAGGGTGAGAAAAAGCCAAAAGTCCCAAAAATGGGGTGAGACTAGACCAAAAGTCCTTAGAGCTTATTCTTGGCTTTGATATGTTTTCATGGTATGTGAATTATGTGTTGAATGATTCTTAAAGGTGTTGGATGCCTACTTATATGCTTTGACATATTTATATACTTTGATTGCTTACTTGAATAAGTATATGAGCTGTTGAAATTATTTGAATCTCACCCCCTTCCTTTTCCTGTCTCAACATGTCTAGATGGAGCACAAGAAGCCAAAAATGGAAGCCAAGGCACTTGATAGACCATACTTTGTCATTAATGAAAAATTTGATGTAAAGAGATATCAAATTTTATATATAAATGTTATTTTTGAGATCTAAACATGTGAGCAAATGTAAAAGTATGTAAATATAGTGTACAAACCAAAGTGGTGATGAAATGAATGAGAAATTGTGTTTTGGGTACTTGATATCTCATTCCTAGTTGTGTATTCTCTTATGTGGTATAGTGAGATTATGATGCATGGCAATTTGGACCATTTAAGAAGCTTGTACATGCTATGTTTATACTTTAAAACTTGCCTAAGAGGTGGTCCAGTAATTAAGAAGCCATTTGGACTAACTTGGACCCTTATACGGTGCCAAATTTGCCATATTCGTGAGCTATGTCAAAATTTAACCAACTGAGCCCCTCTTGGCTTGAAATTAGGCATGCATATAGGTCTCATCTATAGGTTTTTAGAAAGGTAAAGTGCATATTATTTGGAACTCTAAAGAATTTTTAGTGAATTTTTAAAGTTGATAAATTATGATAGAATTGGCATTGTTATTGTGTAAATGTTAGATCCTTTGCCTCCATCGCTTGTAGCACAAATGGTGTCCGATGGTTATGAAATTTTACAGGCATAAACTAGATATGACAAACTTTCTGTATCACTTAAGTTTACCTCATTTGGGTTTATATTGAGGGAGAAATGAAAATTTGAAGTTCCAGACTTGTCTCATAGGCACAACCTGTAACAGCCAAGAAAAAGAAAAGAAAAAGAAAATAGAAAAGAAATGAGAAAAGAAAAAGGAAGGAAAAGAAAAGCTGAAAATTTTTGGAAGCTGAAAATTTTCTAAGTCTGCTAGCTATAGCCTAGCTATAGCGAATGTACCTGCTCGCTATAGCGAGAAATGGTCTAGCTATAGCGAGACTGCTTTCTAGCTATAGCGAGTTCGGGCACCCCCATACAAAATCCAGGGAGTTGCTCGCCGTAGTGAACGCCATAGCGAAGGCAGAGTTCTGGGACTTATTCGAGCTCGCCGTAGCGAGGGTTATGGCTTGCTATAGCGAGGGTTAGTCTGGAAAAGCGTGAAAATAGAGAATTTGACTTTTTAAACCATCCCAACTCATTCTTTCACTCTGTAACCAACTTAAGCTCACTTTAAGAGAGAGAAAAGGGCGGAGGAGAGAGAGAGAAGCTTAGGAGAGGAAGGAAGAACAAGAAAGGTAAGGAATTCCATGGCTTTTCTCTTAGTATGTTACTCTTCTCCCCTTATCCTCTCTTCCCACGGTTTTAATAGTTAAAGTAGCTATGTTTTGAGCTTGGTTCAGAGGAGGGAGAGTAGAAAACCACTCTTAAGGGAGGTTAGAAGTCATGTAGCCTTCTCTTCCTTTCTTTCTCTTCTTAAGAGTTGAGAGCTTGAGAGAAGAGAAAGAATAGTTAATGAATTCTAGTGAGAGAAAGAACCCTAGCTTGACATGCTTAGTAGGGTTGCTAGAAAGAGATCTTTAGCTTAAGAATCAAGTACTAAGGTATTAATTCCATGCTTTTGTGTGGTTAGGCTCAAGAGAAGTTCCCCCATCTAGAAGTGATTGTGAAACCCACAAGGGAGGAGACAAGTTGAAAGAGCAAGTAGTGAATAGCTAACAAGGTAGTTCTCTCCACTTTCTCTCATGCATAATTGTGTGTTTACATTGTCTTGCTTGTGTGTATGAATGATATGAGCTATGAGAAGTGTGTTAGCATGATAATGTGTTATGAATTGAAATGTGCTTGAGGAAATGGAAAAGCCAATAACCCTATAGCCAAGGTGAGGATGAGCCAAACCCTTAAGTTGGTTGAGACAAGAGTAGAAAGTCTCCTAAAAGTGAGGTTGACTCCCAAAGAGTAAGGGTTGAGTCTAAGGACCTCTAAAGATTGGGTAAGGCAAATCCAAAAGCCACAAGGAAATGGGTGAGGCTAATCCAAGTACTTAGCAAGCTCCTAAATGTTATGTGTGGCCTACTCACATGTTGAGAATGTTTTCCTTATGCATGGCCAATTCATATATTTTAAATGTTTTCATCATGGTTTTATATGCTAACATGCCATACATGCATAATGAGACTTGTTGCATGCAATTTATGTATGTTTGAATGAGAGTTGAACTACTGAGATTCTCCGAATCTCACCCTCCCTCTCCACCATCCAACCATGCCAGGTGGACCAAGTGAGCCTAGAGATGGGAACCACCACCAAGCATGAAGCTAGGGATAGAAATGAAGAAGAGTGTAAAGGTTTCTTGTAAATACATTGTAATGTGTTGTACATAAGAGATGTAAATGATGTATGTGATGTAACATTTATAAATGTTGTAAGACCATGTACGTAAGACGATGTATGTATGAGAATGAGGTTTATGATGAATGAGAAAGTAGATTTTGATATGAAATGCTCAAAGTAGTATAGACTACATGGGTGCATAAGTGGGCATGAGATAGTGAGTTTCCCCAATCTAAGTTATTAGACACTTGAGGCATGATTGATAGCTCCTATAGATGCTTTCTCGTGTGCTCAAGGAGTCATAGAAGTAGAAAAACCAAGATTGGACCCTATGAGCCCCACTTTTGGCCAAGAAAGGGCCTTCTTGCACATGATGTCATAGAATAGCCATATGACCTCTTATTGTTATGAGATTTGACATGTGGCTAGATCATGATTAGAGCTTTCTGGGAAGCTATATTTCATGTCATTTAGAGGTCTATAGCATTTTCTATGATTTTTCAAAGTTGACATCAGAATTTCGGATTTGGGAAATCACTGTTCATTTGGTCAGTTTGAGAAACGAGTCATCTGAGGGGCAAACGTAGTCCAATGGCTACGAAATTTTATACACAGAAACTAGATGGTCCCAGTGACTTGTAGGAACTGGAAGCACCTCATTTAGAGGTCTAGAGAGGAAGTTATGCAATTTCGAAGTTCCTGCCCAGAATCAGACACCTAACCAGACCCGAGGTACTGTTTCATCGGTTTCCGGGAAATTGGTGCGGTGAATTGATCTGGAGATATTTTTCTCCTCTAGCTAACATCCACATATTTCCATAGAGATATATTCTATGAGCATTGGATTTTTGTGGAATTAGTTAGACATTTTCAAAGTCCATATCAGTAAATTGTGACAGCAAAGAAGCCTCCTCTGACCAGTGAACGATTTTGATGTCAAACGCAGAGTATGTGAGATATTGAGACTTCTAAGTACTTTTAGCATGAAGTAGACGTCTCAAGCTTTCTAGAATGACCCAGATCATGCAGTTACGATTTTTTCACATTTAGTTATGGATTTTCAAACTTAGCCCAGAAAAGAAGCAAAATCTGCCAATAGCGAAAATGCATGTCTCCAATCCCTTTTTGCTTTCCATGAGTTTAAAGCATATTGTGGGGATTGAAACAAGTCTCAATAGTGCAATTGAGCATGAGGATGAGTAGAGAGAGCTCAACCGGTCCATGTTACTTCAAAGTGGATCTCTACCCACACATAGTGCCATAGAGAAAGAAGCATAAGGTAGAGAAATTATCTCCCTTGTGAGTTCCGCATGTGCATATGAGTAAGAGGGCATGTTGGGTATGAGTTAGAGGTTAAGGTGTTACACAACCAGTCCTCTGTTATTGTTCCATAGATTTTTATACCTTGGTTGCTTTTGTTTTATTCTGGACTTATTTTTCCCCTTAATTTAACATTTTATCTTTTTATAATGGTATGGTTTGCTAAGATTTGATTTTTCTAAATTTAGTTATGAATTTTTGAAATTTATATTAGTAACATGTGATATCAAACCTAAGTAGCCAGACCTTTTGAGTTTTTCTGATGTCAATTGTAGTCTAACTAGGGTTTATGGCTTAGAATTATTTTTAACATGTAGTTGACATTTATATATTTCTAGGAAGCTATCATTTGCTTAATTTTTATTTTTCTAAAATTAATTATAATTTTTTAAAATTGGGGTCAAAAACTAAAATTCTGAACCCACGAGTAACTTGCCATTTTTCTGGTTTTTGGCTTCAAATTCGTGGTTCATGGATTATTTTATGATATGTATGAGTTTTATGGAGTATAAGTATATAATGCTATTAATTGGTCCATGGGGAGAAGTATGAACTTTTAAACCCTAACGTAATACAATATAATGCCATGATTTTACCCATTTTCTTTAGAATTGCTTGGAATCAAGCTTAAGTGAAGGCTAAATGAGGTTAATCAATTATGGAGTTACATAAGTAGCTTGATAGCTTATAATAAATATAAGAACCAGTAGCATCATAAGTAGCATCTTTAAGAAGCAAGACTTGAGTAATCTCTGTTATAGAAGTTGGGTAATTATTCACAACCTCTTATGGAAGAGAAACTATAATAGGACTTAGTAGTTGGCTATTATTCTCAAACAATATGATGTGTAAAATTTTAGCACATGGCCTTAAATTTTCTATCCATTGAATCATATCTTGCTTGTGATGGAAAAACTCAGGTTTATGGCATTATTCCCTTAAATCACTTGCTATTAGAACTACTTACTTGTCAATTACCTAACTAACCCCTCTCTGACTCCTACCACCTTTAATGATTCCATGGGACATTTCTACTTCATTGGGAAGAAAGTAACAATAAACACTCCCTCTTGATTCTTTTCTTTGTCTTTCTCAGCTAATATATGAAGTTGAAGTTGCCTCTCATGGTTAGCCCAAGCATCTTGATGGAATAGAGGTGTAGCACTAGTTCCTTCTTGCTTTCTTGGTGTAAGACAATGGGTGGTAGTCATTGAATTTATTGCTATTGAACATGTAAGGTAGCTTGCCTGTCTCATTTAAAATGTTTTTGTCCTTCTAATGTTACTAGTCATATAGGTTAGGCAACTTTCTTTGGTTTAGCAAAAGGCCTATAACTCCCTCTATTTTGTTCAAGCAGCATAGGACTAGACAATGTAGTCAGTTGGACTAACCTAATATCCTGGGTTACTCATTTATATAAACAAATTAGTCTAGCCAAGATTGTTTTTCTTAATTTAGTTTTGAGCTTCTTGCTGACTTAATTTCTTTTCTATTTAGTTTTGGGCAAACCTTCTTCCCTTCTTTTTATGTCTTCTTTTGTTATCAAAAGATGATCTCATGGATGCTTACACCTATTGTCTATTTAAAGGGTCTTTCTTATGTGTAAACCACAATCCCACTTTTTCCTCTTAGCTCTTTTTGCGTGCAAACAACCTTTTTTTCTTTTCTAATTTTCTTTATTCATTCTTAAACCCTTTATTCTAACTATTCCTCTTGTGAAAATGATGGAGGCTTTGATTGTTGGTCTCTAGCAAATTCCTCCTTGCTTTCGTCCTCTGTTTCTTTTCTAAACTCTATCTTCTTTTTTTTACATTTTGCCATTTACATCTTTCATTTGGCTATTACTCTTTGCCATTTCTCCTATTATAATTCCTTCTTTTAGTTAGCAAACACTTCTTCAGTTGTTTCCCTCGTCTCTTTCCTATCTCAATGCAATTTCTTATTTTGTATCTCTTTTCTCTACTTGGTAATCAACCTTTCACTTTTCTCACTATGGATCCCTATTTTATTGATTTAGCCTCTTCTAGATTGTCATAATTCTGATACCAAATTGATGGAACTCATTGTATCTAATATTATTTATGTATGAAGTAAAAATCCTCCCTTTAATAGTGAAAGAGAGTTAAGAATGGTTGAGCTCAGATTATAAAGTAAGGAGTGTACCTAGAAAATGTATAATAGAAAAAGAAACTCCGTTGGCGTTAGAGAGGCCACTTACTCTCTCAAATTAACTTTGATATTCTCCCTACCTCGTTTAGACCCTAACCCCTCTATAAACCTCTCTAAAGACATGCTTTCTCTTTCTTTTAGCTCACCCACCCTCATGTCCCATAAGATAAAGTTTGATACTATAGTTATTTTCCTTTCTACCTTTTTAGCTAGGTCATCAAGAGTAATCTCTATCATAACCCAATTACTGAGTCATGACTGGTGCATAGGCTAAACTAATCCAGCAATTAGCCTAGCCTAACAAGTCTTAAAGATCTAAACTTAACTATAATACCATAGAATAAGCCATCTCATACACCTTACAAGTTTTGAAAATATGCATTTATTCAAATATTTCACTTGAGGGTTATTGGAAATTTGACAACACCTTTCCCAAAAGTTGGATAACCCCACCTGTACAACAGTCTAATACAACATCAATTCTAGGAATAACAAGTTATATTATATGATTCTTATGCAAATGATAGGATTGCTCGGAAGTTGGATGAAGCCATATCAATGCTTCATGGCATCTTTGAGCAACACAGATAAGCACAATATTACCAACAAGTTCAACCACCATGCTACTAACCATACTACCATCCATATGAAGTTTACCCTAATTATCACCATTATTATAAGCCATATCACAATTACAATGTGCAAGAGCTAGAGTATCACAATTACAATTATCAGGAGGAATACATGCAATAAGAGGTCCAGAGGGAGCCGAGTTGGGAAGAGAGGATGATGTAACAAATGGACGCTTATAATCTTCAACTCCAACAAGAAAATGAATGGTTTCATCTTCAAAACCAATAGATGATTAACAACCTCATGAAGGATTTGGGAGTTCAAAAAAATCAACTCACTTCAAGTGCTACTGAATTAAATAAGGAACAATTTAGAAGAGAATGTTTAGAGGAGGAAGAATCTTATTTACTAGGTAATATCCTTCTATCTTCTAATACTTTGCAATTTTGTTGGAATTGACACTAGTTTGCATGATAGCACTATGACCACTAATGTACATGATTGTGTTGATTCTGAATTACATGATGATGATATAGATGAAGAAATTGTTGTTGAATCTCCTGATATGGTTGATTATGGTAATGCATTGAACAAAATTGATACTTTATGTGATGTTAATGAATTCTTGTGTACTGATGCACTTGGTTTTTCTACCCCTAGTTGTGACCATAATAATGAATTCATTTTTAAGCCAATTGATAATAATTTTATTAAGTTTAGGGTAGTAGATAAGTGTGGGGGTGACTTGGGATGTAATGACATGATTGCTGAAATAGTAGATGTGGCATGTGATAATGATATGGATATTACAATTGTTGAGTAGTTTGTTGTTGATGATTCAAACTCTAATTTGAGATGCTTATGTGATGATATGCATACATGTCCTGTATGTGTTGAGATTGATGAGTTTTTGAGGTTTGATAAGTCTATTGAGTCCATGAATCCCTTTGTTTGCACTAATGCTGTTAGTGATACTGATTCTACTGATCATATTAGTATTAATGAGAGCATGCATAGAGATACTGTTGATATTCAAAATCCTACTGATCCTTGTGCTATTGTTGATACTAGTAGGAGACTTGATTATGTTGTTAATCATTGTTTAGAATCTTGTGAGCCTACTGATGTTTCTTTGGTTAGGGAAGATACTGTTTCTTTTGTTGAGAGTCTAGAACAGATTTTTGAAGTTGGTGAGCTAATTCCTAACAATCAAAGACTCCCTCTACTAAGATTAAGTAACTACCAGATGCCTTAAACTTGAAAGACTATGAGAAGTAGCAATTGAATTCTTCTGTTGATGCAGTGACTCTTACTGATGAGAGTCTAGTTGATTTCATTGGCTTAGATAGATATCTAAAGAGTTTTGATTTCAAATTTTCTTTCTTTAGTTTTGAATGTCCAGAATTTGATTTTTCTTCTTTTACTACTTCTAAAAATTCTGAATATGACTTTCTAAAACTACTGATGGTTGAGGAAGTTCATGAATCAACACTTCATGATCAATTAAAATGCTTTAAAGTAGTAAGACTTAAAATTTGTTAAACTGAAAAGGAATAAAGCTATTTTAATTTTAGTCTTTGATACTTATGATTAGTTAGTCTTTTATAGAGTTCTTTTTAGTTTAAGATTTAGTTTTCTTTTTCTTTTCCATATTACTGTTTGCTTTGTTTTTGTTTTTTAAGTAATAAATGGTTGCTAGCCAGTTACATAGGAATCTGAGCCACCCTTGAGATCTTCACTTTACATTCATCCAGTTGTATACTTTCCTTCCACTCTCTTTATATTGTGTTATTTATCTGTTGATTGGATTGTATGCTGGCATTGAGGACAATGCAATATTTAAGTGTAGGGGGAGAGCTATTTCATTCCATTACTCTCCATTCCATTTCATCTTTTGAAAATTTTTAAGAAAATTTTTGAAAAATAGTGTATTTTTTAAAATTTTTTGTGAAAAGTGCAAGTTGAGATGATTATAGCTTAGATTCATTTAGACATGATAAGTGATGGATCTTGTGTTTTGATTCAAGTAAAGTGGCAATGAATTTGATTTTAATAAATTATTTGATAGCCATTAGCTGGTGAGAATTGAGCCATATTTGTTCATTTTTAGTGTGTATTCACCTATCATTGCTTCACTCCAGAACTTGTCTTGATTCTTTGTTGAGACCACATTTGCATTTGCATGCATGAAAGTGATAAGGCATTCTTTTCTTTTTATAGCTAGTGAGCCAAAAAGCCACACCCTACATGCATTTTATCTATTGTTTAGCCACTTTGGGCTTGATTTTATTTTTTTGTTGAACCAATAGCCATTAAAAATGTTTTCCATCTTGTTTTAAGATACCTTAGGGATTTCAAGGAGCATTACACTTATTTAGGATGAGAGAATGTATGCTTTGCATCCATTTAGGCCATTGTTATCAAAAGTTAAGGAAAATGTTCAAAGTTAAAGAAAGGAAGAGATGGAAAAGCAAAAGAAAAGCAATGAAAAGGAAAATGGAAAAAAGAAAAGAAAAAGCAATAAAAAAAATCAAAGAAAGAAGTATTTTGAATTTTGTTTGTATTAGTTGGAAATAAGGCCTAGATGCACATTCTTTCCTATCATAAGTTTCATTGATTGCTCTTGAGGTTCTAAGGTATCCATTTGTTTGTCTTTTCTTGTGTAACCATTCATTTCTTTCCTTAGCCCCATTACCACATTGAATAAAGTCCTTTGATTTGTGCCTTGCATTTGACATAGGTGGTGGAGACTTAGAAAGTAGACAAGCCTATGGTAGTGAGGTTTGGATAAGTGAAGTTTGAGTGATATACATTGCCTTAAACACTAGAAAGTTGAGAGTAAACATTAACCTATGTGTGGAGCTTTGTAATTCAATTCATTCTTTTCAAACGAAATTACCATGGAGTTTGTTTTCTTGATGCAAGTGAAGTTAGTTTAGATTGTTGAAGTGTTGAAGAGTTGTGATTAGTCCTTAGCTTGTATTTTTACACTCCATTTCCCTTTTCCATTTTCATTCTCCATTGGTCATTCCACTAGTTTTTCTTTAGATCTTGAGTTTTGCCCAGGAGTGCAAAGGTTTAAGTGTGGGGGAATTTGATGAAGTCTAGTTTTATATATTTTAATCCTCCTAACTTAGACATTTTAATGATTGAATGTGGCTCTAGAGGTTTAATTAGGTGGAATTTGATTTTAATAATCACTTTTGTACTCTAGAAATTTATTTACAAGATTATTGAATTTTAATGCATGAATTCCGTTTAAATAATTTTTGTGAATTTATCCTACTTAATATTTTGTTTTATTTTATTTTATTTTCTTGTGCAGATTTTCTTGATTCATTTTTAAGAAATAAAAATTTAAAAGAAAATGGAGGATGAAGCATGGGTCCCACTAACATACGTGAGACATACATGAATCAAAGCACATAGGTTGGATAATGCTTCATTTCATGCATCAGGAATGCTAATGCACGTGGCTGGATGATTGGTCACACACACAAGCCCATCATTCACCTAGGTCACTCACACAAACAACCCATGTCTATCCACGTAGCTATCTATTACACATGTATGCATGAAACATATCGTTTCATTCACAAGCTCTTATTTTATGTTATGTGCAGAAGCCACGAGTTGGAATTGGAGAAAGAAGCATGGAGAGTCATGGGAGCTGAGAACATAGTGTGGGGTACAGAGCATGAGTGAAGTAGAGGAAATTTCAGCCATTCACACTTAAAGCACTAGTCATCAGGTCCAAGCATGCAGTAGCCACTTACACGTTCAGCTCCACCACATTAATACACATATGCAGGACTCACTATATCCACGGGTAGAATGTGCTAAGATCTAAAGGTCTGGGAGATAAACGGGAGGAATGAATTAACGAAGATAGCTCTCAGCTGGGTGAGTCCAGGGATGTGAACACGAGGAAGCTCTCTCACAGCCATGGGTTTACACTCAAAAAGGCAGCATCTCCACGTTAACTTCTGTCATATGCATAACTTCCACCACGTCTCCAACATTAACACACACAAAGGCCATGAGCTGGAAAAGAGGAGGGAAGGCACGGGTTCTCCATAATGCAGTAGCAGCTCTTAACTTCATACACTATAGCAGCTTAAACGAGAGAAAAGTAGTGTAGGAAGTCACATGAGCATGATACACACACACGGCTAGGCTTCCTGCATGTCACAGCAACAACATATAGCAGTACAGGTTTGAAAAGAAGAGATAAGCTATGGGTTTGTGAAGGAAAATAAGGCCACGAGTTGAGAGGCTTGAATGCAAAACAGAAGGAGATAGTCTTGGGTTTGAAAAGGAAGAAATGCAGCTGCACAAGGAGAAACAAACAAGCAAGATTCTGACGTGGAAATTACGTAAGGAGCAACTACATGAGGAAGAATAATGCAAGAAGAAAACATGTATACAACTTTCATACGTCCAGCAGCTCACAAACACGAGCAGAAAGTGAAGTATGTGAGAGTAAGGCAGATCACATAAAGGAATCACGCATGGACAGAACCAAAGGAACACATGAAGGAACATGTGAAAGAGGCTAACGTAGGAATGAATAGGAAAGAAGAAGAAGAAGCTGAGCTCACATGGAAGAAATAAAGCTACATCTGGATTGGAAGAAAAGTAAAAAGCTTAGACAATTTCTATATTTTATTCCAACGCATCATCCAGTCATAATGGGTCCCACATTCATACACAAGAATGAGAGCACGTGACCATTAAATGAAGCATGTGAATGAGCTAAAGAGGGGCACGTGAATTATTAAATCACTCGGGCAGAAGGCAGCCACACATCATCCAGAGACCATTTTTCATTCCATCGAATAAACAATCCATCGCATAACACTCCACCCCTTTCATCCGTAGCTTCATCCTCATTCCATCTTCCTCCATTATTCCACTTCTATGAAGCTTTAATTCTCCATCTTGTGGTTGGCTAGGAGGATAACCTTAGAGGAGCTTGAATCTATGGATTGTAAACAGAATTTTGGCTAAGATTTTCTAAATTTCCTACACTTTTTTTTTTCTTGTACATGCTTGGTTTAAATGTATTTGATTGGGAATTTGTGTAGTTGTAATTAGTGGTTAGTTAGACACTAATTAGGATACTTTTTGTTGATTAATTGATTGATTAAATACTAAAATTTTCATTTCTCCTTTAATTTCCTATGTATGCAGTCAAAGTATTTGATGAAATGCATGAATGGAATTGAGTGTCTGGTTGTCTAATTTGAGAATTTCTTTGAGTTTAATTGGTTAATTAAATATCTTAGAGTGATAATTCAGAGACTAATTAATTAATTAATCAATCAAATTTAGTGTTTATTGATCGTAATAACTAGAGTTAATGATTTAATACAGGATTGAGGTTTCAATGCAACATTACTTTGTTAATTTCTTGATTCTTGAGTGGTAACCCAAGATAACTTGTTATAGACACAAATAGGGACTCTTAGACTAAAATAAATGGCAATTGGATTAGGATAAGGATAGTGGATACCAAGGGACGAATCCAAAGCTAGTTACAAGTCCATTATTTATTCATTAGTTCATGCATTTAGGTAGGAGTAGTTGGAAATTTTGATTTGATTTAAATTAGTTAGTTTAATTAAACCAAAATTCCTCTTTTAATTAGGTAATTTGTAGAGTTATTTTATACTTGGAAAACCCAATTAAACATTGAATTTCATTTCCTAGGGAGACGATCTACGTTGCACCACTAGCTATATATTTTTCAACCTAGTTTTATTTTGAGGTTGCATGACACAATCCTCAATTCCACTCAATTGTTTATTTGCCTATTAATTAATTTATTATTTCTCCATAGAAATATGTATATGCACCTATACTTTATCATAACATTTGATTTAAAATTTTGAAAACATAGATTTTGTTTCCCCTAAGACACTGAGTGTATAAATCATAAAACAAAATTTGGGATAAGAAAACATAACATGGAATAAAATGAAAGTACTACCTTGCTATTTATACATTCACTGGTTAGCCTGATAGTAGAGATCCCTATTTTCTATTGTGCAAGGTTGAACCCTAGTTGAAGGAATCTTTCTAGTATCACCTAAAATTATGACTAACATTAATTAAATATTTTAGCTACTTAATTAGCATCCACAATTATTTATATAGCTTAATATGCTCTCTAAAATATAAACTCCCAAATTTTGGTATACCTTACTATCTTAAATGTAAACCCTAAGTTTAGGTGTTTCAATTTAAGTTTTTATAATTTAAATTAAACTTAAAACTTGTTTCTTGGAGCTTGAAGGATGAAGTGGGAAGTATTAATTTGCTACTTGAATGTCTGAAATCAAAAAGCCCTAAAATTGGAAGCTACCCATGGCCAAAACATAGGAGAAGAGCTACAACAATTATAAAGCTTTAATAAAAAATGGAAGAGGATGAAAAAAATTAAAGGAAGAGGATGGAAGGAGGAAGAGAAACCAACCTTCGTTAAACACCCCACACATCATGGTTAGAACAACAAAAAAAGAAGAGGAAGATGAGTGGAGATGCTACAATAGTGTGAAGGAGAAGTGATGTTGCAACTTATCCTAAAAAAAAAAAGATTAATGGTAGAAAAGGGTAGGGGATAGTGGCTCATGAAGTAACATTGCACTTGGAAGAAAAAGAAGCTTGCACAGTGGAAAGAAAAATTGAAGAAGCTCACGAAAAGAAAACTAGATGGGATGCATGTAAGTGAGAAGAAGAACAAGAGTAAAGAGAATGAATGGAAATATTATTATATTCATTCACTAAAATTGCAATTTTGCCCTAACTAAAATTGTTCTTTTGCCTTAGAAAATTTTGATATGCTTAAATTAAATCCTTAAGATATTTTAGAAAGTCCTTCAAAAAATTTATAAGCTTTATAATTAATCTAAAAATTATTTAGTCATTATTTAATAATATATAATAAAATCAATTTATTTTAATAAGCATTATTTTTATTTGTACCCTTAAATTACTAACTATTTAAGACCTAATTGAAAAGTTTATGTTTTTAAGGTATTACATTTTTCCCTCTTAAGAAATTTGGTCCTTCGAATTTCAAGCAAGCTCCTTACCTAAGGATTCAAAGAGATGTGGATATTTTTGACATATGAGCTCTTCAGCTTCCCAATTTGCTTTTTCCTTAGAATGATTCTACCATACCATTTTTACAAATGCTATATCTTTGTTCTTTAATCTCTTGACTTGCCTATCAGCTATAACTATAGGTTTCTCTTCATAAGAGAGCTACTTATCCAACTTTATCATTTGCTGTTAAAGCATGTGAGAAGGATCAGGTAAATACCTTCAAAGCATTGGTAAATGAAAGACAGGTGAACTTTGCAAAGTTTGGTGGAATTGCCAAATGATAAGCTATGTTTCCTACCCTTTCATGAATCTTAAATGGCCCAAGGTATTTAGGGCTTAACTTTCCTTTCCTACCGAACCGCAAAACATTTTTCATTGGTGATACTCATAGGAACACAAGGTCTCCAACTACAAATTCTAGGTCACCTTTCTTGTGATTGGCATAAGACTTTTGTCTACTCTAAGTGGTCAATAGCCTTTTACAGATCAACTTTGCCTTGCCCACCTAAATTAGGTTTGGAGTTAACAATTTTAACTTACCCACTTCAAACCACCCAATAGGCAACCCATAACACCTATCGTATAACACTTCAAAAGGATCCATCTGAATGCTTGATTGATAACTATTATTGTAAGCAAACTCCTTTAAAGGCAAGTATTTATCCCAATTCTCACTAAGATCCAAGACACATGCATAAAGCATATCCTTTAATATTTGAATTGTATGGTCTAATTGTTCATCAATTTAAGGGTGAATGGCAATGCTAAGATCTAATGGGTCCCTTGTGCTTCTTGAAAAGACCTATAGAACTTAGGTGTAAATTGTGGTTCATGGTCTATGATAACGGATACTGGCGCACCTTGAAGAAATGTGATCTCATCTAAGTAAAGCTTAACATACTAAAGCCATATTGTAAGTGGTCTTCATAAGTAAGAAGTATGTAGACTTGGTTAAATAGTCTACAATCACCCTTACCAAATCATGACCTTTAATAGTTTTAGGAAATCCAATCACAATGTCCATAGTAATTATCTCCCACATCTATTGTAGTATCTTAATCTATTGAAGCAAACCTGTTAACTTTTGGTGCTCAGCCTTTACTTGCTGGCACACTAAGCATCTAGATATAAATTTTACCACATCTTTCTTCATCCCTTTCCATCAATACAATCCCTTCAAATTTTAGTACATTTTATTAGAACCTGGCTGGAAAGTATAAATTAAGTAATAAACTTATTCTAACATTTTACTTAACAAGTCTTCCATATTCGACACATATAACTTGTGACAACATCACAAAACACCTTCAGAATCTATTGGGACCTCGTGTAGCTTTCCCTTATGAACTTCTTTAATAATCCTCTTTATTTGAGGGCCTTGGCCTTGCGTAGCCTTGATTCTATCCACCAGGCTAGAACAGAGTTGAACATAGGCTAACAAAGTGCTAGATCCCTTGATCTCTAACCTTACTCCATTCTCATTAAAATTTTGGAACTCTTTCACCATCAACCTATTAACTTTAGCTATGTGGGCTAAGCTATCTATTGACTTTCTTCTTAATGCATAAGCAACCGTATTGATTTTGCTAGGGTGATACAAAATATTAGGATCATAATCTTTCAAAAGCTTAATCTATCTCCTTTACTTTAAATTCAAATCCTGTTGTTGGATGATGTACTTGAGATACTTATGATTAGTGTAGATTTTACAAGTTTCACCATATAAGTAATGTCTCCATATTTTTAAAGCAAAGATCACTGCAACCATCTCTAAATTATGAGTAAGATAGTTTTGCTTATGTTACTTAAGTTACCTAGATACATAGGCTATCACCTTTCCATATTGCATTAAAATATAACCTAAGCCTACTCTTGAAGCATCACAGTAGACTATATAGTCCTTAGTTCCAAATGGAAGAGCCAACATTGGTGCACAAATAGACAATCCTTCAACTACTGGAAACTATGATCATAAGCATTTAACCATTAAAATTTTATACCTTTCCTTGTCAATCTAGTTAGGGGAGCTGGAAGTTTGGAGAAATCTTTAACAAATCTATAGTAATATTCTACTAATCTAAGAAAGCTATGTTTCTTTATCATCATTATAGGTCTAAGCCAATTCTGTACCACCTCTATCTTCCTTGGATCTATACTGATCCTAACATTGGACACCATGTGTCCTAAGAAAGCCATACTATCCAACCAAAACTCATATTTTGAAAATTTAGCATACAACTAATGCTCTCTCAAAGTTTGCAAGACCATTTGTAAATGCTGCTCATGTTCCTCCTTACTTTTTGAGTATACAAGAATATTATCAATAAACACAATCATAAAGTGGTCTAAATACATTTAGAAATTCAATTCATCAAGTTTGTAAAAGTTGCTAGGGCATTTGTAAGCCCAAAGAAACATAACCAAGAACTTGTAATGCCATAATGAGTTCTAAAAGTTGTCTTTGGGATATCTTCTACTCTAATTTTCAATTGATACTATTTTGACCTCAAGTCAATCTTAGAAAAACATTAAGCCCCCTAAAGTTGGCCAAACAAGTCATTAATTTGTGGCAGTGCTATTTATTCTTCATTATCACCTTATTCAATTGCCTATAATCAATATATAATTGTATAAATCCATTTTCCTTCTTTACAAATTACATTAGAACACCCTAAGGAGAAGAACTACGGCATGCAAAGCCCTTATCAAGAAGATCCTGCAATTGCTTTTTCAACTTTCTAAGTTTTATTAGAGCCATATGATATAGGGTATAGACATAGGGAAAAGGTAAGGAACCAAATTTATACAAAACTTAATCTCTTTGTTTGGTGATAAACTTGGCAACTCTTCTGGAAAAATGTTAAGGAATTCTCATATACCACAACTACTTACTCTAACTTACTTCTGTCACCCTTGTGTCTTTAACCATTGCCAGATAACCTTTGCATCCCTTTCTTAATATCCTTTTAACGTCCAAAGCAGAAATTAGATTATTGGGTGCCAAGCTTTGATCACCATTAAAAGTAATAGGTCCTCCTTTAGGCAATTTAAATTTCACCCATTTATTATGATAAGTATGGCATGACAAGAAGATAGCAAATTCATGCCTAAAATCACATCAAAGTCTATCATATTAAGGACTATTAAGTGAACTGACAATTGATTTTCTTTTACAGGAACTTCACATGACCTATTCATATAGTCAGCCATGATTGCATCCCTTATAGGTGTAGCCATCACTAACAGTTCAGCTAGAGGTGATGCATTTCCACCAAATCACAATGTAAAGAATAAGGATACAAAAGAATGTGTAGCCCCAGGGTCAAATAAAACATGTACATCAAAAAACCAAACTGGAGGTATACTTGCAACTATTACATTATACATCTAAGCATCCTAACGTATCATAACAAAAACATAGGCTTGGCATCTTTCGTCTTATCCCTGACCTTTACTTTTGGACCTTCTACCATTGGATTGGGCCTTAGTAGAACCTTAACCTCTAGAGCCCTTAATCTACCTCAAAGCTATTGTAGGTATCGGAGAAGATTGTAGCATTGGAGGGTTTAATGTTGACTAGAGGATGATTAAGCTGATAGTATAGGGTGGTCTTTCTTGAGGTGGCCCTGTAAACCATATTGATAACACACTTTTCCTAGTTTGAAACAAACTCCAGTATGAACTCTCCTATAAGTAGGACAACGAGGAAGAGTCTTAAAAGATCTCCCTCTATCATGACTAGTTTGAAAGGAATGTGATTGATCATTTCCACTAACTGGTATTGTGTTAGATGGATGACCACTATAGCCTCTCAATGCTAGAAGCCCTACTAATAGCCCTAATAACTTACCTTGATCTCTCTTGTTGCATTACTACTACCTTAGGCCTAATGGTCACCTCAAGTACTCTTAATGCATTGCCACTTATGCAGCACTTATAACATCTTACTTACTTTGCAATGAGCTTCAAATAGTTTGGCACTTGCAACCACATCTTCATATAAGTCATAATGGTTCCTTACTACAAATTGAAATAAGTAATCTTGGAGACCTTAAACAAATTGGTTTTCCCGTATCTCTTTTTTAGCCACTAAATGTAAAGCATATTAGACATCTAGGTAAATAACATATTATTTTTTGCCATTTTCATCCCTTTTATTTATCTAAAATGTTCAAATTCCCTTACTCTAACATCTCTTACAATTTGTGGGAAGAATCACCTCATGAATAACTCTATATACTCCCCTTAACTTAGAAGAGGTGAATCTCATGGATTCCCTTACATCATGGTCTCATACCATGTTTGTGCCATGCTTATTAAATGAAACTTTGCCAATTCTATTGATCTTGTTGACGTGCACCCAATGCCTTGTGAAGTTGGCCTATCTCATCCAGAAAGTACTATGCATCTTCACCTGTTCCTATATTTAAAAAGGAAGGAGGCTTGTGTTTTATAAATTTAGCTAATCAAAACCTTATTATCCTTTCCTTGTGGAGTTGGCTACTCCCTTTCTGGCCTAGGCTCTTACTTAGGCCTAGGATCCACATGTTGTTCTTACTCTTATTATTTTAGTTGCTCTTGTTCCATCATACCCAACATTATTATCATAGTTTGCTGCATTGCATGCATCTTAGCTACAACATCAGCTAATGTTAGATCAGCTTGTTAAGCCTCAAGCACCTTAATCTTTGCAACTTTAGTAGCTTCAGCTTTTTGATCATTTCTAAGTCTGTGGCCACTACCATGTCCATGACCATTACCATTACCACAACCTTAGCCTTTAAGTGTTAGAGCACTATCATAAGGCAAGTTAGAGGCTTCATCAAGAACATATCTCCTAGACGCTACCTTCTTTCTTGGTAGCATATTCACCTAAAATAAGAGTAATATGCACATAATTGAATTTCAACAAGAACTTAGGAATTAAATATAAACTACACATAGACCATGATATAAGATTCCACGATCAGGATTTGGCAATAATGACCTTCTATATGCAAGGTATGCTAGCTAGGTACATAATTATATATAAGATTTTACTACTTCCCAATCCTGTAGCTATAAGGACTTAGATAAACCATTGCTCTAATACCAACCTTGTCATGACCCAATTTTTTAGCCATGGTTGATGCATAAGCTAAACCAATATAGTGATTAATTTAGATTAGCAAGCCTGTAACGAACGTAATTTTCGTAAAATGACAAAATGAGCTGTATAAAAGTAAGTTCTCTGAAATGAGCTAGATAACATCCAGGAAAATTTAGGTAGAGTCCTAGGCTCCTAAAAAAGATAATTCTAGGCTCTGACGAAAAGAAAAATGGAGCTAGGATAGTGAAACAAATTGTGACAAAAACTGATGAAACATAATAATATTTTCGTAAATAAGTGCAACTTTTGGAAAAACACATATGAGAGCTTTTTAAATGGGAAATTTAAGTTCCTAAGATTCTCAAAGGCCCCAAAAACCATAGAATTCCCCGGGACTGGTAAAGCCCCTTCCGGTGCATATTTTTCAACGTCAGTGAGCCTGAACTTTGACAGATTCATTCAGGAAGGTTTTAGTTCTAATTTGAGTGATCCCAAAGGTATTTTATTAAATTGGGAACCTAAATTTTATAATGGAAAAAATAGTTCTAAAAAAGGAGTTAAAACGAAGTGAAAAAGAAATTGCTATTAAGGAATGATGAAATTGAAATTTTTGAAAAAGTGTATTTCTTGAATGTTCCATAAACTTCTTATCTCCCCCTCATATAGCATGACTTTCCTCTACCCAAAATACAGAAAAATAGTAGCTTCTTGAGGCGCACTAAGAGAAGGAGAAAAGGAGGGAAAAATCAAGAAAAAGATAAGAATATTTGTAGAATTTCATGCTCTTTCTTCTTCTAACTTTGCTCCTCTCCTTCCATGCTTTCTTTCTATGGTTTAGTTGAGCTTTTTGGTTCTAATTTTAGTCCAGAACTGAAGGGAAGAGTTTGAATTCCTTGTGGTGGAACAAACCAAGAAGGAGGAAGAGCTTTGAAAACACACTTGAATTTCTGGTAAATTCACACCTTGGTTGCCTTCTTCTCTTATTTCTTCTTGGTGTGTGTTTTAGCCTCATATGGAACCATATGAGGGGGAGTTTTTTTGTCTAAAAAAAAGAGAGGAATTAAGGTTTTAGGCCATGGAGAAGAGGAATATGGTAAAAAATTTCAAGAAAAACTAATAGGAATCAAGTTAGGAAAGTGTAGGCTTCTTTAGGGTTTTGAAAAATTTGATTTTGTGTGAGTAATTACTTGGTTATTTAAGTGTTTCCTTAAGCTTCCAAGACCTCTAGAAACCCTCCCAAGTGGCTCTCCCATCAAGAAAAAAATAAGAAGCTTGTGAACCTCCATTATGGTGCTAGGTTTGGCCAAGCAAGGTTTCATGGGCTAGGTGATATTTTCATTTGTTCTAGCCCTAGTTTGGGACTTTATATGATGTTAGAAGTTGGGAGAAACTTTTGAAAAAAAATTTAGGAGCCATGGATTGGGAGATGAAACAATGGTGTCCATAATGGTACTTTGTGAAGCAACTTGATTCTAAGCTTGTGTAAATGATTGTGTGAGGGCTCCAAGGACTTTGAATGAGGCCAAGAGGCCTAGAAATGGAAAGAAATGGGAGCCTAGAGCTTGAATTGTGAAGGTTGCTTCAATAAGCCATTTATACCACTTATGGAACTAAGTGTGTGTTCAAGAGTGAGTTTAGTGTCCTGGCTTGCTTTAAATGTGTAATTGTGTGTTGTTTATAGTGTTTAGGCCAAATGAACACTAACCCACCTAAGTGTGTTTGTAAAGCCAAAAAAAGGAAAGAGGAAGACTAAGAAAAGCTTGCATAAATTCAAGATAGCTCTCCACCTCATTCTCCTTGCATTATTGTGTGCATATGTTTGTCTTTGTGTACTTGTATGTGCTTTTGTGATTTGAGAACATGCCACTTGATGTCTTGAGATTGTATTAGTACTAATATGTTGTATTGAATGCTATTGATTGTGAGAATGGCTCATAAGGGTAAGGTGATGTCAAAGGTCCCTTAATGTGGGTGAAGAAGTGCCAAAAATCTCTTAGATGGGTGAGGCCAAGTCAAAAGTCCCTAGGCCAAGAGTGAGACATACCCAAAAGTCTTAGAAATAGGGTGAGGCAAAACTAAAAGTCCCTAGAGCTTCTTGATGAGATGATTGTAAAAGTGTGGCATGGAAATCTTGAAAATGTACATTCATGATCCAAGTAGCTTGTTTACTTGTACACTTAATGTATATATGCCTTGAATGTGTGTGTGAATGGGTGTGATGTAATATTCGATTTTTGTTAAACGACAAAAATGGGTGTGTTTTCAAAGCAAGTCCCCCGAAATAAATTAGTTAAGGTCCCATAAAATTTAAGTAGCATTCTAGACTCCTAAAAATGAGAATTCCAAGCTTAGACGGAAAGAAAAAAGGAGCTAGAATGAAGAAACGAAATTTAACAAAAGATTTACAAAATGTAATGACATTTTTGTAATTTTGAGTAAATTTTGGAATTCACACAGGAAAGCTTTTTAAATGAAAATTTTGAGTTCTCCGGGGTTCTCAAAAGCCTTGAAAACCATGGGAAGTCTCGGGACAGTTAAAACCTCTCTGGTGGATATTTTTCAATGTCGATGTGTGACAGACTCATCGCGTAACCATCAAAATAAAACTAGGTTGATAAAATATGTAGTTAGTGGCACAACCTAGGTCATCTCCCTTGGAATTGGAGTTCAATGCTTAATTGAGTTTTCCAAATGTTAAAAGACTCTAAAAATTTCTAAACTAAGGGAGTTTTTGATTTAATTAAACTAAGTAAAATGAAATTAAAATAAAGTTCCTAAATTTTACCTAATTGGATGAATTATGAGTGAAAGATGGTCTTGTGACTAGCCTTGGATTCGTCCCTTGGTATACACTATCCTTATCCTATTCTAATTGTAATTGATTCTGGCCTAAGAGTTCCTAATTGTGTTCATAACAAATTATCTTGGGTTACCACTCAAGATTCAAGAGATTAACGATCTAATATTGAATTGAAACCTCAACCCTGCATTAAATTGTCAATTCTTGTTTTAGGATCAATAAACACCCAATTTGATTGATTAACTAATTAATTAGCCTCTGAATCATCATCCTAAAGTGTTTAATTAACTAACTAAATATTAAGGAATCCTCAAATTAAACATTCAAGCATATAATTTCATTCATGTATTTCATCGAACACCTTCGAGGCACACATGTGAAATTAGAGAATAATGAAAAATTAGTATCTAATCTAATCAATTAATCAACAAAAGGTTCCCTAATTAGTGTCTAACCAGCCACTAATTACAATTACACAAATTCCCTATCAAATATAACTTAACTAAGATAATATATGAAAGAGAAAAAGTATAGGAAAATAGAGAAGTCTTAGCCAAAAATTCTGAATTTTTCTCCATAGATTCAAGCTTGCACCAAGGTCTTCTTCCTTGCCAGTCACAGATGGATTAGAACTTCATTGTATGGTGGAGATGGATGGATGGAAGATGGGTAACGATGGATGGAGGTGTGGAGTGAATGGAATACGGCATGAATGTGGTGAGTGGGCGAATGAATGGATGAAGGGGGCGTGATGGACGATGGGGTGGAGTGAATATATAGACGAGGGTTTCCAAAAATATAGAGGCGTGAATGACTTGTGGATGGGCTAAGATCTGGACGATGGAATCGCGTGAATGGAATGTGAATCCCCCTGATGCTGCCACGAGTGCCCTTTTAATCCTTTCACGTGGCTCCCTTTTGCTTTGCTCACGTGTTCTGGATGGAGGAATGAATGAAGCACGAATGGAATAACGTGATATGTGCGTTTTGATCTAGCCTTTTGCCTATTACCCGAGCCCTCTGAATCATGAGATCACATGGCTTCATCTCTTCATTTAAGTGATCACGTGCCCAGCTCATTCTTCTTGGAACCCACAACTCATTTTCATGTGCTGCCTCACGCTAAATACCTCACGTTTTATTTTCTTCTCCTAGCTCACTAAATCTTCAGCTCATGCTTCATTAATCCACGTGGTCTATGGCTTATAATTCAGCTCGTGCAAGCTTCGTTAAAACACGTCAGCCATACTCCTCAACTCTAGCCTTCTCTTGCTGACGTTCTTCATGCATGGTTCTTCACTTCTTTCAACTCGTGGCTCTTGTTTTCCATTCGAACCAGAACCCACATCAAAACCTTGCTTCTGGACCTCTGTTCCAACAACCCATAACTATCCTTCTCTTGCATGCACATAAACTCAAGCTGCCCATGTGCTTTTTCTCCACGTAAGTTTCTTCACATCTGCTCGCTTCTAATGTGTTTTCTTCCTGCAGCTGCCAGTTCTCTCTAACTTCTTCTCCCAAGCACAGCGTCTCCTCTCCTCGTGATATCCAACCTGAAAAATATGAATGAAGAAGCAACCCCCTGTCTCAGACTGTTTCAGCGTCTCCATTTATGCATGCTTGTATAGCTTCTTCTGCGTTCATTCTGCTCGAGTCTCCTCTAAGCTTCTGCATGTTTTGGAGCTTTTCATTTTCCTTCACCATGTGCTATAGTTGGTGCTTCTTCTCCTCATGCATGTTTCTGCTAGATGTTGCTGCGTTTCATTCGTGCTCTGTGTGCGTGTTTTTCTCACCAACCCCTTTGCTTCTTCTTGTTTCTGCTTCTCTTCATTCGGCTCGTGTAGCTTCATTCCTTTCACATCTATTCTTTCTTTGCCATGAGTTTCCATGTTAGCTGCCCCATAGATTCTTTTGTTACCTGTTGTTTACTCGTTTCTGCTACAAACACGTCATTTCTTCCCTCTCAAACCTTGGCTTTTCCACTGTTTCTTCGTGCAACTCATTCCTCACACATTCTGCCAGCTGCTCCTCCACGTGGCTTCTCATCAGGATGTTCTTCTTTTTAAGCTCAAGTGTGTAGCTTCATCTCATGCATATATATATATATATATATATTCTTTTTAATATTCAGATTTTATTTGCCCACAATCTGCATAAAAACAAAGGAGAAAAATTCACTAAAATGCTTTATGTGTTTAAAATCATCATTTTTCAATTTAATTCATAAAGTGCAGAGAATGGCTACTAAAACAAAATTCCATCTAATTAAATTCATTAAGCCTCATTTAACATTTAAAATGACTAAGTTAGGAGGAAGGGAAGATATAAAAATAGCATTTATCAATGTGCTCGAACTTTGACAGATTCTTTCGTAAAGGTTTCAGCTCTGATTTGAGTGATTCTAAAGACATTTTACTAAATTGGGAACCTAAATTTTATAATGGAAAAGACTGTTCTTAAAATGGAGCTAAAAAGAATTAGCAACAAAAATGACAAGAACGAAGGACAAAAAGAAAATTTTTGACAAGTCTTTCTTCCTCCCACCTATATATATATAGGGTGCCCCATTCCTCCACTCACTTAGCCACATATGTTTCTGCCCTAAATTAAAGAAAAACCCTAAGGAGAGAGGCGCACAAGAGGGAAAGGAAGAGAAGGAGAAATCAAAGGTAAAAGGTATAGATTTTTGTTGTTTTTCATGCTCTTTTCTTAGCAAACCTCTTCTTTTCCATTTTCCTTTCTTTCCTATGATTATATTGAAGTATATGGATTTGTTTTAAGGGAAGAACAAAGGGAAAAATTCGGATTTGAAGAGAGGAGGCCAAAGAAGGGAAGATTCAAGCAAGAAAACAAGGAAAAATAAGGTAATTTCTCCTTCCATGATAGCTACCCCTTGCTCCTCTTCTCTCCTTGGTTCACCCCACTCAAGAAGCTATGGGAGGGCTTGAATTTTGGGCAGAACTAAGGGTGAATCTTAGAAAAAGGAGTGTGGAGAATAAGCATATGCAAAAGGAATTAACAAATAACTATGAAATTTTAAGATAGCAAATCTAGGGTTTCATATGTTCCTTGTAAAATTTGACTTGATACCTTAATTTTTATGCCTAAATAAGCATTTGAATGAGCTCTTAAGATCCTTAGAAGTCTTCCCATGTGCTTCCTCCATTAAGAAAATAAAGTAAAGTCCATGGATGCCATATTGCTTCCTAGTCTAGGCCTAAGAAGGTTAGCACACCTAGGGAGAGTTTTAAATTTTTTCAAGCCCATTTTTGAGTCATATAAGATGAGTGAAAATGAGGGGAAGCCTTGAGAAAAATTTAGGAGGCCTATAGAATGAATTGGTGTTTTATATTCCATAATATGAACTAAAGAAGTAACATGTAGTTAGGCTCTTTATTTTAATTGTGTGATGATTTCAAGAGGTTTAAAAGGAGTCAAGAATCATATATGAAAGAAAAGAATGGAGCCTAGAATTTATTTGATGGGTATTATTTCATTAGGTGCATTCTTGGAACTATAAAGGGATCAATAGACTAAGTTAGTGTTTAAGGAAGATGTGTAGCCTTACAATTAATTCCATAAACTTAATTGGCTTCCATAAATTGTGTTTAGGCCAAGAGAAACTAACCCAACACCTTTATGTGTGTGAGGCTGAGGAAGGGAGAGTAAATCCAAGGAGAAAAGTATGTGGTTGCATCTAAGGTAACTCACTCCTTCTCTCATGCATGAATGTATGCTTGACTTGTCTTTGAATGCGTGTTTTAAGCTATGAAAAATGTTGTAGCATGAGCTCTTATTCCATGGTACCATGATGATGCATTATGTTCTTAATTGATGTTTATTATGTTTGTTTGGGTTTGCTTGAGTGTGGAGAAGCCAATAACCCTTAGCCATGGTGAGGATGAGCCAAAAACCCTGAAAGTTAGTTGAGACAAAGTAAAGAGTCTCCCAAAAGTGAGGTTGAGTCAAAAGTCTCTTAAAAAAATAAGTAAGGCAAGTCCCAAATCCATAAGTGAATGGGTGAGGCTAATCCACTTACTTAGCAAACCTATGGATGCCTTGTATGACTTACTCACGTGCCAAGTTTGCTTCTTGAATGTTCATGTTGTTTAATATGCCCATGCATGCATTTGTAAGACATGGTTTGCATACTTTATGTATGGTTGAAATAGGACATGAGTTATTAGGATTTTTTGAATCTTATTCCTTCTTTTCTAATGTTTTAACATGCTAGGTAGACCAAGTGGACAAGATAATGGGAACCCACACCTTGGAAGATGAGATTATGACAACAAAGTGTATGAATTTTACTTCTTTATAGCCATATGAATGGCAAAGTGGCTTTGTATATATTATTTTTGAGATGTAAACTCATGTATGAATGTAAAATGATGTATGACTCTTGTATAGACTATATGTGGTATGAAATTAATAGAAATGGAATGTTTAGCTTCTTGATGACTTGATGCATTAGTGTAATAATGAAAGTAGAATAGCCAAATTAAGATGCATGAAGTTTGGAACCTCTTGGACAGTTCATACAAGTTATATTCATGCTTTTAAACTTGTTCAAGAGGTGCCAAACATAAAAGGAGACTATTTGGACACATTTGGGATCTCATATGGAGCAAAAATTAACCATATTGGTAACCTATACCACTTTTTGTCCAAATGAGCTCTTCTTGGGTTGAAAATTGGCATGCATATAGAGATTGTTGAGATCTTTTTGGAAAGATAAAGTACAAAGTTTTTGGAGGTCTATAGAATATTTGATGAATTTTCAACTTTGAAAATTTTTCTAGTTTTGGTTCAGTGCATTGTTCACTCTGGCTTGAAATGAAATTTTATCATTAATGGGGTAAATGATGTCTAATGACACAAAATTTTACAGAGATAAACTAGACCTTCCTAGTGACTTGTACCAATTAGAAGCACCTCATTTGGATGTCTAGAAAGAGATATAAATTTTAGAAATTTCTGTCTAGTATCAGGCGTCCAACTAGACCTATGTTACTATTTGGTTCATTTTCGAAGCCTAGACGTACCTGGACTGATCTAATGTTATTTTTTCCCTCTATATAACATTTGTAGCTTTCCAAATTTGTATCATTTGCATCAATTGGATTTTTTTGAAATTAATTGAAAATTTTTTGAAATTCATGGCAGAAATCTATATCAATACTAGTAGCCAGTCGGACATTTGTACCTTTTTGAATGTCAAAAGTTTTCTACTTAGTGTTTCATAACCTGGACATATTTTTAGCATAAAGTAGACATTTGTAACTTTTCAGAATGGTAAAGAATGCATGATTTTAATTTTTCTAGAATTAGTTATAATTTTTCAAAATTTGGAATAGAAAGTGTTAAATTTTGGCCGAAGCTACACTAGGATATTTTGTGTTTCTTGCATTTGCACGAGTTCTATGCCACTTTTGGTGACGAAATTGAGTTGTATCTATGTAATTAAATATAAGAATGTGACACATGAGTTCACATGGTCCACGAGATGTAACACCATATATTTCTAACTTGCTTCCTATCATTTTTAAGTCTCACATGATGAATTGCCCAAAAGGGAATGAAAAAATGACATTAAAATAATGCCTTATTTTGCGTTGCATCGCATATGAAAATTTCATTCAGTGTCATGTGAACCATATAAGCTCATATATTACATTCTCATATTTAATTACATAAATAAAACTCATTTACATCACCAAACTTGGCCCACAACTCGTGGAATTCAAAAGGGAGCATTAAACTCACACTATTATTTTCTGCCAGAATTTTAATTTTTCTGTAACAATTTCAGAAATTCATAACTAAATCCAAAAAAATTGAAACCCAACAAAATTTACCATTCCAGACAGTTCTAGATGTCTACCTCATGCTAAAAATAATTTTAGCTCATGAATCATTAAGGGGAGAACATTTGATATCTGAAAAGCTACTGAGGTTGCTGCTATCTGGGCTACTGGTTCAGATTACTGATATGAAGTTTCAAAATTCATAACTAATACTAGAAAAATTGCAATCCTATGTTCTTGGCCATTCTGGAAAGCTACACATGTCTAATTTGTGCCAAAAATATGTTTAGGCCATGAAACATAACACAGAAAGCGTTTGACATGCGAAAAGGGGCAAAGGTTCGGACAGCTACTTGTACTTATGCAAGTATCTGCTATAAACTTTGAAAATGTCCAATTAATTCAAAAAAAATTCAATCCATGAAAATGATACCAATTTAGAAATCTATGAATGTAAATTTATGGAAAAAATAGACTTAGACTAGAGCAAGCACATTTAGCTACTGAAATTCAATGGAACAAAGACTCAGGTCCTGCTACGCTACTATTACTATTCTAGAAGTTCAAAAATTCATATCTTTTATCTCAGACCTCCAAATGAGGTGCTTCTAGTTGCTAAAAGTCATTGTAAATGCCTAGTTTTTGCCTATAAAATTTTGTAGCCATTGGACCACGTTTGCCTCTTGGATGACATAATTTCACAACTGACCAAATGAATAGTACTAGTACAAATCCGAAATTCTGATACCAACTTTGAAAAATCATAGAAAATTCCACAGACTCAAAATGATCTGATCTTTAGCTTCACAAAAAGCTCTAGGTAAGATCTACTTGCATAAAAAATTTCAAATAAAAAAGATGTCATTTGGTCAGACTTTACTATAACTCAAGAATATGGCACTTTTGGTTCCAATAAAGGGGCAAATTTGGTCCACATGAACCATCCATTGTTTCACATATATTTGAGCAACTTGGAAAGCATAAATATAGCATAAATAAGTCTCTCATAAGGTCTGAACCCTCATGCAACTCAAATTCATCATGCCACTTCCATAAACATACATGCACAAGTGGGCTCCTAAGTGGTCAAAATATACAATTCTATTCATTAAACTCTATTCTTGATACATATACTAACTTTACATAGTTTTACACTTGTTCTAAGTGTCATGGCTCAAAAATAATATATACATATATTCTTTGACATTCTAGTACATCAAAACTAGCAATATTTGCCAAGAGATGGAGATTTAAGCTCCTTGGCCTCCGTCCTTTGGATCTTGGACTCCACCTAGATCATATGAGATGAGAGAAAGGAGGAGGTGAGATTCATTGAATCTCACTAGCTCATACACCTATTCAAGCACATTTTCAAGGCATACAACATGTCAAAGGTACAAGTATGCAATCAATCAATCTATGAAGCATTCATCTTTCACATTTTTGTGTCACAAACTCATGTCAAGCACAAGAATGAGCTCTAGGGACTTTTGGTTTGGCCTCACCCCATTTTTAGGACTTTTGGATTGTCTCATTCTTAGTTTTTGGGACTTTTGACTTATCCTCACCTATCCAAGGGACTTTTGGCCTTGACTCATCCATGCCATAAGACTTTTGGCATCTCTTCACCCTCATTAAGGGACTTTTGGCACTACCTCACCCTTGTGAGCCATTTCCACAATTCAAAGATATTCAAGAAAGCATATTGGTACCAAAATAGCAACATAGCATCAAGTGGCATGTCTCAAACATATAAATATACATACAAGCACACAATAACACATATGCAACAAGAAAAGGTAGAGAGTTACCTTGGTGCAAATTCAAGCTTTACTTTGCTTGTTCCTTCTCATTTTCGGTTCCACAAATACAAGGAGGTGGGGTTAGATTTCTTTGGCCTATTCACAATAAACAATACTTAATTATACTTTTGGAACAAGTTATAACATCTAACTCACTCTTAAAACTACACTTTGTTCTATTTGTCACAATATGGTTCCATTAATGACCTAATGAAGCAACTACCATAATTAACATTCTTGGTTCCATTCTCTTGCCATATTTAGACCTCTTGACCTCATTTAAAGTCTTTGAAACCATCACACACTCACTTTCACAAACTTAAGTCTATGTTGCTTTATAAGGTTACATTATGGAGGCCATTGCCTTATCTCCCAACCTAAGGCTTCTAAATTTTTTCCAAGGGTTTCTACTATCTTCTTTTATCATATAAAGTCCCGAATCAAGTTTGGAACCATTTAAAATATCCTCTAGCTATCTCTAAGAGTCTTGACCGATTTATGCTTCCATTAAAGACCCATGGAGTTTGGTGTAACACCTTCTTTTCTAGCTCATACTCATCATACCTTACATGCTCATATACATCTAGGAAGACTAAAGTGAGATCTCCCTTCCTTAGATGCTTGCACTTTCTTTATACTTTAGCATGGTTAAAATGCATTTCAATGTCACATGGACCGAGTGAGCTCATTTTATGCATCCTCATATTTAATTGCACCATTAAAACTTATTTCAATCTCAAAAACATGATTTAAACCCATGGAAAAAGACAAGTGGTATGAATCATGCAAGCTCAATTTCGGCCATACTTGGCCTCATTTTTGGGCAGAGTTTGAAAATTCATAACTAAATACAGAAAAATCAAAAACATGCTCTCTTGGTCATTCTGGAAATCTTAGACTGTCTACTTCATGGGAAAAATATATACAAATCATAAAATCTCACACACAATGCGTTTGACACGCGAAATCATCTGTAGGTCAGAGGGGTTCCTGATGCTCTCACAGATTACTGATATGGACTTCAAAAATGTTTAACTAATTCCAAAAAAATCCAATGCTTGCAAATGATATCACTATAGAAATATGTGGATGTTAACTATAGAGAAAAAATATCTCTAGATCAGTTCATTAAGCCAAACTCCCGCAAACTGATGGAACAATACCTCGGGTCTGGTAAGATGACTGATGCTGGGCAGAACTTTCGAAAATGCATATCTTCCTCTCTAGACCTCCAAATGAGGTGCTTCTAGTTGCTAGAAGTCACTGTGACTGTCTAGTTTCTGCCTATAAAATTTCGTAGTCATTGGATCACGTTTTCCCCTCGGATAACACGATTTCACAACTGACCAAATGAATAATGTTTATGAAAATCTGAATTTCTGATACCAACTTTGAAAAATCATAAAAAATTATATAGACCTCCAAATGACTTGATCTTTAGCTTCCCAAAAATCTCTAGACAAGATCTAGTCACATGCCAAATTTCAAGGCAAGAAGAGGTCATTTGGTCAGATTTCGATATAAGGGGGCAAAGTGCCACTTTCTCTTGCAAAAATGGGTTCCAAGGACTCAACTTGGCTTCTCCTACTTCTAAGGCTCTATGAGCATGTGGGATAGCATCAATAGGGGCTATCAAACATGGCTCAAGTGTCTAACAACCCAGATTTGCAAAACTCACTCTCCCACACCAACACATACACCCATGGGAGAATGCTAGATCTTACCATTCATTGCAAAACTTGCTACGTCATGCACCATGAATTCAATTCTCATATATATATACATTGAATACATTCATTTACAAGTATTCATAGGTGCTACATCATATACATCATATCATTAGATTACATCTCTTGACTTAACTACAAAATAGATACAAAAAGGCTCCTTTACAATTCTTCACTAAACTCTCTAACTTCAAGCTTGGTGGCTCCCATCTCTTGCTTCACTTGGTCCACCTAGCATGTTGGGATGATGGAGAGGGGGAGTGAGATTCAAAGAATCTCAATAGCTCATCTCTCATTCAATCATACACACAAAGCATGCAAACAAGTCTCACAATGTATGCATAGGCATATTAGCATGTGAAATCATAAGAAAAGCATTTTCAACATGTGAGTAGGCCATACATAACATACAAGAGCTTGCCAAGCAAATGGACTAGCCTCACCCACTCACTTGTGGATTTTGGACTTGCCTCACCCATTCTTTAAGAGGTTCTTAGACTCAACCCTTACTCTTAGGAGTCAACCTCACTTTTGGGAGACTCTTTACTTTATCTCAACTAACTTTAGGGTTCTTGGCTCATCCTCACCGTGGCTAGAGGGTTATTGAATTTTTCATACTCAAGCAAACTCAAGAACCCACATAAAACATCATTGAAATACATAAGGCATCATCATGCTTGCATACTTTTCATGGTTCAAAACATACACACACATAAGCAATACAATGTAAGCACACATCTTATGCATGAAAGAAGGTGGAGAGAGTTACCTTCTTGGCTATTCACAACTTTCCCCTTCAATTTGTCTCCTCCCTTGAGGGTTTCACAATTACCTTTAGATGGGAGTGCCTCTCTTGAGCTTAACCACACAAGAAGCATGGAATTATTCTCTTAACACTTGAGTTATAAAGCTAGGGATTTCTTTCTAGCAACCCTACTCAGCATATAAAACTAGGGGTTCTTTCTCTCACTAAAACTTCACCCATTATTCTTCTCTTTTCTTACCTTTCTCAACTCATCACACTTTCTTGTAAAGGTTTCTTGCTCCCTCTAGGTCAGAACCAAGACCTTCTCACTCATCAACCCATGAAAAGGGAGCTTAGAAGGAGAGGAATAAATCAAGAAGAAGGAGCATGAAGAGTTTTAAAGGCTCTTACCTTTCTTCCTTAGCTTTCCTTCCTTCTCTCTTGGTTCCTCCTTGTTTCTCTCTCTCTCAAGCTCTCTTTTCTGTGCTTGGATGAAGCTTAAGGCGGTTTAAAGAGAAGGGATGAGTTGGAGCTCTTTAAAACATCAAATTCTCTTTTTTTACGCTTTTCCGGACTAACCCTCGCTATAGCGAGCCATAACCCTCGCTACGGCGAGCTCGTATCTGTCCCAGACCCTTGTTTTCGCTATGGCGGGTGCTACATCGAGCTATGCCCTGGTTTTTGTATGGGATGCCCGCACTCACTATAGCTAGAAGCATTTTCGCTATAGCGAGAAGGCACTCTCGCTATAGCTAAACCATTTCTCGCTATAGCAAACAGGTACATTCGCTATAACTAGGCTGTAGCTAGCAAACTTAGAAAATTTTCAGCCCTTCAAAAATTTTCAGCTTTTCTTTTCTCTTTTTTTTTTTCTTTTTCTTTTCTTTTCTTCTTCTTTCTTTTTCCTGGTTGTTACATTCCACCCTCTTATAAAAATTTCGTCCTCAAAATTTAAACAACATACCTTATGGGAAGAGTTCTGGATATTTCTTCCTCATATCATCTTCTAATTCCTATGTGGCTTCCTCGGGAGTCAATCCCTTCCAAACCACTTTCACCAGCGGTATCGTCTTATTCCGTAACTGCTTGAGTCTAACATCCACGATCCGATCTGGTGATACTATATATGATAGATCATCCTGTAACTGCATATTCTTATATTCTATGACATGTGAGGGGTTAAGCTGGTACTTTTTCAATTAGGAAACATGGAAGACATTATGGACTTGGCTTATGTTTGGAGGAAGAGCTAGTCTATATGCCACATGTCCTACTTTATCAAGAATTTGGAAAGGACCTATGTACTTTGGACTGAACTTTTTACTCTTAATGGACCGACCTATCCCTGTGAATAGGGATACCCTAATGAAAACATGGTCTCCAACCTCAAATTCTAACGGTCTCCTACGTTTATCTGTATAACTTTTCTATCTACTCTGGGCCGTCAGAAGTTTCTTTCTGATGGTTTCTATTTGTCTAGAGATCTGGTCCACTAATTCTAGGCCTATAAGGCTCCGCTCTCCTAGCTCAACCCAACACATTGGGGACCTACACTTCTTCCCATACAATGCCTCATACGGTGCCATCTGTATACTGGCATGATAACTGTTATTGTAGGCAAACTCTGCTAGAGGCAAGTATATATCCCAATTCCCTTTCATTTCTAGTACACATGCCCTCAACATATCCTCTAGAGTTTGGATGGTTCTCTCTGTCTGTCCATCCATCTGAGGGTGGTAAACTGTGCTAAATCTAAGTCTGGTGCCTAGAGCATCCTGTAATGATCTCCAGAAATTTGATGTAAATCTGGGATCTCTATCTGATACTATGCTCCTAGGCACACCATGCAGTCTAACTATCTCCCTGATGTACAGCTGGGCTAACTTATCTAGGGTATAAGTGGCTTTCATAGGTAGAAAATGTGCTGACTTTGTTAATCTATCCACTATTACCCATATTGCATCATAGCTCGATAATGTCCTGGGTAAACCTATGACAAACTTCATAGCTATGCTATCCCATTTCCACTCCGGGATATCTAAAGGCTAAAGTAACCCAGCTGGTTTCTGATGTTCTATTTTTACTCTCTGGCATACTAAACATCGGGAGACATACTCTGCTATATCTGTTTTCATCCCGAGCCACCAGAACATTCTTTTTAAATCTTGGTACATTTTATTACTGCCCGGATGAATAGTGTACTTACTTTTATGTGCTTCATCTAAAATTTTTCCTTTGATCTCAGTGTTCCTAGGCATATACAGCCTATCCCTGTACCTCATTATGTCATCCTTAGACAGATTGAACTCCTGGACACTACCCTGGGTTATTTGGGCTTTAATCTTCCTTACATGGTCGTCTGCTTGCTAAGCCTCTCTTATCTGATCCCTCAAGTCATTTTCTATTTGGGTCTCACTCATTAATAATTTTCGCGAATACACCTCACAGGAGAGACTCATGTCTTTGAATCTCTCAATCAATTCCTGCTCTCGGATCATCATACAGGCCACATGTATGGATTTTCTACTTAGGGCATCAGCTACCACATTAGCCTTACCAGGATGGTATTTCAATGTGAACTCATAATCTTTCAGAAATTCTAACCATCTTTGTTGCCTCATATTTAGCTCTTTCTGTTCAAATAAATACTTAAGACTCTTGTGGTCGCTATAAATTTCTATTGTCGCCCCATATAAGTAGTGTCTCTATATTTTCAGAGCAAATACCACTGCGGCTAACTCTAAGTGGTGTGTGGGGTAGTTTTTCTAATGAGATTTCAACTGTCTAGAAGCATAAGCTGCCACTCGGCCTTTCTGCATAAGCACACATCCTAACCCTTTCTTAGAGGCATCACTGTACACTACAAAAGTTTCTTTAGGGTCAGGGAGTACTAGAACTGGAGCCATGGTCAACTTGTGCTTCAACTCTTGGAAACTACTCTCACATTTCTTATTCCACACAAACGGCACATTCTTTCTAGTAAGCCGGGTCAATGGCATTGCTATTTGAGAAAAGCCCTGAATGAACCTCTTATAATACCTTGCTAAACCTAGAAAGCTCCTGATCTTTGTCACTGTTCTAGGTCTCTCCCACTGTAATACTGCCTCTACCTTATGGGGATCTACTGCAACCCTTGCCTGGGAGATCACATGACTAAGAAATGGAACCTCAATGAGCTAGAAATCACATTTACTAAGTTTAGCATACAACTGTTTCTCTCTCAAGGTTTCTAGAGCTAATCTCAGGTGTTGCTCATGTTCCTCTCTACTTTTCGAGTAGATGAGGATGTCATCTATGAAGACTACTACAAACCTGTCTAAATATGGCCTGAAAACTCTATTCATGTAATCCATAAAAACTGTGGGTGCATTCGTCAACCCGAAAGGCATAACTAAGAATTCATAGTGCCCGTATCTAGTTCTAAAGGCTGTCTTGGGAATATTATCTACCTTTATCCTGAGCTGATGATATCCCGACCTGAGGTCTATCTTAGAAAACATTAACGCTCCTACTAACTGATCTAGGAGGTCATCTATGCGAAGAAGAGGGTACTTATTTTTAATGGTAATTTTATTGAGTTCCCGGTAGTCTATACATAGCCTAAGGCTTTCGTCCTTCTTCTTTACAAATAGGACTGGAGCTCCCCACGATGAGACACTAGGTTTGATGAAACTCTTCTCTAACAGCTCCTCTATCTGTTTCTTAAGCTCTGCTAGCTCGGTGGGAGCCATCCTATACGGGGTCTTAGACATTGGACCTGCCCTGGTACAATGGCTATAGGAAACTTAACCTCTCTCTCTGGGGGCAGTCCACTAATCTCCTTAGGAAATACCTCTGGGAACTTTCTCACTACAGGAATCTCATCTATACCCTCTTCTACCTCAGCCTGGACTGAAAGGAAGACTAAATACCCCTGACAACTGTGCCTTAGAGATCTCTTAGCCTGGGAAGTAATCATAACAGATAACTCAGCCCTAGTACTAGGTACAGTCCCACACTCAGGTAAAGTAATACACCTGTGGCTACAATCTAGCATGGCGTTATTTGCAGACATCTAATTCATACCAATGATCACATCAATATCAATGAGGGGCATACAAATCAAATCAAGGGTGGTCAGGCAATGATTAAACTGGATCACACAATTCAAACAAGCATGGGAGGTAATGGCTCAGTTTCCTGTAGGGGTGGATACATGCAACTCATATGGCAATGTATGCATACTCAGACCCGACCTCTTAACACAGTCATATGATATGAAAAAGTGGCTAGCGCCCGAATCAAATAAGGCAATTACAGAAAACTCATTTATCTTAATAGTACCTTGGATCAGACTCGGGGACTGGCTAGCCTCCTGCTGTGATAGGGCAAAGACTCTACCCTGGGTCTGTGGTCTGAGAGGAGGAGCCATCTCCCTCGGCTGTGTGATCTGTAGAGGGGCCTGTGGAGAAACTTGGGTGCAATCTCTGGTTATATGTCCCGGCCTGCCACATCTATAGCACACGTTCTGCCCCACATAGCATGGTCTGGTACCATGATTCCTGCCACACTGGGGACATATAATCGGTGGCACACTGCCTTTACTAGACTGAGTCCTCCTTCTTTTGCCCCTTTGGTTCCACTGACTCTTTCCGCCTCTACGGCTTGTCACTGCAGGCTGGGAACCATCTCTGGATCTCTTGGGCTCAGGGAGGGGAAGAGGTGGTTTGGCGCTGAAGGTAGGCTGCATCATCCTGAGATTCGTTTCTGTCACTCTGTATACTTCTACAAGGGTATTGAAGTGCCTGATTCTCTGTGGCACTACCCTGTCTCGGATCTCAAGGAGCAAGCCTTTCTCTAACCTGTCTACCCTCCATTTCTCATCATCATGTCTCTGTAGGTATGAGGAATATCTGGAGAGCTCAATAAACTTTGCTATATACTGGTCCATGGACATCCCCGAAATTTGTCTCAATAGGATAAATTCTGACTCCTTCTCATCTCGGATGGAATCGGGGAAATACTTCTCGTGGAATGCCTCGAGGAACGCCTCCCAAGTGATCAGGGCGTTCCTCGCTCTTAAAATAGGCTCAGTGCCCTTCCACCAATAAATTGCCTCTTTCTGTAACTGGAATGCAGCCATCTTAGCTTTTTGCTCAGAAGTGCACTCCATCACTTCGAAGATCTGCTATAACTTCAAAATCCAGGCCTCAGCTTTATCTGCATTCAACTCATCATCAAAGGTGGGAGGCTTGAATTTTTTGAACTAGGTGATCACTTTTCTAATCGAGGTTTGTTGCTCAGCGGGAGGCATCTGAGCTGGTGGAATTAGGGCAACAGCCTGCATGTATGGCTGCGCATCTGTAGGAGTTGCCTCTGAGTGCTCGGGATGATCTGAGTATGGAGGTGGCTGAGGAGGAGGAGGTGTAGGGCCTTGGCTATCTCTTTCAGCAAGCCGTTCTTGTAACTGCATGATAACGGCCTGCTGCTGATCCAGGCGAGCCATGATATTCTGTAAGGCTCCAGCAACTGGATCACTAGGCCCGGCTTCATCAGCCTGAGCTGCTCTGGGGGGCCAACCTCTTCTTCTACCTCAACCTTGGCGCGTGTCTACCATCTTTTTGAAACATATAATCATGCTTTAGTACATAATAAGGACACATGCCGCTACCACACACTCAATCATCCATAAATAAGCTCATATACATCTTGGCAACTCACAACACAAGCCACAACCCATAATGAGAGCCTGAACCTTTGCTCTGATACCAACAAATATAACACCTTCTTTTCTAGCTCATACTTATCATGCCTTACATGCTCATATACATCTAGGAAGACTAAAGTGAGATCTCCCTTCCTTAGATGCTTGCACTTTCTTTATACTTTAGCATGGTTAAAATGCATTTCAATGTCACATGGACCGAGTGAGCTCATTTTATACATCTTCATATTTAATTGCACCATTACAACTCATTTCAATCTCAAAAACATGATTTAAACCCATGGAAACCGATGGAATAGTACCTTGGGTCTGGTAAGATGACTGATGCTGGGTAGAACCTTCGAAAATGCATATCTTCCTCTCTAGACCTCCAAATGAGGTGCTTCTAGTTGCTACAAGTCACTGTGACTTTCTAGTTTCTGCCTATAAAATTTCGTAGTCATTGGATCATGTTTGCCCATCGGATGACACGATTTCACAACTGACCAAATGAACAGTGTTTATGAAAATCTGAATTTCTGATACCAACTTTGAAAAATCATAAAAAATTCTATATACCTCCAAATGACTTGATCTTTAGCTTTCCAAAAATCTCTAGACAAGATCTAGTCACATGCCAAATTTCAAGGTAAGAAGAGGTCATTTTATTAGATTTCGACATAAAGGGGCAAAATGTCACTTTCTCTTGCAAAAAGGGGTTCCAAGGACTCAACTTGGCTTCTCTTACTTCGAAGGCTCTATGAGCACGTAGGATAGCATCAATAGGGGCTATCAAACATGGCTCAAGTTTCTAACAACCCAGATTTGCAAAACTTACTCTCCCACACCAACACATACACCCATGGGAAAATGCTAGATTTTACCATTCATTGCAAAACTTGCTACGTCATGCACCATGAATTCAATTCTCATATATATATATATTGAATACATTAATTTACAAGTATTCATAGGTGCTACATCATATACATCATATCATTAGATTACATCTCTTGACTTAACTACAAAATAGATACAAAAAGGCTTTTTTACAATTCTTCACTAAACTCTCTAGCTTCAAGCTTGGTGGCTCTCATCTCTTGCCTCACTTGGTCCACCTAGTATGTTGGGATGATGGAGAGGGGGAGTGAGATTCAAAGAATCTCAATAGCTCATCTCTCATTCAATCATACACACAAAGCATACAAACAAGTCTCACAATGTATGCATAGGCATATTAGCATGTGAAATCATAAGAAAAGCATTTTCAACATGTGAGTAGGCCATACATAATATACAAGAGCTTGCCAAGCAAATGGACTAGCCTCACCCACTCACTTGTGGATTTTGGACTTGCCTCACCCATTCTTTAAGAGGTTCTTGGACTCAACCCTTACTCTTGGGAGTCAACCTCACTTTTGGGAGACTCTTTACTTTGTCTCAACCAACTTTAGGGTTCTTGGCTCATCCTCACCATAGCTAGAGGGTTATTGACTTTTCCATACTCAAGCAAACTCAAGAACCCACATAAAACATCATTGAAATACATAAGGCATCATCATGTTAGCATACTTTTCATGGTTCAAAACATACATACACACAAGCAAGACAATATAAGCACACATCTTATGCATGAAAGAAGGTGGAGAGAGCTACCTTCTTGGCTATTCACAACTTTCCCCTTCAATTTGTCTCTTCCCTTGAGGGTTTCACAATCACCTCTAGATGGGAGTGCCTCTCTTGAGCCTAACCACACAAGAAGCATGGAATTATTCTCTTAACACTTGATTCATAAAGCTAAGGATTTCTTTCTAGCAACCCTACTCAGCATATAAAACTAGAGGTTCTTTCTCTCACTAGAACTTCACTCATTGTTCTTCTCTTTTCTTACCTTTCTCAACTCATCACACTCTCTTGTAAAGGTTTCTTGCTCCCTCTAAGTCAGAACTAAGACCTTCTCACTCATCAACCCATGAAAAGAGAGCTTAGAAGGAGAGGAATAAATCAAGAAGAAGGAGCATGAAGAGTTTTGAAGGTTCTTACCTTTCTTCCTTAGCTTCCCTTCCTTCTCTCTTGGTTCCTCCTTGTTTCTCTCTCTCAAGCTCTCTTTTCTGTGCTTGGACGAAGCTTAAGGCGGTTTAGAGAGAAGGGGTGAGTTAGAGCTCTTCAAAACATCAAATTCTCTTTTTTTACGCTTTTTCGGACTAACCCTCGCTATAGCGAGCCATAACCCTCGCTACGGCGAGCTCGTGTCAGTCCCAGACCCCTGTTTTCGCTATGGCGCGCGTTACAGCGAGTTACGCCCTGGTTTTTGTATGGGATGCTCACACTTGCTATAGCTAAAAGCATTTTTGCTATAGCGAGAGAAGGCATTCTCGCTATAGCTAGACCATTTCTCGTTATAGCGAACAGGTACATTCGCTATAGCTAGGCTGTAGCTAGCAGACTTAGAAAATTTTCAGCCCTTCAAAAATTTTCAGCTTTTCTCTTCTCTTTTTTTTTTTTTTCTTTTCTTTTCTTCTTCTTTCTTTTTCTTGGTTGTTACATTTGGGATTTTTTCTTAAGGGATGGGGCACTTGGGAGGCTCCCTAGGAGTCTTAGAAACTCAAACAAACACTCATATATGATGGGGAAGTCTTGAATCAACCCAAATTTTAAACTATGTTCAAACACCCTACATTTTTTCAACTCAAGTTTTACTAATTTTTCATACATTTCTTTGGTATAATCCATCTTCCCATGGCTTAGTTTGATAAATTCTTTTGGATTATAAAACAAAAATTCTTCCCTCTTCATGGTTCTGTTTGAGGGATCCCACCATGGAAGAAGAGAAGGAGAAAAAGAAGCAACAAGGGAAGAGAAACTACCTTGAAATCAAGCTTCCTTCAAGAGCCCTTCTTCTTCCCTCTTCCTCCTCCTTAAATCTTGAATTTCTCTCCTCTGATCTGGATCCAAATTAGCACCAAAAATTGCATTAAAACCATGGAAAGATGAAGCAAAAAGGGGAGGATGAAGTTTCAAGAGGAAGGACCATGAAAATCTTACACTTTCTCACCTTTCCTTTGGCTTTTCTTTCTCCAAAATTCCCTCTCTTTATGCGCCTAAGACAACAGATCCTTTTCTAAGATTTGGGCAGAAGAAAGTCAGTTTAGAGAGGGGGAGGCTGTACGTCGATTTAAAAAGAGCATTTAGAAGCTTCATTGTACAATTTGTTTCTATTTTTGCCCTTCCATAATGGCATTTTCGGTTAGGTTTCGTTTTAGCTCCTTTTTTAGAACTGTCTTTTTCATCATAAAATTTAGATTTCCAATTTAATAAAATACCTTTTAAATCACTCAAATCGGAGCTAAAACCTTTCCCAATGAACCAGTCAAAGTTTAGGTCGACTGATGTCGAAAAGAGTACACCGGAGGGGTTTTACCAGTCCCGGAGCTTCCTATGATTTTTGGGGTCTTTGAGAACCTTGGGTAACTCAAAATTTGCATTTAAAAAGCCCTCCTGGGTGTTATTCCAAAATTGCACTTATTTACGAAAATGCCACTGGCCTTTCGGTAATTTTTTTGAATTACTCCGACCTCGATTTCTGAGAAACTCAAAGCTCAAATCCTAATTTTCTATTATTTATAATTTTATCCAAATTTTATTTGTCCTTAAATCACTCATCTCAAGAGACTTGCTTTTCAAACCGGCCCATTTCAGTGTTTTTACAATGTACCGGGCATTACACGAGATACCGAATGGAAAATTTATATGCTACGCAACGCAAAAATACTCATTATTTTAATGCCAAATTCCTTGCTCCTTCATGAAATTCATGGCATGAGACATGGAGATAGCATGAGATAAGTTAGAAATTTATGGTGTTACATGTGAGCTATTGAGATTCTAGGAATCTCACTCCCCTTCCCTCCATTATTTTAAATGTTTAGGTGGCATTCAAGAGGTAAGAAATGCAAGTCAAGAACCTTGAGAAGTTAGATTTTATCTATTATGTAACTTTACTTGTAATGGAATGTCAAAGTGAGATTGTATATATTATTTTTGTGATGTAAGATCATGTGGTAAAATGATGAATGGATACTATATATACTTTATGTAGCGCTAAATCAATGAAATTATGAAAATTATCTCTTGTATGGTTATAGTTAATTATGTATTATTAGATGTAGAATGGCCAAAACAAGATACATGGGGTTTATAACCACTTAGGCAGTTCACACAAGTCATATTCATGCTTTTAAACTTGCCTAAGAGGTGCTAAACATTAAAGGAGGACATTCAGACAGATTTGGTATCTCATATGGAGTAAAAATGACTATTTTGGTAAGCTATACCACTTTTTGTCCAAATGAGCTCTTCTTGGTCTGAAATTTAGCATGAATTTAGAGCTTGTTGAGAGCTTTTTGGAAAACTGAATTGGGTATTATTTAGAGGTCTACATAATTTTTGGTGAATTTTTGAAGTTGGAAAATTTTCTGGTTTTGGTCAATGCACTGTTCATCTGGTCTGAAATTTGTTCTCTGTCATTCATGGGGCAAATGATGTCCAATTACCACAAAATTTTATACAAAGAAATTAGACCTTCTCAATGACTTGTTCTAATTAAAAGCATCTCATTTGGATGTCTAGAGAGGGAGAAATTAATTTTTGAAATTGTTGTTCTGTTTCAGGCGCGCCTCTAGACTCGTGGTACTCTTTAATTGATTTTCCGGGTCTAAATGCTCTTGGATTAGTTTGGAACTATTTTTCTCCTCTAGTTAACATCTTTGTTTTGCCAAATTGGTACAGATTGCATGGATTGGAAGTTTTTATAATTAATTGTGAATTTTCAAAGTTTATATCAGTATGCTGTATTAGATTTTTGGACAGCTCAACCTCCCTACATTTTCTGTTATTAAATATGGTCCAAATGAGATTTTCGTGGCTGAAAAATATTTTTGTATGAAGTTAACACCTAGAGCTTTCCAACAAGTTATAGTTGCTTGATTTTGATTTTTTTAGAATTAGTTATGATTTTTCAAAGTTGCCTCAAATTCTGTTATCTTGAAACCCGAGGCAAAATGTGATTATTTAGGGGTTTTGACCTTTGATCCATGGTTTATGCTAAATTTTGAGACTGTTACGATTTGTATGAATAGAAAATAATTAGAAAATATTGTTGGTGAGTTCATTAGGCTTTAGAGACACAAAATAAAAAATGTATCCGCTACGTTACGTAACGTAATTTAATTTATTATTTTAATGCATTTTCTTGGGATTTCTTTGAAGAATTGTATAATCCCACTTGCATAGAAGAGGATCAATGTTAGAAATAATATGGTATTACAAAGCCTTAAGGATTTAAACTCAATTATAGTACGATAGATTAAGCCATCTGATACACCCCATATGTTTTAAAAATATGCCTTCATTTAAATATTTCATTAGGGGTTGCCAAAAATCCGTTATCACCTCCCTTAAAAGTTGGACAACCCAACTTGCACAACAATTCAATCTGGCACCAATTCTAAAAATAATAAGTTATATTCAATAGAATATTTCATCAAGAAATCACAAATAGTTTATACACATGTTTAACATGGCAATAATGGGCCCTACAAAAGACATAACTCTTACTATCCCCAAAGTGCTCTTACACCGTCTGACATTAACTACACAAGATTAAGCACATACTCTATGTGTTTAGTAGCATGTAAGCTTTCAAATCACCTCATTCTCCTGCTTGTTGGTCTGAAAAATAATAACAGAAAGGGATAACTTACTATTGGCTTAGTGAATGCATAAATAACAAAGCGCATAGAGGGGAATAAGAAAATAACATAGAAAAGGGAATCATAAAAAAGAACCAAACCATCAAGTGCCTTTGTACTATCAAACCACATCATCATACCACTTATCATTTCACTAGATACATCATATCTCTATGTTTTCACAGTACACATCAAGCATCTCAAGTTGCTACACTAAATATATCACATCACAGTGCTATCACAAAAATATAGCCCATTCTAGTTTCACTTGGGCTGTTACTTATACTAACAACTATAGGGTCCTAATTAGATCACCATCCATTATGTTATTTTAAAATGGAAGTAAAAATAAAATCCAATAAAAATAATGGTTTAGGTAACTAAAAATAAAAAAATGAATCAACAAAACAATAAAAAGAATTACCAATTAATAGATTTATCATAAAACATGGAATAACAAAATAAACATAAAACACTTACAAATATATATATATATATCACTACTTTCACTTTCCCAATTCCTTTCTTTGCAATCCACAAGTACATGTTTTTGTCATATTTCAATTGCCTATTTGCCTATTAATTTATTTATTATTTCTCTATATAAGTATGTATATGCACCTGTACTTACATCACAACATTTGATTTGAAGTTTTGAAAACATAAATTTTGTTTCCCCTAAGATGCTAGGATATAAACCATAAAACAAAATTTAGGTTAAGAAAACATAACATGAAATAAAATAAAAGTGCCACTTTGCTATTTATACACTTACTAGTAGGATTCATAGTAGAGGTCCTTATTTCTTATTGTTCAATGTTGAATTTCAATTAAAAGAGTTTCTCTAGTATCATCTAAAATTATGACCAATATGAATTAAATATTTCAGTTACTCAATTAGTATCTACAATTATTTATATGGCCCTATATGTTGTCTAAAATATAAACCCCTAAATTTTGGCATACTTTACTATCTCAAATGCAAACCCCAAGTTTAGGTGTTTAAATATAAGTTTCTATATTTTAAATTAAGCTTAAAACTTACTTCTTGGAGCTTGAAGGATGAAGTGGAAAGTGTTAATTTGCTACTTCAAGGTTAAAAATCAAGAAGCCTTAAAATTGGAAGCTACCCATAGCCAAAATAGAGGAAAGGAGCTACAACAATTATAAAGCTTCATTAAAAAGTGGAATAGGATAAACAAAATTGGAGTGAAAGGATAGAGAGAGGAAAAGAAACCAACCTCCATTAAACTCTCTACACTTCATGGTTAGAATAGTAGAAAAAGAAAAGGAAGTTAAGTGGAGATGTTGCAATGATGTGGGGGAGAAATGGTGTTGTAACTTGTCAGTAAAAGAGGATCGATGGTAGAGAAGGGAGGGGAACGATAGCTTATAAAGCAACGTTGCACTTAGAAGAACAAAGGAGTTTACATGATGGAGACAAAAATTGAAGAAGCTCACAAAAAGAAAACTAGATAAAAACACAAAAATGAGAAGAAAAAAAGAAAGAGGAAAGAGAATGAATGGAAATATTATTATATTCTTTAGCTAAAATTGTACTTTTGCCTTAGTTAAAATTATTCTCTTGCCTTATGAAAATTTGATGTGCTTTGATTAAATCCTTAAGATATTTTAAAAAGGCCTTAAAAAAAATTTGAAAGCTCCATAATTAATCTAAAAATTATTTAGTCATTATTTAAGAGCCTGTAATAATTCTATTTATCTTAATAAGTATTATTTTTATTTCTACCCTTAAGTTACTAACTATTCACAATCTAGTTAAAAGTCTATATTTTAAAGGTATTACACTCACAGCTTGAGACTCTTTGCCCATCCTTGTTCTCTTATACATATTTAATACCATAGGCTCTAAAACATAGGGTCCATCAACTTCCCTTCCCATTTATGATTTCTATTAGGGCCCAGAGCCATAGCAGTGATAGTTTATAGAAACTAATTTAGTATATATTTAGTCATTGGTTGTTCCACATGGATAAAAAGCAACAAAGTAATTTTCATTCACGTGATTCAAAGGCAAATCTTTGTAATTGTATGGGTGATATATTTGAAGACAAGCTTTCTGCAATTTTCTCTGATAGTGACACGAGTACCTTTTGAAAGCTATCAACTGGGGATAGTAGTGAAGACTGTGAGTCCATGTAGCCTATCAAAAGTAATATGAAGGACAGTGAGCTATATAGCAGTTTGTTTCTAGCTAAGGCTCAATTAGAAGCTTAACTTAGTACCTGCACTGGTTTGTGGAGCATCTGTGAAGTAGCAGAGAAATTAAATGGATCTTTGCCTATTTATCACCATAATATACTCTTTACTAATATAAGTTCAGGTGATGGATTAGTCTTTCTTGTTCTCCAACTTTATTCTTCCCTTTTTCTATTAATGAATCATTATTTTATCCAAATTAATTAAAAAAAAAACTATAAGAGCTTGCTTTTATCAAGGATAGCTTAAATAGATAATTTATAGGATTCCAATATGTCTGTTGCTAATTACTAGTTTTAGGTAGTTTTGGATTTGCAGGCCAGAGTTTTGTTTCCTAATCTCCTGCTTTGATATTGTTTGAAAGAATTCACTCATGAAAGCATGCAATGGATATTACATTAAATCATTCATGTTATTTTTCTCTAATGATTTTAGGCAATTAGAAACGTGCATATGAGGCTGTAAGGATCTTTATGAATTTATGACTTCTAATTATGCTCCTTAAAAGATTTACATCTCCAAAAAAATTGGTCCTCCATAGATCTTATTGTCAAATTGTTTAGAAGGACTTATTTCAAAAAGTTCCCAAGATAAGGGATTCTAATAGAATGGTGATGCTTCTTCAATTAGATCAGCTTCCCTGTCTCAAAGTAGCTTTATGCAATTTCCCTATCATTCAAGTTCCACTGTTGAAAATACATCTTCAACAAGATTGGAGCTTAACAGCTTTATTGAATCTCTTAAAAATTTGCCCGACTTAGAAGCTATGATTAACATGAAAAAGACACAAATTCTTGCAGTAATTGATTTACTTAGTGAAGTTAATAATCTACACTCATCTTTTGCATATCAAAGTCTTGAGGACAAAGGTATTCTTAAGCTAGTTTGGTTACATAGGTATTTGATACTATATGGCTCTTTGTTACACTTTCCTATGAATTTTTTATTTCTTTTTGGTAAGTGAAATCCATTAGAAAACATATCCTCTAGGATGAGTAGAGGATGTTGCCCTCACAGACCAAAATTAAGTGTTTTCCTCCACATTACAAAACTACTTAAATGTAACGAGAGGTACATTATCAATATATATATATATATATAAAGATGACAACAAAATTTCCACTAAATTCCCATATACCCAAACCTTGCTTGCTATTAAGCCACATATTTGGCAACCAATATGTCTTCAAAACACAATCATACACTTTTTCCACCAATTCAAGCTCACTCACTGTGGACCCAAATGGACAATACACGATGCAAAAGGCAAGCATGGGATCATGCTTCTTACAACCCAATAAATGGGAGGAACAAAAAGAAATCTCACATACCCTCTTTCACCCTCTCTGATCTCACCAAGCAAAATAGGGAGCTGTAACCATCACCCTACTAGAAGGAAGAGCACGAATCTACTAGTCAGAACCACTGTAGTTGTAGTTGAGGTAGAGGAAGAAGTTGCAGAAACAATGAAGAATTGCAGCTAAAAGGTCAGAATTGAATGGTGAAGATAACAAAATAAAGCTAAAAATAAGTAGGAAAGAAGCTTGCTAACTGAATAGAAAAAAGGGTTGGAAAGGCATACAATTGTTGCTACTATGGTTTTAAATTGCGATTACGATTGCAGTTACGTTGCGGTTACTACAGTTGTGGCTATTGCAGGTGCTATAATGAGGGTGGCAGTCATTGCGGTTGTGATTTTTTTTTTGAAGTTGCACAAATTATTTTTAAAAAATATATAATTATTATAACTCTCAAATGCGTAAATATATTATGTCTAACATCAATATTAATTAAATAAATCCTCATTTTAAGCAAACATATCAATGCTACTTGAGAAAATTAAAAGGAAAAGTTAGATAATATAAAAGTATACTTATATACTTATTATAAAGAGAGAATTAGAATCACTATATTATAGAATGTTGTGGAGGATCATAGCCTTAACTTTCACTTTCATTATCACCTTGTCTTGCTCCCTGTCCAAAAACCATAAAAAAAAAATCCTCCACTTGTGTTTTCCATTTGCTGACGAGAAAAATTTGGTGCTTGGTGATAATAAGGCTCTTGATAATTTATTGAAGGTAGATGATATGGTAGGGTTTGAATCACTGGATAATGATCATGTGACATATGAGAAGGTTGTTAATAAAATGGGAGATAGTAATTTTGACTACTTTGAGGCGAGTCACCAATGCCAAAATTATTAAAACTTGGTGAAAAATTAAAGGAAGAACTATCTTTTAGTATGTTACTTCACTGCCTTCCACCTTTTATAGATTGATAACTACCTCTTCTATTATCATTAGATCTTTTATCTTGAAAAGATGTCATATCAACAACAAAAACCAAATCACATATAGTATATAAAATATCTTGATATGGATCTTATTCCCTATCTTTATCTATGTCATAATCACTTTCTATTGCATCACCACCATCACCATCACTATTGTTGCTTGGTGGACTCAAACCACTATCACCACCCTGACTATGACCTTTATGGGAACTTAAATCATCATCGGTATGTATTATTGGGAGCCATTTTGAATTTTGAAGTCCATTCAATAATGAGTCTTCTCTCTCTTCAATCTATGGAGACAAAGGATCATCTTTTTGGAATATGTAATCAAGATTAATTGGATTGAAATTATTTTCTATCTCTTATTGACTATGCCTTTTATTTTCCCTCATTCTTAGCTTCATATTGTAAAAGTTAAAGACAAGTTTCTATAATTATTTACACTTCAATTTATTCCTTGTCTTTGTATAAATATAGCTAAATATGCTGCAATTCCTTTCACAATTTGAAGCTGAAGTTGTTTGGCTCAGAATTTTTTTCGCAATGTTTTGAAATTTAGGAGTATACGTGTAACACCATAATTCTAGCTCATCTCATGCCTTTGAATAGTATAATTATCATGGAACATATATATGATTCCCATGGAGAAGCATGAAAATTGGACTTATATTTGCGTTTCGTCATATCTAAAAATTCATTTCAGTGTCACATGGACCGTGTGAGCTCATACTATGTTCCCTCATATTTAATTACCTTATTATAACTCAATTGTATCACAAAAATATACCTACAACTCATAGAAACCGAAAAGAGATATGGAAAATGAGTGTTCATTCTCGGTTAGGATTGGCCTCATTTCTAGGCAAATTTTGAAAAATCATAACTAAATCTAAAAAAATAAAAATCATGCAATCTTGGTCATTCTAGAAATCTTGGGATGTATAATTTATGCTAAAAATATGTACAAGTCATAACATCTCACACACAGAGAGTTTGATATGCGAAATAGTTTGGAGGTCGGACTAGGTCCTGATGCTGTTATAGTTTACTGATATGAACTTCAAAAATATCTAATTAATTATAAAAAAATCCAATCCATGCAAATGATACCAATCTAGAAATATGTGGATGTCATCTAGAGAGAAAAAATATCTCCAGATCAGTTCATCAAGCCCAGACCTCAGAATTCTATGGAACAATACTTTTAGTCGGGCAAGGTTACTAATATTGGACAGAAATTTTAAAAATTCATATCTTCCTCTCTAGACCTCTAAATGAGGTGCTTCTAGTTGTCACGAGTCACTATGATTTCCTAGTTTCTCTGTATAAAATTTTACGGTAATTGGACATTATTTGAGTCTCATGTGATAGAAAACAATTTTGGACCATTGTAACAGTGTATCAGACCATTTCCATAAAATCTTGCCAACTTTGAAAAATCATCAAATATTCTGTAGACTTCCAAAAATTATGATCATTAGCTTTCCAAAAAGCTCTCAATGAGACCTAATCACATGACAAATCTCATATCAAGACTAACTTATTGGCCAAAAAGTGACATAGGGTTCTATAATGGTTAATTTTAGCTTCTTATAGGGTGCCAAAGTTGCCAAATAGATTTTCCTTGGTCTTGGCACCTTTTGGGCAAGTCTAAAAATACATTTGAGACTTAAGTGAGCTTCTCAAATGGTCTCAAATTTCATGCATCTCATTTTGCCCATTCAACCCACACTTATGCATACATTTATCAAAATTCTATATTGCACACTTTGGTCTTACATACTCAAAATAAGTGCTATGGGTCATATATCATTTTCATACATCTAAGCATCACATAATAGTATATTTACATATGTCTCAAGGTTCATGGTACATATACAACATCATATACATTATGAACCATCATTATGGTTCCAAAATGGGCAAAATGATACATAAGCTTGTCAATCCTTGCCCTTCATAGTTATTGGCTCCCTTCACCATAATTACTTAGTCCACCTAGCATGTTAGATCATTAGAGAGGAGGGGATGAGATTCAAAGAATCCCAATAGCTCATCTCCCATTCAATCTTACATAATGTGTGCAAGCAAGCTTTACAAATGCATGCATGGAGAAAATAAAAGCCATAGTCATTTTAAAAACAAACTTGGCATGTGAGCAACTCACACAAATCATTCAAGAGCTCACCAAGTGTTTGGATTGGCCTTACACTTCTCCTCATGGGTTTTGGACTTGCCTCACCTATTTTTTGAGCACTTTGGACTCAACCATACTCTTGAGAGCCTACTTTGCTTTTGGGAGACTCTTTGCTTTATCTCAACCAAGCTCAAGGGTTCTTGGCTTATCCTCACCAAAGGAAAAAGTTCTTAGCCTCTCCACACTCAAGTAAACTCATACAAACATTATGTAGTCATTTAAAACATAACATGGGATCAAGATGCATGACACGTAAAGGCATGCTAGTATACTTTTCATAACTTGAAAATACACATACACATATTCCAAAACAAGCTAAACACATATCCATGTATGAGAGAAGGTGGAAAGAGCTACCTTGTGCAAATCTACACACTTTTCTCCTTGGATTTTCCTCCTTTGCCTCAGCTATACACCCACAATTTGTTGGAGATGGTTTCTCTTGGCCTAGACATGATTTAAGGGAGTTAATTAGGTTCATGAAACATATTCTAAAGCTATACAGTTTGCTTAAGCCCTAGATTACTCTATAGCCTTCATTATGGTCCATAATGGTGCCTAATGAAGCAACACTCCTTAAATAACTTCTAGGCCTCATTCTTTCCTCTCAATTATGATTCTTGACTCCTTTTAAGCCTATTGGAGCCACCACACTATTAAAACAAAGGGTCTAGTATCATGTTGCTTCTTTAGGTCATACTATGGAACCTATGACCCTATTTCACTTTCCTTGAGTTTTAAATTTTTTTCAAGGCCTCCTCTTATATTCATTCACCATATATGACTCGAAAATGGCCTTAGAAAAACTTGAAATTCTCCTTAGCTAGGTGAACTTGCTTAGGTCGAGACTATGGGTGCATTGGCCTTCCATGGAGTTCTCTTTGTTTTCTCGAAGGAGGAAACATGTGGGGAGCCTTTTAGGGATCTTCGGAGCATGTTTTAACATTCAATTAAGCCTAAAAACATTCATATAAAATTAGATTTGTAAATGAGTATTTGGATCCCTAATGTCATCTTGTTTCCTAATGCTCTTTTCTTGATTCTATTAGTTCATTCTTAATCCTTGCCGCCTAAAACCCCTAATCCCTCCATGAATTAGGTAGAAAACAGCCCTTAAGAATTGGGCTCATGGTGGCCAAATTAGTGCAAGAGGAAAGGGGGAGGAAGAAACTACCGAAGAATAGAAGTTTTACCTTATTTTCTTGCTTTCTCTTGGTTGCTTTTCACTTTCCTTAGTTGCCTCCCTTCAAACACAAATTTTTTTATCTTTATTCTGCCCCCAAAATAGATTTAAAAACACCATCAAACCCATAGAAATAAGGAGGAGAAGTAACTTGCTAAAGAGAAAGCTAGATTTTTCATAGAATTTTCTACCTTTTCTTGGCTTTTTCTCCCTTCAAGGTTGCTTCTTCTTGTGTGCCTAAGAGAACTGATTCTCCTCTCTGTTCTGGGTAGGAGAAAGACCGTGGAAATGAGGGCAAGGGAGGGTGTGAGAAAGAGGGAGTATTAAAAGCAAAAGAATTCCAAAAATTTCTATTTCGTCCCTCATTTTTGGCATTTTTGTTTCTAATTTGTTTTAGCTCCTTTTTGAGAACCATCTTCTCCATTATGAAATTTAGGTTCCTAATTTAGTAAAATACCTTTGAAATCACTCAAATCGGAGTTAAAACTTTCCCGAACGAATTGGTTAAAGTTCGGGCCAATTGACATTGAAAAAATTACACTGGAGGGTCTTTACTGATCTCGGGGCTTCCCATAGTTTTCAGGGCCTCTGAAAACCCCGAAGGACTTAAAACTTTTATTTAAAAAGCCCTCTTATATATTTTCCAAAAAGTCTACTTATTTACAAAAATGCCATTGGCCTTTCGGTAAATTTTTTGAATCATTCCGACCCTAGTTTTTGGGCAACTTAAGGCTTAAATCCTCATTTTCTATTATTTAAAATTTTATCATAATTTTAGTTGGCCCCAATTCCTTCTATTTCGAGCACTTCTTTTTATATTTAGCCCATTTGTGATGTTTAAGGAAAAACCGAACGTCGCGTTTCTCACATTTATGGAGGAATCGGATGTTACAACACGAACCATATATCATCCACCATTCAACTATTTAAATGAACATTACAAAAATTTAGTCAACTTTGGATTATAAACAAAAATAATCATTTTGATTGAATCACATATTGTACCATGAATACTTGTAGATAAAAAATGAATTATATCTTATCGGAATCCATTTAAGACCATGTTCTATGAGCTTATGGCGTTCCAAAGTTCTCTTTCTTTTCTTAAAAAAGTATTAACTATGCAATATCATATTAAATTTAATGTAAATATATAATAATATATTCCAAATATTCATTATACAAAAAATAACTTACACGATTTAGTGTTCTAATTGTAACATTCATATTTCTTTCTAATTTAGTGATTGCACTTTTGGTTCCATCAAATGTTTCTTTATAAACTGAATGACCATACTCAACTCCAAATTGAAATCGAGGATTAAGAAAATTACCAAAAAAAAAAGAAATAGAATTAATTATTAATACACAAATATTTCTCTTTTTGTGACAACATAATATATATATATAGACTTACTTGCAGAATATACATCGATATGTAGAAATTTTCACTTTTTATCTATTACGTCATTATAAGTTAAGTGATAATGACAGTTTTATTGTATAGATAGTTTTGCTCTATTTATAGTTTCATAGATAAAACCTATGGTCGATTTTTCATCCTTGTTAACTAGTTTTAACAATTTGACAATTGGTTCAAATACTTTTAGTATTTCATTGGCTTTAATCCAAAAGTCATTATCTAAAATCTTTTTTCTTGCATCATGTGCTATTCTAGATTTTTCCTTACCAAATTTAGACTTCTTAAACTTTTCAGAGTTGAACATGTTTTTCAAAGCTTGCTTTTGCTTCACAAGAGATTATAGTTGCAAGAATTGTGTAGCAAAGTGAGTAATGGTTGGATGAATAATATCTCTACCTCCAGTATATTCTTTTATCAAATTCGCAATCCAAATGTTGTTATATATAAAATATGTTATCATCTTTGCATCTTCTAATACCTTTTATATATTGTTCTTTTTTTCAATGTCTTTTAAGCATAGGTATAGACAATGAGCTACACAAGGTGACTAATAGAGATGTGGTCTTTTTTCTATCAATTTTTTTTAGCTGCCTTTAATGCTCGCTTATTATCTATAATCACTTGGACTACGTATTCTTCTCCAACTTCTTCTACCACTTGATTAAGTAACTGAAGGTAGTAATCAGTATTTCTACTAGTAACAAAAGAAATATCAATTGATTTTAGAAAAATAGTTCCTCTACTCAATAGACAAGAAAATTCATTATGTGCATGTGACTAATACTATTAGTCCAATCATCACACATTATTGTAATATCTCTTTTCTTCCATGCACATTTCAACCCATTTATTCATTCCCTTATGGATTAGTATTCAGCTTCCAAATTCACATATGAAATCTCAAAAGGAGTAGGAAATTTAACCTCTATTGTACCTATCTCAGTAGCTGCAGTAATTAAATTACGCAACCAAGGAGAATCGGATAAATTCATTGGAAGACGCTCATATATAATAAACTTTGATACTGTTTCTCCTAGTTTTTTTTCTCAATGTTTTCACCAAACCACCAGAAATTTTTGGTTGTTTCATGCTTTTACTCCTCAAAAGATTAACATTTGTAGACCTTAAACCAAAAGTAATATCTTTTGATCTTCTTGTCCTTGCATGAGAGCTTCCACCCTCTTTATACACATTTTGCCCTTTTCTAGTTTGTTGTCTAAATTGTTGTCTATCTTCCCATTCATGATGTGATTTGATACTTTCTTAGGTTGCACGGATCATTTGCATTTCCTCATCAACAAATGATTCCATTTCATCATCTTCATCGCCTCTCAATCTTGTTTCAAATTCTTCTTTTCTTTTTTTTTTGAATCATTTTTTTCTTTATTATCTAAAAGAAGTTTCATTATACCTTTTTGAACAGTAGTTGTAATTCTAGGACAACCAATTACTTGTCCTTTAAAATGTGCAATATATTATTTCAGTCGAGTAATTCCATGCTTTACTACTTTTTCACATAGTTTGCAAATTATATTGTTTCGATTTTCAGTTACAGGTATTCCAAAATGCCACCCAATATCATCACTAGGAGCACCTTCCAATCTTCCTGCTGAAAATTTCTCTCTTGACGGCATTGTTTATATTTTATAATACTTGTTGATCAAATGAAATTAGTAATATAACATAATATATATTTAATTTTTTAAATTAATCTCTAAATTTTCTTTAGTGTTTCAAAAATTATCTTTTAAATACATATAAAATTCTTATAATTTTAATAAAAGTAGATCATAACTAATAAAAATTAAATAGAATCAGCAAAAACCAACCATAAATAAAACTAATGTGTATTCGTTATACATTCAGTCTGTTCTAAACAAAAGTGTAGAGAGATGAGAAAAGGGTGAATATGTTGGTAATATGGCTGCTAATCTAAAATAAAATATGCCTATCTATTTTGTTCATTCATTGGATGGGGTCGATTGATCTCTTTAGAATATTTAAGGGCTACTATTATTTCATTCATTACTAATGGATACTGCATTTAGGTATACTCTAAATAAACTTATGTCCTATTTACTCATAAAGATATCTGCCTACTAACATTTTTAAGGTTACTATATGGTTGAATATTTCATTTGAATTTTTACAATTTAATTTTATTATGAGCGGGAGAGATTAAATTTATAATGAAAAGAGTGTAAATCAATTTTTACTTAAAATAAAAAGGAAATATTACAATTGGCATGAAGATGCATGTAACAAAATCAAGTTATCAAAACTTTCAAATATCTTGGCATAGCTTTTGGGGAAAAAAAAATTCCAAGCTCTATTATAAATTGAAAAAAAAAATATTTTTAGGTCAAAAGGATAAATGAGGCATTTATTTGGCCCACCACAATTTAAATGAGCTCTATTTGGGACGTTATTTGTAAGACAGGGTAGAAGTGTAGCATTTTTTATGACAAAAAAGGTCATTGTTTGAAACCCCAGGTGTTTGACAAGGTTTGAAACATATAATTTGCATGGGTTGTTTCTTGTAGAAATAATTATATTTTATTTTAATTTTTAGTTTGTATAAAAATATCTATAAAATATATAAATTGCAAATCAAAAAACTATCATTAATAATATAAATGTAAAAGAACAAAAAATTAATAAGCATAAACATGTTTTAACATGTTTGAAATCATAAAATATATATTATGATAAATATTATAAATCTTTATCACATAATGCCTAAACTTTAATTTAGACCTAAAAATTAATTAATTTTTAATTGATTTAGTACCAAACTACTTGTTTTTATAGTTTTGAACAATTTTTTGTCTAGTCAATTTTTAGGGTTAGCTAAACTAAAACTATGGCTAATTCATTAGTTTTCTAGTCTAATAACTCGATTTGTTCCTGTTTTCTCAACTATGATTTGAACATAGTTAAGGCTTAATTTCAATTTCCTCTTAGTAAAACTTTAAAATTAGGTTTAGGCATTATCTAATTTGATCAATATCAATTTAGTTCTTTCTTTCATTATTTTCTCTTTTCAAATTTAGTTTATTACAAAAAAGAAATTGTTTCTCTCATTTTTTTGAAAAAATAAATTATTAGAAGCCTTATAATTCTTAATTGATATCAAACAAATAAATTTTTTTGATAAGCATCATAAATATTTATCAGATAATGGTTAAACTTTAATTTAGGCCAAAAAAGAAAAAAATCAATTTTTGACCGTACCAAACTACTTGGCTTTTATAGTTTTGACTAGTTTTTTCATCTAGTTAATTTTCAAGGGCAACTAAACTGAAACTATGGCCAATTCATCAATTTTCTGGTCCAATTGATTGATTTGTTCTTATTTTCTCAACTATGGCTTGAACACAGGTTCCCACCTAACAATTTTGAATTCCACTAAAGCATAGTTAAGGCTTAATTTCAATTTTCTCTTAGTAAAACTTTAAAATTAGGTTTAGGCATTATCTAATTTGATTAATATCAATTTAGTTCTTTCTTTCATTATTTTCTCTTTTCAAATTTTCAATTTATTAAAAAAAAGAAATGGTTTCTCACATTTTTCTAAAAAAATAAGTTCTTAGAAGCATTATAATTCTTAATTGATATCAGAAAAATAAATTTTTTTGATAAGCATATTAGTTCTTGATTGATTTTGTAACATCCGATTTTTATTAAATGATGGAAATGAACATGTTTTTAAAGTAAGTCCCCTGAAATGATTTAGTTAAGGTCCCAAAAAATTTGAGTAACATTCTAGACTCCTAAAAATGAGAATCTTAGCCTTAGACGGAAGGAAAAAAGGAGCCAGAATGAAGAAACAAATTTTAACAAAAATCTTATGAAACGTAATGGCATTTTTGTAATTTTGAACAAATTTTGGAATTTACACAGGAGAGCTTTTTAAATAAAAGTTTTGAGTTCTTCGGAGTTCTCAGATGCCCTGAAAACCATGGGAAGTCTCGGGATAGTTAAATACCTTTGTTGGACGTTTTCTAACGTCGGTGTACCTGAACTTTGACAGATTCGTTCGGGAAGGTTTTAGCTCTGATTTGAGTGATTCCAAAGACATTTTATTTAATTGGGAACCTAAATTTTATAATGGAAAAGATGATTCTAAAAAAGGAGCTAAAACAAAAGAGAAACGAAAATACAAAGAACGAAGGGCAAAATAAAAATTTTTGAAAAATGCTTTCTTCTCCCCCTATATATAGGTGGCGCCCCACTCTCTTCCTTCATTTAGACCCAGAATTTTCTGCCCAATTTTAGAGAAGGGAGCTAGGGTTTTAGGCGCACCAAGAGAGGAAGAAGAAGAGAAAAAATCCAAGCTTTAAGGTATGGTTTCATGGTAGTTTTTCATACTTTCTTTCATTCACACCTCCTCTCCTTCTTTCTCCTTTGTTTTCTTTGATTAAAATGAAGTTTACAAATCTGATTTAAGGGAGAAACTTAAGGGAAATTTCGGATTTGAAGAGAGGAGCTTGGAGAAAGCAAGATTCAAGCAAAAAAAAAGCAAGAAAACTAGGTAATTTCTCTTCCTATGGTTGCTATCTTGGTTCCTTCTCCTCCTCCTCCATTTTGTCTAGCATGAGAAACCCTAGGAGGACTTAATTTTTAGGCAAAACCAAAGATGAATCTAAGAAAAAAGGGTGTGGAGATTAAGAATATGCAAAGAGAATTAACAAATAACTATTAGATTTCAAGATACAATTTTTAGAGTTTCAAGTGCATCTTGTGAAATCTGATTTTGTATGATGATTCCTAGGCATAAATAAGAGTTTAAATGAGTCCTAAGATCCCTAAGATGCTCCCCATATGCTTCTTCCCTTGAGAAAACAAAGAAAGCTTTAAGGAAGCTAAAAATGCTCCTTGTCCAGCCTAAGGAGGTTCTCCTAGCTAGGGAGAATTTTAAATTTTTCTAACCCCGTTCTTGAGTCATATATGATGAATGAAAATGAGGGGAGGCCTTGGAAAAAAATTTAGAACCCATAGAAAGCAAGTTGGTGCATTATGTTCCATATTATGGCCTAAAGAAGCAACATGTTGTTAGGCTCTTGATTTTAATTATGTGATGACTTCAAGAGGCTTAGAAGAAGTTAAGAATCACATTTGAAAGGAAAGAATGGAACATAGAAATTATTTGAGGGGTATTGCTTCATTAGGTGCAATTATGGAACCATAATGAGGTTATAGACCAAGCTAGTGTCTAAGCAAATTGTATAACTTTAGAATTAAGTCCATGAACCTAATTGGCTTCCATAAGTTGTGTCTAGGCCAAGAGAAATCTTTCCCACACTTTTGTGTGTGTGTGGCTGAAGCAAGGAAGGGAGATTCAAGAAGAAAAGTGTGTGATTGTGTACAAGGTAGCTTTCTCCACCTTCTCTCATGCATGAATGTGTGCTTAACTTGTCTTAGAATGTGTGTATGTGTATTTTCAAGCCATGAAAAGTATGCTAGCATGATTTTATATGCCATGGTTCCATGATGACATATGTTTCATATGATATTTATAATGTGTGCTTGGGTTTGCTTAAGTGTGGTGAGGCTAAGAACCCTTAGCCATGGTGAGGATGAGCCAAGAACCCTTAAGATTGGTTGAGACAAAGCAAAGAGTCTCCTAAAAGCAAGATGGACTCCCAAGAGTATGGTTGAGTCTGAGAGTGTCTTAAAGAATGGGTGAGGCAAGTCCAATATTCACAAGAAATGGGGTAAGGCTAATCCACTTACTTGGCAAGCCTTTGTATGCTATGTATGACTTTTTCAAATGATGAAAATGCCTCTTGAATATTTGCACATGTCAACATGACCATACATGCATTTATGAGACTTGTTTGCATCCATTATGTATGATTGAATGGGAGATGAGCTATTGGAATTCTTTGAATCTCATTCTCTCCTCTCCAATATTCTAACATACTAGGTGGACCAAATGAACAAGGTAATGAAAGCCAACCACCTTGAAAAAGAGAGCTTGACAACATAATATATGGTTTTTAGTTCTTTAAAGCCATATTCATGTCAAATGATGTAATCCATGCTTGTATATGATATATGACCTTTGGAACATATGTACTTATGATAATATATGATGTAGAAATGAAAGAATGTGTTATGTGAATGATAAAATATAAATTGAGTATGTATGGGTAATGTAACTTCTTGAATTAGTTTATGAAATTATGCATATGTGTGGATGAAATGGCCAAAATGAGATGCATGTGGGTTGGGACCATTTGGACAGCTTATACAAGTCCTAATTATGCTTTTAGACTTGCTCAAGAGGTGCCAAACCCCAAGGAAAGCTATTTGGACATTTTGGTATCCCATATGGAGCCAAAATTTACCAATTTAGAACCCTATGTCACTTTTTACCTAAATGAGCTTTTCTTGATCTGAGATTTGGCATGCAATTAGAGTTTGTTGAGAAATTTTTGGAAAGCTAAAGAATATAATTTTCAGAGCTCTACAGAATATTTGATGAATTTTCAAGGTTGGCAAATTTTTTGGTTTTGATCAAGCTACTGTTCACTCAGGTCCAAAAATGAAATCTATTACACAAAGCTCAAATGATATCTAATTGTCATGAAATTTTATACACAAAAACTAGATGTTCCTAGTAACTTGTTCCAACTAGAAGCACCTCATTTGGATGCCTAGAGAGGGAGATATGAATTTTCAAAAAATCTATCCAGTATTAGGAACTCCACCCAACCTCAGTTACTGTTTGATTCGATTTTGAGGTCTGGTGTACTTGAACTGGTCTGAAGTTATTTTTTCCCTCTAGCTAACATCCACATTTTTCTAGATTGATATCATTTACATGGATTGAATTTTTTTGGAATTAATTGGATATTTTTGAAATTTGCTGCAGAATTCTATGACAGCACCAGTGGATAGTTTGACCTCCAGACCTTTTCAAATGTCAAACATCCTTTGTGTTATATGTTATGGTCTGGACATATTTTTAGTATGAAGTAGACATCTGTAGCTTTTTAAAATGGCCAAGAATGCTTGATTTTGATTTTTCTAAAATTAGTTATAATTTTTCAAAGTTGTGACAGAAATGAGAGCAAATCTGTCCAAAAATGAATATGTATAATTCATGCTTCCCTTCGAGTTCCTTGAGGTGTAGGCCACTTTTGATGATGAAAATAAGTTGTATTCATGTAATTAAATATGAGAATATGTTGCATAAGCTCATACGATCCACGCGACACCGAATGGATTTTTCATACATGACGCAATGCAAAAAAAATACATTATTTTAATTCCCTTTTTTGCTCTTTCATGAAAATTATGAATGTGAAGCATGTGAATGTCGTGAAATGAGCTAAAAATATATGATGTTACAGATTCAATACCAAAGCACTTGGTTTTTACAATTTTGACTAGTTTTTTATGCAGTCATTTTTCACGGTCAACTAAACTAAAACCATGACCAATTCATCAGTTTTTTGGTCCAATTGATCGATTTGTTCTTATTTTCTCAACTATAATTTGAACACAAATTCCCACTTGGCAATTCTAAATTCCACAGGAGCATAGTTAAGGCTTAATTTCAATTTCCTCTTAGGAAAACTTTAAAGTTAGGTTTCGGCATTATCTAATTCCATTAATATCAATTTAGTTCTTTCTTTCATTATTTTCTCTTTTCAAATTTTCAGTTTATTACAAAAAAGAAATGGTTTCCCTCATTTTTCTGAAAAGATAAATTCTTAGAAGCCTTATAATTCTTAAAATTGTATATGTAGTACATCTTAAGGTCTATATATATGTTTCACAATCACTGGTCTGGTTTATGGTCTACCTTTGTCTCTAAAAGTCTTCTTTCGCTTAACTTGAATGGAAAGCTGCCAATAAGCATGTTATAAATATGCGCGTTGCATGGATTACAAATACAATACTTACATGCAACGAAACTCTACCAGCAGACAAAGTTAGGCACAATATGATTTCCAATCTTTTTTGTTTTTTAGCTTCCTATTCCACTAATTTTAGATGAATAATTTTAAGATAACAAATTGAGAAGAAGATCGCTGCTCTTCGCAAAATTTGCCTTGATACCGTTTCAACATATCATTAGTTGACACTTTCAAAATTATCTGCGTCAATAACGTATATATTTTTACCACATTTCACACCTTTTTTTTAAGTTAACCATAATATAAAGATAAGTAATTAAGTGTGATCGGGAGAGACTCTTAATTTGAATGACTTGAGTAGTAATATATATAGATCTTATTTCCATTTGCACGCTATAGATAGATATATAGGGATCCAACAATACCACCTTATCATTTTCTCAGTATATTAATTTGTTAAAAATTCCAGGAAATTAGTCCAATAGTGAAAGAGAACATGTGATCATGTATAATCTGTTTAAAGTTTGATCAATTCTAATTTCCTCAATTATTTAGGATCGGTTCATAAGAAATTTGTTTACGAATTCTTTAATCTGGCTTGGATATAGTTTGTTTTTGACTGGAGAGGTACAAATTAGTTAATATATTAGCAAGCTGGCCCACAATAGATAGAGGATTCAACGAGCTAATGGTTTACATGATGCTTTCACTCTTTAAAAGATTAAGGCGAATTTGATATATACGTTTGCATTCGACTTCTTTTCCTTTTCCAGATCATACATCTCCTGTATGTGTAATAAAATAAATAAAGAAATCTACGAGACCCAGTCACCTTGGACAGGAAATTCAGGTGGGTCTAATGAAAAATTCGCGCAATAGTCATCAAAGAAAGGGTCAATATTGATAGGAAACACAGGATCATCATCATCGTGAAGATGAACAGAGTTGGTATGAATATTCCTCGACAACTGGTCTCTTTGTTCTTGCACCTCTGAAACCGTAGCCTTCGTTGTTTCCAGCTCCACCTTGAGTTGTTGAATCATCTTTTGCAGCTGCAGAATAGCTCCTGCGCTGCCATACACTGGATCTCTCACCCTCGCCATTGCCTCGTACACTATGGCTTTCACTGCATCCTCCCTCTTCGTCTCCTCTACCATCTTAATTAATTAACCAAAAACAAAATAATTAGCTAATTAATTAATATTGATCAACTACCTTAATTTCCTAGCTTCCCATATGATTCATATATGCCAAAAAAAAAAAAAGAACTAGAGTCTCCCCTCTCTCTGGATTTGATAACCATCTAAATTCATTTGGCATCTTTTTCGGCCTTGCCAATTCAATCATAAGATATAATCAGAAAACAAATAAGCAAAGAACAAAATATATAGGGTAAACTACAGAATGATGCTATATACGGTTTAAACTTTAGAGTGTTTGTTTAGTTAATAGCGATATTTTTAGCCTTAATTTTAATGAAAAATAATAATCACATGAAAATATTAAAAATATATTTTAATTGTACCTTGAATAAACTTATAAATTTTTAAAATTAGAATTCAGATCGCACGGAGAAATTGAAATCAATTCTCAGGAAGAACCTCATAATTAACACTGAAAAATTGTTTATAAACTATACAAATGATATAGACATTTCACAATAAACTAATTTATCCTTTTAACCTTAGCGGTTAATTTCAAATGAAAAATACCAATATATATAGTTGGGTATTATCATAATAAACAATAAGAGCTTGAATGACATGCTTTATACATTACCATAGGTTAATGGAAGATGTTGAAACTTTGAAGATTAAACCGTGATTAATGAGATATTGAGAGCCTATGCACGGCAAGAATGTACCTGAATCATTTTGATAGCGTTGCTAGCACCGAAGACTCTATGAACTACAGCAAACTTATCAACCTCATCAGCCGGAAAGTATGGTGCGAGTGGGCACCTACTGTCACATCTCCGGCGTAGCATCCTGCAAGCTGCGCATGGTAGATGGGTTTTCGCTTCCATCTTCTTTGGAATAATGCAAGATGGGACATCACATCTTATAGATATATATAGAGAGTAGAGAGGATGAAGAAGTTGCTACGGTATTGACTATTATATTAGAGCTCGTTTGGTATGAGGGGTTAGGTTTTGATGGAATGGGAATGGAAAGGAATCTTGTACCCCATAGTTATGTTTGGTATGATGGAAAAAGAAATAGGAATATTTTTATTTTTATTTATATTTAGTTAGATAAAAATGACATAAAAATAAAATAAGAAGAGAATTAAAAAATTAAAATATTTTTAATAATTATAAAATATAATAAAATATTTTATTTTTAATTATCAATAATAATAAAAAATAATAAAATAACATGTTAATTTAAAATTTTATTTTTAATTTACTTTTAATAGAAAAAAAAATATTTGGAGAAGAATAAAATAATTTTAACTTTTTTTCTTCTACTCAGTAAAGCTTTTCCCTACTCAGTAAAGTTCTCTCCTATCGAAAAACAAAGGAATGAACTCTCCCATGTTAGTGGGAATGTTGTCTCCCAGGAAAGAGGTCTCTTGCCTACCAAACAGGCATTTTCTTCATTCCCACTCCCTTTCCCTTTCCATCACTCAACTCTCCCGCAAACCAAACGAGCCCTTAGTGTATGTTTCTTTTCAGGAAGCTTCCTTTTAAATACATTTTTATATGGTTAATTTAGTTTACTTAACAATTTGACTAGACTAACTTAGATTTAGTATTATGTAAAAATTTAGTGAAATGTACTAGTTAATTTTTTGAAAGTAATAAATTATTGCACATTAGCGCTTTTTAACATCTTGGATTTACTTAACAGGAGAACTAATATATAAAAAATTCGTTATTTTAAAACTACTTTCAAAAATTAAAGCTAACGATAAAGAAGATGTTGACCTAGAGATCAAGAAGATGTATTCTCTATCTTAATTACTTAGGTTTAGATTTTGGAGTTAGTACCTAAAAGAATTTATTTTTCTAAATGCATTCCAATCTCAATTGACACATAAATTGGTTCGAAAATATTCTAATCATATGAAAAAGTTAAATAAAATCAATAATTTAAGAAGTACATAGTTAGTCTAGTCTTAAGAATTTCTGTAGCTGCATAACTTCTTGGATGCTGAGTTTTCAAAGGAAGTTGCGGTGGTGGTGGCCAGTAAAGACAGAATTAGGATTATGGCGTTTGTTTAAAAAAAGGAAGGATAATATTAATATGTCTCATTCTCACTGTTGGGACAGAGGACCTAACCACAGTAACCCAATTTGGGTTTTTCAAAGGTAGACAAAAGGGGTATTGGTTAGTCACTGTCCAGGATCCAGCAAATTAAAGAGATCTCCCATTAAATTGGTAAGTGAGATCCAATCACTTTTTTCTTTTAAAAAATTAAATCTTATATAATCGTATAGTCAAAGAAAGTGTGAAATAAAAAAATTAGAGTATAAGATTAACTTTTTCTCTTTATATTTATTTTGTCTTTTTTCTTTATTTCTTTCTGATTATATTATTTACAACCAATTTGTGACTGTAAATAATTTAGTCTCTTTTTTTTCTTTTTCTTTTTTTCTGTAAGTGATTAAATCATACCTATCATTTTCAAGGTATCCTAGATCAAAATGGTTGGAAGTGATAAATATCTAAACGCGAAGATATTTATTATTCTTTGGGTAAGACTTTTATTTTTTTAATATCTAAATTAAGCTATTGTTAAATTTTATTGAAGACATTTTTTTCGAACAATTTTAAAGATGTTTTCTCTTACATCAATGGCCTTCTACGTTTAGAGTTTTACTTCCCATCATTTGCCCACAAATTAGAAATGTTAAGCAATCATTTATTCTATCAAAATAGATTTTTTAAAGAACAAAACATATGTGATTTTTATCTCCTTTTTTTCAAACATAATATATACAAACTCCTAAACAATTACAAAATAATCTCAAAAGTTAATCTCATATCTCATGTTATATTTACTTCTACCAACACGCCCCTAGTTTCCCAAAAACGAAGGGCTATCTCTCTTAACACAGATTTGTCCAACTCTCGTAATACATTTATTTTTTCTGATAATTAAAATATGAAACTGGCCAGTAAGAGGTGTATCCAAGATCATTGTTGTCTAGTAGTATACAGTGTGTTATTTTTCCTCACTGTTCCAATCCTATCATTGAAAATTGAAAACAAGAAACAAAAAAGTTAGCTAGCTTCGGTTTGACTCGCTGCATATTGCTCTCTCACGTGGTTAACCCCTTTAATGACAATGGCCCTAACCAATCCTTGACTGCAAGATATGGAGAAGAATTCTTCGTAGTGGAATTCAAAACTTCCATCAATCCACTGTCGTTTCTCGCTGCGTGCTGATCATCTTCAAGTTGAAGATGTTCTGTATGAGGACTTCTCTCTTCTTGTCTCAATCTTGATTGCTTTGTTTTACAAGTACTTGGAAAAAAATGTATACGGACGTTTGATCAAACTACAGATAAGTCCGCATCAAAGAAGAAGAATGGAAAGAAACAAAATGAGAATAATGCTTTATAATACCCTAGGAGCACTAAACTGACCGACATACCGACACAAAATAAAATACAAAATTTAAGTAAAATTTCTTAAGTATTTTCTATTAAGTTCTCTAATAAAAATAGAATAGCTGAGGAGCTTTGTTTCAAAAGGCTCAATTATATAATGTTAAGCGATAAAAAATCTCTCCAAATGATATTTTTATAAAAAAAAATTTGATAACAAATATCTAAAAATTATGCTTAAATTTTCTCTTAAAAATATATGAAATGTTTTTGTGTAATACGACGAGTCGTATTGCATAATGTCTGACATATGCTAATCACGAATATGACTCATTTTTTGAAATGCTCATACTTGATGGCTAATAGTTAACAAAACCTAGCTTGACCGTTGTGTTAGTATTTGTCAGTTAGCACTCTGAACTCTTTCTCTTTTACTGTTACATAAATGAATAAGTCAAAAAGACATGGCAGTACAAAGAAAATTTAGGGCCTGTTCGGTAAACGATTTTTAGAATAATTTTTTATTTTTAAAAACAAAAAAAATAAAAAAATTTGTTTGATAATATGTTTTTAATGAAATGTTTTATAAAACAAAAAAAATAAAATTTTGTTTTCGAAAATAAAAAAATCAAAACATATTTTAGATATTTTGTAACTTTTGTTTTGTAAAATAAAAAAAAATAAAAAATAACTACTTTTTAAAATAATGATTCAAACAAATTTTTTAATTTTTAAAATTTATTTTAAAAAATATCTATTTTAAAAATAATAAAATAAAAATAAAATCAAATAGGCCCTTAATAATTTTGCTCTTTATACGGGATAAGGGATAAGACTCGCTTCTTCTTCCCTCCCCTTTCCCCCTCCCAAACAAAAAAAACAAAAACAAGATTGAATCTGCACTCTTGGCTTCTTTTTTAAGCACAGTTTTACTTTTCACAATCCCTCTTTAGACTTTCGTTGCTCCAGAGCAAAGGACAAAAACAGCAAGACAAACCAACAAGGTGCAGAAACAAAAGTCTGTTTACTCAGAATCTGGTTTTATCTTCTGGTAAGCAATAACCGCATCACTGATAAAAACATTGGAAAAAATAGGAGAATCAAGATGGGGAAAACAAAAACGAGTGAGAATAGAAAATATAAAGCAAAAGGAAAGCTCTTTCAATCTAAAGCCTTTACACATTCTCCTAGAGACCGAATGTGAGAGAGCGGTTTTTTTTTTTTTTTTGACAAAAGAACATAGGAGGAAATAGAGTTAAGACAAGACCTCTTCTTTAACTTCTCAAGCCAAATGCGGCCCATCTCTTTCTTCCTTGCTTCCTCATCTTTAGAAAGTTGGATTATATAAGGTTTTCGGGTGATTTTCCCTTTTTATTCCTAACTCTTCCTGCTTCTTTCAAAAGCTCATATAGTCTTTTCTTTTCATCATCAACATCCGGATTCGCTGTTCCAAGCTTTTCTTTTTTCATCTTTAGTATCTGCTCCCATATCTCAATGGCATCGTCAACCCGCATATGTCACACCATAAACCAAAAGGAAAAAGAAAAACCAATTTTAACCCACCAAGAAGTAATCAACATCACATGTTCAGAAATTCAATATTTCACTGATCACTAAATAAACTGGTTTCAATTCCTCCATGCGAAGGTGCAAATATGTCCGCATATTAAAACTTTTTTGAGTCAAAACCGCTGGAAGAAGAATTACGCGGTTCTCATGACATGCCATGGCATATGTGTCTCAAGCACAACTAGTGATAATAGTGACCTTCTGGTGCAATGAATGAGAGATTACGACATTCAGAAGTTTAAAGAAAGAAAATGCTTTAGGTGGTGTTTGGCTTGTGGAAATTTTAGATTCCTGATCACTTAGAATTCACAACAAATATAAAAATTTTAAAATTTATTTGTTGGCGTGTTGCGTATGTAATACGTAGCAGGCTAGTGAACTTTTTTATAGACTTAGCTCCAATTACATGGAAAATTAGGATACTGACGTACCAAATGTCACTGAAGTGATAAAAATCTATAAGATAATGTGTTTGCAGTATGACACATGGTTTTAAATTGCGATCCGCATCATGTGATGCGGCCGCAATATTGCTGTTGCGGTGCCGACCGCATCCGCATTTTTTGACCGCAACGCCCGCAATCCTTCTTATACTATCCGCAACGTCCGCAACCGCAATCGCAACGTAACCGCAACCACAACCGCAATTTAAAACCATGGTATGACATATGCCATTGAGAATGCTAGGGGAAAAAAACCAAACAAAAGCCATAGTGAACTTAAGAAACATAATGGTGTAATTGTTTCAGAGAGAGCAAATAACTACGAAATAATGCTCATGGCATCATAAGTTGCTGCAAGGTTGCTATACACCTAAGTTGCACGGATTGGTGGAAAATAGGGGCGTACCCACATCGGATGCGTATCCAATACAAAAACGCGTACCATATTAGTACGTATGTGTCAAACGCATTTTTTCCCTTTTTTTGGTTGGGTAAGTTTCGAAATGCGCCGAAACAGCTCTAAAACAGCATCAAAATGGCACCAAGGCTGCTCGAGTGTGGATGACTTCATTTTGTACTTTTTTTTTCTTCATCTCAAATCCCTAATTGCCCAATCCATTTTCCTTCTACCCATATCATTCTTGCCTCTCAAATCCCTTTCAAATTTCATCTTCATTCTACTCGCGCTTGTGCTGTCTGTGGTCATCGTCCCTAGCTCGTGGTTGCTCGTGCGCGTGCTCTTTTCGTCATGGTTGTCATCCCTCAGCTCATTCTTAGGTGCTCTATCCATGGTCATCCATGTTCATCTGTTCCTTACAAGGTGGTTTGTTTAGGCTCAAGTGCTTGCTCTGTTCAAGGTTCATTCTTCATTGAAACTTGTGAGTGCTTAATGGTTACTTCATTCTTGGTTGCTTCATTCTATTCAATTTTTATTATAATCTTCAATCTGTTTGTGAGTGCTTGTCTGTCCATTTTTGTTGATCGGTTGTAACACCCTACTTGAATATATATATATATATATATAATTATGTACCTTAAAATTTTAAAAATTCTTTATATTTAGCGTATCGTATCGTGTCATACTCAATATATACATTTGCATTGGTGCTACATGTACACTCCTAGAGTGTCCAAATGATATGTCCCAGACACCTGCTCCAATATCTTTCTTGCTTCTTCAAAAAGTTTGGCTGCCTTCTTATTTTGTATAGTTACACACAAACCAACCCCATGTGGTTCAATAAAACTCCATAAAAGGCGGATTTTCTCTCCCCACTAGTCGTCAACTTAGTGATAGCACTCTTAAAAAAGTTTCAAGCCTTCATGTACCTTCTAATCATGTAGAACATCACAACCATTTGTGCTTCAATTCTTGTGATTGTCCTATATTGTCCAGGGTTATTCCCCAATAACGTCATTGCCTTCTGTAAGAGCTTCAGTGCCTTTTCAGGCTCATTCAAAGCTTTATAGATGGCATGATTTTGGATAACCCACTGGCAATCTCTTCGGGGTTGGTTCCAACCACATGTTTGGTGTATGTTCTTAAGGTATTTTCACAGTAGGATTTCAACTCCCGTAATTTTCCTATCTTGTACTAAAGGTCAGCGAGGCGAATGTACACTAATATCATAAAACCATGATTCTCACCTGGTGGATTTGAACATCAGAGAGCTCTCTAGAAGGCACAGACAGCCTCATCAAAATAATAGAGTGACAAGTAAATATCGCCAGTGCTAACATCAATAGTCGCAACTTCATTGTATTGCCCATTGGCAATCATTGACATCCTAGCTAGGACAAAGTGCTCAAGTGCTAATTCATAATCTCCCTTTGCATCACATATGTGTTGGCCCAAGGTTTTGATATGTTATTTTGATGATAAAAAAGCTATTAAGCTAAATTTATAAAAGTATTAAGTTAAAAATTATTAGATATTGTTTATTGCTTGATTGCATTAAAAGTCAATAACAATTATTCAAAAATAAATAAATAATATTAAGAAAGAGTGTTATATTAATAATATTTTAGTGAAGCTCAAAATTGTAGCAGCCATAATACAAATTATTGAAGAAATCTAAGAGAGAAACATATGTCAATAGTCTTTTATACATGGTGTCATTTTACATATTTATTATAATATATTTGCTTTCCACCGTATTTATAGAAAAATGAAGAAAGCAATTCTTTTAAATATGTTATTGCACTTTTATTCCCATATTTCAATAAAGCATTGTAATTATTTGATATCTTTATATAAATATAGTAAGGGAGATTGCCTTTCATTCACTTGTGGCATACAAATGGAACTAAAATATAATTGTTGAAAAGTCAATCACATGTTACAGAGAAGCCATGGCACTGCAAGGGACGAACATATTGGTTTATCTTATATTAATATATATATATATATATATATATATATTTACAAAAAGCAAGAGTCGTGTAGTGCTCAAAGACAATTTTCAAAGTGGTGTAAAGTGTCATACCTAGCTTGCTTAATTCATTCATGCCATATAGGAAGATAATAGCAAAGTTCATATCCTTACATAAGCTTTTTAATACTGAAATCGGCCATTTATGTGTCATTTTAAGCTAAAAGGGTCCAAACTTGATTCTTTCTTTTTGTTAATTCATTTTCATCATAAACAAGTTTCTTCATATTCATTTTACCGTAGTTAGCTCGTAGAACACAAAAACCCCATAGGACCCAAAATGACAACATACACCTAAAATTTACACTAATTTTGAAATTTATAACTTCCTCTATACAACTTCTTTTTATGCAAACTTAATGGCCTTAGAAAGCTTATAATGCCAACTATATGATTGTAAAATTTTGTGAGCATTGGACTTCATTGAGCCCTTGAAAGACATGAAACATCAAGGCATGTTATATCTCATGCCATTTCACACATCAAATACCACCATAATGCACATACATTACCCAAGATGGTTGTACATGGCTATTCTCATACTTTTACACATGGTTTCATCATTACACATGAAGTAACATCATTAGACATCATAGGTCCATCATGGTACATACAAAGTATCATATATGTACATATGTCAAGATTTGGTACAAAATGGAATTCTAATGTATCATATCCTAGAATCTATGTGTTCTCATGGTCTTGGCTTTGGCTTGGTAAACCTGAAATGGTAAGCAAGAGTAAGGGTGTGAGATTTGCAAGAATCTTAGTAGCTAATCTTAACCATTTCAATACATACAAGAGTGCTATAAGTGTATACCAAGCATGTGGTGCAAGAATGCAATGCTTATGCCTTATATGAATCAAATGCATCAAAAAACATAAAACTCTTTCTTTTCTTAGTCATGGCATCATCATAAACTTGTTAGGCTCAAATTTTCTCAATCTAGAGCAAAAGAAGAGCTATTAAGCTCAATTCCATGCTTTATAGGAGTTAAAGCTATCTCATTGCCTTTCATACATAAATAGTACTCATATTGTTCATATGAAAAACATAATGAAACAATTCTCATGAAAACATCAAGCAACAACACACACAAGTATTTCAACTCATTCAAGCACTTGAATGTATGCAAGAAAGGAAGATAAAACTACCTTCTGATTCTAAGAACTTGGATGTACCACAATCCCACTTATTGACTTTCTTTTTCTTTACTTTCTTTGGATTGGCACTTACAAGTGAGTGAGTTTGAGTTAACTTCACCTACATATGTGTAAAGACTAGAAGTGCTGCCACATAGCTATTCTATCCTTCTTTAGCAATTTTCTATTATCCCATATATACCCCTATTGTATCTACTTTAAGTCAGGATTTTATGTCATTTTGCAACTCAAACTTCTGCAACACAGAACCCTCACCTACCTCCATCTTTTCGATCAGAAGAAGTTACAGATATTGTATTAGAAAAAGCTACACCTTCTCTCTTCTATTCACCGTCACTTTACTCTCCTGTAGTTCAATTTGTGCTACTTGCCTTCTTCTTGTTATACGCTGAGTTTCGCTGCTGGTTTACTGGTAGATTAACGTCATATAAGTTCTTTCCCCCAGGTTTGGAGTTTCTGCTATATGTGATGCTTCTTTTGGTTCCATTTTAATACCATCTTCCTTCCCTGCTTCTTGGTTCTGCAACGTGTTTCCCTGGTGTAAAATGAGCTAGTGGGAAGTACTATGCAGACCAAAATTTCGTGTAAGAGAATGAGTTTGGTTGGAGCAATCTTAGTTTCCCTTATGCTAGAATGTATTTCAATCCTCCTATAGAGTGGTTGCTCCCATTTTCTGCATGAATTTCCTAGTCTAAAACCAAGTCCCATTGTGCTTCTTACTTGCCCATTTTCATTTGTGCAGAACAAGCTTCCTTTTAGCGTGTTTTGCTACTGAGTTGGATAGCTCCGTATGGTATGAGTTTTCCTTTATTTGTTTTGGTATTTGTTTCGAGCTTCTTTGTGGATTAGGGAAGGCAAGGGCCCAAGACTAATGTGGTTTCATTTTTCTTTCTTCCCTTGAATGAATCTTAGCTTTTAGGCATAAAACATGGTAGTTCCTTAGATGGTTTGAAAAATGCGTTCAAGGAAAGCCTAAACCCTGCTTTTTATCTAAAGCTTTAGTGATGTTATGCGTTTTGGTCATTGGCTAGTGAAATTTCATCGCTAGGTGTGGAAGTTTCACCAGAGAACATGCATTTTTTTTCTTTTCTTCAGAAAATGGCACTTGATCTCCTCTTTGATTTCTATCTTTCTAAATAAGCTTTTCTCTTACTTCCTTAGCTCCATTGATCCTATAAATAAGTTCTTTATGAGATAAATTGTAGTTATCCAAACTTTAAAATCTGGTGAACGGGTATTATAGAGTATTCAAGAGATTGAGTCATAGTTGAGAAGTGAGCAGGGAATTTTTGTATCATCTTGGAAGGTGAGTAAGTAATGTAGACCCTAAGTAAATAGTATTAATCATTTTGTTACTAAGTTTTCTTGCAGTACTCTAAATTTGATAGTCTAGTTATGGAGTTACAAATTTGAATGCTTTGTCATATGTATGTTTACTGAAAATTAATTTGAACATGAAATTTTGCAAATTTAAGTCTGTTTGAGTTATCTGGAAACTTTGGTAATGAGCTTATGCGGAAGTTGCTCTGTCTGAAATGCTAATTTGAGAAACATATTACTTTAAGAGGTTTTCTGCTCAGAACCCTGTAGCTAACAGCAGTAGTTGTTAGCCATGGTGTAGCATGATCTGTACCCTAGCTAGCAGAGGTGTTGCTAGCCCCGTGTGGGTGGCCACTACAAGTGATTGGTTTTGTTTTCATAAGTAGAATGCTTTGCGTTTGTGGTTATTTTCCCCGTGAGCTGTGTGCTCTGCATCTGTTTTCATTGGTTTTGCTTAGATGCTTCCAGTGTGTTTTAAGAAATGATTTACATAAGGCATGCTTCATGCGTTATATATATTTTTTAACATGCCTTGTCCATTACTTATTCACTGAGTGTCAAACCCGCCCTTTTAAAAAAAAAAAACTTTCAGATAACATTGCAGACCCTAGTCCACCCTCAGCAGCTTACTAGTAGTTGATACTTTGTTCATTTCTTTTGGTGAGCCCGCAGTTGCTCATGTGGGTGCATTTTGTTCATATGAATGTAATCTATTTTGCTTTGAAAAATATTAAGTATAGCTTCACTGAATCATAGATAGGGTATCCCCAATCCCCAAAAATTTACTAAATGGTCTGGAACATCGTCAAAAATTTCTATTGGATGTATTGTATTAGGTAGCTGGTTTATAGAAATATCGGGAGGTCTAAATTACAAAGAAAACTCTATCAAAATTTCTACAAAAGTCACCAAAGGAATTTATGTGTTTCATTCAAAGATGATCTAAAAGTGTTATACAAGGTTTTATTATATGAAATTAAGACCTAGTGATGTTCTCTAAATTTTGAGTGGGACATCAGTCTCGATAGATTTATGTAAGGAGAACAGTTTGTTTCCTATGCCATCACACTTGCATTCGAGGGGTGTGACAGTTGGTATTAGAGCTTAGGTCTTTTTGTGGTCCTGTGGAGCTAGTGCTTTCGGTGGGATCTCAATTATGGTTATGAACCCAGGCGTAACTATACTTGAGGTGTCACTGAAATCCTTATAGGGTGTCCTAATTTATTCTTTCAAGTATGTCATCTTGTTGAATGTGATCATGGTTTATCCTACTTGCAATCTAGAGAATGATTTGAACATTTGTTATTTTATTGTAGTGTGGATATGCCTCCCATAATTCATTCAGTTAATAGATTAACTATTGTAGATGAGACTTCTGCAAGTGCATCAGCCTAACAAACTACCCCACCTATCAGAGGCCGTGGTCGAGGTCGAGGTAGGGGTCGAAGGACTATTCGACACCCTAGGCAAGCCTCACTTGCAGATAGGGTAGAGCCTCCATAGCCTATAGAGGAAGTTGCACCGCCAGTTCAGCCAAGACCAGTAGGTCAGCAGGTGATGAAGGAGGAGAGAGAGGTTCTAGTAACCCTTTCCCAATTTTTAAAATTAAAGCCTCCCACTTATTCTGGAACAGAAAGCCAAGAGGATCCCCATCCATTTATTGATGGTATTGAGAAGATATGCAGAGCTTTAAGTTGCTCATGTGCAAAATCAGCTGAGTTTGCTGGGTTTCAGTTACAAGATGTGGCTTACATATGGTATCAGACTTTGTTGGGTGAGAGGCCAGTTGGATCGCCCCCAATGCTATGGGAAAAATTTAAGGGACTCTTTATGGATCACTTCTTGCCACACAATGTCCGGGATGCTAGGGCCAAAGAATTTGAGGGTTTGAAATTGATTCCAGGCATGAGTGTTTTTTATTATGATATATGTTTCACATAGTTATCTCGATATGCCCCACATTTAGTCCCTAATGAGAGGGACAAGATCAAGTGATTTGTGAATGGGCTACCTCGTATGTTGTATAGGGTGATTACTCCATAGATAAACCTCTTTCCTTCATATTCAACCACGGCGGTGGATTGTGTACATATGATAGAGATGAGAGATAAGGAGGAGGACACTTCTTAGAGAAAGAGGAAGCACGATAGTGAAGGGAGACACGGAGGTAGTTCCTTTGTAGCTGGATCTTCTCATGGTCTTAGACCTCAGAGTCATCAGAGACCTACTCAAGCCTTCATGGGATCTCTGACTTCATTTTTTGCTGGTACTGACAGGCATAGAGCATCGTTCTGAGGTTTTAGCACAATGTCTACCCCGGTTTCTACTTCATCTCGTCAATCTAGAGGTCCCTGTTCCATTTGTGGGAAGATACATTCAGGCGCTTGCCATAAAGAGACAGGAGCATGCTTTCGTTGTGGGCAAATTAGACATTTGGTGAGAGATTGTCCTCAACGTTACCCTGATTCTAGTCAGGGATCATTTCGACCCACTAGGCAATTTTCAACAGAGACTCCATCTACTGGTGCAGTTACAATTCAGAGTGGTCGAAGTAGCAGCAGTGGGGCGGTAGTAGGTAGAGTCTAGGCGATTGCAGGATGGAGTTAGGCTCGAGTTTTTACACTAAATAGATAGGATGCATAAGCATCCAATGTTTTGGTAATAGGTACACTTATAGTCTATTCGTACGCTGCTTACTCATTATTTAATCCTGGCTCTACACATTCCTGTATATCTCCCTATTTTGCAAAGAAGATTGGTAAGGACTCTGAAAAATTAGAGTGCCTGCTACTTGTTGCAACGCCAGTGGGGGAATCTGTAATAGTTGAATGGGTGTATAAGGCTTGCGTGATTACACTGGCCGATTGTGGGACATTAGTTGATTTGATAGTACTTGCAATAGTAGAGTTTAATGTGATACTCGGAATGGATTGGTTAGCGTCCTACTATGCAGTTGTGGATTGTCATCTTAAGTTAATAAGATGTAACTTTCCCGATAAACCTCCCCTTGTCATTCAAGGTAATCAGAGTGAAGTACCAAACAATTTAATATCTATTATAGAAGCTCAGAGGCTCTTGAAAAAGGGGTGTCAAGGATATTTAGCAATGGTTCGAGATTTGGAAGTACAAATCCCAATATTGGAACAGGTTGCAGTGGTAAAAGAATTCTTTGATATTTTTCCCGAGGAATTACCAAGGTTACCTCCTGAAAGGGAAATTGAATTTTGCATTAATGTACTACCAGGTACTCAACCTATATCTATTCCTTTTTATAAAATGGTGCCCCTGGTAATGAATTAAAGAATCAATTGCAGGACTTGTTGGACAAGGGTTTTATTTTCCTTAGTACGTCCCCTTGGGGTGCTCCTATGCTTTTTTTAAGAAGAAGAATGGTTCTCTCCGCTTATGTGTAGATTACAGACAGCTGAACAAAGTGACAATGAAGAATAAGTATCCTTTGCCTCGTATAGATGATCTATTTGACCAGTTACAGGGAGCTCGATGTTTCTTAAAAATTGACTTAAGATTGGGTTATCATCAGCTACGAATAAGAGGTGAAGACATCCCAAAACTGCTTTTAAAACCTGGTATGGTCATTATGAATTTTTAGTGATGTCGTTTGGGTTAACCAATGCCCCAGCTGCATTTATGGACTTGATGAATCAAGTGTTCAAGCCATTTCTGGATCGATTTATTATTATCTTCGTTGATGATATTTTGATTTATTCTAAGAGCTATGAAGAGTATAAGTAGCACCTGAGAGTGGCGTTACAAGTGTTAACGGAACACCAATTACATGCTAAATTTTCTAAATGTCAATTTTGGCTAGAAAAAAAAATTGCCTTCTTAGGCTATGTAATCTCAAAAGATGGGGTGCAAGTAGATCCAAGTAAAGTGGAAGCAGTTCAAAAATGGCCAAGACCTACTACAGTTACAGAGGTCCATAGTTTCTTGGGCTTAGCAGGCTATTACCATTGGTTTGTTAAAGACTTTTCTAAAATAGCTGCGCCATTAACAAAATTAACCCAAAAGAATGTAAAATTTTAATGGTCTGAGGCGTGTGAAGAGGGTTTTCAGAAATTGAAAAATTGTCTAACTTCTGCATCGGTTTTGACATTACCCTCGGTGTCTGGAGGTTATGTTGTGTACTATGATGCTTCTAGGGTTGGCTTGGGATGTGTATTGATGCAGCATGGTCACATAATTGCTTATGCCTTTAGACAACTTAAAAAACATAAGCAAAATTACCCAACTCATTATTTAGAGATAGCGGCAGTGGTCTTTGCTCTCAAAATTTGGGGGCATTATTTATATGGTGAGACATATGAAATCTACACAAATCATAAAAGCCTTAAATATATCTTAAGGCAAAGGCGGTGGATGGAGTTGCTCAAAGATTATGATTATATTATTTTGTATCATCCAGGTAAGGCTAATATGGTGGTAGATACTCTGAGCAAGAAATCCATGGGGAGTTTGAGCCATATTGTGGAGGCAAGGAGGCCACTAATTGTAGATCTTCATAAGATTGAGGGTTCAGGAATCCAATTTGAAATTAAAGAGCCAGGAATATTTTTAGCTTTTGTACAGCTTTGTTCACCTTTATTTGAAAGGTTGAAAACTGCCTAGGTTAAGGATGCATAGATATGTAAATTGGTGGATGATGTCAAAAGTGTAAAGAAAAATGAATTCATTTTAGATTCAAATGGAGTTTTATGGTTTGGTACTCAATTGTGTGTGCCAAATATGGAAGATTTGAGGAGAGAACTTATGGAAGAAGCTCATTGTTCTTAGTATACCATCCATCTAGGTTTTACAAAGATGTATCAAGATTTAAAGCAAGTATACTGGTGGGAAGGCATGAAGAGAGATATAGCAAATTTTATTTCTCATTGTTTGGCATGTCAGCAAGTTAAAGCGGAACACCAGAAACCTACAGAACTACATCAATAGCTGGAGATACCCAAGTGGAAGTGGGAAAGAGTTACTATGGACTTTATAACGGGACTACCCCGAATAGTAAGGGGTTACGATTCTATCTGGGTGATTGTGGATAGACTCCCTAAAACAGCTCATTTTCTCCTTGTAAAAATAACATACAATGTTGTAAAATATGCACAACTTTACATAAATGAAATAGTGAAACTCCACGGTGTTCTAATGTCTATGATTTCTGATCGAGGACCCCAATTTACTTCTAAGTTTTGGAGAGTCTTTCAAGAGGCTATGGGTACCCGATTAGATCTTAGCACTGCCTTTTATCCTTAGATTGATGGGCAATCGGAGAGAACTATATAAACAATAGAAGATATGATAAGGTTGTGTGTTATGGACTTTGGTGGCAGTTGGGATAACTATTTATCATTGGTGGAATTTGCTTATAATAATAGCTATCAAGCTAGCATACAGATAGCACCCTTTAAGGCATTATATGGGAGATGGTGCAGATCTCCCATTGTATGGTTTGAAGTTGGAAAAGCCAAATCACTAGGGCCTGAATTAGTACAAGATGCCTTGGAAAAAGTGAAAGTAATCAAGGAGAGGTTAATAGTAGCCCAGCGCAGGCAAAAAGCATATGTGGACCACCGACACCGTGATTTGGAGTTTATGATTAGAGACTATGTGTTTCTCAGGGTGTCTCCTATGAAGGGTGTGATGAGATTTGGGAGGAAAGGGAAATTGGCCCCAAGATACATAGGTCCATTTGAGATCTTAGAGTGAGTTGGGGTTGTAGCCTACCGGTTGGCATTGCCACCTGAGTTATCTAACATTCACCCAATATTTCATGTTTCAATGTTGAGAAGTATTTACCTGATTCCTCTCATGTGTTGCAGAATCAAGATGTTTCTGTGGGTGAAGGTTTAACTTATGAAGAAATTCCTATGGCAATCTTAGATAGACAAACGAAGAAGTTACGCTTTAAGGAGATTATGTTAGTAAAGGTTTTATGGTGTCACCATACACCAGAGGAGGCTACGTGGGAGATAGAAAGTGAAATGCGCGCAAAGTACCCCATCTATTTGAGAACTAAGGTTAGTACACCTATATACAAATTCGGGGACCGAATTCTTTTTAGGGGGGAGATTGTAAAGACCAGATGTGCTGCCACATAACTATTCTATCCTTCTTTTGCAATTTTCTATTATCCTATATATACCCCTCTTGTATCTACTTTAAGTCAGGGTTTTATGTCATTTTGCAACTCAAACTTCTATAACACAGAACCTTCACCTACCTCCATCTTTTCGGTTAGAAGAAGTTGCAGATATTGCATTAGAAAGACCTATACCTTCTCTCTTCTGTTCACCGTCACTTTGCTCTCCTTTTGTTCAATTTTTGCTGCTTGCCTTCTTCTTGTTATACGCTGAGTTTTGCTGCTGGTTTACTGGTAGATTAACGCTATATAAGTTCTTTCCCCCAGGTCTGGAGTTTCTACTGTGTGTGATGCTTCTTCTGGCTCCATTTTAATAGCGTCTTCCTCCCTTGCTTCTTGGTTCTGCAGCGTGTTTCCCTGGTGTAAAATAAGCTAGTGGGAAGTGTTGTGCAGACCAAAATTTCGTGTAAGAGAATGAGTTTGGTTGGAGTAATCTTAGTTTCCCTTTTGCTAGAATGTATTTCGATCCTCCCATAGAGTGGTTGCTCCCATTTTCTGCATGAATTTCCTAGTCTAAAACCAAGTCCCATTGTGCTTTTTACTTGCCCATTTTCGTTTGTATAGAATAAGCTTCCCTCTAGCGTGTTTTACTGCTGAGTTGGATAGCCTCGTATGGTATGAGTTTTCCTTTAATTTTTTTTGGCATTTGTTTCGAGCTTCTTTATGGATTAGGGGAGGTAAGGGCCCAAAACTAATGTGGTTTCATTTTTCTTTCTTCCCTTGAATGAATCTTAGCTTTTAGGCATAAAACATGGTAGTTCCTTAGATGGTTTGAAAAATGCGTTCAAGGAAAGCCTAAACCCTGCTTTTTATCTAAAGCTTTAGTGATGTTATGCGTTTTGGTCATTGGCTAGTGAAATTTCACCGCTAGGTGTGGAAGTTTCACCAGAGAACATGCATTTTTTTTCTTTTCTTCAGAAAATGGCACTTGATCTCCTCTTTGATTTCTATCTTTCTAAATAAGCTTTTCTCTTACTTCCTTAGCTCCATTGATCCTATAAATAAGATAAGTTCTTTATGAGATAAATTGTAGTTATCCAAACTTTAAAATCTGGTGAACGGGTATTATAAGGTATTCAGGAGATTGAGTCATAGCTGAAAAGTGAGCAGGGAATTTCTGTATCATCTTGGAAGGTGAGTAAGTAATGTGGACCCTGAGTAAATAGTATTAATCATTTTGTTATTAAGTTTTCTTGCAGTACTCTAAATTTGATAGTCTATTTATGGAGTTACGAATTTGAATGCTTCGTCATACGTATGTTTACTAAAAATTGATTTGAACATGAAATTTTGCAAATTTAAGTCTGTTTGAGTTATCTAGAAACTTTGGTAATAAACTTATGCGGAAGTTGCTCTGTCTGAAATGGTAATTTGAGAAACATATTACTTTAAAAGGTTATCTACTCAAAACCTTGTAACTAACAGTAGTAGTTATTAGCCATGGTGGGCCATGATCTGTACCCCAGCTAGTAGGGGTGTTGCTAGCCCTGTGTGGGTGGCCACTACACGTGGATTGGTTTTGTTTTTGTAAGCAGAATGCTTTGCATCTGTGGTTATTTTCCTCGTGAGCTTTGTGGCCACTGCTTAGATGCTTCCAGTGTGTTTTAAGAAATGATTTGCATAAGGCATGGTTCTTGCGTTATATATATATTTTTAACATGCTTTGTCCCTTCTATTAAGGGTTGGCATTACTTATTCACTGAGTGTCAAACTCACCCTTTTTTTTTTAAATTTTTTTTCAAATAGCGTTGCAGACCTTAGTCCACCCTCAGCAGCTTACTAGTAGTTGATACTCTGTTCATTTCTTTTAGTGAGCTCGCAGTTGCTCATGTGGGTGTATTTTGTTCATATGAATGTAATCTATTTTGCTTTGAAAAATATTAAGTGTAACTCCACTGAATCATAGATAGGGTATCCCCAATCCCTAGAAATTTACTGAATGGTCTGGAACATCATTAAAAATTGCTATTGGATGTATTGTATTAGGTGGCTGGTTTGTAGAAATATCGGGAGGTCTGAATTACAGAGGAGACTCTGCCGAAATTTCTACAAAAGTCACCAAAGGAATTTATGTGTTTCATTCAAAGATGATTCAAAAGTGTTATACAAGGTTTTAGTATATGAAATTAAGACCTAGTGATGTTCTTTAAATTTTGAGTGGGATGTCAGTCTCGATAGATTTATGTAAGGAGAACAGTTTGTTTCCTATGCCATCACACTTACATTCGAGGGGTGTGACAATATGACAATTACAAGATAAGTTAATCCCATGAAATACATTTTAGGTTTCATATTTCTTACATAATCTCACTAGAACTCAAAGTGTCAATTATGACTAATTTAAGCAACCTTTGGTTCTTGCTTTCCTAACCCAAACTCTTGCTTTCTGCAAGTCTTATAACTCTCAAGAAACTCATTTGAACTATTACATGCTTAGTTAGAAAGGTTTAGAACTAACTTGCTTCATTAATCTCATTTAGGTCTTCAAAATTTTACCTTTCATTCTAAGCCTTCTAAATTCAATTCAATGCTTTTATAATTATTTATTCATCATATTTAAGTCTCTAAATTTATTAGAACTCAAAGAAACACTTCTTACCTATGCTTTCTACCCCTTAGTTGAGACTTCACTTATGGAAGAGCATTATGAGCTGTTGTTGTTTCCTACTAGAAATTTGATACACACCCATATTCCTTAGCTCCTCTACTTCTTAGACATGAATTCATATGGCTCCTAATACTTCTCAATAGTCATAAAACTCCTAAGGTGCAAATAAAACCCTAATTTCCATATTTTAAATTACAAAGCTTTTCCTTTGGTTTCAATTGCATATTCTTATTTCTCATGCTCCAAAACCCTTGTTTCTACCTTGCTATGGCTGAAACTCATCCTCTCCCATATAGTTTTAGGTCTGGTTGAACACATACATAAAGGAAAGACCAAGGAGAAGAAATCTTTAACTATAGAAATATATCTTGTTCTAATGTATTTCAAGAGAGAAATTTGGTGCTTGTTTTGGTTTCTTCAAACTCTCTCCTTCCTCTAACAAACTAGCCATAAAAATGCTTCTTTCTAGAAACCAAATCAACCAAAAGAAAGAGCTCAAGGGGGAGAACCAAGTTGGTGAAGGCAAGAGTATGAAAAAGTGTCATTTTCTTATCTTTTCTTGGCCTTCTTTCCTTCTTCTTTCTCCTCTCTTGGTGCACCTCTCTTCTATAGTTCAGATGGTTCAAGTATTGCTTTGAGGGCTTTGGGTTGTGTTAGACAGGTTTAAGAAGGAAGGGGGTGAGTTATAACATTTTTCATAATTTTCATTTTGCCTTTCGACTTCATTTTTCCCATTTTTACTCATTTTAACTCCTTTTTTAGAACCGTCTTTGTTATATGAAAATTTAAATCCTTTAGTTTATTAAAAACATTACTTTCAATTTTATGAGCTTCGAGCCATTTTGAATCATCTAATAAAAAATTTAGGTCAACTGACAGCCTAAAATGCATATTTGAGGGGTTTTAATCGTTCTAAGGGTTCTTATAGTTTTTAGGGCTTCCAAGAACTATTAAAAATTCAATTTTAACATTTAAAACTCTCTCCTTTAAGTTTCTAAAAAGTTATCTAAAATTACGAAAATGTCACTACATTTTTGAGTAATTTTATTTAGCTATCTTGCTCTAGTTTCAGGGCATTTTTAACTTTGTATTTTTATTTCTAAATGTCTAGATTATTATTCTAATTTTATTTAGCCTCTATTCCTTTGATTCTAAGGTCTTTCTTTTATAACTCATTGGTTTTAGTTCAATTTTAGAAAGACCAAATATTACACAAAGAAAAAAGCAAAGCACACAAAAATGAAAGAAAGAAAGAGTCATAAGCTAAAATCTCCATCAATATGTGAACCACACCTCTAATGTTGGATCTTCATTGATGTCTTCATTGCTTCACTTGAAACTTTACCTAACATCATCTCACTCTTCTCAATCTTGCTGAACATAGCAATCTCAAAGAACTAGGAGTGAAGAAGGACATAGTTGTTGGGAAAGCATAAACAAATTAAGCAACAGTTAAAAAAAAAGAAAAAGTTGCTTGCAATGTTGCACCCATAATCATATTGGACACTACTATCTCGATGCAAGAGTGAAACGTAGATTGGGAGAGCAAGATGAGTTGAAACCTTGCAAATCATCTGAAAGAGAGTTAAGGTTCAGTATTCCAAAGGCAAAGAAGCTATATCTAAGTTATTCACAAATTTGAGTGCTAAATTAACATAAATGAGTTTAAGTAATCTAAAGAAGAAAGCTCAGTAGAAAAAGTTAAAAAGAAAAGTTTGGAAACTTCAAAAGACCTGAGAGAGATGATAACAGAGAAATTTTAAGTAGTGTCAAAAGAAAAAAGGAAAAAAAATATTTTATTTTATCTTCACCCACTTTGCTAAAGACATTAAAATGAAGGCAAGAAAGTTAGAAGAAGTCTCTTCCTCTACCATACGTGTACAGGGACAAGAATGAAAGAAGAAAAGCAAAAGGCTGTGGAAGTTATAATAGATAAATTTCTCTCTCCCTAAACGGCTACTTTAGAAGTTGTTCTCCAATGGATACATTTTAAAGCTTTTATATAAATGGAAGAAGATGAATATAAGTGTGAACACTGTATTTTGTCCGGGCATATTCCAAAAATAATAATAAAATTAAACTAATATAAAAAAATAAAAATTACAAATAGGTTCTTTTAATTTGATAAGCTAAAAAAAATCATCAAAGGAGAAAGAACTTAAAAATAAAATTAAAAAAAAGGAAAAAGAAAAGAAAAGAAAGAAGCAAATGCCCATTAATTAAAACAAAAGAAAAATCAAAGAGGGAGTAACAAAAATTCAAAATAAATGGAATTTAAAAAAAATCAAAAAAGAAACTAAGAAAAAATGATAAAAAAAAATACTAAAAGTAGACAAACCAAAAAATAACTAAAAGAATAATAATTAAAAAAAAAAGCAAACAAACACAAAAAAATAAAAAAAAAAGATTGCAAAAAAGAGAAACAAGATAATATATGTATTTGAAAGGGGAACCCAAAACAAAAAAAATTAATTAAGATTTTAGGGCCTAATTTAAGAAAGCTTTAAAAAAAAGTAAATAAATAAAATAAAAAAAAAAGATAGTTTAATTTTCCTAAATCCTATTGGCCCAATATTAAAATTAAAAAAAAAGGAGGAAAAAAAATGAAAGCCCATTCCAAAAATTTACCCAGAACAAGTTTAAAAGAAAAATGGACCAAAAAAAATAAAACAAAACAAAATAATCTGTAAAAGTGAAGCCCAATCCAAAAAAAAAGGACTGTCAAAGGTGAAGCCCAAACCCGGATGCCCAAAACTTACCCAACACCCAACCCGAATCCATTTCAAACCTACCCGGTGCCCCATGGTCCCCCCTTCCATTCGGTCCTCTTAGCTGGCAGGGAGCAGAGACAGTACAGGGGGAGAGGCACAGACAGACGGACGAAAAAGAAAAAAATGCAGAGACGCGTCTGGTAGAGTGGGGAGGAGAACGAGGGGCGCTCAGAAAGGGAGGAACGGACACAAGGAAAAGGACAGAGCAGACGACGTAGAGGGACGCAGGGACAGAGAGAAAAGTGTGTAAAAACACGCACAGATTTGAGAAGAGAGAGAAGCAGAGAGCGAGGGGGGCTGGTGCCGAAGAAAAACGGGGAGAGCGAGGAGCGTCTGAAGGGAGGAATCGAAGGAAGAAAAGAGAGAGGAAGCGAGGGAGAAACAGGGGGGAAGTTTCAGATTTGAGGAGGGAGCCCGAGAGAGGGGAGATTCGAGAGCACGAAGAAGGCGGAGTAGGGAAGACGGAGACCCAGAATCGAACGCAGAAGGGGCCGGGGAACACCGACGACTGGAGAAGCAACGGGAGACTAAATAATCCGCCTTCTGTCACCATCCCTTCAGGTAAACCACCAGTATTGTATACTCTGTTGGGGTCGCTGATAATGTAGAATTGAAATGGAAAAATGGAACTTGAAATATTGCATTCATTGTGCACACTAGGTGTTCGACAGATTGCCTGAAAGAAATTTGGTTTAAGCTCCTAGTTCGATAATAATTGCTGGATCTGTTTGGTTTTCCCCTTTAAGCTACAGTTTGTGATAGATGTGTGCATTCCCTTCCCTACGTATTCTAATCATCTATGAACATGCTGCGTTAATTTGTGGGATTTGCTTCCTTCTAATTAGGGTGTTAGCTATATCAATTATAAAATCTATCTATTGGTTGCTGGAAATTGTGATTTGTATTCTGTCTGTTCCCGTGTGGTTGCTAGAAATTGCAATTTGTATTCTGTCTGTTCCCCTGTGTGGTTGCTGGAAATTACAATTTGGATTCTGTCTGTTGGCCTGTATGGTGGCTGTGTGATTTTCGATTTTTACTTTTGCAATTCATATCATCTCCACTGGCTTGTTTTGATTAGAAGGTACTCAGCTTTTCTAAATTGTTGTCAACTCTGTTCTTGCTTAAAAAAGGGGTATGGGGATGTATTGTTGATTGGTGAATTGAGATGAAGAATAATGGGGTTTATAGTTTGGTCATTTTGGATGCTACTGAACTATATTCTCAGTGTGCAAAGCTGCTCCTTTTGTTTTTGGGGTTTTTGATAGATCATAGGTATCAATTGTGATCTTGGTTTCAAGTGGTTAATTTGAGTGGATGAATGACTTTCTGCTTGTTAGTAACGCCACAGATATGCTTTCTGTGAAATTCTCTCCAGATGAATATTGGTTCAATAGTTGGCCTAGACTCCTGTTTGATAGGAAGATACTGGATATTTGTTGTGGTTATAGGTCTAAATCCTTGTTTGGGCTCTGTTTCCTACTTAGTATGTTAGTTGCCTTACATCCGCCCATCTGTTCCCTTTGTTTCTGTTACGTGCGAGGCCCACAAATTCATTGGAGCAAGGGGGAAGTAGCTACACACAAGGTTTACGGAAAAGCCGGACAAGCTGGTGGAGGCCAAGTCACACATGTGGAAAGAACATTTGGGAGCAGCTTCTCCACTGCAGACAAAAAAAGATTGAAAGCGGGGAAGGAGGTTCTTTGACTCTGTATTTAATTTCTGTTCTTATTTCCTTGTAATGAAATGAAAGTTGTACACAAAATATAATGAATCATGAATGAACACAAAACACACACAATCAAAACCCCTGTATGCATATCTTTTTATTTATTTATTTTACTAGAATTGCCGTGTGGGATTTTTGGTCCCCTCAGGCACATAGGAGCATATCTAAAGATCATGTGAAGCAATAAGCTTCCTTGGCGTCTGCTAGGATAAATTTACACATTTGGGTTTTAGAGTCCATATCAAATGTTTTTTTTAAAGAAAAATATAAATAAAAATAAAAATATATTAAGGAAAACATAAAGAGGATATTCAAATTGAAAAAATAAAATAAAACGAATTTTTTGAATTTAGAAAGTTAAATCTTAAGTAAACATTTTTTTTAAGGAATAAAAGGATTAAAATAAAAAAAAATCATCATTTAAATGAACAACAATTAAGAAAATAATAATAATAAAATAAGATAAAGAAACAGAATTAGTCTTTTGTTTTTTGGCTAAAAGTAAAAGTAATTTTTTTATTTCCTTCATCTCTTCTCCTTAAAAAAAAAAAAAAAAGAAACAGCATAAGAGCAAGAAAATTCAAATAAAAAATAGAAAATCAAAAGAACAAAGAAAAACAAAAACAAAAAAAAAATAGAAAAACAAAAATGATGAAAAAGGAAAAGTCAAAATATAAGAAAAGTAAAATCAAATTTATCTTTAACAAACTAAAACACATTAACAAATTTTAAAACCTGTTTTATTTGTTAAAAGAAAAATTAATTTTGGTTTTCTTTACCTTTTCACCAACAAAGAATGCAAAAAAGGGTGAACAAAAAAATGAAAAATAAACAAGGAAAAGAAAAAAAAACAAAAAAAGAAACGCAAAATAAAAATAAGGAAAAAAAAACAAAAATAAAAAACTAAATACCAGAATAAAACAAAAAAAAAAAATCAAAAGCTTGAACAAAAAAATACAAAACAAAATCAAACAAAACAAAGATTATAACAAAAAAAATGAATAGAAACAAAAACACAATAGAAAAATAATAATGATAATGATAATAAAAAAAGAGGGAAAAATAATAATTAAAATAAAATAAAAAAAATAATAGTAAAAAAAAAACAATAAATGAAAATAAAAACAAAACAAAACAAAGAAAAATATGAAAGAAAACAAAAAACATAAGAATAGAAAATAGAATAAACAAAGGATGAAAAAAGAAGAAAAGGGAAAAAACGAAAAAAAAGAATTGAAAATATAAAAAGAAAGTAAAATTACATTTACTTTTAGCAAATTAAAACACATCAATCAATTTCAAAATCGTTTCATTTGTTAAAAGAAAAAGTAAATTTTATTTTCTTTGTCTAAAAAAAAGAAAGAAAAAATACAAACAGAAGTAAAAAAAAATAATAATAATAAAAACAAAAACAAAAATCGAATGAAAAAAATGATAAGAAAAAGAGAGAAAAAGTGAAAAGGCAATAAAAGTAAAATTAAATTTCCCTTTAGCAAATTAAAACCCACCAACCAATTTCAAAACTTGTTTTATTTGTAAAAGGAAAAGATAATTTATTTTCTTTGTCTTTTCACAAAAAAAAAAGGGAAAAGAAAAAAATAACTTCCAAAAAAAAATAATTAAATTAAATATAAATAAAAAATAAAAAACATACAAAAACCAAAAAATTAAAAACAAAACAAAACATCAACCCAAATCAAATCATCAATCGAACTACGTGGACTTTGATCCCTCCTGAAGGGTACGTAGGCTCTAGGTTTTTATCCTAGGTCAAGTCCGCCCTTGTAAATAAAACATTTTTCTTTTCATATCTCTTCTTTCCTTTTATTTCAACTCCTGAATTTCTTTGTGTTTTATTTTAATATTGATTTCCTTTCTTTTTCTACTCTTAGCTTTATTTCCTTTAATTTCTTTATTCCTGTTTTGCATGTGGTTTGTAGGGAGAGTTAAAATAGCATCTAGGCCATTTTATTTTTGCACAACTAACTTAGGGTAACCGTTTTTAGTAACGGGTGTAGTGGGGTGCCTAACACCTTCCCCACTCACAATCGACTCCCGGATCCATTTTCTGGTTCGTAGACCATTTTTCAAAAAAAAGGTTTTTCCAAAGTTTTGCCTTTCAAAAATAAAATTTTGGTGGCGACTCCTGAACCCTTACCTATTACACTTATTTCAATTTTAAATCCATTTTTCGATTTCATTCGAAATTATTCGAATTGCAAAAAAAAAAAGCGCCACGCGGTCGCATTTTCGGGTGTGACAATAAGAATACATGGATTGAAGTAGAGAAGGAACAACCAAATTTATATTATAGTTCTTCTTTGTTCTCTTCATTGTATCTTAATTTCTAGTTTTATCTAACTTGAGAGAGTTTTAAAGAAAGAGTAAACTCATTTTTATCCATTTCTTAATAAGGGTTCTAAATTTATCATCGCGTCATTCAATAAAGTGAGTTTAGGGTGAATTTAGTAAAAAATCTTAGAAAAAAGAGTTTTTGGTGAATTTAGTGAAAAATCTTAGGAAAAAAAGAGTTTTTGGTGAATTTTTATAAAACCTAAATGTTGTATTAGTTTAAGGTGAGCTATGAAACCCTGTGTTGATGGTGAATATGAGTAAAACCATCCCAATTATAATATGAAGATTGATTGAAAAAAATCCCTTAGAATTTAAAGGAATTAGAAGTATGCCAAGGGTTGAACTAGGATAAATTTAATGGTATTTCTTTTTTTTTAACTTTCTCCTTTTTTTACTGTTGTTAAGAGCTAATTCTATTTTGTAGAGGAAACTTCACTTAATCTCTTAGAGGACATTTCATTTTCAATTAGCTCACTTCACCATAGCTCGCTTCACTTTTGTCACACCATACATAGCTAGTATCCATTTCACATCACAATTGGCTAAAAGAATTCATTCTCATAAATTAAGCACATTTGACAGCAATTTTTAGTGACATTAAAAGTCAACATAATTCATTAATTGTCAAATGAACCATGTGAGCTTATCAAACTTATTTTTCATCCATACACATTTGTTCAACCAAAATTAACACAATTTAAAGCCCAAAATTTGAGTCCAAGGTGCATAACACAAAATCACAACACACTTATCATTTTTGTATATATTCCATATTCTGGTATGAACTTTAAAAAATCATAACTAATTCTAGAAAAGTTGAAATTATGCATACTATAGTTTTTTTGGAAAGCTCAGGATGTCCTTTAATTACCATAAAAAGTTTACATCAAAACAACCAAGTTTGCCCTATGAAATTCAATGAAATAGGAACACTAGTTTAAGGGCATCCTGCAATTGACATCAAACTTCAAAAATTTATATCTCCCTCAATACAGATCTAAATGAGGTGCTTTCGGTGGCTATGGAAAGCTTGAGATTAAACCTAACTTTTATAAAACTTTCAAAGGCATATGAGTTTATTTGGCCTATGAAATCCATTGCATATCAGAGGCTGCTACAATACTCAGACACCATTAGACTTCTAACTTCACAAATTTATCTCTCTCTTTAAATAACTCCTTTTCATGCAAACTTAACCCTAGAAAGCTTATAACATCAACTATAAGCCTATAAAATTTCATGAATTTTGGATTTTATTTAGCCTTAGAATGACATAGAGAAGAAAACTGACCGTATGAATAGTAATATGGACATTTCTATATAATTTGACCAACTTTGAAAATTCATAATAAATTCTCTAGAGCTCCTAATTAGGTGTCTTTAGCTCTGTGAAAAGCTTTAGATGAGATCTATATGCTTGCCAAATTTTATGCAAAAATTCTTTCGTTTGGTTAATTTGTAGTTTAGTTCAAGAATATGGTCATTTTAGAGGTCAAAGTGGTTCATAAGAGTGCCAAATGACCTTCCCATCAATTTATAGCCCATTGAGCATGTCTAAAAGCATGAATACAGCATAGGGAAGCATCTTAAATGGTCTAAATCATCATGCATCTCAAAACCACTATCTTAGTTGTTATCATACTCAAGTGTATTAAGGCATAAGGATGTCAAATTCTTACATAAGTATACATTTAGCTCCAAATCCCATTCATACGTGATAATTACATACTTTTATACATGCTCAATAATTTACATCTCATAAACATCACATACATACATATTTTGACATTGTATTACACAAAATCCTATCTTATTGTCAAAGTCTCATTATTAAAGCTCCTTGGCTTTTAATCCTTACTCCTTGAAGTTCACTTAGACATGGTTAGATATAATGTAGGAAAGAGTGAGATTCAAAGAATTCTAATAACTTTTTACCTTTTCAAACATACCTATATGATGCATTTACATGTCAAAGAATGCAAGTATGCCATAAAAGCTTTTAATGAACATACATAATCAATTTCTCCATAACATATAGACTCATATATGTCAAACATAGGCTCTATAAGATGTTAGTCTAGTCTTATCTAATTTCCTTGGGACTTTTAGATTTGCTTCACCCACTTTAAGGGACTTTTGACTTAGCCTCACTCATTCTTAACACTTTTTACTTTGTCTCACTTAATTCTTAGGGACTTTTAGCCTAACCACATCCATTCAACCCACTTTGCATTCAAAAACACATTTCAAGAAGTATCATGATACCATACACATGGAATCAATAGCTAGGAACATATCTCATGATTTAAATATATGCACAAGCATCCAATGACAATTGAATATCTAAGACATGCATGTAAGAAATGTTAGAGAGCTACCTTGAAGTAAGAACACAAACTTTTCCCTTTGGTTACTCTTTCCCCTTTTCGGCCACACACATGCAACTAGGTGAGGCTTGATTCTTTTGGCCTAGACATATCAAATGAGCCATAATTACATCATTGGAGCAAGTGTTAACTTTGCACAAACTTTATGCATGCTTACTTTGTCTAATGCCACCAATATGGTTCCAAAAAAGGGCACAAGGAGGCAACCCCTAGAATTCATAATCTAGGCTCCAATTTCTCATTCAATCTAAGTCTCTTGACTCTATTTAAACTTATTAGAGTCACCATAAGTTCAATTCAAGGAGCCAAATACTAGGTTGCTTCTTTATGTCCATAAAGGGGCTTAAACTTTCATCTCACAAACCATGGTTTTGAAATTCAAACCAATGCTTTCCTTGGTGTTTACTAATCCTATCTAGCCATTCCCATCCTTGGAATTAATTAAAACTCCCCCTAGATGCTTGTTCTTTACCTAGGCCAAGACATGGAGCTACTAAGGGTCTCATGGAGTTTGCTTGATTTTCTTTAGGGAATTGGCACTTTGGAGGCTTCCTAGATGTCTTGAGAACTCATACATACTCTTAAACAACATAAATTACCATTAGAAAATCTTATATTTGCCAAAGTGCAATAAAATCCCTAATTACCATAACTTGTTATCTAATGGTTATTTTTGAATTCTAATTGCTTCCTTGGATTCCTTAAGCTTCAAAACCCCCATTCCTATCAAGTTTAGGTTAAGATAGAGTCCCTAATATCTCCCCCTTCTTTTAGATGAAATGGTAGATAAGGAGAAAAGCCAAGAAGAAGCAACATAATCATGAATTCTTACCTTGTTTACAAACTTTTCCAAGAGCTCTTCCTTATGCTTCAAAGCTTCCTTTTAATCTCTTCTTCTCTTCTACTGAACCAGTTCCAAAACATGCCCAAGCAAACCATTAAAACCATGGGAGAAGAGAGGAGAAGGCTTAATAAAGGAAAGAGCATAAAAAGTGACTAAATCTTACCCTTTTTAAGCTTTTTCTTCCTCCCTTGGCTCTCCCCTTTGGTGCGCCTCTTGAGACTCTTTTACAATCTATTTGGAATAGAAGCAAGTTGGTGGTGAGGGTTGGAGAAGAAGGGGACATGATTTAATAAGCCTAAGGGTCTATTTACAACTTTTTTCAAAATTACAATTTAGTCCATCATCTTGGTTCTTTTTATTTGAGCTCATTTCAACTCCTTTTTGAGAAATGTCTTTTCTATCATAAAATTTAGGTCCTCTAATTCATAAAATACCTTTGATTTCATCCAAATTGGATTTAAAATCTTTTCAAACGAATCAATTAAAGTTTTGGTCAACTGACGACCAAAAACATAAACTAAAAGGATTTTGACTGTTCTAGGGGTTCCTATAATTTTTAAGGCCTCTGAGAACTCCAAGAAACTCAATTTTTTCATTTAAAAATTCCTTCTTTGATTTTTCTAAAAAGTATCCAAAATTATAAAAATACCATTGCCTTTTTTTTATCACATTTTATTTGGCTATTCTGACTCTGGTTTCTAGGCATCTTTGACCTTGTATTCTCATTCTTTGATATCTACATTATTGTCCTAATTTTATTTGGCCTCAATTCATTCAATTTGGAGGACTTTCTTTTATAACTGGTTATGTCTAAGCCATTTTGGAATAATCGAGTATTACAACTTTCATGTACGTGATAATTTTATTTTATTTTATGTGTGTCACACTTATTCAAAAGCTTCTAGGTTTGATTATTAATATTAGGGCCATAAAGTGCCAATTATCTACTTCTAGAAAGGAAGTTGTAGAGCTATGCTCCTTATGAATTTCAAAAGCCTTCTTGCAGAGGTTCTCTACTTCATTAAATTACATAGCTTGAACATGGGCTTGAGCTAAGTACTTATTAGGAAATAGATTACTATAGGCAAATTTCAACACCATACTCAATTAATTATGGTATTATACACAAAGATTCATTAAGAGCAAAAAACTAATGTTGCTAACCCACTGAAAACAAATAAACAAAGAGATAACAAAATAAATAGATATATAAAGTGAAATGATCTGATACTTTATGTAGACAAGATAGACAAAAAGATAATATATTTGAGAAATTTCATAAATAGGGTTTGTGGGTAACATTAAAGTGAAGAAAATGTTGTAATTTTAGATTTATAGTGTGTGGAATGACTTTCAAATGGAATAATTGAAAGAGTTTGTTAATTGATTCCTAAGTAGAATCATTGTTGTCAAGTACTATATAGAGAATTGCACTCTCTTATGCACAATATTTAAGCTCTTCATTTAAGATTTAGTAAAAGAAGTTTAAACAATGTGTATTCAAATATTCTCCTTGATTTTTCTTTTCTTTTTCCTTATTATCATAAAGTTATTTATTCACCTTGATAACTCAATTCCTTACCAAATGATGTCATTTGATGTACAGTGTAACATCCTCCTGAAAATATAATTTTAATTATATTATTAAATTAATTAAATCTAATTAACTAAATTAAGGACCTTTAAATCAAGATAATAAGGCCTTAACAAGTGAATTTGATAATTTATGAATTTTAGGAAATGAAACTAGAATTTTCTAAAGTCATTAAGTATTTAATTGGAATTTTTATATTTGGAATTAAAACCAAATTATTGAATAATAGCAAATTAAGAAATAAATACCTTCAAAAATAAAATTTTAAGAAATTATTAAGTTATTAGAGCCTTAAAAATATAAGAAAAATATTTAAGAAATAAAAAAAGTTAGGTAAAAATTGTGGGTCAAAATATACTTAGTTTTAGTGTTCAAAATTATAATTTTAGCTAGGCCAAATTATAATTCTTTTCGACCAAAGCTTTAATTTTTCCAAATAGAATTTGGAAGGCTATGGACAAACAGATTGGCTCAAAATGATTATTATAGTTATGCTGACAATTTTTATAACTATCACTTTCCCTAAAACTCCACCAATATGCAAATATTGTGCATGGAAATGCAGGAAACTATATGAAAAATCTCTCACAAATGAATCAATTCTTTTCTTCTTTATTAGTTGACATGTCTAGAGAGGGAAAATGACCTAAGCAAAGTTAACTATCTTGCTCTCCTATATAAATCGTTCCTTAAGCTTCTGAAATTGACCTAAAGTCCAAACACTTCTAAACTCTGCCATTTCAAAACTGTTTTCTCTAAATGTGCCTCTACATCACAAAAGAAGGAGTAACAAGCAGTGAAGGGAAAATGGAGGCTACTAGAATAACATTTAGGTAAGACAAACATCTATTTGTCTTACTGGGATTTATCTGATTGTAACATCTCATCTTCCTCGCCTTTCTCTTCCTCTTATCTTTCACATCTTTTCTCCTTCATCATATAGTTTCTTTCTATTAAAATTATGGAAGTGGAGGAATTTTACATGATTCTTTGATCTAAATAAACTATAGACTTGATGATGTTTAAGTCTAATTGATTTTCATCATTTTTCTCTCAATCTTCACATATATGGATGCATGAAAGGTAACATGATGATATCTTTAAGAATCATTTTTAGCACAAGTAAAACCACTAGGTATGCTAAAAAATGATGCATATGATTTGCTTTTATGGTTATATGAAGGTTTAAGGGTGGTTTATTAGAGAAAACCATGGTTTGGATGATAAATAGTGCTATTTATATGAAACAAGGTGTTTGGACACGACCCCCTTGTGCACAAAGCACAACTTATGCCCAAAGCCCAAAAACATATAAGGAGACTAGGTAGGGTAACATAGTCTACTCTCTCGAAATTTGTGCCCCCTTAATGTAAAAGTGTATTAAGCCATGTGATTTTTATAGTTACACTATTTTGCATATTTTAAGTTGTTAATTTTGCCTTTATGCATACATATTGGTGGCGAAACTTCTTTAAATATGAAATTAGTACTTTTGAGCTATTTTTTAAGTTAAAATTCTTGTGTAATCAATGAGAATTATCAATGACTATAATGATTTACTTGACATTTATTTGACAACAACTACATGTAACTTTGATTGTGACTAAGAGATATTGCTTATAGCTCTTATGAATTAGATGTGCATATAGCTTTACTTTAAAGTTTGATAAGTAGGAAATGAAAATAAAAGTTATGATTATATCAATGAAATTAGTACATGATCAAGGGAAAAAGTTCCCTTGCTCTCAGCATAATGTTTTAAAGGATGGTCCTAGGGAAAAAGGTCCCTCATAGATTTTAGTTGCTCGTAGTAAGTGGATCTATTACTAAAAGACACCTTAGTTTGCAAATATATGTGTATAGCTAATTGTACTAATAGATTCTATGTAAACAAGGATAAGAAAAGTGGTTGCTCAATCTTTAAAATGTTGAAAACCTAGGTATATTAGGTAGTAGAGGATATCTAATATGATGCTTTTGTATTTGAAAACCTAAGTCTATATCAAATAGTATGAAATGCTTATTACAATGCCTATAGAATTTTTTCTAATTGACCTGCATTTTTTATATGTGATTAACTATGGTTCCTTAAAAGGATTTGTTTGGTAACTTTGCCACTACATATGAGTTGCAAATTATTATGACAAGTACAATTTATTTAGATTATTATTTTACATATGAGTTGTATGATTTGTGCAAGATATTATTCTATGATTATGATGTTACACAGGTTATCTTGTATATATCTATAATTGATGCTTGATTTATTAAATATTCTACTTTAAGATGATATTCTTAGATAGACAAGTTATGAATATGAAAAATGCTTTTTGTACATGAGATAGTTGAACCATTACTTGTTTTTAAATTTTATTATGTCTTATTGAGAAATTTTTAATTCTCATCAATTATTTTGATAATGTGTTTAGATAAAGAAGATGCTAGTTATGAGGTATATGATTAAGATTGAGTGGGTATATGATGATAGCCCTTTCATCCCTATAATGACTCCACTACTTTCAATCTCATAGCCACTGCCCTTTACTTGAAGCATTTGGATTGAATGTAAACAGTGTAAACCAACTAGAGTTCTTTTTCTTATGTGTGTGTATATATATAAATATAATTCTATGAGCTAGTAAATAATGTTTTGACTATTGACAGAATACTATAATCAAGGGGGCTAATAAGTATTTATCTAGATACTCAGACAATATAGTATAGCTAGTTTGACCTAATGCAATAATATAAAGTAGTTGTATGATATGAATAAATAGGTGTGTGATATCTTTAGTTACACATTGCAAAATTTTTAGTTTTCACTATGCATAAAAAAGATAAATAAATAAAGTCTTAATTAAATCAAATTAAGACATGAAAATTTAGTAAAAGGATTATATTTATGGTATCAAGGTGGTTTATCCTATGGAAACTTAAGAAAGTCCAAATTAAGATAGGAAGTTAGTAGCCTAACTCTATTTTAATATACAAGTAATTGTAAATGAAATTAAGTGGTACTAGCACTTATGCCCTTGCATATTAGTACCTAATGTTATGATATTATTCCACGAGTAGAATTAAAATACTAAGCCTAATCACCTCAATACTAATTACTTTGTTTATGTAGTAACAATATGACATTAGGAAGAAGAAGTCACTCCAACAATAATAATAAGGACAACGATATGATGAATGCCATTGAAAGGATGCCTACCACTATGAGAGAACAAGCTAAAGGGATGATTGTTCCGTGAGAGAGCAAGCTACTATTACTAATAAACCAATATAGAAAATATAAGAAGGTAGAATTAATTATTTGGCTTTAGTTATTAAGAATAAGGAAATGGCATTAACCTCAATATTGAACCCAAATTTTCAAGGTTTATCTAAGTTTTAGCCTTTATCATTCCATGGAGAATATAATCTTATAATGGCAGATGAATGGCAAGAGGAGTTAAAGAAAATGTTTTGAATGTTATAATGTATCGATGTTCAAAGGGTGACATTTGCTCTTATATGCTAACTAGAGAAGCTAATATTCAGTGGAAGGAGATCAAGAGAGGATTGGAGGTCTAGGGTATTCAAATTACTTAAGAAAGGTTTAAAATTATTTTTCTTGGAAAATATTTTCCTAACAGTGTTAAGAATGAAAAAGACATCAAATTTTTATGGTTGGAACATGGGAATAAGATATAGACTAGTATGTGATGAAATTTGAAACATTGTCCAAATTCTCCTCTTATTTAAAAAATAATTCGGATGAGGCCTAGAAAGCATGATAGTTTAAAGCAAGATTGCTACTTAAAATCAAAGGTATAATAATTGCTCATGAGATCTAGGATTTTACAGCGTTGGTAAATAAATGTTGAGTGTAACACCATAACTTTATAGCCTTTCTTATACAAATTCTAAGCCTCATGCCATGCACTTCTCAAGAATTACAAGAAAATGACATATAAAAATGAATTTTTTCAGCATTGCATAAAGGATGAAAATTCCATTCAGTGTCATGTGGATCATGTGAGCTCATGTATCATATTCTCATATTTAATTACATAAATACAACTCATTTCCATCCCCAAAAGTGACCCAGAACTCGTGCAAGGTAAGGAAATACATAAAATTCATAGTTGCTATTTTGGCCAAAATTTTTCCTTTTCTGTCACAAATTTTGGAAAATCATAACTAATTCTAAAAAAATCAAAATCATGTATTCTTTGCCATTCTGGAAAACCAAAAATGTTTAATTTATGCTAAAAATATGTCTAGGCCATGAAACATAACATAGAAGACATTTGATATTTGAAAAGGTGCAGAGATCTGACTGGTTACTAGTACTTGTAACAACCAAAAAAAAAACTGAAAAATTTCGAAAGGCTAAAAATTTTCTAAGTCTGCTAGCTATAGCCTAGCTATAGCGAATGTAACTGTTTGCTATAGCGAGAAATGGTCTAGCTATAGCGAGAGTGCCTTTTCGCTATAGCGAAAATGCTTCTAGCTATAGCGAGTGCGGGCACTCCATACAAAAACCAGGGCATTGTTCGCCGTAGTACGTGCCGTAGCAAAGGCAGGGGTCTAGGACTAATACGTGCTCGCCGTAGCAAGGGTTATGTCTCACTATAGCGAGGATTAATCCAAAAAAATGTAAAAAAAGAGAATTTGACTTTTTAAAGTCTCCAAACTCCTCCTTTCTCTTTGTAACCGACTTAAGCTCCCTTTAAGGCAAAGAAAAGGGTGGAAGAGAAAGAGAGAAACTTAGAGGAGGAAGAAAAAACAATAAAAAGGTAAGATTTACATGGCTTTTCTCTTAGAATATTGTTCTTCTCTCCTTGCCCTCTCTTCCTATGGTTGTGGTGGTTGAAGTAACTATGTTTTGGGCTTGGTTCAGAAGAGGGAAAGTGGAAAACCATTCTTGAAGGAGGTTAGAATTCATGTAGCTTCACTTCCTTGATTTCCTTTCTTGAGAGCTTGAGATAGGAAGGATAGTTGGTGAACTTCTAGAGAGAGATAGAATCCCTAGTTTCTTATATGCTTGGTAGGGTTTGCTATAGAGAAACCCCTAGCTTTGTGAATAAGTGTTGAGCTATGAGAAAGTAATTTCATACTCCTTGTGTGTCTAGGTTCAAGAGAAGCACTCCCATCTAGTGGTGATTGTGGAATCAACAAGGGAGGAGACAAATTGAAAGGGAAAGCTTATATTAGCCGATAAGGTAGCTCTCTCCACCTTCTTTCATGCATAGATGTGTGCTTACATTATCTTGTATGTGTGTATGTATGTTTTACACCATGAAAAGTATGCTAGCATGATGATGTCTTATGAATTTCAATAATGTTTTATGTGATTGCTTTGCTTTGCTTAAGTATGGAAAAGCCAACAACCCTCTAGCCATGGTGAGGATGAGCCAAGAACCCTAAAGTTGGTTGAGACACAGTAAAGAGTCTCCTAAAAGTGAGGTTGACTCCCAAGAGTAAGGTTAAGTCTAAGAACCTCTTAAAGAATGGGTGAGGCAAGTCCAAAATCCACAAGTGAAAGGGTGAGGCTAATCCATTTGCTTGGCAAGTCTTTGTATGTTATGTATGGCCTACTTAAATGTTGAAAATGCTTTTCTTATGATTCCACATGCTAATATGTCCATGCATATATTTGTGAGACTTGTTTGCATGCTTTATGTATGATTGAATGAGAGATGAGCTATTGAGATTCTTTGAATCTCACTCCCCCCTCTCCTCTATCCTAACATGCTAGATAGACCAAGTGAGATAAGAGATGGGAGCCACTAAGCTTGAAGCTAGAAGATTGGCAAAGGAGTTATGAAGTAGTCATGTTGTCACTATTTTGTAGTTAGGCAAAGAGATGTACTCTAATGATGTATATGATGTAGCAAGTATGAATACTTGTAAATAAATGTATTTATCATATATGTATGAGAATTAAAACCATCTTGAATGATGTAGCAAGTTTTGTTATAAATAGCAAGATCTTGATATTATGTACATGGTGTATGTTTTGGTGTGGGAGAGTGAGTTTTGCAAATCTGGGTTGTTATACATTTGAGCCATGTTTGATAGCCTATGTTGATGCTTTCCCACCTACTCATAGAGCCTTAGAAGTGGGAGAAGCCAATTTGAACCCTTGGATCCCTCTTTAGTAAGAGAAATTGATACTTTGCCCCATGATGTCCAAGTCTGACCAAGCGACCTCTTCTTGACTTGAAATTTGGCATGTGACTAGATCTTGTCTAGAGCTTTTTGGAAAGCTAAAGATCAGGTCATTTGGAGGTCTGTGAAATTTTCTATGATTTTTCAAAGTTGGTATCAGAATTTCAGATTTGCATAAGCACTGTTCATTTGGTCAGTTGTGAAATGATGTCATCCGAGGGGCAAGCGTGGTCCAATGGCTATGAAATTTTATAGGCAGAAACTAGACAATCAAAGTAACTTGCAGCAACTAGAAGAACCTCATTTGGAGGTCTAGAGAGGAAGATATGCATTTTCGAAATTTCTACCCAGTATCAGTCATCTTGCCTGACCAGAGGTACTGTTCCATCAATTTCTGAGAGTTTGGCTTAATGAACTGATCTAGAGACATTTTTTCTCTTTAATTAAAATCCACATCTTTCCATAATGGTATCATTTGCATGCATTGGATTTTTTTGGAATTATTTGGATATTTTTTAAGTTCATATCAGTAAACTGTGACAGTATCAGGACCAGTCCGACCTCCAGATGATTTCGCATGTCAAACGCTGTGTGTGGGATTTTAAGACTTCTACATATTTTTAGTATGAAGTAGACATTCTAAGATTTCCATAATAACCAAGAGTGCATGTTTTCAATTTTTCTAGATTTAGTTGTGATTTTCCAAACGTTGCCCAGAAATGAGGCTAAGCCTGGCCGAAAATGAACATGCATGTTCCATACCTCTTTTTGGTTTCCATGGGCTGAAAGCATGTTTTTAGGATTGAAATGAGTTGTAATGGTATAATTAAATATGAGGATGCATAGAATGAGTTCACACGGTCCATGTGACACTGAAATGAATTTTTAACTATGTCGCAACTCTAAGTAAGTGTATGAACCCAATGAGGAAGATCTCACTTTATTCTTCCTATATCTCATATGAGCATGTAAGGCATGATGGATATGAGCTAGAAATGATGGTGTTACAGTACTAATACAACTTTTTGCTATAAACTTCACAAATGTCCAATTAATTTCACAAAAATCTAATCCATGCAAATGATACCAATCTAGAATGCTACAGATGTTAGCTAGAGAAAAAAAATAACTTCAGACCAGTTCAGGCATATCTAGGCATAAAAAACTGATCAAAAAGTAACGTAGATCAGTTTGGACACCAGATACTAAACAAAAATTTCAAAAATTTATAACTCCCTCTTTAGACATCCAAATGGGGTGCTTCTAGTTGGTACAAGTCATTGAGAAGGTTGAGTTTCTCCTTATAAAATTGTGTGATAATTGGACATCATTTTCCCCATGAGTGATAGAATTTAATTTTAAACCAATGTGAACAGTATCCTGAACCAAAATCAAAAAAATTTTTAACTTTAAAAATTTATCAAATATTCTATAGACCTCAAAAAATTTTGCACTTTAGCTTCCCAAAAATCTCTCAACAAGCTCTAGATACATGCCAAATCTCAGATCAAAAAGAGTTCATTTGGATAAAAAGTGGTATAGGTTTCCAATATGGTTAATTTTGATCCATATTAGATACCAAATGTGTCCAAATAGTTTCCCTTGATGTTTGGAACCTCTTGGGCAAGTTTAAAATCATGAATATGACTTGTATGAACTGCTCAAGTGGTTCCAAACTTCATGCATCTCAATTTGGCTATTCCACTTCCATTTATACATGCATTTTCATAATGCAAATTTGTTATTTTCATGTAAAAAATGCACATTTCCATACATACAACCTTAAACTTCATTTGTACATGATACATTAGCATAATTATATATGTTCATAACATCATAGAATATATTCAATCATGGATTACAACATTTGCCATTTATATGGCTTTAAAGAAATAAAATCTCTATACTTGGATATCATCTCTCATCTTTCAAGTGGTTGGCTCCCATTTCCTTGTTCTCTTGGTCCACCTAGCATGTTAAAACATTAGAAAGAATGGAATGAGATTCCAAAAATCCTAATAGCTCATCTCCCTTTCAATTACGCATAAAAGATGTAAAACAAGTCTCACAAATGCATGCATAGGCATATTGACATGTGTAATCATTCAAGAGATATTTTTAACATTTGACCAAGTCATACATAGTAGATATAGGCTTGCCAAGTAAGTGGATTAGCCTTGTAACATCCAATCCCTCCATAAACGTGAGAAACACGATGTTCGATTTCTCCGTAAACATTAGAAATGGGCCAGATACAAAAGGAAGTCCCTGAAATAGAAGGAATTGGGGCCAAATAGAATTATGATAAAATTCTAAATAATGAAAAATGAGGATTTGAGCCTTGAGTTGTCCAGAAATCAATGCCAGAGTGATTCGATAAATTTGTCAAAAGGCCAGTGACATTTTCGTAAATATAGGCACTTTTTGAAAAACTCATAGGAGAGCTTTTTAAATGAAATTTTTGAATTCTCCGGGGTTCTCAGAGGCCCCAAAAATCATGGGAAGCCCCGGGACTAGTGAAGCCCCTCCGGTGTACTCTTTTTGACGTCGGTTGACCTAAACTTTGATCGATTCGTTAGGGAAGGTTTTACCTCCAATTTGAGTGATTTCAAAGGAATTTTATTAAATTGGGAACCTATTTGTTATGATGGAAAAGACGGTTCTAAAAAAGGAGCTAAAACGAAGGAGAAACAAAAATGCTAAGAACGAAGGGCAAAATTGGCATTAAAGTGTTAAAGGAAACTTCTTTATATGCCACGTTCTTTTTCTCCTCTCTAAGACTGACTTGCTTCTACCCAATTTCAGAGGAAAACTCCAGCTTCTTAGGCGCACAAGAGGAGGAGGATTTTAGAGGAAGAAATTCAAGAAAAATGTAAGAAACTTTAAGAAATTCCATATTCTTCCTTCTTGAACCTTGCTCCTCTCCTCTCAAGCTTTCTTTCTATAATTTTAATGGAGAGTTTGGTGTTGTTTTTAGGGCAGAACAGAGAGGGAAATTTTGAAAATTAAGGGAGTAAGCTAACCAAGTGAAAGAACAAGCCAAAGGGAAGCAAGAAAACAAGGTAAAACTTCCATTCTTTAGTAGTTTCTCCCTCCCCCTTCCTCTTGCACGAATTTGACCACCATCAGCCCAAGTCTTATGGGCTAATTTTTGTCCAATTTGTAGAGGGATTAGAGGTTTTAGATGGCAAAGATTAAGAAGGAACCAATAGAATCAAGAAAGGAGCATTAGGAGACAAGATAGAACCATTAGAGATCCAAATGCTCCCTTGCAAATCTGATTTTATATTAATGTTCTTAGACTTAATTGAATATTTAAACATACTCCTAAGACCCCTAGAGAGCTTCCCACATGCACCTCCCATCCAAGAAAGCAAAGGAATTGCAAGAAAAATTAATGAATTCTAAGTAGAAAAAGTGTAGTGCATTTGAAGGGATTGTAAAAACTGATTTGATTCATGCATTCCCTAGCATATATGAGTGTTTGATTGAGCTCCTAAGACCTCTAAAAAGCCTCCCAAGTGTGTCTCCCATCAAGGAAAAATCAAGAAGGCCATGAACTCTTCTTCCCCCCATAGTCTCGGCCTAGGTAAGTTCCTATAGCTAGGGAGAGTTTTACATTTTTCTAAGGCTATTCTTGAGTCATATGTGATGAGTGAAGATGAGTAGAGGCCTTAGAAAAAATTTAGAACTCAAAGAAAGTGAATTGGTGCCATAGGTTCCATATTAGGACCTAAAGAAGCAACATGATGCTAGGCCCTTTGTTTTAATGATGTGATGACTCCAAGAGGTTTAAAAGGAGTCAAGAATCATAATTGAAAAGAAAGAATGAGGCCTAGAAGTCATTTGATGGGTGTTGCTTCGTTAGGTGTGATTATGGACCATAATTGAGCCTATAGAGCAATCTAGTATTTTATCAAGTGATGTAGCCTTAGAATATGTTTCATAGACCTAATTGGCTCCCATAAATTGTATCTAGGCCAAGAGAAACTATCTCCACCAAATTGTGGGTGTGTGACCGAAAGAGGAGGCTTGAAAGCTAAGGAAAAAGTGTGTGAACTTGTGCAAAGTAGCTCTCTCCACCTTTTCTCATGCATGGATGTGTGTTTAGCTTGTTTTAGAATGTGTGTATGTGTATTTTCAAACTAAGAAAAGTATGCTAGCATGCCTTTATATTCCATGATCCTTGATGCCATATTATGTTTTAAATGAATCTATGATGTTTGTATGAGTTTGCTTGAGTGAGGAGAGGCCAAGAACTCTTCCCTTTGGTGAGGATGAGCCAAGAACCCTTGAACTTGGTTGAGACATAGCAAAGAGTCTCCTAAAAGTAAAGTGGGCTCCCAAGAGTATGGTTGAGTCCAAAGCTCTTAAAGAATGGGTGAGGCAAGTTCAAAATCCATGAGAAGAAGTGTGAGGCCAATTCAAATACTTGGGAAACTCTTAAATGTCTTGTATGATTGATTCACATGCCAAGGTTGCTTTGAAAATATCCATGACTTCCATTTTTTCATACATGCATTTGAAAATATTGCTTTGTACATATTATGTGTGATTGAATGAGAGATGAGTTATTGGGATTCTTTGAATCTCATCCCCTCCTCTTAAATATCCTAACATGCTAGGTGGACTAAACAATTATGGTGAAGGGAGCCAACCACCATGAAGAGGGACAATTGACAAGTTTATGCTTATTTTGTCTATTTTGGAATAATGATAATGGTCCAAGATGTATATGATGAAGATTGCATGATTTTGAATTTTCTAGATTTAGTTATGATTTTCCAAAGTTGGGTCAGAAAATGGAGCAAATCTGGCCGAAAATGTGCTTGTTTATTTTGAGCTCCATTTCGGTTTCCATGGGTTGGAGGCATGTTTTTGTGATACAAATGAGTTGTAATAATGAAATTAAATATGAGAAAGTATAGTATGAGCTCACACAGTCCATGTGACACTAAATTGAATTTTTTTGACATAACGCAGTGGAAAAAGTTTATTATTTTCATCCCCTTTTCATATGATCTTATGGGATTGATAATACAAAGCTTATAAATGGCATCAAAGGAGCTAGAAGTTATGGTGTTACATTTATTGGTATCAGAGCAAAGTTCCAGGCTCTTTCGGATTGGATTTAGCTTGAGGATGTAACAATTGGGCTATATAAAGGCTTGAATGATTAGGTAAAGTCTTATATAAGACATGTTAGGTGTATGAGTATAGTTTATGGTTTTAATCATGATGAGTAAGTTGTAGGATGGTCTTGGAATAGTTAGTGGACACCGGGACAGGGTGGCCTCTAGAGTAGCTTGAGCAGAGCTAAGTTTGAGCTGAACTAAGGGATCCGACGGCTGGAGCTCCATGTGATATGATAGTTTACTGGGATCAGTGACAAGCCCTAGACATAAACGATGAGAAATGATTTCGTTAATATAAAGAGGCTTGCTAGAAAGAGTATGTGAGGCCTAATCCTCCCTGGTAGTCATGCTCAGGCCATTCTGAGATGTCTCGCTTAATGCAGAGACAAGTAGGATGCAGCGCGGTATGAGAGAGGGGAATGAGAAAGAGAATTATCCCCTAGTCACAACACCCAAATGTCTAGATAAGTTTCAAAGCCCAAAAGGCTAATTCCCTCAGGCCAGAGGTTTAAGTTACAAGCTACACCCTAGAGTTCGACGGCCCTGAGATGAACCCTCCAGCTTGATGAGGCAGTGAAGCTTGGGTTGGTAGCTAAAGATGAAAATTCGATCCCTAGAAAAGTAAGCTAATCAGAGGCTGTTAGCTTATGCTTATTTTGTCTATTTTGGAACCATGAGTCTCCCAAAAGTAAAGTGGGCTCCCAAGAGTATGGTTGAGTCCAAAGCTCTTAAAGAATCGGTGAGGCAAGTTCAAAATCCATGAGAAGAAGTGTGAAGCCAATCCAAACACTTGGGGAACTCTTAAATGTCTTGTATGATTGATTCACATGCCAAGGTTGCTTTGAAAATATCCATGACTTCCATTTTTTCATACATGCATTTGAAAATCTTGCTTTGTACATATTATGTATGATTGAATGAGAGATGAGCTATTGGGATTCTTTAAATCTCATCCCCTCCTCTTAAATATCCTAACATGCTAGGTGGACCAAACAATTATAATGAAGGGAGCCAACCACCATGAAGAGGGACAATTGACAAACTTATGCTTATTTTGTCTATTTTGGAACCATGATAATGGTCCAAGATGTATATGATGAAGATTGCATGATTTCGAATTTTCTAGATTTAGTTATGATTTTTCAAAGCTGGGTCAAAAAATGGAGCAAATCTGGCCGAAAATGTGCTTGTTTATTTTGAGCTCCATTTCGGTTTCCATGGATTGTAGGCATGTTTTTGTGATACAAATGAGTTGTAATAATGAAATTAAATATGAGAAAGTATAGTATGAGCTCACACAGTCCACGTGACACCAAATTGAATTTTTTTGACATAGCGCAGCGAAAAAAGTTTATTAGTTTCATTCCTTTTTCATATGATCTTATGAGATTGATAATACAAAACTTATAAATGTAGGTAGTTTGCCATTATTTCCGAAAGATTCAAGCAAGACCAGAATTAAACTAAGAAACCATTTCAGTAGAAGAAAATATAATTGGGGTTGATTACACACGCAAAGGGGTGGTGGCATTTTTCCCAGAAAATGTACAATTTGTAATTTTCTTAGAATAACATAAACGTAATCAGCTTAATTTACTAATAATAGGTGGATAGGATCTAATGGTCAATTCACATTCTCTTTTTATCAATGGCAAGAAATACATTCAACCAAAATTAGTATTTTTATACTCTTAATATTTTATTATAAAAACTTATTATTATTAATTTAATCATTAAATTAGAAAAAATTATTATGTTCATAGAAGAGTTTATAAAAAAAATTAGATAAAATATGACTAAAATACTCTCAAGAACAACATTAATTTATTTTATTAAAAATATAATATTAAGACATATTTTTTAATTTTAATTTTAATGTTATTTATTTTGAATTATAAATTATAAATTTAATTTATTCAAAATTTAAGAAATTAATTATTTTTATATTAGTCAAATACATATTTAATATTTTTATATTATATAAATAATATATATAAGAATTTTTGGTCAAAATAAATATAATTGTAACTTATCTTTTACTATAAAAAATATTAGTGTAGAGTATGTTTTGATTTCAATATAAAGAGTATATATTTTTTTAAAAGAGAAAAGAATTATATAATTCAGATATCTCTTTAAAAAAGTATATTTTTCTCTTTTTTTTAATCAACTAATTTTCTCTAAATTTCATAAACACATAATTTCACTGATACACTCCTCTTCTCCTCCTATCTTATAAACGGTGGGATACCTTCAAATTGATTATTCAATTCTCCATTCTTCTTACAACATTGGAAGTAATAGGCATTATACACCATTATCCTTACTCTTCTTTTTCTTTTAGGTATCTTCGAAAGGGTATTCTTGAGAAAGCACCTCTAGCAAAGTATATCACGATAAACATAAATATATCATATATTCTTTTTTAATTATTTTTAACAAATTTATAATATTTATGTGTAATTAATTTAATTTATATATTTTTAAGTAATCAAATCCATCTGAAAATTATTTTACATTCTTTTGCATAACCAGTGCTTGTTATTCACCAAACCTACGGTTGGAAAGATGGGTCAACTCAGAACACAGCTTTCTTTTTCTCATTGTAAATAACTGACTTAATTTTTTTATTTATATTTAAAAGTTATTTTCATTAAACTTTTTAGTAAGTTTCATTGACTAAGGCATTTTTTACCATGGACAAAAACCGCAATTCTTATCTCCTTATGTTACACTAATTAAAGAGTCCCACCCACCCTTCTTAAAAATTAAATTAAATATTATTTGTTAGGGTATTCTGAGCAAAATAAATTTAGTTGTAGAATTTCTTGTTATTTAGAGAGAGCATTTAGCTTTATAAATTTTCATAATAGATAAAAACATTGTATACTCAAGCTATGTCTCAAAAAAAAATTACCATAAATTTTTCTTCGCTTACATATCTACACAACATGGCCCTAGCTACCTATCATGTACTTGAATGCTAATATAGTACCCTTGCAAGTATAGCTGACCTACCCTAGCTTGCTCTTGCTCCATTATTCTCTGTCTATATCACCATCACCATCACGAAATCAATCCTTGCATGCGTGACATTGTAACAAAGAGGAGAGAAAGAAATAATGGGGGTTAAATGCCATGACCGGTGCCATGGTGGAGGATGAGGTGGTTAGGAAGGAGGTACTTGATGATAGTGGGATGATAAGTCAATCACACGGATTGCATGAATCACGTGTACTGCATGCAAACAAGAGCACTAGCGAAGCACATGAGCAAAGAGGAATTCACACGAGCACTCGGGTGAGACGTCCCACATGGAAATTGAAAGAGAAAGGTTTTAACGAATGGTGAACCCAAAGAGTGGAGCAGTGTTGGATGACACCCTCTCTCTCTGGAATTCTCCCCCTGGCCATTTTCTATTCTGTTATGATTTCCTTCCTTGTTCATACAAATAATATCTTGATTTACTAATTATAAATCACTAAACAATATAATTGAAAACAACTTTTCCTTATGAGAGGAGGAGAAATCTCTCTCAGTTGCTTTATTCAAATTACGTTCGTAATAGTTTTTGGTGCTCTCGTTGAGAGTGATGGCAGAAGGAACTAGACTCAAAGAATTAGCAGTGAACATTAAGCGGGTTTCTGACTATGTGGAACAAATGGAAACATAGGCTTCCATAAGAATGGAGAGGATTGAGGCCATGTTCTCTGTGATGGCACAAGCTCCCAATGGTTGATAGGATCATTTGGAAAGTACAGTACAGTCATTGGCTCTTTCAATAGAATCGTTAATCAAGCAACCAGAAGGATTTGGTGAATCCAAAATGAATATCAATCAGGGTTCTACTGCCAATTACTAACCATTCCAGTTACGACAGGTAAAAATTGATTTCCCAAAATTTGATGGAACTTATCCTCTGATTTGGATTTTCAAGGTAGAGCAATTTTTCACATTTTATAAGACTCTGGATTCTCAAAGGATAGTCATAGCAGCTATCCATATGGAAGGTCTAGTCGTACCCTAGTTTCAAATGATGCAGAAAAATCGATTGATCACATCTTGGGTAGCACTAACTCGAGCCATAGAGGAGCATTTTGAACCTTCATGCTTTGAAAGTCCTCGCACCCAATTATTCAAATTAATCCAAATAGATACAACAGCTGCATATTATCAGCAATTCATGACGCTGGCTAACAAAGTGGACGAAGTGACAGATGAAGCGATGATGGACTATTTTATCTGTGGATTGAAACCAGAAGTGAAGCAGGATGTGGTAGCTCAGAAGCCATCTTTTTTGTTACAAGCGGTAGCTTATGCATGTTTATAGGACGAGAAATTTTCTATGGCAACAAGTAATAGAAACATAGCACCTCTAGTTAATACTGCCCCCAGTACTAAGACCAAATTTCCCTTACCATTATTAACAATCGAGAGTGGTTGACCTATGAAATCTTCGTTATCGGTGCTACTACCAACCCAGAGTATGAAGCTAGGTCCTCCGGTGAAATGTTTATCACAGGCAGAAATGCAGTTGAGATGAGAGAAAGGATTATGCTATACCTGCAATGAGAAATTTATACCCTCACATCATTGCTCAAATAAACACTTCATGATTATGCAATGTGATGATGATGAGCAGGAAGATGACGGTCGACAAATCGATGGCACAGATGTGTCAGACTCTACCGGGGGCCCTCTACTCTTCACCATCTATCGTTACATGCATATCAAGGCTCATTAGGTCTAGCTACAATGAGGTTTGATGGATATATTTCAGGACAGCCAGTGCAAGTGTTCCTAAATAGTGGAAGCTCAAATAATTTTATTCAACCTCGAGTTGCCAAGTATTTGGGTTTGCCAATTGAACCAACTTCTTTGATGAAAGTGGTGGTAGGGAATGGCGATCGCATGCAATGTCTGTGCATTATGAGGGAATTGAAAGTAGTTATCTGCGATTATCCTATAATAGTGCCAGTGTATATTTTAGCGGTTGCTGGATCTGAGGTAGTACTTAGGGCAGCATGGTTGAGAACATTGGAGACTCATTTGGCCGATTATAGTGAATCCACTATTAAATTCTTTGATGTAGTAAGTTTGTTACCTTTAAAGGTTATAACAACCTTTGAACAGGTTCAACTTAACTTCATCAATTATCCCATTGGCAAACTACTGAAGCAATAGCGTAACTATTCATTCTCTAAGCTCTGGAAACAGTGGAAGAGTCACAATCTAAGTTAACCTGGCCACATGATATCCTTATCGATATGCAAAAAATCTTGCAACAATATGCTAAAATGTTCTGTGTTTCTAAGGAATTGCTGCCTAAACGTGAGTTGGAGCATCAAATTCTTCTAGATAATGGTGCAAAACCCATTAAAGTACAACCTTATTGATATCCATTCTCACAAAAAAATGAAATTGAGAAGCTTGTTTTAGAGATGCTACAATAGGGGTTGATTCGAACCAAATTGAGCCCATACTCAGCCTTTATATTACTAGTACAAAAGAAAGATGGCTCATGGAGGTTCTGCATGGATTATAGGCCTTTGAATGTAGTGACAGTCAAAGACTCATTTCCTGTGCCTACAATCGATGAACTCGTCAATGAATTAGGAGGTTCCAAATTCTACAGCAAGCTAGATTTACGAGCGAGATATCACCAGCTTTTGATGGATCCTCGAGATAAGGAGAAAACGACTTTTAGAACTCATCAAGGACTATATAAATGGATGGTGATGACTTTTGGGCTCACAAATGCACCCGCAACCTTTTAAGCACTGATGAACACGATATTTCAACCATTCTTATGCAAGTTTGTTCTAATATTCCTTGACAATATATTAGTTTACAGTGCTATATGGGATTCCCATTTGTCTCACCTAGCTACTGTGTTGGAAACGTTGGAACATCATCAGCTATATGCAAAGCTATCAAAATGTTCATTTGGGCAATGAAAGGTTGAGTACTTAGGGCATCTAGTCTCAGCGGCAAGCATTGAAATGGATTGTAAGAAAATTAAAGCAATGCAACGCTGGCCAATTCCTAGTATAGTCACTCAGTTATGTGCCTTTCTGGGACTTAAAGGCTACTACTATTAGTTTGTGAGGTCTTATACTTAGTTAGCAAGCCCATTAACTCAACTGCTTAAGAAAGATGGGTTTCATTGGTCTACTGAAGTGCAAGAAGCTTTTGAAAAATTAAAAAAGGCCATGATTCAAGCCCTGATTCTAGCATTACCATATTTTTCTCAATCGTTCATATTAGAAACTAATGCATTAGGATCGGGGATTGGGGCTGTTTTAAGCTAGTCTGGACACCCCATTGCCTATTTTTCAAAGAAGCTAACTCCCTAACAACAAAATCAATCTATGTATGCTCGGGAATTGTTGGCCATTACTAAAGCTATAGCGCAAATTAGACACTATTTATTTGGGCATTTTTTTATTGTCAAAACAGACCATGAAAGCTTGAAACACTTGGATCACTAGGTAATTCAAACGCCGAATCAAGAGCAGTGCATTCCTAAGCTGATAGGGTATCATTTCAGGATTGAGTATAAGCCTGGCAAGCATAATGCTGTTGCAGATGCTTTGTCCCGAAGTCACTTCATGGCTATTACATATATGGTTAATACCTTCCTTGAAGATATTCAACACCAATTGAGGGAACATCGATCTACTCCTTAGTTGATACAATCTATTGCGACGTTGCCGGGTTACTTTGTACAAGATAACCTTGTTTATTAGAAGAGCATATTAGTTATTCCTTTGGATGCCCGGGACATAATATAACAAATATTAAAGGAATTTCACTCTTCTGTAATTGGAGGTCACTCGGGGTCTTTAAAAACCTTTCAGCAAATTGCAATGATATTTTTTTGGAAAAATATAAGAAGGGACATTCGCCAGTTTGTGAAATTTTACGAAGTATGTCAACAAGCAAAATCCCTCCAATTACACCCTGCTGGTTTGTTAAGTCCATTACCAATACCAAATTTGGTGTGGGAAGAGATTACCATTGACTTCATTACCATTTTACCAGTGGTTAAAGGTTTTTCAGTCATTTTTGTTGTCGTAGATAGATTGTCAAAATATGGCCATTTCATGCCCCTTCGAGGTGATTTTACCAGTAAACATGTTGCTTAGGCATTCTTACAAGGGGTAGTTCGCTTACATGGACTCCCAAGGACTATTATATTTGATCGAGACTCTATTTTTACCAACAACTTTTAGAAACAATTGTCTAAATTGCAAGGCACTGAGTTACACTTCACTTTGGCTTATCACCCTCAAAGTGATGGCCAAACAAAGGCCCTTAATAAGTGTCTTGAGATGTGCCTACAGTGTTTCATTTCAGACACTCCAAGGAAATGAGTTGATTACTTACCTTGCGCTGAATTATGGTACAACACTTCCTTTCAAACCTCCATCGGCATAAGTCCCTTTAAGGTCCTTTATGGTAGAGACCCTCCGCCACTCGTAAAGGCTACTTGGGATGGTTCAACCATACCTGAGCTACAACTACAATTGCAAGAGAAAGACCGTGTCTTAGCGAGACTTAAACATAACATTTAGAAAGCTCAAGCAAAAATGAAGTTTTATGCAGATAAATAGAGGATTGATTTTTGTTTTCAGGTGGGTGATTAAGTGTTAGTGAAACTACAACCCTACCACCAACACTCCATGCGGTTACAAAAGAACCACAAACTCGGCATGAGGTATTTTGGGCCTTTCCCTATGGTAGAATGCATTGGCATTGTCGCATACTAACTTGCTCTATCAGAGGGCTCTTGTATACATCTCATTTTCCATGCTTCACTCTTAAAACGGTTCCATGGTGATAATGCTGTCCCATACCTTCCTTTACCATTAACCATCGCTCCTAAGGATCCTCTGTTACAACCAGTCAACATTCTCATAGTAAGACATGGCTCCGACGTCATCTAGGATACACATCTACTCATCAATTAGGGCGATATGGTCCTTCCTACCTGGGAATCTCTTACCACGATGGTTTAAAATTATCCTACCTTTGACTTTGGGGGCAAGGTCAATCTTAATGGGGGTGATGATGTCATGACCAGTGCCATGGTAGAGGACGAGGTGGTTAGGAAGGAGGCAGCTAATGATAGTGGGATGATAAGTCAATCACACGGATTGCATGAATCACATGTACTGCATGCAAATGAGAGCACGAGCCAAGCACATGAGTAGAGAGGAATTTGCACGAGCACTCAGGTGAGACGTCCCACATGGAAATTGAGAGAGAAACGTTTTAAAGGATGGTGAACCCAAGGAGCAGAGCAGTGTTGGATGACACCCTCTCTCTTTGGAATTCTCCCCCTGGCCATTTTCTATTCTATTATGATTTCCTTCCTTGTTCGTACGAATAATATCCTGATTTACTAGCTGTAAATCACTAAACAATATAATTGAAAATGACTTTTCCTTATGAAAGGAAGAGAAATCTCTCTCAGTTGCTTTATTCAAATTACGTTGATAACATTAAACCTGGGTTTCCCATCTAACTCATCGCATCTATTTTAAGTTGAAGCAGTAAAAATGACAAATTTATGAGATGCATGTAAAAATATATGCAAATTCTTAAAACCATGCAATTCATCATATATACAAATTCTTAAAACCATTAAGATATCCTAGAGTAACTAGAATATACATAACATATTTTCTTAAAGGTACAAGGCTCCTATTTCCAATGCAAGGAAGCCCAAATAAAATAAAAATAAAAATAAACTCAGCTTCAACTCCTGCAATAACATAAGATAGGAGAAACTTAATTAATTGGTCTTCAAAAGCTAAGACAAATATTAGAGTAAATTATTGATTTAGTCGATGTTTTAAAAATCAAATTGGATAAGATGGTTGGATTAGCTGAATCGAGAATTGGTCAGTTACATTATCCTGACACTCATAAAAAATATATTGGATAGTAAAATTATTTTGGACCGATTAAAACTAGCGGCGTAATCTGGCAAGTAATGACCCAGCAACCAAACAAAAGGGGCAAAAATCAACTAGGTGCATGTTTGGAATTGTGGTAGAAAACCATGTTGATATGGAAGCATTAAATTCGAGCTTTGTGTGAAACGTAGTTTGGGAGAAAGGTACCGCGTTTCCAAACACAACATAGGTCATTTCAAGGAAAAAAAAAACCCAGTGCCCTTTGTAAGCATTGGACTATGTTATGATTATATTTGGTTTGCTTCATGAATTTCTATTATTATTTTCTTTAAAAGTTATTAGTTTGAAATTTAAACATAATTTTTGTAATAACTATTATATATACATATATATTTAAAATAATTAATATTATTGTTTATATATTTATGATGTTAACAATTGCCAATTAAATCTATTGACTCATGACTTAACAGTCTCTCTAATTTAATAATTGATTTGACATTCAAAATATTAATTTAACTTTTCAATAATTTTTTTAATTATTGTTGTCCTTACATCCGATATAGTTATATAGGTCTAATTAACTTCTCAATTTGATCCTTTCAAAGAAGGAAAATGATTTTTGAAAATTTGTTGAGACTATATTGAGAAAGTTACACTTCAAAGGCAAAATTAAAATTTTAATAATTCTCTAGAGGGAAAAACAAATAATTTACTCCAAATAACATAAAGATAGAAGGAAATTAATTGCTTTCAGAAGTCACACATATATTTAGAGTAAGGCAACTGCTATTTTTGTCCCTGATTAATTTTTCAATTTAATCTACTGAAGTGTAATTTTTTAACGTGGTCCCTCAATAATTTTTTATCAATGATTGTCATCCTTACATCTTAACTTCTCAATTTAGTCTTCTAAAAGGATGAAAAATAATCTGAAAAAAAAAATCATTGAAGCATTAGATTAAGAGAGTTATATATGCCTTAGAAAATTAAATTAAGAAGTTAATAATTCTTTAGAGACAAAAAAATAATTTACTCCAAATATTAAGACGACGCTAACAAAATAAAATGAACCCATTTGAAACTAGAGTCATGTGATCCACTTTGTAAAAGTTGGCATCCATGCAAATTGGGTCCAACCACATCAAGAAGCAGAGCAAAATATAAAATCATCCATGCATGTAAAAGAAGCCACCCTTTCAAATTAATTACCTGCAACTATAGAAATATTTTTGCCTTTGTATCGCTCAACGAACAAGTCGATGCTGTCCTTGAAGGCTTTTGGATCCAGCTACAGAGCACTGACGTCCAAAACGTCACCATCTGCCATTGCGCCCCATTAGTATTAAGCAAAAACTGAGAAAAAGAAAGAGGAGAAACAACAAAACAAACCGTGTTTGTCTTAGTTTTAAGATTGAGGGAAGAGCTTCTTTTGTGTCTGAGCAGACATACGTGGAGGAAGGAGACGTGCTATAACGATTTCAACCAGCAATTATGATGGTGAGGGAAAAGTGAGAAAGGCAAAGAGATTCAACAGAACCCTCCTTTGTCTCTGTGCCTTTCTCACTTTGTCCCTTTCCATCATAATTGATTGTTGTAGTACGGGGTTTCGAGTGAATGAAAGAAATGGAAGTTAAACAGAATCGCTAGAAATGAGATAATTGGTGCTTCTGTTATTGATTGATTCTCATAATGCAGCAATGTTATGTATATAGATACACACAATGTGAGTCACCATAACACTACTGTGTACAGCTTATCTCTATCGATGATTGATTGATGTTTGATCCGAAGAGGGAATGTGGCACACAGACTTCACCTCTAGTCACTTTATCTCTGACAAAGAACAAAGCGAACTCCTATGTGTTTGGGGAATGTGGACGTGAAACCAGGTATTCATATTCATAGGTGTAATTTAGTGGAAAAGCAGCAAACACAGCTCAGCTACATTAATGGAGTTGTTGGATAATCGCAATTTCGCAATGCTGTCCTTGCAACTGTGCAGTGAACTATATTAATAAGGAAATGGTCCTTACAATTATTCTCTCAAACAATTCTCATCCAGCAACTACTCACTCAATAAGACCATGTAAATTTTGGTTTTCCTATTCAACCGGCTCAATTAGTTGTAAATCATTACTAGAAAAGATTTTCATATGCATGAGTATAATTGCAAGTAGAGCACTTAATGCTCTTCCCATTTATACAAATAGGATAATCGTAGGATATGACTCAGGTACTATAATTTTCTTTTCTAAACTCGTAAGGTCAAATTTTTTTTGATCCTCATGGTTAGACTAATTTAAGTGTGTGACAACTAGGGTGGACTAACGATCTGTCAGGTCAGGGGAGGCCAACTGCAAAATGAAAGAGGTTCAGTGAGCAGAGTGCATTTGGTGCATTGAATGAAGGGAGCATCGGTAAAGGTGGGAAGAAATCATCTCTACCCACTGCAGCCCACGTATAGTTGAGAATATTAGAGCCAAAACGCGAGAAAAACAACTTTGCCCTTCATTTTTTGCTTGCTCAAGAACCCCAGTTATTGTCACCTTCAGTCAAAGGCAATAAAGCCCGTCTTCCATTGATCTGGTAATTGAGGGGCACTGTTCAGGCACATTTGGTGGGCACATAGGATGCAAGCATTGTTGTCTCCACTGCAAAAAACTAGGGTTATGGTCACAATTTTTCAATGGCTTTATTGACGGTTATAACCGTCACTAAACAGTCTAGCAACAATTTCCACATTCGTTGTTAAATCATCCATAGCATAGACTTTAAATAATTTTAGTTAACTGAGAGAATTGTCGTTAAATCATAATCTAGACCTTTAATATTAAAAGTGGCGGTGTGAACCATTGCTACAAAATAATTTTTTTAAATATTACATTATTGCCCTGTCCTTTTTTTCTCTCTTTTTTTTTATGACATACTCATAACAACAGTACTTACATCCTATGTGCCACAATTTTTAGTTGTTTAGTTGTTGTTTCCACTGTAGAAAACTATAATTTTAGCTACAATTTTTTTAATGGCTTTAGTGACAATTATAACCATCGCTAAACATTCTAGTGACAATTTTTGCATTTATTGTTAAATCATCCATCGAAGACTTTAATTATGATTTTAGTTCATTATTAGAAAAATCTCGCTAAATCATAATCTAGCCATGGTTATGGAATCATGGCTAGACCTTTAATATTAAAGGTAGCAATTTAAACCATTGTTAAAAAATAATTTTTTTTTTAACTATTACACTAGTTTTTTGTTATTTGTTCTCTTTTTTTTTTTTTGGGTGGCATACTCGCAACAACAATTACAAAATGATCAAAGCTATTTTTCAACCAAACAATTTTCAAAAAAACCAAAAACTAAACAATCAATGTGTTAATTTTCTAACAACCAACAATTTTTTAACGACCAATTCTCAACTAATTTTCTTCTTCTTCTTGGACTAACTTCTTTTAGTGTTTAGATTGCAAATACAGAGGTGGGTGTTTTACTTTTTAGGCATAAATGCAGCCATAATAACCTGTATAAGGTAATATTGGAACTTAGAAACTATGAAACACAAATATTTTAATTTGAAATGAAGATTCTTTAAACATTCAAACGGTAAGAACCAACAACACAATAATAACAATTCAAGCCACAATATATAATTTTATATCCAAAAATTAAACATCAACTTAGCACTTAATAGTAGAAAATTATAGCAACTTTTAGCATTTATTAAACCAATAAATGACCAAGCAATTTCTAGTGTTCAAAGAAACTTTCACATCGAGAATAAATGACCAAGCAACTTCTAGTATCCATTAAACCATTAAATATCATCCACAAATGCTTTACAATTAGAAAATTGATAACCATTCCAGTTGCACAATACTCACTCAAAAATTAGATGGAACATAAGAAGGGAGCTTAAAGAGTGGCACTAACTTCTTGAGGCATATACTCTAAACAGAGGACCAAATATTTAGCTCAGAATAGCCATCCACATGTCCAAAACAAAAGTCTGCTATATATAATCCATTATGGCAAAGAAGTCCCAAGGGTATAACCAACAACAATGACTATCTTTAAAATATCATAAAACCATGGTGAAAACACTCCTTATAATTGAAAAGCAGATTCCCTTGATTACCATAATTACCTTTAATCTTTCAATTCTTGTTATAATAGTCCCTATAATTGATAATCATATTTCCAACTCTTTATCTAAATAATGGCCAAAAATAAATATCAAAATATTTTATAAACCATGGAAAAGAAACACATGTGAATTTACCTTGAGACTAACACAAGTGAATTTACCTTGAGATATCTTATAGTTTGTGGGATCTAATTTCCCTTCTCTATAGACCTTATCTCACTTGAAATAAATGACAAATTTAAATACAAATGGAATTTCTTATCAAAATGCCAACAATTTGCTTTCACAATTACAAATTATACTAAGTGTAACATAATTACAATTAGTAGTAATATATAATCAATAGCAACAAAATAATAAAATTCATGTATATGAAGAATGACTATCATTATCCCAATCACTTAGTGCCTAAAAATCAAAACAAAATGTTATGAGTAATAAATTAAAAATAAAAAAATATTCATTCTTATAATTCAACTAAAAAGTTTAGAAAATTACCTTTCAAGCTTGCATGGTTGCAAACTCTTATAGCAATGGACCCTAAAAAGGAGGAAAGCCATAGCTACTTCCATTTGGTGTTGTCATTCTTCTCTTTCAGCCTCTACTTGTTGTTTTCAATCTTCTCTTTCTACTATCTATGCTTTAAGTTGAGCTACTTCATTTTGCAATGATGTATTAAAAGGCCTAGATGATGAACTTCCAAGAGCTTGATATCCAAACACTTAGGATAGGCAAGCACCTAATCCTATTCCTCGTACCCGACTATAGTGCTTTTAGGTTCTTAAAGCCCTAGCCAATGAATCATCGCTTAAAATTTCTTGGGATGAGGAGTCCTCGACCTAAAATTAAGCAATCTTTTCCAACAAATTTAAATAGAAAACAATAAAGCATTTGAAGTATAAAGCCTTTCAACAAAAATAGAAATCAAGACTCACATAATTCAGATACTTATGTAGACACATCTAACTTCATTGTTGATGTAAGATCTATCGAGATGTTTATGAACTCCATTCAACATATCTTCCCAAGTGACTAGACCACCATGGTTAACTTCTTGCAAACTTAAGGACATGTCAAATTGCATTTAAAACTCAAATGATAGTGTCTACCAATGTGAACTTACAATCTCATTCTTCTTTCATGTAAAGCTTTTGGAGCCATTCGTATGAGGCATATTTAAGCTCTTTCTGTCACGACCCAAATCCCAAGCCATGACCGGCACCTAAACCAAGCCAAGCATGATTGGCCTAGCCTAGTAAGCCTGGCAACTCATTTAACACTCATACTTTTATATAAGCATACCTACAGTGATTAGAAGTTGCTGAAAATCCGGTAGCACCTCCCCTAAAAATTAGACATCCCAACCCTGCAAAGTTAACACAACCCAATACATTCCATTTCAAAAATTCACCAATATCTCATATCTTTGAGTTTTTGCCACAATATGGTATAGTACATAAGTTTTTCAAAATATAATCAAGCGCCATTACAATGGTCATTATATGATCTACAAAAAGTATAACACCCTTATGACCCAAAATAATGTAGCACTTATTAGCCAATGTGTCTTGGAGTTTTTACACAACTCAACCAACCAAAATATCCTACCATCTGTCTCTGGGTGGAACGCAGATCCTAGAGCATCTTAATCTACTTTATGCTGATCTGAAATATGACAAAGGAAAGGGGTAAGCCTACCACTGGCTTAGTGAATACATAGATAACAAAACAAGTAAAGGAGAAAACAAATAGGTTTAGAGTTTCTCACAATAAAGTACTTGGATAAATAAAGGAAATTATATTGCCTTTAATTGTTGTCTATATATATATATATATAATAATTAATTTACATTGCAGGCTATCATCAAAAGTACAAATTAAAATTAAAGAAAATAAGATATAATAGATATCCCGTGTAAGAATTACAATCAATCTTGAGTGTCGCCACATAGGATTTAATTCTACTATCAATGTCATTGCACAGCATCACAATATCACCACCATCACCGAGTGCCACCACAAGGTGTGCATATCACAATATATCCAGTATAATTATCACTTAGTGCTGCCACACAGTGATTATTCATTATTCAAACTAAGTGCACTTAGGCTATTACCCCCGCTAACAGCTACAGGGTTTTAATCAGACTTCCATTCATAATTTTGAAATGAAAATTATTCAAATAAATTAAATAGTAAATAGTACATAAATAAACAAATGAAAATTTGATCAAGTAAAAGAAATAATTTTAATAAAATAAAAACAATTAATCACAAGTTTATATAATAAAATTTAAATAAAATTCATTCATCATCTCTCCAACTTATAACCATTTATATACATATATATATATATATATATATATATATTTTACACGTATATTTTGATCCACATAAAGTTTAAAACATAAGATTTTTTCCCCGATAACATGGATATGACAACTCAGAAAATTTGAAGTTTTGGCTAATAATAAGTAAACATAAAATAAAAGAGACTACTATTTTGCTATCTGTACACTCACCTGTGGAGGCCAATAGTAGAGGCCCAAATTTCCTAAAATTTGAAAGAATCTCCAATTGAAAAAGTAGCCCTAATATCACCTATAATTATATTGAACATAAAAACATCACCTTAAATTACTCCATTAGTTTTTAATATGTTCAATATAACTAATTTCTACCTTCTAACACCTAAACCCATAATTATAGTTTAAATTTTCTAATGTTACTATTAACCCTAGGTTTTAGATTTCACAAATTAATTTTCACAGTCCAATTTAAGCTTCTAAATTTTAATTTGAGCTTAAAATATATCTTAAGGAGTTAAATGAATGTATAGGAAGCATCAATTCATACCTTAATGGTTTAAATCAAAAAGCCCCAATTTGAGAAGCTTCCTATGGCCAAAATGAAAAGCAATCAACAACTAAGGTTTTCGATTCCTATTGGCATCAAGATGGAGCAATAATGGAAGTTAAAATCAAAGAAAAGGCAACACAAACACAAGAGGAAAGAGGAAGAATGAAAATGGAAGGCAAAAGAAGGAAAATAAATGAATAAATAAATAAATATGGAAGTTAACCATCCGTGGCACAGCCCGGCCAAAGCACGCCATTGAAACTACTTCTGGTCACCTGCAGAACGGCGGTGTAGCGTTTTGCGATAGGGGAGCAACTCCAAATGTAGAACAAAGAAAAAGAAATGGGGAAAAGGCGTACAGGAAGCTTCAGTTTCGAAGAAAGAGAAGAAGGAGATTTGAAGAGGAAAGGTAGGTGGGTCTGATGGAGTGATAAGGAAGGATATTATATTTTAAGGAAAAAAGAAGAAATTGCAAAAGCACCCAATGTTCTTTTTCTAGTGTAGTTTATTTAAGACTAATGGAAAATTATTTTTATATGTGTAAAAATAAAAAATAAGGACCCACAATTATTTAGAGCCTCCATGTTGACCTATTTTAAAAATTTTGGAACATAAAAATATTCCAATAGGTATAAGATAGGTTTCAAAATATCTCCTTAAGATAATTTTAAAGCTTTATAATTATCCTAAGATTATCTAAATATTATATTTATCCTAAAAATAAATTTTTCTCTAATTGAATTATTTATTTAATTATTATTAGTTTAATTTGGGCTATTACACTTTCTATTTTGTTTATTCTTCTCTATATTTTCCTAGTTGTTGACAAATACATTAATAAGATCATCCAAGAATTTGTACATCTATGAAAACAAGTGTAATTACCTGAGTTTTCTCTTAAAACTAATAGGTAACAAAACTTGCCTAGTGATCCCTATTGATACCCTTTAGGACATTTTGAATCATCTGCTGCCTGATATGAGTCCCATCATTATTATGCAATTGTTATAGTCTTCATCTTCACCTATTACCTAATATATGATATATAATCCTCTTATGTGCATCCTTAAACACAAATGTAGGCTGCAAGATACAATACAACGGTTAGTAAAGATATGAACTCGAGGTGTTAAGAGAAATGAATAATCAATGTGTTCTTACTTGTATATAAGCCTTAGACACCTCATCCTTACACTCTTGTAGAACAATCCTCTAATCTTGGTAAATGAGTATAAATGATGTGAAGTTAGTCTAACCATACCAAAAAAATACTCAACCTCATCCACACTTTCACTTTCATGGACGTCGAATGCATACACAAGATCTTCCCTACAAATTAGTTCTCTCACTTGTGGCCTTGACTGAGGCTCTACAATAAGTTGATGTCTAAATATCTCACTATGCCTATACTTTTTGGGAATGGTTTAAAAATCAATTTTTCATACACATCTTCTCTAATTTTCCATTTCTTAAGCCAACATTTAAGATAAAGGCGTATTATTATACTTTAAACACTCCCATTGGCAAATGCAAAGTCTAAGAGTTTGTTCAACCTATCAAAATATTCATAGGTATTTTAAAGCTTAGCAATGCAAAACCTATCCATTTCTAAAACTAAAAAAAATAATTTAATTATTTAGTATTTAAAAAGAAATTGCCTTATAAACAAAAACATAACAAATAAGATCTTTAATTATACAAACTGTCTCAATTGTTGTATCCATCTAATTATCACAATAGTTTCAAGAGAACTTGTACCATGCCAAAAGTAATGGAAATCTGACCTAAGTATTCTCCATTATTTTTAAAAATAAAAAATATAAATTATAAAAAGTTTTTATTGCAACTAAAATTTTGTACTAGTATCGTGAAAATGGTTGCTTGTCGAGTCCATGTAGGACATGGGAACAAACACCAGTAATATAACTAAAATTTAAAGCAAACAGCTATATGGAATGGTTAGCATAATTTATATAGTAATTGTACCACTCAAATTGAACAAACAAGACTAACTTAAAAGGACAAGAATTCCAAAAAAAAATGTTCACTATTAACTTCTTTAGACAAACATAATATGGATTTTTTAAAAAACAATAAATGTACACACCTTATAATTTAATTATTTAATTGAAGAATATGATTATGTATAATATGAAACTACATTTAATATATAGTTTGATGATGGAAATTGAGGTGAAACTCCTTTGGCATGTAAAATTCAAAAAATGCAATGTTCATTTCTTGTGTTGAAAACTTCCAAATCTTCCAATAACAAATACAATTTTATTGCTTGTGTAGTGTTAAGTAAAACATGCAATAAGATACAAACATGTGGCATTATGTTGTTGTAGAAAAATATACGCAATTCAACAGTTAAAAACCTAAAAACTTGATGGCAACAGCAAAACAAATTAATTAATTAGAACTTTTTTTTATGAACTATCAAAATGCAACTTGCAATAATATAATTAAAATTTAAATCAAACAATTAATGAAAATTTGAAAGATGCTAAAAGTAACAAATTAGAAAGTAAAAATTTTAAACCAATAAAGAATTTAACATAGGCAATGGTCAACATTATGGAACGAACTAGTTGAGAATAAAAATTAAAACATGCTTACCTTCAATGATGGTAATGAATAGTCATGGCAAATGAAACAAGTGGCTACATCTCGTACTCCTTTACAATGAGAGAGAAAACTTTAATCAGGCTCAATTTCACACTCCTTGGCAATAAGAGAAAGGGTTTCAATAGGGCTTTAATAGAGGTTAGAGGTAGCAACTTCAGTGGGGCTTCAATGGAGGTGTTGGAGGCAGTGGCTAAAGCTTAAAGGAGATGGCTATGGAGAAATTAATCTAAATATGGGAGAAGTTGGGGACAAAGTAAGGTGTCAGGTTGGGTTAGACCAATTAATTAGTCTAAATATAGTTACACATAACTGTGGCTAAGACAGTGTTAACTGCAGTTAGGCTATCAATGGCTTAGCAATGGTTTGATAAACCATAGCTATGACCTATCTTAGCTATGGTTATATCTAATCATGGTTAAGACTCACTATAGTCTAACCGGGTTAAATAAATTGTGATTAGACTAGGTCCTAACTACGATTATCTTATAACTATGGTTAAGATTGTGTCTTAGCCATAGTTAGTACAAACATGGCTAGGATAGGTCCTAGCCATGGGTTATCTAACTGTGGTTAAGCCACCATTGCTAAAACTCCTTTTTTTTCTTTTTAGTGCCCCCACTGTTGTCAAAGGTTCGACCCTCATCCACTCTTCTAAACATAGTGTCAAGGCCTGTCTATTAGACTATATCGAAGTTGTCCCTAATAGAGGACGTGAGATTTACCTATTGACAAAGGCCTTGAAGCTGCAGGGAAAGGGCTATGAAAAACAATTGGTTTGGGGAATTTTTCTTTACAATTTGCCTGAATCTAAAAGTTCTCTTTTTTTAATTTCTGCAAGGGCGTTCTCATCATTTCCCCCTCCTATATCCCCATTTTTGCTTTATTTTTATTTAACTAAAAAGCAAAAAATTTTCATTTCCTTTCTATATCATACCAAGCATAAAATATTATATTTCTTTCACTTCATCATTTCTTTTCCATTTACATGACTAACAATTCTATGAACCAAAGTAGTGTGCTTGGCCTTGTACTACATGTACTAACCCTTTTACTTAACCTAATTAACAACTATAAATACATTAGGTGCTATATATTAGCTAAGTAAGAAATTAGTAACTCTTAATCTTTAGTATTATTTTTCTCATTCTTTATGTACTATCGGATTCCAACTTGTTTATTGGCAAAAATAATATTTTAAAATAAATAAGTGTTTCTTGAGATTGATTTATATAAAATCATAATAAAGAATAAAATATCTCAAACAACTATTCATATAGTTCAAAATTCATAGAATGTTATTTGGATAGATTTTTTTTTTTTAACTTTTATAGATACACACACTACAGGTTTAAGATGTGGGGGATATCATACTACCTAAACTTGAACTCTTAAAATATCCATAAAAATTTTCATACCTAGACTCGAATAGTTAAATTGTGTAAGTACTCAAAGAATTTAATTATTTTGCCTATCCTTAGGCCCCATGCATATATTTCTTATCTGATTAGTAAATGATGTGACTATTGACATGCATAACATGGAGAAAATAGTATTATTAGCTTTTCCTTAATTAATTGTTAGGCCTGGGACCATAAAGTGATTTGCTTAATTCTATTTTCCAGTGGTCAAATATTATCTAATGCCTTTTTTTAACAAAAATACCATTTATTAACCTCTACATATGTTAGGTCCCTTTTATTTGCAATCAAACGGAAGATTTGTGATAGTAAGAGGACTTCATGTTGCCACAAGCTACAAATCTTCCATTTGTCTAAAACATAAGGAACCCTGCTTCTGTAGAAGTTAATGTAGGACATATTTTAGTATTTCTAATTCTATTTCATTCCTCTCTAAACACTCAATCATAACCTAGGTGCAATTCTCTATATATTTTTTATCAAGGTTTTTTAAAAAAATATGATCTAAGTTAAAAAAAAAAAAAACTCTTTAAAAGATTAATCATATGATAATAAACTGTAAAAATCATACACTTATCATATTATTTTTAAAGATTTTAATAATATATATATATATATATATTGCACCCAATTTTTCTCTAAAAAAGGATGTGATATAAAGTATTTGCTAAGCAGAAAATGAACTAAGCAAACTATGGAACTGTTTGGTTATTGGAGGGAAAAGAAGAGATAGACGTAATATTTCTTGTAATACCTATTATGTCTTTATTATTATTACTTAATAATATTTATCTTTTTTATAACTATTTTTATATAAAATTAGAAGGGACATTTATCATCTATTTTATTTACATTCTTATTTCTTTTTTATTTCTATATCTAACATTTTGTATACTCAATGGCCTGTATCATGTAAATAATTTTTTCTTATATTAGCTTTTTTTAAAAAAAGGACAAATCATCTCTCATGGAAGAGGAAAAATATTTAGTTTATCAATTTAATAATTTATAATTTGATTACCACTTAGTTATAAATTAAATAATAATTAACTCAAGAAATTTAAATGATTGATGTAGTGGTTGAAAATAATATACATATAGTGTGCGATTTGCATTCTTAATCAATAACCCGGCCCTTTTTGTTTCGCAATGTTGATATGTTTATCTTGAACTTAAAGAAAAATCGAAAGGATAACTAAAAATAAAGACGCCGGGAAAATATTGAACATGTAATAAGGTATTATTATTAATTACTTTATATCAAGTTAAACTAAATGGTACCCTCATTGTATAAAACAAAGATTAATGCTCGGCCATTTTTCTATTTACCTAATTATAAATTATATAATAAAAAAATATCAGGAGTTACTCTTACAATTTGTAGACGCCAGATATTAATTAAATACAGGTTGCAAAAATATTGTGTTTAAACTATCATTCTTGGTGCCTATGGGTAAAGAAAATAAAATTGTGTTATTATAACTTTTGATTTAATAATAAATGTCAAATGAATGGAAAATGTCAAATTTGATTATGCACATTTAACGTTTTAAGAGATTAAAAATTGACAAATTCTATTATGCAGGGACACTTGCCCATAGTCATAATCTCATTCACATTTCACTTTCTGGGCATCTACATATCAAAAGACTTCCCTACTATGCTTCTTTTCAAGTAAAACAACCACATTCTCTCTCTACCCATTATCCACTCATTCACATTTCATTTAAAGAAATTACTCAAACAGGCCGGGATTGAAATCTTGAGATGGAAAGAGAGATTTGGTTGCGTGGAAGTAGGAAACTGGCAGGAAATCGAGGAGAGCCCATCTTTAAATTGATTCATATGTGGGAAGAGAGAACACACACAGGATCTTTCTGCTTCTTCTTCTTCAATTGACAATAACTCCATCAATCTCTCACACTCTTCTTCGCAACAAATTCTATGGCAATCTTTATTAGAAGAAGGACTTCATCAACTAGGCTTTGTGTCATCATCAATATCAACATGCCCCTCTGCTTTTCTCTCACCTTCATGCTTATTGTTACCAGCGCCTCAATTTACCGTTCACACGCCAACAGTGAAATCTCCATCCCACACTTGTTCACCACCTTCCTAAGCTTTGCTTCCAACTTGCTCTACATATTAAATTGCGTTGCCGTCACTGTCACAAATTTTAACTCTTCTAATAACTTCTGTTCAGAAGATTTGCCTTAGGAGCCAGAAACAATTTCTCTGCACTTTTTCTCCCTACACTTCTTCTGATTTAGATTTGATTAAATTTGGACAGTTCAGATTTAATTTTTTTTTTAGATTTTTAAATATTTTTATTTTAAAAATAAAAAATAAAAATAATCGTTTAACTATAAATTTTTAAAAAATTAATTATTTTAATTATAAAATATAAAATATAAAATCTGAACCATCCATATAAAATTTAAACGATCTAAATTGTATCTCAAAGATATGCACAATGTGCACATCCTTGATATGTGTAGAGAACTTGAATTGGTCAAGAACATGTGGTGACGCAGGACCCTAAGATAGGAGAGATAAAGTTGACATCGTACTTTTTATGAATATAATCTTCATATCTTATATTAATTATTAAGATGGTAAGTTAAAATTTTAATTAATTCTTTCTCAGTTTGATTAAAATTAAATTCATGAAGTTTATTTAAAAATTATTGCTTTGATGTCAAATTTTTCCTTTGAAATTTCATATCTTATTCAAAAAAATTATACATTTATAGCATGTTATTTACATAAAATACTAGAAATTACAATTTTACTTTTTTTTACTTCTATATTATTAATAAATAATATAATTGTAATACAACCAATACTTACTTGAATTAACAACTTAACATTCAAGGCTAAAATGACACAGATGACTTTCCAAATTTCAAATTGATCTTCATGATTATCTGTTTGAAAGTGAGAGTATTACATTTTTGAACCTCACACCAAAAGAGAAAGAAAAGAAGCTAAGGAAAAGATAAAAAAATGAAAATGAAAAGAAGATAAGAGAAAAAAAACAGATAATAATAATAATAATAATAATAATAATAATAATAATAATAAAGTTCTCTTTATAAGAATTATATACATAATACAAATATAATTTCAATAAATTTAAATGAAAATATCAAATAATACTAACAAAATTATTTAATACTTGTGTAGATTCTGTAGATTCACATTTTAAAATATATATATAAATGCATAACATCATAACTTAATACCATATACATACATTGTTTTTTTCAAATTGAGGGAGGCCACGTGCCCTCCTCCAGCCAAACGTAGCCCCCCCCCCCCCAAAAAAAAAAAAAGAAAATTGTTAGGAACTAATTAGTTGTTTGCTGTTCCGAGTTAACTCCTCAAGTATTTTATTTTGGAAAAATTATATACTTGCTCCGTTTGTCCAAATTTTCAAATAAAGTTATTTATATGGTTGTGTGCAAACTCCTCCAATTGATATTCAGCCACATAATAGTTAAGAGAACTGCTTATAAACATATTATGTATGTCATTACAGGTTTAGCTGTTTAGGTGACTACAAGTTTAATGTACTCAGCGTATAATGAACCAATTTGTCAAATAGACTATACAGTTTCAAACTAAAATTTGAAAAGAGCAATAAATAAAATTCAGGTCAGATTTTCAAAGAAAGGCTTGGGTAGAGAGAATGGTATTTAAATAATAATAATAATAATAATACTTCAAAGTCCACAAACTTCATTTTTTGTACTTCTGCCGAAGAAAGCTTCAGTAAGTTTTTCTGTTGCTAAATTTTTTTAGACAGTTCTTGAAGTAACATTTTCGTAATATTTAAGCCCTGTTTGGTAAATTATTTTTAGAATAATTTTTTATTTTTAAGAACAAAAAAATAAAAAAAACTTGTTTGATAATGTATTTTTAATGAAGTATTTTGTAAAAATAAAATAAAATTTTATTTTCAAAAACAAAAAAATCAAAATATATTTTAAATATTTTGTAACATTTGTTTGATAGAATCAAAAAATAAAAATAAAAAAAAGTTATTTTTCAGAATAATAATTCGAACAAATTTTTTAATTTTTTTATTTTCAAAATTTATTTTAAAAAACATCTATTTTAAAAACAATAAAACAAAAACAGAATCAAACAGCCTTAATTTTACCACTCATCTTCACTATTCTGTTTCCTTTCTCTTTCATATTTTTTCACGTCTTAAATACTCAGTTTTCATTCATGCAGCCTTGCCCTACAACGCGTTGGACTATATATATATATATATATATATATATATATATATAAAGTTTTCCATCTGCAAGTAATCTCTTGGTGGAAATCTGTTCTTCAGCAATAACGGTTAGGGACTCCAAAAGCCAGTAAAATAAAAGTTGGTTTACATGCCAAATGAATTAAATATCTAGTAAACTTCTGTAGTCAAAATAAAAGAAAAAAATAGCAGTGAAATGGGAGAAAGAGAATGAAAGCTCCTCCTTAATCTGTGTAAATCACAATAAAGGGTAAGAAAAATTACCGTATGATAAATTATGTATGAGTCTAGGATTAATTAATTAACAAACAAATTAAAAATGAGAAACTGTATTTTGTAGACGATAATTTTGTGAGTGGCACATTTTCTTGATATGTAGATTCTTCCCTCATCTCGTAAATCTCATTAAATCGGTTTCAAAACCTTGGATTTCATTTTGCACTGAAAGATCTTAATAAAATAAGAGTAACTATGCTCACAAAATAAGCCATGGCCTTTGTTAAAATCTCGTAGCTGAAAATGTCTCACCTGATATCAGTCCAGAAAAGCATCATCTAATTCTTAAAATTACTCCGACCAAAGAAAAAAAAAAGCACACAAATTATAGAAGCAATCTGATTGTAAATAACAAGGGTAAACATGTCCATAAAAATGTCTCCAACCCTATCTCGGTATCCCTAGCTCCATCAGAAACGCCTTTCGAATCAAGCCACGATGGATCTGAGACCTAAGGGAGGACCAAGAAATATTTCATCCATTCAGTTGGCACAACAAGGGTAAATATTTATTTTATTTGCAGAATTTAATTTCAATATACATTTTAGGATATATTATAATAACCTCTCTAGAGGTCTACACAAATGTCACTCAATATCCCTCTAGTTTAAAATTTTACTATTTCCCTCCCGAGTGTTTATTACAGCCTTTCTATGGCATCCCCTAACACTAGTATGGCTTTTGAACTCCTGACAAAAGCTAAATGAAACATGGATCCCGCTAACATTTTATAAGATATTCTATTCCCTCCAAATGCAAAGTCTCTTGTTTACCCTCATGTATAACTGATTGGAATGGAAGCATACCACACTATCTATACTAAGGAATTTTTCTCCTGGTTAAATTACTTTTTTGTCCATAGTTCAATCTTTTAATCGGCAGGTCCCTAGAGTTCTGAAAATTTGTCATTTAATTCTCACTGTTAAATTTCTGTCAATATACCATTAAATTCAGAGAAGAAAGTCACTCTTATAGGATTAAAGAAAATGGCTTCCCTGTGTGAAGTTCAATTGGCGACTGAGTAGATAGATAAGAGACCATGAGCACCTACATATATATACCCTCGTATATAGCTTAATTCATTCATCTATATATCATGCTGATGATCGTCACACATTGTTATTTCTTTGCTTCCATATATATTAATGTTAACAGCAATATTTATTTGAATGTACCCGATATATAAGAACCAAATCATGCTCTGCAAGGATTTTACTAGAAAAGATTTGTTTGAGCTCGTGAAGTTCAGAAAGGTGATGCAGATTGGTGAAGGCATCTGAAATTTTCAACACTGCCACCTCTTCTACCAGTAAGAACCACATTGGCTTCTGAACTGCAATCATTATCAATATTCAGCCACTCATGCAAGCTATAGGGTTGAAACAGAACCATTCCAAGTGCCCTTTTCGAGAACCTGAAACCTAGTACTAATAGAAGAATAATGGTTAATGAACTTACCAGGAAGGAGACAACATCCTTAGCAGCTAATGTGAGTATGTCAGCACAGGATACTATTCCTGGACGTGGCACCTAGATTGCTGCTTTAGTGGAAGTGTCTTTAATCATAGCAGCCAGGGTCAATGGGATTTATGAATTCTGCAAGGAAATCAAATGAGGCCTTAATTAATAGATAGTGCTAAAACCAAGTGTAATTCTTAAAACATAGTAGTTATTATTATGAATACTGCTAATGAATCAATATTCATATATTGTTGCAAATGGATGCAACCTTCCAGAGTGAATATTAAAATAAAAAGCTGAAATCAATATTGCCCAAAAATACGAGTGCAATCATAACAAACAAGAAGAAAACAAGGTTTTAAGACTACCTATATATACTACAGCTACAAGAGCATTTTCAAATGTTGATATTGAGAGAGGCATACAAATCGATTTGACAGGAAGCCAACAAGAACCTAATTCAAACTACATAACAATAATAATAATTGACATATAAATCAAAGGGAAGGAGAGACATCAAAGCAATTTCTTTTCAACTTAGATAATCATAAATTTCATTAGAAACTCCAATGCAGGCCTCAACATGATCAAAGATATTGAAAATCTAAAAACAAAAGACAAGCAAGCTTTGACAAAATTATGAAGAAGAATGCAAATAACTTATACCTACTAGATAATTACACCAACTGAAAACTAAAAAGAGTGTCACTAGTTAGATAAAGAATGTCATTTATCATGAAATTTTTCAGTTTTTTACAAGACAAAATTAGAATCCAACAAGTAAATGCTTTAGAAATCAAAAGTACCTTTCTCCTTTTGCTGTTGTGCTACTTCGAATTTTTCTCCCATTTATTTGCGAGGTACAAACATGATGCAATTCTCACCTTCTGACACTGGGAATGGAATATGCTAGCAAAAGAGTCACTGCATCTTTGCCATACTACCTTTTGCATGGTTGGAGTCCTCTTGTTTAAGCAATTAACTGGATGAATTTTGAATGCATCATCCTTATTTGGCACACCAACCAATACAGCAACACTCCAACCCTGAGAAGAACCATTTACATAGTTCAGCCTTAGTACGCAGCTTCATATACCATTTTAGAAATAGCCACAGCAAAGGAGTTTTGAATAGGTACATTGTGGACACATTCAAATGCTGAGATCATGGCCTCGATGCTCCACTCGTCATTTCAGCCATTACCTGTTCAACAACAATTGCAGCAGATTTGTTAATGGCATTAAAACAAGTTAATTAATAAGATGCAAACTGTATTATTAAAAAACTAAACCAATTTGAGGTAAGAAGAACTAGAGTACCTTCAGCATAAGATTTGAAGAAATCCTTGCATGTCCCACCAATTTTTCCTTTAAGAGATCCATACTCCATGAAAGTAAGAAATCCTAGTTAACAGGATCATAGAAGTTCACAAAACTTCACCCAAAAAAAAAAATTGATTTTGAAGAGTATAATATATATACCTGTTCCCTGGTCATCTATGTAATTTTATCTAGATTCATCTTGGCAGCATATTCATATAAGATAGACTTGCAAAGCATAGTTTTGTTGAAGATAATCACAAAATGTGAAGTAACATAAAGAAGAATGAAAGAAAATATTAAATGCAATCAATGTAAGAGCATCAATTAACCAATATTCTAGAGGATGGATTGTACTGAACAAACATGGAGCAATTATGGCAAGCTTAAAGATATATATGTCAAATAGAATCTGCACTAAAATCCAAACATAGATGATGTAAACAGTTCTACAACAATAAAAAGAACCAAGACATGAGTTGTTCCCCTTCTTCATCACATATCAACACCGCACATGGGCAAGTTGGACTAGAATATCTTCTAGTGGTTACCTGATCATGCATGTGCACAACCTATCCCAATGGTAGCTAGGAAATAGATTTTATACAGTACACTATACCAAGCACAATAAAACTAACCAATCATGCATTCACCTAAAATCTTATGTCATACCTGATATATTTTTTTATGCCATAAAAGTGGATAACAAAATTTGAATTCAAAGTCAATAGAAACAAGCCCAAAAATGCATAGCAGAACTCAATCTCCAAACATTTTGAATGTTCTAGCATGATACACGATATACAATAGGAAGGATAAACACCAGATTCTCTTTCTCTCTCTCTAAAAATAGCGCACGCGTGTGTGTGCTGTTTAATAAATAAATAATAAATATACCAGCAACTCTAGAGATTCTCAAACTTGTGGAACATATGAATAACAAACATAAAAACCTGAAGGCAAATATACAGTAGAGCATTGTTGTTAAGACATACTTAATTAGTTAACACATGAAAAATGCACCAATTAACTAAGGATACACCTATTGAAATTACAATCCTATTCTAAGAAACCGAAAGAAGAGGCGGACACCCTTCGCCTTTGATCACCATTGATATGCACTCCAAAGAAGTCTGGCAATGCCATTGATACATGGGAAATGCTATATATGTTTAACCTTTCTACATATGGCCCAAGGTTTAGGTCAAGGGTGTGAGTAGATGTAAAGAGCTACACTTCCCAAAACAATTATTGACTCCGAAAAGCTGCTGATTGGGATGTTGTTAAACTTGCTTTGGAGTTCACAACAAAGAAGTGATGCAAAGGAAGTGGCCACGGAAGCAAAGGAAAGAACAGAAGGAGTGATAGAAATTTAGCCAAAGAAATTTCTAAATGAATTAGTTTTTCTCAAGTACACTCATTTACATGAAATTTATTCATAAAAAATACAATAAATAATAAAATGTCTCCAACAATCAATAATATAATTCAAAACAAAAAAAAATGTTAAATAGCAATTTTTTCATCCCCATAACCAAACCTAGATCTACTTTGCATCTCTATTTTGCAGGAAACCCAAGTATTTTGTCCATCCCTAGCTAGAATGGTGCTCATATGCGCAGGCATTTGACTACATAATAATTATTAATTATCAATACAACATAAATTCATTATCAATAAATAAGTAACAAAATTCTACCAAAATGATGAATCAATTTTTAAATAACAATAAATAATTTGCAATTAGCTTATTGTTTTAATGACAGGAAAATAAAGACAACAATAGTGTTATCCAAAATTTGAAGTTCATTGCTAATACAACTTTTGCACAAATCAAACGCATATACAGCAAACCTGACTTGCTAAGTTGAAAAAACATATTGACAATGAGTAAATGAACATCTAACCTGATCAATCAATTACATCTAACTAGTGAAATACTAAAAAAAAAAAAATCCTTCAATAACCCACAGCCATTTATTTCTAAGTGACCAGGTGTAGTTTTGCAAGCCCCTCAAAACTTTTGTAACTTGCATACACATGGTCCTTATTAATTTCCTTTCTATTAATGGCGAAGACTGAATCATACACTGACTTTCTGGCCGCTGAGACAATTTGACTGGAGTGCATCTCCTGCTTACATGTTGGATGGCCTTCAGGTTGGCATACTACTTACTTCTATTTGACTGTCAATTAGATTATCTATTACATTTTGATCCAAGGACAAACTCCATATTATTTGGGCAGCAGCAAACTGTTAACATTAACACAGAAAAATAAAGGTTTCAGAACCAGTCGTATGAACTACATACAATTTGCAGAGATATTCCAAACAACTTAGATTCAAGAATTGCCATCACATCATCACAATTACTATAAAAAAACCAAATAATTTGTAGCCTTCCTTTACCAAATAATCATAAATGGTAGTCAATGATATAAAGAGTTCCAATTAAGATGAGACTTCCTTTTTTATTACCATTTCATTAAGTTCATACATGCTTGTCTGTAAGGACAGTGGTATAATTTTATTTCTGAAGGAAAATAAATTTGTCAGAAGCATTGGTAAGAGAACAGGTTTGAAAAGGAACTTAGATTGTAAAGGATTTGCAAGTAGATTTTGCAAAGGGTTCTTTTTCACAGTCACTTAAATTTTCACTTACCATATCAATTAACAAAAGGAAAGTCATCTGATGGCTTCACTACCTCCCTCATAATAAAGACCTGCACGTCATAAAAAAGAGAAATCAGTTTCACCCTTGTAATTAACCATATACCTGATATCCTCCTTCTTGAAGTGCACTAATGAATTTGCACATGCATCAAACATACACATACTTGAGATACAGTTTTATAGATGTAAATACAAATATACAAAACAAAATCTTGATGGTGCTTAGGATCTGGCAAGCTTTCCCTATGTAAGGTGAGGAAAGCCTTTTCCATTCAATGACTCTAAATTGTATTTCATGCCTAATTGTTTTACAAAACAACTGAGCCTGCATAGTCTACAAACATGGAGTGAGCTGCTTGGCTCACTGAACCCCTAATGATTACAATGCTTGATGGTCACATCATTGGTAATCATGCTGGTCTCAATTTAACACAAAGTACCACTTTCTCACAAATTGAGAAGACTTGATAATTTGATTTCTCCAAATTATCTCACATAGAATGACAATCGCCCACATCCCCCCCCCCCAAAAAAAAAATCTTAGCTAGGCACAGCACACATTCATAGTTGACAAGGTTCATTCTACCAATTATTCTCAAAATATCTAAGACAGAGGCAACTATATCATGATTCCTCAATACTTAATTGAATATGTCAATGTGATAAAGATGCAATTGCAGAATTTCCAGCGTAGAACCAAGTTTTAAATCGGACTAAATGAAAAATCACAATTGATGTAGAGAATTCCATACATTTTGGAGGAATGTAGGTCAAGTGCTCAGCACAAATATTTGCATGTACTTATAGTTGGTGGTAGTGCAGATGGTAGCAGTGGCAGCATCATGAAATGGATCATGTATCATTAAAAGATTCTCTGACTAGAGGATGATACCTAAGAATGGAGTTCTATAGTATTTCATGCAAAGTAATATTCTTATGAACATCTGATTGATATTATCATGTCATATAAATATACAATTTGGTTTACGAATCACATGTTAAACTCTTAAGGTTCTCAAGGGTAATGTTGGAACCTTCAGGACATATTCCAACAAAAGCTGAGAACAATGGATATTAATATTAATTTCACCACATTGGACAACATAACTTACATATTGCTCCTATGTTTAAATTCACAATAGAAGGTTGTATTTGAATTAGTTATTGATAACTCACTTACAAATCTTGAAATTGCAGAGGCCATGTACAAGAATGCAGATTTATAAATCACCCCTAAAGAACTTATTTATCTCTCGTATAAAATATAAGAAGGCCACCTCCGGTTCATCAGAATGTGAGGCACGCCTCCTGGTTCTGAACATTCTCCTTTAAGGGAATAGGATAGTGAAAATCCAAATAAAGACATTTATTCAACATGATCACTCTGTATGATTCAGTCACTTCTGAGAGTTAACTCCTTGCTTGCCGGTTCTTATCTTAGGTAATATGATCGACGTCTCCAGTATTTCTGCCGTCTTCCCCAATAATTCAGCAAAAGAGAACTTACTTTGTCAGAATGATGCCTATGCAAAGTATATCCAAGAGATTCCATTCTTTTAATAAGAGCAACAGCATACTCCCTTTCGGATGGGAAGCGAAGAAGATGCTCGAGGAGCTGGTTACGAATTTGTGTCCCCAAAGCGAAACCTTTGTCGAGAGCATAATGGAACACATCTACTGCCTTATCCAGCTTCCCTTTATTACAGAGACCCTTAATCAAATATACACAACTTGGAGGATTGATATTGATGTTAAACTCATCAAGAACAGAAAAAATCATTAATGCTTCTCTTACTCTTTCTGCCTGACACAAGCCAATAAGTAAAATAGTATATGGAGCTAAATGGAAATCCTTGAACTTAAAGTCCAGTTCTAGTAACCTTCTAATTGCTTTTTCCACCTGTCCACTACTAAAATATTCCTCCAAAACCACGATTGAATCATCTACCCGGCCAGGAAAGTTATTTAAATACTTCAACCAAACACCGAAAGCAAGGGAGACCTTTTTCTTCCTGCATAACCAAGTCATAAGTGCTTTATAAACTGAACAGCTAGGTTCAGATCCTTTTTCCAACATTTGATCATAAAGCTTTAAGGCATGCTCTTCTCTATCAACCCTATAAAGCCCATCAATAAGTGTCCCATAAGTAACTGAATCTGGGGAGAGCCCCTTGAGCTTTAGATGCTCAAAAAGTTTAAGCGCACGATCAATATTACCAGCCTTGCAATAACCATTGATCAGAATGTTGTAAGTCATAATGTCTGGCACAACCCCACTATCAATGAGCAATTGGTATGCATTCAAAATTTGTCCTGCCTCACACATTTGCTCCACTGTTTTCCTGAGACCAATGCTATCTACAACCCGATTGCCACCTTGAGAAAGCCGAAGAAACAACAAAGGACTTTTCCCAATCTCCATCTTGCAAAACAAAAGGCATGCCTCCTCAAGCTGGCCAGCCTTGCAGAGTTCATTTATAAGAGCATTAAACGTCACAACTGAAGGAAAACATCCAAGCTTCTCCATCTGACTAAATATTTGCTGTGCCTCCCCAACCAGTCCCTCCCTACACATACCACAGATAAGAATGGTATAAGTGCAAGCATTTGGAAACTGATCATGCTCAGAAACCTCAAGTTGAAGAGATAGAGCTCGATCAAGAAGACCAATATCACAAAAACCTTTGATTACAGCATTGTAACAGTAAGCATCAGGAGTAAGACCTCTCTGAACCATTTCATCTAACAACTTCACAGCTTCACCAACCCTGCCTTCTTTTGACAACCCACTTATCATAATGGTATATAGAACAACATCAGGCATAATGCCCTCCTTGAACATTTTTGTGTACCATGAATATGCTTCATGATATCTCCTAGCCCTAAATAAGCCATCAATCAGACAACCGTAATTATCAACTTCAAGAGCAAACCCATCCCTTTCTAACAACTGCACGATGGATAAGGCATCATCAAACCTCCCTAGCTTGCAAAACCCATTAATTAAAACATTATAAATCATTAAATCAGGTTGAAACCAATTTCCTTTCACCTTGTTGAACAATCTATATGCATAATCAACTCTCTTTCCCTGACACAGAGAAGAAAGAATAGAGGTAAATGTTACTATGTCTGGTCGCATATTATGGCGGTCCATGTCTTCAAGAATTTCAAGCACCTCACTACTCATCCCACATTTACAGAATCCATCAACCAGCAAAGAGTAAGTATAATCATTAGGACAGCAATTAAACTTTATCATCAGATTATACAGTGCAAACACTAGCAAATACATCTCTTTCTGCAACAGAGATTTTATTATTGTATTGTAAGTATGAGCATCAAACTTACAATCTAGTTCTCTCATTTGACAGAACACCTCTATGGCCTTTTCCACCATACCCATTCCCACATATGTCCTCAACAATATACGGCAAGCTTCAGAAGTTAACAAAACCCCACTTTTTCTAAGTTGTTCAAGAGCTTCCAAGTATAATGAAAACCAATTGTTTCTAGAGATTGTATCACAGACCAAGTTGAGTGATGCTCGACTTCTAAAACTCTCAGCCTTCAATGCAACCAAAATGCAAAAACGGATGCCCAACCGCGAATCGGGCTGCTTTTGGGTAGTAAAGGTATCCCTTTTAGAGGAGAGGTCTGGCTGATACAAATCATTTTTTGTGCATGAAAGAGAGATCCATTTCGTATCTCTTGAAGTACGTTGATTTTGCCTGTGACAGATGCCAAGTCCCGAAGGGATTTCAAATATTTTCCTGAGCTTAGACAATGTTAGCATCATGCCGGCATTGATGAAGGCTTAAAGGGTTTGAGTAGGTTCGAACCTAAACCAAGCAATTGGCCACTTGTCGTTTAGCTGCAGCCCCTCCTGCCAACTAATAGCCACAAAGGCGGCAGTTCACCTGCATATTTTTTATTGTCCCTAAGTCAGTTTCCTAATCAACATCATAGAAATATATCCCCAGTATACATAGATATAAGTAATGGAATCCTGATTCCACAAGAACCACCTTCTGATTCATCTCTTCTCCTTCTGTTTGACTCTTAGAAAGAAGATGATACACAATATGTTAAGGATATCATGACACAATTCACTGAACTCAGATCAAAGACTCTTAAATTCCTTTTTTTTTTTTTTGTATAGAAATAGACGGAGGAAAAGAAAGTGACTTGAGATCCTTAATCGCAATGTAACTCGATAAAAAGAACAGGATTCCATTAACAGTATAGAAAAGTAACATCGAAAAATAAGCATAACAAAATAATTTCCAGAATTAGCATTTTCAAGTACTCTTTCCACCAACTTATTTTATAATCAAAATTTCAATGGTACTCTACTGTTCATTTTTTTCTATTTTATAAGATGAAACCTTCACATTCAATGCTTATTGTCAATCACAAAAAATGAAACTGATCATGTAATTTTTCTGGCCGCATAGAATTGGTATTTGATATTTTTGTGATTGATTACCTATAAGTGATCCGTAGAGGGCCTGCAACTCTAAAACGAACAAAACAAAAAATAGCTACTCAAGCCACTGATTTCACTGCGTCCAAACCCCAAAGTGCCCCCTTGGCTCCATTTTGAACAGAGTATTTGAAGAAGAAGGACTTAGATTAATTGCGGATGAGGTTGAACCCAGAAGTTGGCAGGTGACATTAGATACACGGTTGCTGGGTAAACTTGCTGAACGGACTGACGGAGTGAGAAGCTGAACAACGGCGGGTGGATGCACACAATGCACCGTTGACGCTACGCTAGGGCTCAATAGAAGATGGGACGCTACGCTACTTATACGCAGATTTTTATATTTTTATTATTATATTTTTAAATTAAAATATATATAATTTTTTAATAATAACAGTTAAGTTGGATTTATTAAAAAATATTTAAATAATATATTGTTTAATAATTAATTATTTTTAAATTAATAATCATAAATGTTGCAGCTACTGTTTTAACATGACAAAATCACTCTTAATATAATAATTTTTAAAATCTTTTTTATTATATTTTGATAGCATACATTTGATTGTTAACTTTATCTTAAATTTAATTATTATTCTTTAATTTTATTTTGTGCCACTTTAGCTCCTTAACTGTATTTTATGTTTCACTTTTATTATTTAATTTTATTTTGATATATTTTTGTTCTTTAATTTTATCTTAAATTTTTGTATACAGAATAAAATAATAATAAAATTGAATGAAATGAAAAATAGAATTGAATGGAATGAAAAAGAGCAATTTTAAAGATTAAAAATGACCTTTTTCTTTTATTTTTTAAAAATAATAAAAAATTTTGAATACTAATATAATAAATATTACCAAAAAAAATTCATCTCATTCTTTCAAACCAAAGAAGGCATAAATTTATTTTGTTCTAATTCAATTACTTAACTTACAAAAATTATTCAAATATTTGTTTTTACTTTAATGCCGTCAACATACTTGAGAGATAAGTTCCATGTTACTCGTTAATAGCTTAATTCCAATAAACTCTTACTGGCTTAAATCTACTTATTATAATATCACTACCCAAATGTAGCGTTTTGCATATCCAAGATAATGTGTGCAAATTTCCGACTAATCACACAATTTCTCCCTAAATACTAAACCTTGCCAACTTTCAAGCATTTGTGGGCTTTTATCAAATTGGTAAGAGGCCTCTAGTCAATCCATTTCCTAATGAAAGCATTACAGTTGAAGATTAATAACACTCTTTCAGAAGAGAAGCTATAAAAATAAAACACAACATTTGGATAATGATAAATAAGAATATTACGAGAACAAGAATTTAAATTGGTAAAAAATTATTAAAGTTAAGATATTAGAGAGCTTTTCCTATTCAGGATCTTGATGTTATTAGAGAAAGTGAATCATGCCAGTGAATTTTATAAATTAAGAAACTAAATTAAAACAAAACAAAATGAAAATATAAAAGTAGAATTTCAAATAAAGTTAAAAGATCACAAATGTATTTTTGTCTTGTTTAATATATTTATCTCCTTGAAATAACTATTTATTTTATTTTTACTTGATATCTACTTAAACATAGCCTTCATATCTCCTCAACAAGGAGTTTTTTTAATTGAAATATTGTAAGGACAATAATTATAGCAGTTGTTTATTTAAAATTTCTACTGCTAAATGCATTATCTTTATTGAATTTTTTTGGGCAATTCACGACATAAATTTTTTAATCATTAATTTATATAATTAAAATATTCATCAAATCAAATAATAAATCAATTAAAATAAAATATCAAAACAAAATAAATAAGATTTTAAAAGTTAATTTTAAAGTAAATTTGTCATATTGAAAAAATGGTTACAGCATTGAATATGATTAGGTTGAAAAATTAATCGCTACAATGTATAATACACAGGGCAAGAATTATTCTTAATCTGCAAATTTAAAAGACTTGTTTTCTTTTTCCTTTTTTAAGCATATACATTTGTGTGAAACCCAACTTTTAGTTTTAGTAAAATACAGAGTTAGTTTTTGAGTTTTATGACATTTTTTAGTAATATTCTGATCTCGATATTTACCTTTATTATCTCTCATTTTCTTTTGCAAGCATTTTGAAAACCAATATTTTTTATTTTTATGCACACACATCCGCGTGAACCTCATTTTCATAGTAGTTATTACAAAATTTCATTTCGGGTAAAGCTTGCAACTTAAAAGCGTTGCCTCTTGCAAATTTTTTTTTTTTTGAATATGTTGTTAAAAACAATCCTTTCTTTCCACATGTAGTCATTTGAGCATTTTACTCTTTTTTTTTGTGCAACGTGTAAGAGTTCCATTTCTCTTCCATTAAAAAAATTATTTTATTTATTTCTTCACAAATGTACATTTTTCTATGAATAATTTCTTGAACTTTTGCAAATTTGAAAACTTTAGCACATCTTCATTTGCCTTAAAAAGTTTCACTAACGACGGAAAAATCAACCATTTTCATATCATAAGAACTACAAGAAAGGTAATTTTGCCTAAACTGTAGGTATTTATGAATTTCAATAGGATTCAAACAAAGTTGTGTAAACTACAATTAAATTCAATTAAAATGGCTAAACTTTGACATTCTCAAGTAAATGTGTTTGAACTTAAACTTGAACAAAACTCAAGTACAGAGGCATCTAAACTTCAACAAGACTTTAAATACATGTTCTTGAATATTGAAGGGATCTAAGTATGTTGTTGACATAACAATGCTCTTGTAAGGTGTATAAATTTTGACAAAATGTGTCTAAACTACAATGAGACATGTGCTTGAACTTTAAAAAGACGCAAATAAGTGTGCAGAACTTGAACTTTGACAAGATTTAAGTGACTAAACTTAAACTTTGATAGAATTTCGGTAAAGGTGCTTGAATTATGTAAGGACACAAGTGAGTATTCCTAAACTCCAAACTTTGACAAGAACCAGGTATAAGAGCCTAAATTTTAACATTGGAAATGGTGTTTGAACTCCATCAAGTCTCACATAAGTATTTTCTTGTAATCTTGAATTTTAACATACCTCCACTTTGAAAAAAGCTAGGCAAAAGTGCTCTTAAAATTTGACAAGATAACTATAATAAGAATCAAATATATGTTCTAAACTTTAACAAGACTTAAGTAGTACATGATTTTCAATAGGCCTAAGAACAAGTATAGGTGTCCAAACATTGACAACATTATTACTAAAAATAAAAATTTGAGGCTGTGTATTTTTAAGGTTGTGCACAAAAAGAGAGGTCATCATCCTTCTTTTACGGCAATGCCTTTAATAAAGCCTGCCAAAGAAGGCAAATGAACATTAAAATGATGGTTTGATATTGTTGGAGTAAGGTAAAATGGTGCATTTTTTAGTAAGTTGGTGACAAATTTATTGAGGATATGAATTTGACGAGATAACTATAATAAAAATCAAATATGTATTCTGAACTTTAACAAGACTACATGATTTTCAACAAGACCTAAGAATAAGTATAGTTGTCCAAATATTGACTACACTATTATCAAAAATCAAAATTTGAGGCTATGCATTTTAAGGTTGTGCATAAAAAGAGAGGTCATCATCCTATTTTTAAGGCAATGCCTTCAATGAAGCCTACCAAAGAAGGCAAATGAACGTTGAAATGATGGTTTGATGTTGTTGAAGTAATGTTAAATGGTGCATTTTTCAGTAAGTTAGTGACAAATTCATTGAGGATATGCAAAAGGCTAAATAGAGATGATACCAAGTAGTATGCACTATTTCCTCCATGCTTATTTTTGTGTGTCCTCCATGCAGTTAACACGATTTATTAGAATCTATGCTTTTGTTTACTGAAAAAAAGAAAGATTTTAAATCAAATAGCATTATTATTATTTTTTTTTTATTGTACTTTATGCCGGGACATGTTATCCATCTACTTTAAGGACTCATTCTCATTCTCATTCTAATATATGTTTCAATTAATGTGCCATCTTTGTTACATTTCATAATTTATAATTTTTCAAATTTTTAAGTGGGATACTTGTTAAGTATGAGTGGAAATTTCTGGATAAGAGCTATATAAGTGGATTGACCCATGGGAACTCAAGATGTGGTGCAATGAGTGCCTAATTCCATGAGTATAATTCCTTGCAAAGGCCAGGGTCAATTGAAGAAGATTTTCATTAAGAAGAAAATAGATATGTTAAAACTTCACTAATTGTATTTGATTGTAACTATTGGAGTATATTATTGTTTTTGTCTATGAAAGATTATTGGTCATCTAAAGTGTTTTTAATTTAGTTTCTCAATTATTTTTATCTTTTTAGAGGATTGAATTGAGAAATTAGTCTTTGCGATTTTGATAAATAAAAGGACAAAATTGATTGGAAAAAGAATTAGTGGGACTGAATTGAGAAGGCATTTTTGGAGGACCAAATAAAAAAGTTAATAATCTTTTAAGGACTAAAACAATAATTTAATCTAATTATTAATTCAAATCACTTACCAATAAAACATAAATCTCATTAGAAGTTATCCACGTTACTAATTACTTATTGTTAATTTCTATGGTCTAAGATGAAGGAGAAAAATAGTGACATTTTGATAAATATGAATTTTGAAAAATCAGTGTTGATGGACACCTTGATTTCAAATATGTATATTAAAAAAAAAAAACATGTGAGCCATAAAAAATAATAAAAATTCATCCCACCGTTTCTTGCCAACATAAGGCCCCATTGGATAAATAGAAAGTTAAGATAAAAATAAAAAATAAAAAAACGATTTTATAAATAAAAAATATTCATAATATCTTTATTTTTAATAATTAAATAATTATTATTAAAAATAGTAAATAATAATTAAATTATAATTTTTCTCAACTTTACTTTTTTTTTTTTCTTTTCCCTCCTCCCTTCCAAGCATACCAATCAGGCCCATAAGGTTAGATCCTCCACTTACGTGATACAATCATATATTTCACTTGCCCCCCAGACTACATTGTTGCAGTCTTCCTCTTTCTCCAACTTCCAATTTTTCTTGGACTTACTTTGCATAAACGTCCCCAGCACAAGTCATGGTAGGCACCTCTGTTTTTTTTTACTATAATGCAACAGTTGTCCTTAACGCCTCACTGTATATGACAACCAAACTACAAATTATATTTTAAACTATCAACCACTCGTTATTAAAGACCAGTTAATTTATAGATCTCTTCTTTTGCGCTGTAAGCCATTAATGCACAAAAAAAAAAAAGGAACTTGTTAAAGTTAAAATTCGTCATTAATGCACGATAGAATCCTTTTAGGTCACAAATATTTGAAGGCAAATGAAGCTCTGAGTAAATAGAAATGAAGGCCACGGACCATAATTGATATCAAATGAATGCCGTTTTCTTCCAAATTAAATAGAAAACACAACATAACCGACTAATACAGCACAACCATGAAACTCAAGAATGAAATGAATCATGGACAAGATTTCGAAAAACAAAAGAAACAGATAATAGAGACTAAAGAGAGACTGACGAGGTTGGAGATGCAGGAAGGGATAGAATAGGAGGCAACAACGAAGGTGTCATGGTTTGAATCTCCCTTTCCTTCAATATGCTTTCCCTGTAAGCATTTTCGTCCCAGTCGGTGGCGTACTCCTGCAGCTCAAGGATTTTCATTCTCCTCCCTAAGAGTTTGTATACGTATGTAGCTATGAGAGAAATTCCAAAAGCCATGTAGATAAGCAATATCATAGTTCCAACTATACAATTTGCAGTGTACAGAGAGGGAGAAACAGAGGCTTCACTACTCTCTGAACTAGAAACGATCATCAATTGAATTTAGGTCCCTTGAACGGTGAACATAAAACCTAACCTAGAATGGAAATGGAAAATCGTAAAGAAGAAGTTGAAACCGAAATGGAGAAAATAAAAGGACAGAGCAAAAGCTAATCTAGAGTGAAGTTGAGAGATTGGACGATCATCGTATCATATCATAGGAGCTATTAGAACCCACGCTAGAACCAGAGATTGAGGCGGATCGTAAGCCACCCCCTTGATCCTTTCAAAGCTCTGCGAAGATGAAATAGCTTCGGATCTCTGTAACGGCTAGTTTTTGCCAATTACTTTTTTGGTTCTAAGATTTCCGACACCACTTCTATTATTTTTGTCTTTTGAAATATGCTCTGAGATTTTTTTCAAACGACTAGCTTTTGTAAAATTATTTAATCCCCGAACCACTTCATTTTCTAAAATATGCGCTGAGATTTCTTTCAAACGGTTAATTTTTTTAAAATTATGAAATTGGCCAACGGCATAATATGAATGACTATATTGTGCTTCTTTGCACAAACGGCTACCTATAAATATAGGTTGATTCTTCTTCGGTTATGTTGGACGAAGAAGTATTCAAATTGGTTGGGGAAAATATCTGCTTATTAAATTTAGTGTTCTTTTTTGTCTTTTATTTATACTTATTTTACTCTTTGGGTCCTCTGTTTCGCTGATTCTGTGTTTCTCTTTCAATTTGTGAACTTGGCTTTTACTTTTCAGAGCATTGAAGGAACTTGGGTTTGGGAATTTCAGAGAGCGCTGTCAAATATGCAAAGCGGGGCAAATTGTCACATGGGTCAGCGATCCTAAGCATCGAAACACCATTAAGGCTCCTCGTGGTCTCAAAACTCGCCCTTTCGATGCCATCAGGTTATGCTTCTAACTCTTTCTCTTCTGAGTGCTTGTGTATGTAAGTAGCTATAGGGTGTTTTATGTCTTTTAGATACATAGACGTAAATGTTAGGAATTAATTTACATGCTTGTATCGAAATAGGTTAAAACTCCATTGTTAATTTTGTTTATGGAAATGTTCTCTTCGAGATTTCTCTGCTTTCTGTTCTCTTCGGGATTTCTCTGCTTTCTGTCCAACGGAGCACAAATAATTATATGTTGGGATATGCTAAGTTTTGCATGTGACAAGGGATAAAAGAGGCAAACGAGAATTTATTGATGGGGAAAAGGTGGGTTTGGTGTGTTAGTGGAGGATTAATGAAACTGGGGTGGATCTGCGATCTGTTTGTTGCCCATATGTGTTCCTCATTCTGCACGAACCTCTTCTATCTAATATTTTCTTCAAAGGCAGTAGCTAATTATTCAGAAAAAGGGAGGGAGGAGGGGCATTGGGGCAATTCTTGCTTTAATTGTCATATTTGGCTTGAGATCTACAGTTTGTATTATAGCCATTTACTTGTTTAAATTTTTGTTTTTTACTTTTTGCTAATTAAAGTGATTGCATGTCATCGTGTGAATGTTTTACATCCAACGACAACTACAGTCCGCCCTGATATGAAGTACTATATACTACATGTGTGTCCCTCCCTCGTCTGCAAATGTTTATCGAAATCAATGTTCTGTAGCTGGTAGAAAAGCCATATAACTAGTTTTCTGCCAATAATGAATTTGAGTTCTGTACCATGTTTCATATGCTTCTAGTTCTTGTAGCTGCTAATTTTTTCTTCTGCGTATTTTGTGTTAACTATTTGACATGAAAACTATGTTTTTAAGATTAGCCATAAGGATAATGAGGGTTAAGAACAATATTTTACTCAATACACTTAATTCAAGAATTACAGCAAAGCATGGATTGCTGTTTCTAATAATATGTTGAAGAGCTTAATGTTATGTGTGTCTATTCTTTTTCTTCTTTGCTACTGTTTGGGTTGCATGTAATGGTTGTTTTTCTTCCTCTCTCTCTCTCTCTCTCTCTAAGCAATTTTATTGCTTGAGTGGAAGTTCAAATGATAATCCATAGATAAGTAATAGACAAAATTAAAATTGAGCAAAAAATAATGTCTCATAAATATTTATGCGAGAAGTAATAGATGCATGGAACTCGAATAGGATGACGTCGAGTAGTAGTCATTAGGCTAATGTATGTGTGACACACAATAAACTCCTATGAACTCGGCTTCATGGGTGTCGGGTTTCACTGAGGAAGGCTTAACTCGGAACCGATGGTTTTGAGTTTAACTCCTAACACGTTGCGTGTCAAATTGCCACAAACTTGAAATCATTGGTTCCGAGTTGTGCCTAACTGTTAGGCTAAGTTTGAGCCTGACAGCAATAGTGGGTGACAAGTCAAATTAACTAGTCACGTCAACTTTTTTTGAATTCAAATGAAGCATGTATCAAGTGTCCATAGGAGGAATTAAATTGCACTGAATTGATTGGCTAGAACAAATAAAAAAAAAGAGATAAGATTGTGTTTTAAATGACAAAAATATCCTTGCAAGCTTTGATATAAACTGAGCGAGCCTCCTCATTTTGCATTCTCAGCTTCTTGTCTTGTTTCTTCTTCTGCATATGGAGTTAGGATAAAATATTTTCACATCTTATTTAGCGAAAGGCAACAACAAAGAAAAAATGTTAAGAAAAAATAATTTTTAGTTGAAATAATCAATATTAAAAATATGTAAAATAAACAAAAAATATTAAATAAAGTAGTTAACGTGAGAAAAAATGAAAAGAATTTTAAAAAATTTTTAAATGAAAAATTTAACTTATTATTCTTTAATATTTATTTACTTTGGTTGTTTTAGTTAAATATTTTAGAATAATTATATAATTTATTTTAGGTTATTCACATTATTTGTTTATTATTTAGTTTTATTGATAGTAGAAATTATTTATTTATATGTTGACTTGATTCTGATTGAGATTTAAAAAAGAGGAATAAACACTAAGTAAGGGGTAGAAATGAAAGAGGAGAAAAACTAAAAGAAGAAAAAAAATATTATGTAAGGATTATGAAAAAAAAAAGAGTATAAGAACAAGAAATTTAATTTAAAGAAAAATAGAAAATTTGGGTAAATAGTTTTTAGGAGAAACTTAAAAAATTATGATAAAAAAATTAAGAAATTACGAAAAATAGGAAATAGTTGTGGGAAAAATATTTAAGAAGAAAATGAATTTTAAAAAAAGAAAGAATTGAAATACTAGTTTTATATTTATTTATATGTTGATTTGATTTTGGTAGAGGTTTAAGAAAAAGGAATAAAAGAGGAGAAAAACTAAAAGAAGAAAAAAATATTATGTAAGGATTATGAAAAAAAAAGAGTATAAGAACAAGAAATTTAATTTAAAGAAAAATAGAAAATTTGGGTAAATAGTTTTTAGGAGAAACTTAAAAAATTATGATAAAAAAATTAAGAAATTACGAAAAATAGGAAATAGTTGTGGGAAAAATATTTAAGAAGAAAATGAATTTAAAAAAAAGAAAGAATTGAAATACTAGTTTTATATTTATTTATATGTTAACTTGATTTTGGTAGAGGTTTAAGAAAAAGGAATAAATACTAAGTAAGGGGTAGAAAATGAAAGAGGAAAAAGCTAAAAGAAGAAAAAAAATATTATGTAAGGATTATGAAAAAAATAAAAAATGAGTATAAGAACAAGAAATTTGATTTAAAGAAAAATAAGAAAATTGGGTAAATAATTTTTAGGAGACAATTAAAAAATTATGAGAAAAAAATTAAGAAATTGCAAAAAATAAAAAATAATTGTGGGAAGAATATTTAAGAAGAAAAATGAATTAAAAAAGAAAGAAAGAATTGAAATACTAGTTTTATATGAAAAAGTTTACTTTATTTGTTTACTTTATTTATTTTAGTGAATTATTTTTTTGGAATATGATAAATTATTTATTTATATGATGACTTGATTTTGGTGGAGGTTTAAAAAAGGGGAATAAATACTAAGTAAGGGGTAGAAATGAAAGAGGAAAAAATATTATGTCAGGATTCTGAAAAAAATTAAAAATGAGTATAAGAACAAGAAATTTGATTTAAAGAAAAATAGGAAAATTGGGTAAATAACTTTTAGGAGAAAATTAAAAAATTATGAGGGAAAAATTAAGAAATTTCAAAAAATATAAAATAGTTGTGGGAAAAATATTTAAGAAGAAAATGAATTAAAACAATAGAAAGAATTGAAATACAAGTTTCATATGAGAAATTTTTCTTATTATTCTTTAATATTTGTTTACCTTATTTGTTTTAGTGAATTATTTTTTAGAATAGTTATATAAATTGTTTTAGGTTATGCACATTATTTATTTATTGTTTGGTTTTGTTGATATGAGAAATTATTTATTTATATGTTGACTTGATTTTGGTGGAGGTTTATAAAAGAGGAATAAATACTAAGTAAGGGGTGGAAAATGAAAAAGAAAAATACTAAATAGCATGAAAATATATGAAGGAAAAAAGAATTATTTGAAGGGGATTATTAAATGAAGCTTGGCTTGTAGGAAAGTGAATGGCTAGAAGAAATAAACTTGTTTGCATTTATGCAAATGGAAAGACTTTTGATAGTGCTCAAGATGCAACGTTTCATTGTGCCATGTCAAAATATATAACGATTAATACCGACATAACTTTAGATGGTTTGAAAGACGTTGTTAGTCAAAAGTTATGACTCCCCATTAGTGATGTTGTCTCCGATCTGATATATAGACTCTCAACATCATTGAATCTTACATGGTATCAATTGATTATTTTAAAAGATCATTTTGATGTTCAGAGAATGTGGCAAGCTCACTCATGTTTCCCAGAGCAATTGAATACAGTTGAATTGTATGTAAAAACTTCATTGACTGACTCACAGGTGAGTGGAGAAATGGAGACCATTTCCCACCCAAGTTCTTAGCATCCAACACTTTTGCTTTACTGAGCCTTATTCTCCAAATAGTTCCGAAGATAATGTATTAGAGGATTTTGAAAATGAAGATGAATACAATGCTAAACTCGACCTTGACTAATGTTGAGGATGACGACGATGACGACGACAATGATGATGATGAATTTGACAATGATATGAGTGAAGAGGATCTAGTGTCCCAATATGTAGATCCTACTACTATATTCTTCTCCCAAGTTAACGTAGCCTTAACTAGTAAGGATGGATTTGAGGAGGTTAGAGAAAGCACAAATTTAAGCATGTAAGACTTGTGTATTGGTTTGCAATATCCAAGACAGAAGGCACTGCGTCATGCTATTAAACTATATTATGCGATAGTACACCACAATTTCAAGAAATATTTGACATCTAAAAAGTATGAAAAATTTCGTTGTATTTATTATGGGAATAGTTGTAGATGGCGAGTAAGGGCATGCAAAAAAGGCCAGGGTAAGAGATCACATTGGCAAATAACAAAATATGGTGGTTCTCATACATATCTATCTGCGACTATATCTCAAAATCATCCAAAATTGGATTCTGATGTTATATCATCTTGTATTGTGGGTATGGTGACTGAGACACCTAATATTTTAGTTACACAAATCATTAAGTAGATAAAGAACTTGTTTGGTTATACGGTGTCATACAGGCATGGAAAGCAAAACACAAAGCCACGCCACAATTGCATTAGGTAGTTGGGAGAGCTCATATATTATATTACCCAGATGGATAGCCACAATTCAATATTTCATGCCTGGATCATATGTTAAGTTTATAACTAAACAATGTCAAACAAATAAGCCCATTGCCGTATTCAAGTATGTGTTTTGGGCATTCAAATTGTGTATAAACGTTTGCAATCACCTAAAATTGATGATCTAGATTGATGAGATATTTTTATATAGCAAATATAAAAGGACTCTTTTGATGGCAACGACACACGATAATAATCGACAAACTGTGCCTATTGCATTTGCAATAGTTAAGGGAAAGACTCAAGCAGTATGGACATTATTCCTTTTCAACTTATGTCAACAAGTGGTACTGGAGAGATGTGGACTTTGTTTGATCTCTGATAGGCATCCATCAATTCTAGCCATTGTTGTTAATTCTGAAATTGGTTGGCAACTACCATATGGTTATCATGTGTTCTGTCTCCGACATGTAGCTAGCAACTTGTACATTCACTTTAGACCATCAAATATAATGTTATTATGTCCATACTTATTGTAACAATCTTGGTGATACTTAACAGGTTATGCATATGAGCGGCGATACATAAAAAAGCAGCTAGATGGCTTATTGACATCCTTAAGGAGTAATGGACTAAGGTGTATTATGTGAACAGTCGTCGCTTGGGACATATGACGACAAATTTAGCCGAGTGCATGAATGACATTTTCAAAGGCATTAGGTCATTGCCCATATCTAGCATAGCCGAAGCAACATATTACAGAATCAATCAATACTTCGTGCAACGTGCCAAGTAAGTTAATGCTCAAATAACTGCAGGTTTAGTTTATTCTCAGAGTGTGATGAAAAAGATAACGACAAATGTGCAACATGTCTCTACATGCACTGTATGAGCATTTGATAGAAACGCTCAATCATTTAAAGTGAATGAGCCATATAATTAGATGAATTGTCAGTATGGTCAATGCTAAATTTTAGATAGAGAGATACACATGTCAACATGATGTCAACATGTTCTTGCAACTTGTGCCGCAGTTTCCCTTGAACCATTCCAGTTTGTGAATCTTGTGTTTTGCCTCGACATCAAGCATTATGCGTATAACAACACTTTTCAACTAATTAGAGGATAAGAATATTAGCCAAACCCTGGCGGACCAAAGTTGATCCCTGATCCATCAATGCTCCGGGAAAAAGGTTGACCATGAGCATCCTGGTACTGAAATGAGATGGATTTTAGGGCTTTAGGATAACCTATTAGATGTGATTTATGCCAACAATAAGGACATAATCAAGTGACTTGTCCACATCGTCAACGTGATTATTAGGGGCAAACAATTTGTAACAAATGTTAATAAATCAATTTGTATTAATTGAAATGTGGTTCAACATGTACTAAATGTTATGAATCATTTTATATATGTTTATAAATTAATTTGTACTAAATATTTATTAATCAATTCATTATCTATTGTATCATATTTGTAATTTCTGTTAAATTTTTATTTGTATTATTTAATAAATTGTGCTCCATACACTCATGACAAGTACATTGATATCATGGATTGCTACTCCACGGCACATTATGCATCCAGGCCCTAAGGATCATTCATTATTATACCTGCAGAGACTTCATATATCTGAAGCTATTTGGAATGGCTAGGTGAGATAATTTACTTATCCTTACTAATTACATCAATATGTACATTGATGATTGTAGATAAGTAGTTGATAATTTTTAATTTGTGTATATTTATAGGACAATCAGATTCTCCATCCACGACATGTGCAGCGTGAGGATTGTTTAAGGGATCTACCTTCTATCATAGTAGATTATCTAAGGCAAGTTGGATTTTACGATATAGCTCGACTTGGCCACTTCAAGTATGATCCATCATTAGTCAGTGCGCTCATAAAGTGATGACGTCCAGAGACACACACATTCCACACCACTCGTTGTGAGTGCACTATCACCCTTGAAGACGTAACTGTGCAGTTAGACCTACCATATGATGGAGACCCTCTTACTGGAAGGACAAATTAGTCATGGGCAAATACATGTGAGTGACTTCTTGGTATTCAATCGCCAAATGATAAGATTGATGACCAGTGATTCACTATTGCATGGTTAGCCGAGAACTTTGCTCACTTACTAAATAATGCTGATGAGGAGGTTATACGTCAATATGCATGAGAATACATACTTAGGTTGATTGAGAGCTTTTTATTACTAGATAGATTTAGTCATAAAGTATATTTGATATATCTCCTACTACTTGAGGATTTCAAACAAGTTGGCAGGTTTAGTTGGGGTTTAGTAGTTTTAGCTTATTTATATCAATAGCTATACAATGCAATATATAAGGACAAGAAGGGAATAGGTGATTGCTTGACATTAATACACTTATGGGTATAGGATCAATTTCCAATGCTCACATCAGAGAGACTGCTGACCCCTTATCCTTGTACAGAGGAATATCCTATACTTCCCCCTTTTGGTTTTAGGTATGAATTATATTTTACTTATAACTTTATATATTTATGTTTATTTTTATAATGTCATTGAAAATTGTGATAGGTGAAAGAATGTTGGACGACTTTCTCACTCTTGTATGTGAGCTCTTAGTTAATATCGAACTTTACTGGATGTTATGGGGGACAACGAGGTTAGTTGTTATATTTTTTTTCCTTCTTCTATGTGTGCATTATACCTTTAATATTTTATGATGTTATATTATTTATTCATATTACCCATAGATTATTTGACGCCCATACCAGTCCCAAGATATCCATAACTTTATTCCATAATATTGCTTAGGTTCTCTAAATATTTAGATAGTTTCAATGCCTCTTATATGCTTTCACATCATAGAGTGGCACCATCCAGACTGTGTCCTTTACCAATTTGGTCGATGCCAGCCAATCTCTCAAGAATCGCTAAATTGGATGCTCTTCATGCTTTGCAATTCTGAGGAAGAACTCAAACCAATTGGGCAATAGAGCATAATACTTTTATCCAATAATGGTATAATTGGCAAAATGCTATAGTGCAGTCTCCGATTATTGATGAGTCTTTTGATCGCACCTCTGCATATATGCGATAGCACTAATGATGTACTCAGAGATAGATCTACCCTCCCAGTACTGCGACTGGTTATGCGGTAAATTTTTAAATAGTTGTCATTGTTCTCTTCCTTATTTTGGTATACATATAAATTTACTTTATTGTTATAATCATATTCAAATGCTCATTTCTTTTTTTTTTAGGTTGATCTAGCAAAGAAACTTTATCAGACGCATTTGTAAGACCCTTTACGTTCAGATTTTTGTAAGATTATAGGTCGAGACACTAAAAATATATTGCTAGCTCTTAATGAACAACAATTCTCACTATTTCCCTAGCCTACTGAACCGGCACCTGATTTACCTAAACCTCAAATTTTGATGGATCGACCAGGTAAGTGATATTAGGGTTATTTGTCATCTCAGCAACCTACTGTTACAAAACAAAGGTAGTAAAATAAAGAGTTAATGCAGCAAGACTTTAGTAATAACATAGCCAATCCATCTTCATATATTCCGACCACTATGCCTCAAGATATTGGTTTAGCTAAACCATCTTCTTATATTCTAGCCAGTCAATTTAGTGACTTTGTAGGATCTGATCCTTCATATTATATGCTATCATCACCTATGACTCATTTTGGAATACTGGAGTAGCAACTTGGAAGATCATTTGTTGACCTTTTGTTTGATACGTCTGCATTTACTACTACATATGCTAGTACCTCCTTTGATGTTAGAGGATCATTCGAACTTGGATTTGTAACACCACATAAACTGATTTCTCTAGTTGATTCTCCATCCTCTTCACCCACGGAACAAAAGCAATAACAATTATAACAACAGAGACAACAACAACCATAACGTGAACGAAGAAGTCCTCGTTGCGGCACTGGAAGTCATTTATTATAGTACATGTACTTTTTTAATGTTTTATATAATTATTGTATAAAAAAATTTGTGTTCAAACTAATGTGACATATTTTTTTAGATGATTTTTTCTACTCTTTGAAACTTTTTTATGTAGGTGTATATATACTACTTGAACTATACACAAAAAAAATTTTAGGTTATTTTCATAATTCATGTATAGAACTAGAGAGAGTTATTTTCCTAAAATATAAAACCAAATTTTAAATTAAAATACTAATTAGTTTTATTATTAAATATTTTCTCTTATCCAATCAATCTTTTTCTTTTTAAATCTCTTGGCATATAAGAGAAAAAAATAATTTTAAATTATTGATATAAAAATTTTGTGTCAATAATAAATAATTATCTGTAGACAAGTTAGTAGAGGTATTATTAGTATAAAAAACTTTGCATAAATGATAAATAATTATATATAGAAAATCCCAAATGCTTATATTAAGATAACTCCAATAATTAAGATTCACAAAGTTGACGTAGCAATTGACACCAACGTAATGGAGAGAATTCATTAATTTTACATTTCATTACTTTTTTAAGATTATTTATGAAAGATATAATTATTTAATCCATATTTCTTTAATTATCAAATCAAATAAAAGATATAATTATTTAATCTATATTCTATTTAATTTTTAATTTTTATTATACTTATTTAATTTTATTAAAATTTATAAAAAAATTATGTTGAACTCGGAGTTTCTTAATTCGAGTTCAAAATAATTCAAAAAAGAAAAAAAAAAGAACTCGACTTCAACCCTTCCAAGTTTCAACGTTTATTGCCTTTGCATCAATTACTTTTCATGCTATTGCCTTTAACTGCTGGAGCTAAGTTCAAAGCTCCATTCCATTTCTTCAGATTTTTGCACATTTGGAGTGTCCATTTGATTCTTGAAATTTTCTATAATGTTTTGATATTTCACAATTTCATACAAATATTTTGCTTTGATATTGGATTTTTCATTTTTCTTATTGAATATACTAGTTTCAAATTTCAACCATACAAAATCTATGAGAAATTAACTAATTCAAATTCACAATTCTTTTTTATTTGTAACATGTGCTCATATAATTTTACAACATTCAATTAGCACAACTTGAGTAAAACAACCAACAATATTCTAGTTAGATAATGAAATAAATAAGTTTTTCTTCTTGTGTTCTTCTGTCATGAAATGAAGCCTTCTACCCATAATGAACCTGACTTGCATGCCTTGGGACTCGTGTTTCTCCACTTATGAATGTTTCATATGCTTCGAGTTCTTTTAACTAAAATTTTTCTTGAGTGTCTTTTTTTTTTGTTTGCTTAACTATTAGATATGGAAACTACAATTTTAAGATTAACCATATAATTAACAAGAGTTAAAAAGATATTTTGCTCAATAACATGTAATTCAAGTAATTACAGAAGACTCTAGTTGTAATTTGTTCCTAGCATCAAACTCTTTTTATGTAGGGATATTACTTTGGTCAATATATATTGATTAAAAAGAGGCATATCTTGGGAGGAAGTTATTTGTTAATGAAAATTTGTTAGATACACTTATTGTACAATTAGATGGTAGAATAAGCTAATGAGAATTGTTTAAAATGAGTGTAATAAGTGATGGAGTTTACTAACACTCTTAAAATTGACTCCTTGCATCACAAAATACATATCTAAAAATTTTTGTTGATATCTTAGGAGAATTATGTTATTGAATTTCTCATCATACAAGCTCCCACTTAATCTTATGGTAGATGGTCATTTTTTCTATATATCATAATTCCATGGCTTCTCTTTCTTTTTATTTTTCTAGTGTAATGAATTCTGATGTTGACAAAGCTTATCCTAAGAAGTTAAATGTAGTATAAAATAATTTTTTGAAATGTCACAATTGATGTGTCACATGTTTGGGACATTATTATGCATGTCTGTGTGCATATATAACTTAGGGATTTGTTTGACTTGATATTAACTAACTTACTTTAGATATTTATTACTTAATTTGATTATTTACTACTATGGCTTTTTGGGGGGGGGGATATGTGTGTTAATGGATATTGAGTTAACAAAACAATATGATCAATTTAATAATGAGAAAGAAATTTTCTTTTTTTTTAATGGATCATTTTTATAATAAGTAAAGGGATTATTAGTTATTTTCATGCAATTGGTTATACTAATGATAAATTTGATTTTAGTGTAAAACAATTGAATATTCTAGTGAATCATTTCTCATAGATCATTCCTATAATAACTGGGATTACCAGTGCTTCTCATGCAATTGTTATACCAGTGATAAATTTTATTTTAGAGTAAAATGATTGAATATTCTAGTATATGTATTTAAAGAAACACTAATTAATGCCTTTAATGTTTACTAGTAAGTGAATTTCTTTGTCTACGAATATTCCTAAATTTTAACATGACCCAAGTAAAGGTGTCTGAACTTGAACTTTTCTGAGACCCTGGTTAGTGTTTCTAAACTTCAATGGAAACTAATTATGGGTGTTTAAACTTTGACAAGATTCAGATAAAGGTATATAAACTTCAACAAGTATCACATAAGTGTTCCTAAACTCTTACAGGACCCAAGTACATGTTCTTGAATATCAATAGGATCTAGGTAAATGTTCTTAAACTTTGGCAAGACTCAACTAACAATGCCTAAACTTTGATAAGACCTAGGTACACAGTCTTGAGCTTTGACATAAAAATTTGATAAGACTCAGGTAAGGGTATTTAAACTTCAACAAGTATAAAGTAAGTGTTCTTCAACTTCATAGAACCCAAGTATGTGTTCTTGAAATTCAATGGGATCTAGGTATATGTTCTTAAACTTTAACATGACCTAGATGAATGTGGCTGAACTTGAACTTCAATAGGTTCCAAGTTAGTATTTCAAAACTTGACAAAACTAAAATAACAGTGCCTAAACTTTAACAAGACTCAAGTACATAGTCTTGAACTTTGACATGATTTAAGTATGTGTTTCTCAACTTTAATAAGAATAAAATATAGATGCCTAAACTTCAATAGACTTAGATTAAGGTGTCTAAACTTTAACAAGTCAAAGTAAGTATTCTAAAACTTCGATAGGACCCAAGAACATGTTCCTAAACTTTAACAGGATGAAGGTGAAGGTGACTAAACTTGAACTTTCAGAATACTTACTTTGACTTAATAAGACCTAGAACCTAAGTTATTATTCCCAATAATTTAGAACCTGGGTTATTGTTTCTAAACTTGATAGGACTGAAACCAAGTATTATTGTCTAACCTTCAATAAATCTAAGGTAAGTGTTCTAGAACTTCAACAAGATCTAGGTATATGTTCTTAAACTTTAACATCATCCATGTTTAGTAAAGGTGTTTGAACTTGAACTTCAATAAGATCTAAGTTAATGTTTCAAAGCTTGATAAGACCTAGTGTAAGTCTTGAACTTTGACATGATGTATATGTTCTTAAAATTCAACAAGAACTAGGTATGGGTGTCTAAACTTCTACAAGACTTTGGTAAGGGCATTTAAATTTCAACAAGTATCAAATATGTATTATTGAACTTCAATAAAAGCTAGGTCAATGTTTCTAAACTTGATAAGACTTAAGTAATAATGCCTAAATTTTGATAAGACCCAGGTACATAGTCTTGAACTTTGACATGAGGTAAGGATGTGTTCCTAAACTTTAATGAGTACCAAGTATAAGTGCTTAAAATTTGACAAGAATTAGGTAAGTGTTCTAAAACTTTAATAGGACCTGAGTAAGTTCTCGAACTTCAACAAGATCTAGGTAAAGGTGCCTGAACTTGAACTTTGAGAGGACCTATGTTAATGTTTGAAACAAGACCCAATTACATGTTTAAGGTAAGTGTTCTTGAACTTCAAGAAGGCCCAATTACATGTCCTTAAACTTAAATAAGATATAGGTATATGTGCCTGAACTTTAATAAAACCTTGGTAAAAGTGCTTGGACTTTGATAGAACTCAAGAAATGGGTGCTTTATTTTCAACAATACTAAGGTAAGTGTTATTAAACTTGATAGAACTTAGATATTTGTGTGTCCTAAATTGACAGGATCTAGGTATGTGTTCTTGAACTTTGATAAACATAGTTATGTGTTCTTGAACTTTAATAGAAACTAACCACACAGTTCCCTTAACACATAGACTTTGACATTAAGTCAAGCCCATCTTGTAACATCTAAGATTTCAAAAAATTTTCTAAGTCTGTTAGTTATAGCTAGGACCTCTGTTAGCTATAGTGAGTGTACTAGTTTGCTACAGTGAGAAGTAGTTATAGCAAATGTACCAATTCGCCATAGCGAGGATATAGTTTACTATAGTAAGTTCGTGCGTCCCATACAAAATTCAAGGAGTTTTTTTCAATAGCGCTTACCGTAGTGAGAATAGGGGCTTGGAACTGATAAGTGCTCGCCTTAGTGATGGGTATTTCCTGCTATAATGAGACTTATTCCGAAAAAAGTATGAAAAAGTGAGAATTTTCTTTTTAAAAGACCTAAAAGCCTTTTAATCCCTCTAACTAACATATTACTTCATCCAAAACTAGAGAAGAGGGCTGGAGAGAAAGGGAGACCAAGAGCAGCCAAGAAAGAAGGGAGAACATCAAGAAAAAAGATGAGAAATTGTAAGAATTTATGGTTTCTTCCTTTGAAAAATAAGTTCCTCTCTCTTTTCTCTCTCTTTCTATAGTTTTGGGTGCTCATATGGTTCTATTTTGAGCTTAATTCAAAGGGGAATGTGTAAGGATTTAAGGAGAAGATTTAAGCAAAGAAAGAATCTCTTGGAAAGAGCTTAATTCAAGGTAACTTCTTTCCATTTTGTTGCATCTTCTTCCCTTACTTCTTCTTGAGTGTTTCGGCCAAGAACAGAACCATGAGGGGGGGAAAGTTTTTGACTTAGAGCAAGTATAAAACCATTGATTTAGGCCATAGAGAGTTGGAATATGCTAATAAATTACAAGAGAAATTAATGAATTTTAAGTTAAGGATATGTAGAGCTCTTGAATGTAATGTGAAAATTGATTTGATTCATAAATTTCCTAACATATGTGAGTATTTGTTTGAGTTCTTAAGACTTTTAGGAAGCTTCCCAAGTGTCCCTTCTATCAAGGAAACATTGGAAACTCCATGGACTCCAAATGCTTTTCATGGTCTGACCTAAAGCACTTGAGAGGGGTATTAAGTGTTTTAATTGGTTCTAAGTTTGGTTTGGGATCATGTGTGATGGAAGAAGATGAGAGGAACCATTGGGAAAACTTTAAAAGCCATAGATTGAAAGTTAGGTTAATAGGTTCTATAATATAACCTATAGAAGCAACATGGACCTAGACTCTTGGAATTGAGTGTGTGATGACTTCAAGGAGTCTAAATAGAACCAAGAGCCTTAGATATGGGAAGCAAATGAAGTCAAGAGTTTAAATTATGACAGTTGCTCCATTAGGCCATTAATGGAGCTATTATGGAACCAATAGACCAAGTATGCCTCTTAAGTGTGTATTTGATGCTTTGGCTTGTTCCAAGAGAGTAATTGAGTGTTATTTGTTATGTCTAGGCCAAGGAACTCAAGCTCCATCCAGTTGTGGTTGTGAAACCAAGAAGGGAAAAGGAAAATCAAAAGGGAAGACTTGTGTTGGCTTGCAAGGTAGCTCTTCACTCCTTCTTATTTGCATTCTTGGATATGTAAATGTTATTGTATGTTTGTATATACATTTATATATTAAGATATGCCATTTGATATTACCTTGGTGTATTGGTACTAATATATTTATGTTTTGGTTATGAAAATTGTTCCTGAAGGTAAGGTGGTGCTAAAAGTCCATTGTGATGGGTGACGTAGAGCTAAAAGTCTCTAAGAATGGGTGAGACAAGGCCAAAAGTCTCATAGATGAGTGAGGCCAAGTCAAAGCCCCTAAACCAACAGTGAAGCTTATCCAAAAGACCTAAAAATAGGGTGAGACTAGACCAAAAGCCCCTAGAGCTTATTCTTGGCATTGATATGATTTTCATAACATATAAATCATGTGTTGAATGATTTTAATGGTTGGATGCCTACTTGTATGTTTTGACATATGTATATGTCTTGATTGCTTCTTTGAATGATTGTATGAGCTATTGAGATTCCATAAATCTCACCCCTTTCCTTTCTCATCTCATATTGTTTAGGTGGACTTTAAGAGCCAAAGATTGGAGGCCATGAAGCATAAATGGCCATCTCTTGATACTTTTGCATAATTATGTATAGTTTTGATGTATAGGAGAGTCAAAGTATTTATGTACATATTATTTTTAAGTTGTAACAATTGGAGTAAATGTAAAAGCATGTATGGATGATGTAAAAACTATATTTGGTACTAAATCAATGTAAATATAAGATTTGGATCTTTAATGCCTTGTAAATGCCAGTGTATTCTTGCATGTGAAATAGCCAAATTGAGATACATAATGGTTTAGTCCACTTAGGCAATTCATATATGATGTATTAGTGCTTTCGAACTTGCCCAAGGTATGCTAGAATATGTATAAGGCCATTTGAACCCACTTTGAACCATATAAGGTGCCAAACTTGCCAAATTCAAGAGTTATGTCAAGATCTAACCAAATGACTTCTTCTTGATCTAAAACTTGGCATGCTTATAGTTCTTGTTTAAAGCTTTTTGAAAAGATAAAGTGCATATTATTTAAAACTCTAGAGAATTTTTGGCGAATTTCTAAAGTTGGCAAAATTTCTAAATTTGCTATTTATAGGGTTAGAAACTTTGCTCTATCACTCATGGGTCAAAAGGTGTCCAATGGCTATGAAATTTTACAAGAAAAAATTAGACATTCATAATGACCTATACCAACTAGAAGCACCTCAATTGGAAGTTTGTGGAGGGAGAAATAATTTTCTAAAGTTCTAAGTCAGTATCAAGGATGCTAGCCAACTTTAGCTACTGTTCCATTAATTTTCAAGGCCTAAAGTCTTTTAAACTAGTTTGGCCTTATTTTTCCCTCTAGTTAACATCTGTAGCTTTCTAAATTAGTATAGTTTGACTAGATTTGATTTTTTTGAAATTAGTTATGATTTTTTGAAATTCATATCAGTAAGTTGTATTAGAAATGCTGGGCAATCTAACCTTTTGAGCCTTTTGTTATCAAATGTGGTCCAAATGATGTTATTATGGTTTGGAATTATTTTTATTATAAATTTAACACCCAAAAATTTCTAGAAAGCTATACTTGCTTGATTTTCATTTTTCTAGAATTAATTATGATTTTTCAAAGTTAGGGTCAAAAACTTGAATTCTGGATTCGTGAGAAAAATGTAATTTTTCTAGTTTTTGGCTTCATATCCGTGATTCATGGATTGTTTTATGTTATGTATGAGTTGTATGAATGAAGTTTGAGTAGAGAATATAATTGATGGGTTCATTGGACTCATGGAGTGAAGTATGAATGTTTAAACCCCCGACGTAACACAATAAAATGCTACGATTTTATCCCTTTTCTTTGGAATTTCAGAAAATCAAGCTCAAGTAAAGGATAATTGAGTCTAATGTATTATGGTGTCACACATCCTTCATGAATAGCTTCTCTAGCATGACAACAATAGTACTCTAGCTACACCACCTCTTCTTCTCTCTCTTACTTTTCAACCTAACACTTTGATCTGCTAAATTCCCCACCACGACTTTTCTTGCTTCAAATCCAAGTTGACCAATCTTAGACCTCTATGTGTGCTATGCAACCAATCATATTGTGCCACTTTTTCCTAGTGACCATATAGTAATATTATGAGTAGGGCTCTATCCCTTAGGTGTTTAATACACTAACCTTATTTAGAACCTCTCTCCCTCTAGTAAATAGGGAAAAGTTTTCAACCACCTCAGAGAACTCCTTCCAAGGGTTACTTTGCCAAATTACCTCTACCTAAACTTCAAAATGACATCATTATCATTTCCAAATACTCGTCCTTAAAGTAATTATTAACATTTCACACTTAAGTAGTAAAAGACTTAAATTGGTTGAGAATATACTAGAGGGAATAAAATTACAATTCCTACCATTATGTCACTATCTCCTATCTAATAAAGGAAGGGTGAGGCCAAAAGAGGCTTGTCATTTTAGTGTAGTTCAATAGTCGTATTTTAGGCGCTCATTATATAAACGAAGTACTTTAAATAAGAGGTTTTTTGAAGGGTCAATTTTCTCTTAACCTAATAAACATATATTGGTTTCAAAATTTTTATTACCTAGCCTTAGTTAGGGTCAATCTAAGCATCAAGGGCATATAATCAAGCCATGGTTGACTTGTCTAGATCTTTCACACACATCATTAGTCAACATAAAAAGTTAGCACAAAGGGAGTAATTGCTATTTATACTATGTTGGATAGTCAACCTTTATAGAAGTAATTACCCACTTTTGATGAGGGATTTTACATATTAGAGATAACAAGCATGGATAATGTTCGTATATTACAAATCAACACTATGTTTCATTGACATATAGGGTGATGTTATGTGCTTTCCTATTCTAAATAAGTACATTTTTTCTAGTGCAAAGGGCATCATGTGTCAATGTAATTTATAGACTTAGTGGGGAATACATTTAGGGGGTACAATAATTGTAAAAAGAACACATCATCATGTTTTTTTTTCATTTCAAAGTCCAATAAAGGCTCCTCCTCAATATGGATTTTAATAAATTATAGGCTAAAATGCACAACCCTTATAAACTTTAGGTCATATGTAGAGAACTTTTGTAAGCTTCAAAAAGTGACATTAGACTCTCCTTAACTTTTAAGTTTAAGTAGAGATCCATCTTCCCTTAGTGATTTCATTGAATCATGAACAAAAATGTGACATGTCATATTCTATTGGGCCACATGGCATTTAACATGGATTTATAAAATCCACATCACCTTTAACTAACCTCTATAGCATATGAAATGGACTAAAATATCCTTTATTTTGAATAAACCCCAAATTCTCCTTATTTTTCCATAGATTGTTGCATTTTCTTAGTAGCCAAATAAATCAACAAATCTAAATAGATCAACCAATCTAAGGAATTTACTTAGATAATATATAACACTACTTTACTTAACCACAAAAAGTAAGATTTTCAACTTATATCCTTTTAACAATGGTTAAACACCAATCCAAAGACATATATGGTAAAGAAAACTTTTTCAAGAAAAAAAAACACAAGGAAAAGAAAAGAAAAACACAAAGCCAGATTTGCAAATGGATCTGTAATCAAACCCAGATCTACAAAAAACCCTCAAAACTTATGGATTTTAGAGAACAAACCTTAAAATCACAAAGCCTAGTATAATGACAAAAACAATTTATTTGATTAGAGGCAATTAAATTGTGCTTCTTTTAATTCAGCTTCATCTAAAAACCATTTGTGAGTACTTTTCCTTTTGACTTGTTTTGAGCTTCAATGCATTGAGAAATGCTCATGCAAATAAAGAAAGAAGAGAAGAGGGAAAGAAAAGTGAGAGCTCTTTTTGGGTTATAGAGGAGAGAAAGGGAGGAGCAAGTAGAGAATGAGCATTGATTGGTATAACCTAGTTAATGGATAATGAGTGGAAATCATGCTTCTGAGGAGATTGACATGCTTCTTTGATTCTAAATCAGTGGAGACCAACTTTCTTTGAAACACAATGAATGGCTAGAAAATGATCATACTTCTAAGAACAAGTGATAAGCATGAAATTTATATATTTTATTCTCCTTATCTTAAGCATTTTAAATGTTAAATAAGGCTTAATGGATTTAATTGGAGGGAGTTTAATTTTAGTAGCCATTTTTTGCACCTTATGAATTAATCTACAAAATCATTGAGTTTTAATGCATGAATTCCTTTTAAATGATTTTGTGGCTATTTCTACTTAACACTTTCCATTCTTTGGTGTAGATTTCAATAGCTAAATGATGTTTGAAAGAGAATCTGATTTAAAGAAGAGAAGGAGAAGAGGTGGAAGCTCTCCAAGTCCAAGGAAGCAACCTTAAGAGAGTAGCTTCTTCACAAGGTTACACACACAAAGCCACGGGTCCAGCTCATACACATGTAGCTCAAGAAGCATGAATCTGGCTTTGGGTTGAGAGTAAAGAGAGAACAACGTGTGAAAGTTAACGTGAAAAGCTTGCATGGTTTAAGTGAGGAGAAGTAAGCTCAACGCTGTGCCTGGGAGAAGAAGCTGAAGGATTTATTCAATTCTTTGGTCTTAACCTGGTCTGACGCTACACCCAAGGAGAGAATGAAGGCTGCTTGAAGAAAGACGCTGGACTTCACGAGAGGACTGGAGTAGCTGAGAGTTTCTTCGTGTTTCTCGAATTACCCCTGAATGAGGAGAAAGACGCTGGACGAGGAGAACGCACTTGATTCTGTCTCTTCGGACCAGGAGAGCTGGAGACGCTGAACAGCGTGAGACAAGGAGCTGCTTCTTCATTTACGTGGAGCTGAACTTGAGCAGAGGAGACGAGGGAGAGTAGGAGCTGACGTGGGGCTGTAACACGTAAAGAAACACATGAGACAGAAGAGAAACAGAGCACTCTTTGGTCTGACATAGTAAACGAGCAGAAACATGAACACAAAGGAAGAGAAACATGAAGAGCTGCATAACATGAAGAAAGCTACGTGAGAGAGCTTGGAAAGGAATTCATGTGGAATATAATAAAACAAAATGACGTGGGGTCCACCTCTTATACACATGAAGGGAGCTTCAGACAATTGGAATAAGAGATGAAGCACGTGACAGTGATAAAATGAGGCATGTGACCTATTAAAAAAATATGCTGGACATTCTATAAGGAGAATCAGCCCATCAGCATTCATTGATCATCCATCATAAACACTCCATCACGTCACTCATGCCCCTTCGTCCATTCATTCCACATGGCACACTCCACATTCACGCCTTCATCCAGGACACACAATCCATTCACGCCATCATCCATCACACTCCATTCTCACGCCCCTTTCATACAGCAGCCACCCATCTCACGTCCCCATCTCATCCATCCTCCATTCTCCATTTTTAATCTCACCAAAATGAAGCTCTAATCTCCACTTGTGGCTAGCTAGGAAGAAGGCACTTGAGTTGAAGCTTGAATCCATGGATAAACTCAGAATTTTGGCTAAGGATTTCTATTTTTCCTATACTTTTTCTCTTTCATATATTGCCTTGTTTAAGTTGTATTTGATTGAGAAATTGTGTAATTATAATTAGTGGCTGTTTAGACTCTAATTAGGAAGCCTTTTTGTTGATTAATTGGTAGGATTAAATTCTGAATTTGTCAATTTCTTGCAATTACCCATGTATGCAATCAAGGTGTTTGATGAAATGCATGTGAGAGATTGAACCTTTAATTGTTTAATTAGAGGACTCCTTGGTGTTTAGTTGTTTAATTAGACATTTTTGGATGATGGTTCAGAGGTTAATTACTCAATTAATCAATCAAATTGGGTGTTCATTGATCCTAAAACAAGAGTTAGCAATTTAATGTGAGGTTGAGTTCTCAATTCAACATTAGATTGTTAATTTCTTGATTCTTGAGTGTTAACTCAAGATACAATTGTTATGAATACAATTAAGAATTCTTAGGCCAGAATTAATCACAATTGGATTAGGATAAGGATAGTGGATACCAAGGGACGATTCCAAAGCTAGTCACAAGACCATTCTCCACCCATAATTCATCTAGCTAGGTAGAATTTAGGAATTTTATTTTAGATTCATTTTACTTAGTTCAATTAGATTGGAACCCCCCTAAATTAGTAAGTTTTAGAATCTTCATACACTTAGAAAATTCAATCAAACATTGCATTCCAATTCCGAGGGAGATGACCTAGGTTGTGCCACTAGCTACATATTTAGTTCAACTTAGTTTTATTTTGAGGGTCGCACGACAGACCGCATCAACAAGGAAATGATACATTATGTTTTAGGTCAAGGGCTTTAATTGGGATAAACTACTAGAGTGTCCCTAGTTTAGGTCAAATAACATGTGTTCTAAAATAGCTGATATGGCACTTATCCACTAGGTTATGGTAAAATGGCTACAATGCCCCTGGTTTAAGTCAAATAACACGTGTTTTAAAATAGTTGATATGGCACTTCTCTATTAGCGACTTCACAAAATCACTCATGAAAGGGGATTCTCTACTTAAAATTGAAAGTTCAAAGGGGTTTATTGTCACCTATTGAAACTTAAAGGACTCTTTACACATGATTTGAAGTTTAAAAGAATTATATGCATTTTAGCCTAAATTATAAATTGCAATATTATAATTAAAGACATAAAGGCTCTTGGTGTAGACAAAATTACAAACTAAAATAACTTGCGCAAGCAAGGATAACAAATTATCCATAGATCATTTCAAAGAGCTCTAATGTTGTGGGTTGATCCTTGAGATTATAGAGTAGGCCATATAGTTTTAGAAGAAAGTGTTTCCAATAGTCAAATCCTTTAACGAAATGTTTTCTTTTTCTAATAACTATTTTAGGCAAAGACAACTTAATGGATAATTAGGGTTCTGAGAATAAACCTAATCTAGTTATGTCACCCTATCCTTTCTCTCCTACTTTTCAACCTGACACTCTGATCACTTATTTCCATCACTACGAATTTTCTTGCTCCAAACCTAATCAACTAATCCTAGACCTTTATGTGTCTCATGTAGCTATTCAGATCAAGCCACATGTCCCCAGCATCCCTATAATAATATTATATACTTTAGGGGTTTAATATACCTACCTTATCCATAATTCTCCCCCTCCTTCCAATAATAGGGAAACACTTTTCGCTCCCTTCAAAGGTTACTTTACCAAATTTCCCCTACCTTTTCAAAATGATATCATAATCATTACCAGATACTCTTCCTTAAGGGCATTATGAAAAGAGCATGGATGGACTTTAGCCTTATATAAGACTAACCATTTGTGCACAACACTTTAACTCCCTAACTTCAAACCATAAATTAGGATCACTACTTTGTATCAATGCATAATAAAGCTTATACCTCACTAATGGAATTCACTTCCAATTCCTGAACTTATTCTCCCGCAACCTATTTTGAAGAATTATAAAGGTCGATAAGTGCATTATTGAATACACATAGGCTTGTGCCATTAATAGCATCGAAACCATTCTACTAAGGATTCTTGATAACAAACTATATAGGGATGACTCACTATTGGCGTCCTTTACTTTTTTAGTTTCTTGCCTAATAAGATGCACATGTTATAGGACATCATTTATGTCTACTAAAGAAAATGCTTGCACATAGAGTGCTAAATACCAGCTTGTACAATCCAATCTCAATACAATATACTTTGTTCTTAACCCTAAACGGCATCTTTAAGCTATTTAAGTCCAAAAAGGAATATGATGATGACATCACTCCCCTAACCTAAATCTTTTCTAAACACTTACAATCGGAGCATGTATCTATTTAGCATTATCCAAGATCAAAACTAGCTTTTGCCATTAGATGACTCATGTTAACACTAGCTTGTACAATCCAACCTCAATACAATTTGCCCTACTATCAACCCTTAAAGGCGTTCTTAAACTATACGAGTTTAAAAGGGGATATGATAATGACATCACTCTACAATGATCTAAATCTTGTATAAACACTTCCAACCTAAACATGTATCTATTTGGCATTATTGAAGATAGAAACCAACTTCTATCATTAAAAGGTCTATGTCAACATAACAGCTTACAGGACCCAACTAACCAAACCCATGTCATCTATATTGTACTTCAGAATTTTGTATCACCATGAAAACCAAGAACCATTTGATCCTAGACCATTGACCTCAAAGGCTAGAACTAAGAAGGATGGAATAAAACAAATGAAGCCTAATGACATTGGCGATATAATTATGTTTATGATCTCCATAATAAGCATTAACAACATAAATATATAGAGCCCAAATTTTGAAACTTATATAACTATCTTTGTGTAATAAAACTATAGTTCCTTATACTTAATGTTAATTGTCCATATACTTTATACACTACTTCCCATATACAACAATCTTATTATCTATTAATGTTTATTATCATTGCTTGCTTAACCTACTTTAGTATGCAATTATGTTTGCACTAAGAGCCATTAATATTGCAATTTATAATTTGTTAAAAATTGTACAAGGGAGGAGCCTTAATTGGACTTTCAAATGAAAAAACACAATAATACGTTTGTCTTACAATTATTATACCCCTCAAATGTATGTCCATAAATTGCATCAACATATGATGCCCATTGCATTGGAACAAAGCATACTTCTTCTCATTAAAAATAAATGTGATGTCCTCGAATCCCATGGGCTAAAGTACATTAAGTTTCTAATCTCTAATGATAGTCTTGACGAGCCATAACATTGACTTTTATTAGCATTGTCCATGCTTGTTGTCTCCAATATGTAAGAAACCTCATCAAAAGTGGGTAAATGTGTTTGTGGATGTTGACTATATAGCATGATATAAATGGTAATCTCCCTTTATGCTGACCTTTTTGTAAGGACCAATGACGAACGTGAAAGATCTAGATAGGAAAAGAGACCATGGCTTAATTATATGTCCTTGATGTTCATGTTCTAAATCTATGCTGATTTGTTAGGTCAAAAGAAAATTGACCTTTTAAAGAACCCCTTATTTGGAAGATTCCATATATATATAATGAGCACCTAAAATACGATTGTTAAACTACACTAAAACAAGGAGTTTCCTTTAGATAGCACAAAGCATGATGAACAAGAGCCTGTTTGGGGTCCCAAGAGTAAACCTAACCTTGCTATAACTAGCCATGGTCTAAATCTAAAATACCCAGTGACAACATATTAATTTATAATACCTAAGAACCAAAGAAAACAAAACTTGAGTTATTCTTACAAATAGTAATGAAAATTGTTCCTGACATGAATGTTGATATCTTATTAAAATCCAATATACCTTAGCTAAAGGAGACAAAATAGGACATTTTCATTGTAGTGACATATGGGCTTTGACGCCAAGTATAGCCCAAACTTCATGATTAGCTTTTTTAGCATGACAATAATAATACACCAGCTATGTGATCACATCCTCTTTCTTCTACTTTTCAACCTGACACTGGCCACTTGTGGTCCCTATCATAACTTTTCCTACTCCAAACCTATATCATCCACGACTTTTTCTACTCTAAACATAAATATATTAATCCTAAATGGCCACATGTTTAGGTAGCTAATTAGATCGTGATATTATATATAGAATTGCCATGTGTCCTTAGTGACTTATAGTAATATTATATATAGGATGCACCCCTTAAGAATTGCCTTGTGTCCTTATCTATAAGTCCCCTTTCCTTCCATTGAATAAGGAAAAGGTTTTAGCTCCCTTTCCAAAGGTTACTTCACCAAACTGCCTTTACCCAAACTTTAAAATGACATGATCCTTAAGGGAATTATCAACATTTCCCATTTAAATAATAAAAGAGCTTAGAAGGACTTTAGCTGACCGATCAACCATAATGGCAAAGGAGTTTGCATCCCAATTTTAAAACATAAATCAGGATTATTACTTTGTATCACTACACACTAGGGCTTATGCCTCACCAACAACAATTTACCTCCAATTCCCAAACTTATTCTCTCACGAGCTTTTTTTAATAGTATTTATACATGACTTTCACATTCTTTTCTATGATTCTCTTTTGACTTTTCACAAGTGGGACCCACCAAGTACCAAGGTAATGTTCCTACTTGACATAATGCACCAACCCTTACCACTTTCTCTTAGAAATGACAAAGTGCCCTGGAAATTGAACTATGACCCTCACTAGAAATTCAAAATCAAAAAGCTCGCACTAATCTACATCATCTATCTATCTCCAGCGGCCTTATTATAATATTATATATAAGGCCACACCCAAGTATAGGAAAAGTTTTTACCTCTTTCTAGAGGACTACTTCCAAGCATTTACATAATCATTTCTCTTACACCATTCCTTCTATTGATGTCACTCACTTTAACCCCATATAAAATTACCATAATCCTTTGATTAAATAATTTTTGCCTTAAATCCAAAAATGTATTTTTCACTTATCCATGTTGCCTTTTAAGGAAAGACGGATCTTTATGGATATTGTGTGACTTATTTAACCATAGGCATTCTAATTACACTAGGGTTTTTGTAGAGTTCCACATAGATGGGAGCTATATGAGCCCTCATCTCCATTCTTCATTCTAATTCTCCTATAAAGTTGAAACATAGAATCCCAGATTCTTCAACCTCCATTATTAAACTACTTTTCAATCCTTTTTTTAGGGAGCACAAAGTGTCTAAACAATCCAAGATTACATATCAAAGTATAGGGATTGCATAAAATGGGGAACAATTTCTTTTTAAAGCACTTAGAGACTTAAAAAAAATCCAGTTTACAACACCTAGAGACTTGTGCTTAATTACAACCAAATTCGAATGCCATAACTATTAGGGGTCACCTAGACATTTGTCATCATGACAACAACTTCCCTTATAACATCGATTTATAGTACTTCAAACACTAGAAAGAGTTTATTGTTAGGCAAAATGATTGGCAGTGTAATTTGAAATAGGGAAATCATTCACAATTAAAGGCAAGATCCGAATGATCAACCTTTAAAACCTTGATCCAAACTCCTCCTTTATGACCTAACTATTAAAAGAAGAAAACACTTCACTAAGGGATTGGACAGCAAGAAATGCATTCTTCTATGACTTATAAGGGCCATTATATTATCTTGAGGGCTAGCTCATAATATTGAAGCTCCCGGAGGAGGTGCACCAAGTCTTAGAAATGATCCTGGATTGCGAACCTCTTTAATGGAACCTAACGAGTACATAAGAGAATAGATGCATCAAGTGCATAATGGGTAGTGCACCAATTGCTTTATTAACCCATAGACAACATCATTTTCCTCTAATTCCTCATTAATGGGTAGTGCATTAACAACTTAGCACGCATAGACTCTTCTTCAATTGGCATATATGGATTTCCCCTAGAATTTAAAACAAAAGAACATTACCTAGCTTAGTCAATTTAAAATGTCCTAGTCTAATTAGGTCTTATGGGATTATCTTTGCATGTATTATTATGAAATTAAGCATTAATTTCAATTCAACCTTAAAACTCTATACAATCCCTTATCTTAAATACATCTTGAAGCTACAAAAAAGAAAAAGATAAGTACACACCAAGTGCATGTATTAAACATTTTATACTCAAGCTATATAATGCCGAGGGGGGGGGGAGGGGATATGATCCTAAAAACTCCTTTGATTACATAGACAAAGTGGGTCCCTTATATAACACAACTACTTTCACCTCACTATACATCTCAATTGGAACTTACATATTCCATCAACCTAAAATATTACTAAGTCTCTAAAATTGCATTTGGGCTTAAATTGGCACCTATAACCCATCTTAAGAAAAATGACTTAACATATAAACTTGTAGTAAAAAAAAAAATATTATGATCAATAATATTTTTGAAAAAAAAACTACAACAAATTAAGTTAAATTTTCCCTCCAAGATTGCTATATTGTAAGACTTTCACATTCGTTTCTATAATCCTTTTATGACTTTTGATATATAGGCCCCACAAAGAACAATGAAAATATTCATCACCACTTTCTCTAAGCAAACAACAAAGTGCTACATCACTTCTGGCAATATTCAACTTCGGGTTTTACTTGAAATTTAAAACTCAAAAAGCCTGTAATAATCTTCGTTATCCATTTTTCTTTGATCTATAACCTAGATCGTGTCACATGTCATCAACAGTTCTATAGTAATAGGCACCCTTATGGATTTAATATACCTACATTATCTATGAGTTCCTTCCTCTAATAAATAGGGAAAAGTTGTCAACTCTTTCTACAGAACTCCTTCTAAGCATTGACATCATCATTCCTCTCACATTCCTTTACTAACATCACTCCTTCCAATGCCATATAAATTACCATAATGCTCTAACTAAATAATTTCTACCTTTATTCTAAAAATGAATGCCTTGATGAAATATTTCTTACTTATCCTTATTGCCCTTTACAGAAAGACAAATGTCTATAGATGTTACCCAATAACCATAAACTTGAAACCTAGAATCTTAAATTCTTGGACCTTTATTTTAAAACTACTTCTCAATCTTCCATCCTAATGTTTAAGGAGCACGACATATCTAAGTAGTTTAAGATTACATATTGAAGTATAGGGACTACTCAAAATGGGAAATAGTTCATCTTCATAGTAACAATAAAATGGAAGACACTTGCGCTTAAGCTATATCATTGGGTAATCAAATGGATGCACTTAAAATCATCTCAAAAATTCTTTAAATCCTATTGAAGTGAATGCCTAGAGACTTTGTGCTCAATTATGACCAAATTAAGCATAATCTAGAGATATTTTTAAACCCTTTCCAAAAAAATACATAAGAGGCTTTAACATATTTTCCAACATATATTGAAACCCAAAATTAAAGAGGTTGGCTTGCTTTATTTAATCCTAGAATGCTCAACTCAAATTAAAAAAACTTCCTTGAATGTCATAACTATTAAAGTTGTACCTCAAAGACTAGAAAAAATTTATTGGTGGGCAAAAGGAATGGTAGTCCAATTTGAAATACAAGAAATGATGCACAACTAAAGGCAAGATCCTAATGATCATCCTTTGGAACATCAATCCAAACTCTTTTTACCTAACCTAGCTATAAAAAAGAGAAAACACTTCATTGAAGAATTGGACTACTATAAACACATTCTTCTATTAACTACAAGGATGTGTACCAAGTGCTAAGTGCTATAAAACAATCTAGGCCTGTGAACCTCTTCAATGGAACCTAACAAATATGTGGGGGTATGTGCACACTAAGTGTTAGGGGTATATTTCTGTGGTGCTTAGTGGGTCCCACATGTTAGAAGTCATAAAAGGACTATAGAAAAGAACATGAAAGTCATATATATTGTAGCAATCTTGGAGGGAATGTTTGACTTGATTTATTGTAGTTTTTGGTATGAAATAATATTGAATAGTGTATATATATTGCACCATTTTTGTTAGGCCTAAGTATTGGGCCATGAATAAAAGGGTCACACGTGCTTGATTAAGCCTTTTTAGGCTGAGTGACAGAGCTCTATGTTGGGTCAAACCTAAAGACAATTTTATTTTAGGGCAATTAGTTGCGGGCAAAAATAGATTAATATTTTTAGAAGGAAATAGAATGATTAGTTAGTTCCATAGAGTGGTTGCTAACTTTAAAGCGATCGAGACTTGGCATTGTTGCAGGTTGATAAATATGTAAGTCACACTTTAAAGTGGTTGCTAGCTTTATAGTGAGGTGAAAGTAGTTGTGAAGTAGTTATGTCACACATTGGACCCACTTTATCTATGTACTCATGTTTTTGGGATTATGTGGGCCCCACTCAATTACATAGACAGGGAGTATAAAATTTTCATGTGTGCACATGTCATTTTTTTGTAGCTTTAAGATGTAATTAAGGATAAAAGATTGTACAAAGATACAAGGTTTAATTGAAATTGACATAATGACGTTCATGTGGATAAGATACAATCTAGTTAGCTTTTGATGATACATACTTAATTACATGATAATACAGAGAAGCAAAGAAAATTTCATAAGACCTAGTTTTAAACTAAAACATTTTATTTTGACTAGGCTAGGTAATATTCTTATATTTTAAATTCTGAGGGAGATCCATCTATGCTAGTTAGAGAAGAAGCCGCGCATATTGAGTTGTCTGCACATTGGGGAGTTAACAAGGAATTAGGAGATGATGATGCTATCTATAGGTAAATAGAGTGATTTTACATATATTAGATTAGGCGTTTAGAACACTCATACCCCTATGTATTTATTGGATTGCATTAAAATGTTTACAGGCCCATGTTATTTTCAAGGATCTTTGATGTTATTAGCTGATCCTCAAAATTATATAGAGTAGGCCTTGTAGTTCGTATGAGTGTCTTTCCAACAGTTGATTCCTTAGTGAAGTGTTTTCTTCCTTTAATAGTCAAGTCGTGTAAGAGGAGTTTAGATGGGAGTTGTAGATGATAATCATTAGAATCCTGCCTTTAACTGTAATCAATTTCTTGTATTCAAATTGAGCTGGCCAATAAAGTTTTTCTAGTGTTTGAGGTATAGAGGAGGCCTAACGTCGTCAATTATGTTGTAGAGAGCATTGTTGTCATGATGACACATGTCTAGGTGATAGGCATAATAGTTTTGGTGTCTAAGGCTTTGTGCCTAAGAAAGTTTTTTAGTTTGGAGTTGGGCTTTCTAAGATTAATGAAGTAGGCCTTTTTGATTTAGGGCCAATAACATATTCTTGTCAACCCGTTTTTGTAGTGTAGGAGGCATGTTGAAAAATATGTTGATGTTCCTAGTTTATTCATTTAGAGGGGGTTTAAAAAATATTTTAAGATTATGCTTAATCCAATCATAATTAAGTAGAAGGTCCCTAGGTATTGCCGTTAGAAAATGTGTCTAAGTCCGTGCACTTGAATGTTTAGCCATTCAAGGTCTGCCAACTTGATCCCACCATTAGTATTAACCACTACAAAATGTTAGCAACTTTTACATCCTTGCCTAAAGAAAAACATGAAACGAATTTAAAAGTAGAGAAGTTGCAATTTCATGTCAAACTAATTAAGAATAACCAAACACATACATTCTTCTTCATGCAAACATAACATCCAAAGAAATAAATGGATCCCATCCATCCTTTCAATTTCTTTTTTGTGAGTGTGTGCACAGCTGGTATACATGACTCTAAATTAAGAATATTGGCATACCGATTCATTCCCAATGTTGGGATCTGACTATTAAAATATTTATAAATTTTTGAAATGATGTTTGGACATATTAAAGTAAACTCAAATGTCATCGATATATTTATAGCACATAATTTATTTTAATGAGACATAAACATGTATAAAATGTAATTTATTTTACTTAGAGAAGGATGTTACAGTATAAATATATACATAAAAAAATCAGATTTTTGGATTGGGAAAAAAATTAGTGGGACAAAATTGGATAATGGAATTGAGAAGTTAGTCTTCGTGATTTGATAGATAGAAGGACAAAATGAACTGGAAAAAAATTTGTGGGACAAAATTGAGAGGGCTAAATTTTAAAGGACCAAAATGAAAAACTTAATAATCTTTTAGAGACAAAAACAATAATTTAATCTAATTATTAATGTGAAACCACTTACCAATAAACAAGATAGCAAATTTTGCCTTTGGTACTATCCAGCCTTTGAAAAAAGCCCTCGAGCCAAAAAGAATTTATATGGAATTTATCTGATACAAAACAATCAAAGGCAATCTTCATCAGAAATTAGAAAACACAACTGTTCCTTTTTATAACTTCTATATATTAAATTAAACTTTTTCCGACCAAATAAAATGTCATGCTCTAATGCTCTAAATTATAGAAGACGTGCAAGAGACAGAGAGAGTGCAGCCCTTCTGTGAGAATAATGTGTGACTGCTCTTGTGAACATTTTAACCCCTAAGCAAAAGAAGCATTTTATGGAGGCACAATCAAGTACTTTGAAAAAGTTATGTATTGTTTCATAACTTTGTTGTTCCCGAAATAACAAATATCATATACTTTTAATGAAAGCTAGAAGCAATTATAGTTTACAAGTACGATGCACTTAAATGTTTAGCCATTCAAGGTCTGCCAACTTGATCTCATAGGATCATGTATCAACAACTGCATAAGTTAGCTGCTTTTATATCCTTGCCAAAAGAAAAACATGAGAAGAATTTAAAAGTAAAGAAGCTGTGTTAAAGTAACTAAGAATAACCAAACACCCACACCTGTGTGATGCATAATTTTAAACAACATATTCTTTAAAAGGACCTTATTCTTGCAGTAATTTATGGATTGAACCAGCAAAGAGATATTCCAAACAAATTAAAAGTGCTTATTCTCCATGCAAACATAGCATATAAATCAACAAATGGATCCCATCCATCCTTGCAATTTCTCTTTCGTGAGTGTGTGCACAGCTAGCGTACATGATTCTAAATTAACAATATTGGCATACCAATTCACTCCCATAGTACTGGACAATGTTGGGATATGATTGTTAAAATATTCATAAATTTATGGCCTACCAGATAATGTTGGGATATATTAAAGCAAACTCAGTTGCTAATATTTTAGTCCAAATTGTCTCAATTTGTAGCGGGAAAATAAATCATTTTCAGCAAATTCTAACCATCCAAATTATATGAGAAAGTTTGTCTCTTTCCATAAATGTAATTTATTTGTTTCTCAAATGATTTAGATGGTTAATATTTGTTCAAAATGACTCATTTTCTCTCTATAAATTGAGAATCCGGACTCAACATAAAAATGCGTAACATGTAATTTATTTTATTTAGAAGAGAATATTACAATATAAATATAGCTATACATTTAAAAAGAATCATATTTTTGGTATTGCCATTAACAATTTCAACTGCATTATCATAAACTAACCAATTCTTTATGTATTACAATAACCGGACAACATCAATTTTGTCTTAAAAAAAGTTCAAGGGATGAATAGTATACATCATACAAAGCAATACCAGATTATGCCAAAATAAAACCTTGTTAAAATTTAAATTCTAAGTCATTAATGCACCAAATAATCCTTGAAGTCACAAATACTCGGTTAGACATGCGCGAACTTTCACGTACATAGATACCAACAATTTTGAAGGCCGCAAATAAAAATCTTAGTAAATTGAAATGAAGCCCACTGATAATAATGGATATCAAACAATGTTTTAAAAATCCAACCAAATATTAAATCGGAAGCAGTTCACAATTTAATATTTCATTAAATTGGGATAGAGCTATTTTTTCAAATATATATATATATATAAAGTATAAATATATATAACCTTTTATAATTAATATACATATGCCATAAAATAATATTTAAAAAATATATAAATATTTAAAAATATAAAAAAATAATTAAAACATTTTACATATAACAATAAATTTATCAAAAACATCATAAATATTTACCACATAATGCCAAAACTTTATTTCTTGAAAAAAAATCAAAAATTGATTTTTGAATTGAATATCAACTTGGCTAATTTTTACTTATTTTTTGATTGATTAGATTGGTTCTTGATTAATTTTTTTAAAACTAGTTTTAAGGATCAAATGAAGTAATTCAAATGACCCACTAACTCAAATGACCCATTCATTAGTTTTCCAATTTGCCTGACTGATTGGGCTTCGCTTTCGTAAGCATGATATCAAATGAATGCCGTTTTCTTCAAAACTACATAGAAAACACAACATAACTAATACAGCACACAACCATGAAATTTAAGAATGAAATGGATCATGGACAAGAATTTGAAAAACAGAAGAAACAGATAATAGAGAGTAAAGAGAGACTGACGAGGTTGGAGATGCATAAAGGGATACAGTAGGAAGCGATGGATTCGTCACTAGATTCGTCACTAGGGGCAACAACGAGTGTGTCATGGTCTAAATCTCCCTTTCTTTCAATATGCTTTCTTTGTATGCATTTTCGTCTCAGTTGGTGGCGTACTCGCACATTGCTGCAGCTCAAGCATTTTCATTCTCCTCCCTCATGGTTTGCATACACATCTAGCTGTGAGAGAAATTCCACAAGCCATGTAAATAAGCAATATTATAGTTGAACTATACAATTTGCAGTGTACAAAGAAAGGAAGAAACAGAGGCTTCACTACTCTCTGAAGCGAAAACAATCATCAATTGAATTTAGGTCCTTAGAACGGTAAACATATAACCTAACCTAGAATCGAAATGGAAAGAAAATCATAAAGGAGAGATCGAAACCGAAATGGAGAAAATAAAACAACAGAACATAATCTAATCTAGAGTGAAATTGAGAGATTGAAGATCAGAGCTATAAGAACTCACGCAAGAACCAGAGATTGAGGCAGATCGTAAGCCACCCCCTTGATCCTTTTAAAGCTATGCGTAGACGAAACAGCTTCAATCTCTGTAACGACTACTTTTTGCCAATTACTTAATAAGTGCTAAGATTTCCGAAACCACTTCTATTATTATTATTATTATTTTCTTTTTTTTTTGAAATATGCTATGAAATTTCTTTCAAATGGCCAGTTTTTGTTAAATTATGTAATCTCTGAAAAACTTTCTTTTCTGAAATTTGCGCTGAGATTTCTTTCAAACGGCTAATTTTTTTAAATTATGAAATTGGCCAACGGCACAATATCAACAACGGCTATATTGTGCTTATTTGCTCAATCGGCTGCCGATAAATAGAGGATAATTCTTCTTTGGTTAGGTTAGGCGAAGAAGCATTCAAATAATAGGCTGGGGAAAATATGTGTCTATCTGCGTATTGCCTTCTTTCCTGTCTTTTATTTATACTTGTTTTAATATAATTCTCTTTGGATCCTCTGATTTGCTGATTCTGCGCTTTTCTTTCAATTTGTGAATCTGGGTCTTGTTTTATAGAGCGTTGAAAGAGATTGGGCTCTAGGGATTTGAGAGAGCGCTGACAAACCCGCAGAGCAGGGCAAATTGTCACATGGGTCAGCGATCCTACCTACGCATGGAAACACCATTAAAGCTCCTTGTGGTCTCAAAATCGCCCCTTCGATGCCATCAGGGTATACTTCTAACTCTTTCTCTTTTGAGGGCATGTGTAAGTAGCTATAGGGTGGTTTCAGTCTTTTAGGTAGTAAATGTAAATGTTTGGAATTAATTTAGATGCTTGCATCAAAATGGGTAAAAACTTTATCCATTGTTGAAATGTTGTTCTCTTCAGGATAGTTTTGCTTTCTGTCCAGCCGAGCACAAATAATCATATGTTGAGATATGCTAAGTTTTGCATGTGACAAGGGATAAAAAAGGCAAGCGAGAATTTGTTGATGGAGGGTGGGTTCCATGTGTTAGGGGAGGAATTTGGGGATTAATGATGTTAGATTTTATGGATATACAAAATCATATTTATAATATCCAATGTAAGAGAAATTGATCGAAATGTTATTTCCTGCCATTACTTGAATCCTCTGGTTTCTGATGGAAGCTCTGTCGTATGAAAATCCCAAGAAATGTTTCAAAACTCTGGTTAACACTCTATAATGGTGTTACGTTTAGATGATTGTGTAAATCGAGCTTGGGGACCCAGGCAAAGTTTTCAACAGTAATTCCATCACATTACTGAAGAAAATGACACGTTCTCAAATGTGGAAAATCATCTCACGAAGCCCATAATTTTTGGACTATAATGGAGACGTTGCAAGTCACGTTTAAATATGCAACATGGGTTCTGTCATGCAATTATAGTTTGTTGCCATGAACTATTGCATAACTCAGTTTATTCCCACGTCCTATATGTATGCAATGTCCTACATTATACATAATGGCTCCTTAAGATTTAAATATTTAACTGAAACAAAAATGCATGAATCATAGTGGTAGTTTCTTTATAAGTGAGTAATACCTTCCATGTATTACAATGCATTTTGTTTCTTTACCCACTATATATTAACTTTATTCTGGGTCCTTTTAATGTTGTTATTTTCAAGCTTAATGTATAAGCATAAATGAGAACATTAATAACACAAAGTGGAACTAAGTCTCATTCTAGATACATGATCCCTAAACATTACTGGTGGCATGCTTTTTGTTAAAGGATTATTGATCATCAACTCAGTGCTAATGTGTTCAATGATAACTTTATTTTCCATGACACGTTCATGAATGGCTAAGTATTTAATGTCGATATGCTTACTTTGACTTTCACTTTTGTTGTTCTTAGCCAGAAAAATAGCAGCTGAGTTGTTACAATATATCTTCAATGACCTAGAGATAGTGTCAACAATTCTTAACCCAGATATAAAGTCCTTAAGCCAAACACTATGTGAAGTTGCGTCAAAACAAGAAATGAACTCTACCTCCATAGTAGAAGTAACAATTAAAGTCTACTTCGCACTTCTCTAAGATATGGCTCTGCTGCCATAACATGAAAATGTAGCCTGATGTTAATTTTCATGAATCAACGCATCCAATGAAATCTGAATCTGAGTAGCCAACTATCTCAAGGTTTTTAGTTCGTCTATACATCAACATGTAGTTCTTAAGATATTTCATTACCTTCTTTGCAACTCTTCAATGATTTATACCTGGATTACTTTGATATATGCCAACATTCCAATTACAAATGTAATGTCAAGTCTTGTGCAAACCTGAGTATATAAGGCTTCCAACAGCAGAAGTGTAAAGTCCCATATCGGCTGGAAGGGGCTTGTGGCTAGCCCATATAAGTGGGAGTAGTACTCTCCCTACTAAAGCGCACTTTTCCTGTGAGTTAAGCGGAAAGGGACAAACCCCAATGAACAGGGAAGGCAGGGTCAAAGACCCACGAACCGAGAAGAAAGGGACAATACCTTTGTGGCTCTGTGTGGTGCCAATATCAGAGCAATCCTGACCTATGTGCGACCTAAGGACAGGTCGGCCCCAAGGGGAATGGATTGTAAAGTCCCACATCGATTGGAAGGGGCCTGTGGACAAACCCCAACGAATAGGGAAGGCAGGGTCAAAGACTCACGAACTAAGAAGGAAGGGACAATACCTTGGTGGCTCTGTGTGGTGCCAATATCAGAGCAATCCTAACCCATGTGCGACCTGAGGACAGGTCAGCCCCAAGGAGGATGGATTGTAAAGTCCCACATCGACTGGAAGGCCACATCGACTGGAAGGGGCCTGTGGCTAGTCCATATAAGTGAGAGTAGTACTCTCCCCACCAGGGCGAGCTTTTCCCGTGAGCTAAGCGGGAAGGGACAAACCTCAACGAACCGGGAAGGCAGGGTCAAAGACTCGCGAACTGGGAAGGAAGGGACAATACCTTGGTGGCTCTGTGGGTCTTTGACCTTACCTTCCCGGTTCGTTGGGGTTTGTCCCTTCTCGCTTAACTCACAGGAAAAGTGCGCCTTGGTAGGGAGAGTACTATTCCCATTTATATAGGCTAGCCACATGCCCCTTCCAGCATATGTGGAACTTTACAATCTACCCCCTTGGGGTCAACCCGTTCTCGGGTCACACATGGGCCAGGATTACTCTGATACCAACACCACACAGAGCCACCAAAGTATTGTCTCTTCCTTCCCGTTCATAGGTCTTTGACCCTGCCTTCCCAGTTCGTTGGGGTTTGCCCTTTCTCGCTTAGCTCCCAGGAAAAGTGCGCCTTGGTGGGGAGAGTACTACTCCCACTTATATGGGCTAACCACAGGCCCCTTCCAGCCGATGTGGGACTTTACAAGAAGCATATGAAGTGTTATGCATTTGTTCTTTTTTTAGATCATCCTTCGAGCACTGGTTCAAACCTTATTGATATAAGTTTCTTGTGACAGGCCTAAAATACATTGAGTTCTATCTCGATGAATCTTAATGCCAATGACATAAGATGCCTCACCCATATCCTTCATATCAAAATTCTTAGAGAGAAATTATTTCACCTCATATAACAACCCCTTATCATTGGTTGCAAGCAACATGTCATCCACATAAATATAAGAAAACAGATTTTACTTCCACTAACCTTTTGGTATATACATATGAGGAGATAACATCATGAAAATTTAAGTACCACTGGCGAGAGGCCTGTTTCAATCCATATATGAATTTCTTTAACTTGCATACCAAATGTTCACTGGCACTAGAGGAGAAACTTTCAGGTTATTTCATATATACCTTCTCCTCTAATTTCCCATTGAGGAAAGCCATTTTCACATCTATTCGATGCAGCTTAAAGTCAAAATGAGCAAATAATGCCATTATTATATGGAGAGAATCTTTGTTAGATACAGGAGAAAAGGTCTCTATGTAATTGATTCCTTCCTTTTGAATAAATCTCTTAGCCACGAGTCTTGCTTTATATCTCTTGATGTTGCCTAATGAGTCTTTTTTCATTTTATAGACCCATTTGCATTTAATGACCTTAGAGCCATTAGGCAATTTGACAAGATCCCATACTGCATTAGATGCCATAGAATCCATCTCTTCCTTCATGGCATTATGCCATAGTTTTGATTCTCTGCAACTGATGGCTTGTGAAAACGTTTCAAGGTCATTCTTAGCTCTTATATTATAATCAAATTCTTATAGATACACAACATAATTACTAGGAATTGCTGACTTCCTCATCCTAGTTGATCTTCTTAATGTTGACTCAACATTCTCTTAGGGAGCATGTTATTCAATTACTTTGTTCAACAGTCCTTAGAGGCTATTCATTAACTGGATCAACTTGGTCAATGTCAACAAGCTGTGGATCCTGAATGATTGGTTGTTCAATGCCCGTTTGGACTTGAGGGGCATGGATTACAATCAATCTATCACTTGATGTAGGAGTTTGAATATCAAATTGATCTTTTTCAGAACTTAAGTTCTGAGTTTGATCACTTTCACTAATCAAGTTATTCTCAAGAAATTTTGCATTCTTTAATTCCACAATCCTAGTACTGTGAGATGGACAATAAAATCTATAATCGTTAGATTTTTCAGCATATCCAATAAAGTAGCTACTAATGGTCCTAGGGTCCAACTTCTTTTCTTGTGGATTGTAAACTCTAACTTCATATGGACATCCCCAAACGCGCATATATCTTAAACTTGGTTTTCAACCCTTGAATAACTCAAATGACATCTTTTCAACAGCCTTGGTAGGAACTCGATTAAGAATATACATTGTCGTTTTAAGGGCTTCAGTCCACAAGAATTTAGGAAGTTTTGAGCTAATCAACATGCTCCTTACCATGTCCAACAATGTTCGGTTTCTCCTTTTAGCTACACCATTCTAGTTAGGTGACCTAGGCATGGTGTATTGGGCAACAATTTCATACTCTTAAAGATACCTAGCAAATGGACCTCGTGCTTGTCCATCTTCAGTGTATCTACCATAATACTTACCACTTCTATCAGATCTCACTATCTTAATTTGTTTACCACATTGTTTCTCTACTTCTGCCTTAAATATCTAAAAGGTATCCAGTGCCTCATTCTTATTATTGAGCAGATAAAGATACATGTATTATGAGTAATCATCAATAAAGGTGATAAAGTATTTCTTACTACTAGAGTCTACATCTGGACTATAAATATTCATACATATTATTTCTAATATACTAGAACTTCTCTTAACACTTCTTTTAGTCTTGTTAGTTTACTTTCTCTTAATGCAATCTACACAAGTGTTAAAATCAGTAAAGTCAAGAGTATTAAGTACTCCATCTTTTACTAATCTTTTCACACTCTCTTGCCTACGGTGCCATAACATAGAGGAATCTTCATTAGTAACATTTTTTTAATACCTATGCTACTAGAAACATGCATTGAGTTATAAATGTTATTATTTTGTAATTGAATTTGGAATAGACCATCGCAAAGTGTACCATTGCCAATAAAATTAGATTTATAAAATAATTTAAATTCATTACTTGAAAATTCAAAACAATATCCCAATGATACAAGTTTGGAAATAGAAATCAAGTTTTTAGAGAAACTTGGTACATAAAATGTCTTCTCCAAATTCAAAACAAAACCAAAATTAAGAACTAATATGCATGTTTCTATAACTTCAACAGTTGAGCCCATCTTATTTTCTGAATAGATATATTGCTCACTGCCCACCGGCTTCCTTTGGTTTAGAAAGCCCTGCAAGGTATTAGAGATGTGAATTGTTGAGCCAGAATCAATCTACTATGTGTTACTACTAATGTCTATCATATTAGATTCATAACAAAAATATGAGATTAAGTTACCTTTCTTTTGAAGCCAAGCTTTGAATTTAACACAGTCCATCTTTATGTGTCCCTTCTTTTTGTAGAAGAAACACCTGGACTCTTTTTTAATGTCCTCAAAGATGGGAACCTTGCCCTTCCTTTTTGTCTTGGCCTTTCTTTTCTTTCTTTCTTGTGTCACTGTATGTACACTTTCACCCATCTCTGCTATGAGCCTTCCTTCTTCTTATACACACATGGTCAAAAGTCATTGATTGACCATTTCTTTTTATGAGTGTTGTAGGAGATTTTGAAGGGTCTATTGGTGTGTTTGGTTTTCCGTTTGCAAGGCTCAAAACCACGTTTGCAAGGAAGCAACAATTTGTTGCTTCTACATAAACGTGGTTTTGAAACGCAATTCCAAACACGCACTATATTGTTGTAGCAGAGATTTTAGGATGTAGTGCATGAGGAAAGAATCTGACATCTCAACTTCAAGTGTTTTCAATTAAGCTACTATATCCCTCATTTTCATGATGTGCTCTCGCATATCTCTTATGCCAATAAGTTTTATGGATGATAACTTTGTCATTAAGGTGCTTGCTAAGGCCTTATCCAAAGATTCGAATTGTTCATCAATAGCTTTAAGCAAACTTCGAGCATTTTAATGCTCTCCAATAGACCCACGAATATTAGATGATATTTTAGTATTGATATACATCATACTAAGGCGATTGGATCGCTCCTAACGTTCATAAACATTTACTTCTAATGCACTACTAATATTCATGAGTTTAGGAGATTTATCTTTTCTGATTGCATCATCAACGTCCATCCACCCTAATTGGAAAAGTATTTTCTCCTTCCAAACATTATAGTTATCTCCAGTTAATTCAGGAACTTGAAAATTAAAAATATTTAAAAGTTGAAAAGCTATACAATTTACATGCTATGTTAACAATTTGAGACAAATAAATATTCTTAAATGACATGTCATGCCAATACAATGCATGTCAATTCAAACTATGAGCCTAGTAACAAATAAAATTACTTGTGGGCTAAATTTTATTTAATGAAACTCATATACTAATGATAAAACTAGTTAATTATATTCTTATCTTAATTCCTGCGGGTAAATCAAGAAAAGAAAAACTTACTATTCCATCCTAATTAATCATATGAAATATGATAATATTCTTGTAGGATAATAATTATCATATTAGATATAATTAATTACAATTTGATGTTATTTTACTTTATGTGATTATAACACTTAATGTATAATTATAAAATAATTAAAGGTGCTGCAGCTAAACTTTAATTAAATTAAAATTACACAAATCACATGACATCTAAATAAAATTACATACTTGAATATAATTTAACATAATGCATAAACAAGCATACACAATGAGAATTTCAATAATTAATTAATTAATTAACAAAATGTGAGTAATTAATTTAATTAATATTCTCCCTTTAAATTAATCTAAATGTGCCATAAACATTGCCTAAAAATAAAAATTAATTATATAAGCAAATTTAAACATAAATTAAATGACACCATAAGTTAATTACTATTTCTAAACATGCCAAAATTGCCTAAAATTAATTAACGTTTCAAGATTTAAGTAAATTTTAAAGGCATAAAATTAATTTCACAATTATTTTGACAAATAAATAACTAAATATTGTCAAAATTAATTTAATTTTGTCCATAATAATTTTGCCAAAATTTGGATAAATTAAAATGTACTTAATAATTTTAAACAAAATAAATGCCAATAAAATAATTACTATTAAATTTTAATTAAATATTGGCCAATAAAATATTTTTGTTCAATTTTTTTTAATATCAGAAGATAATATATAAATCATGGGAGAAAAAAACGTATGAAGTTGGTGGAAATGCCATAAAAAAAAGAAAACATATATATATTAAATGTTGCCTATATATAGCAACAATGAAATATGGCTTCAGTGGCTAAGACTCATGGTTGCATTGTGAAGGTCATGGGTTCGAATTCTCCTTATGCCACAAAAGCCATTTTATTTAAAAAATGCAAAACTACATATCATTTGCACCAATACGCAGTCAACCCGACCCGTTTCGAACCCAAATAAAAACCAGGTCGTTTTTGGCATTTTTGAGCTCCATTTTGGGTGATCCAGAAGTCCATTTTCATTAGAATTTCATGTAGATTTCATTTTTTATAAAATGATGAAAAAATGGCTTTATAAACCAACCCAAATTCACTAAAAATTTGACATTTTTTAGTTTAAAAAACTAGCAAGGTAGAGGCATTTTCAGTTCTGATACCAACTATTAGACTTCATGGATATACAAAATCATATTTATAATATCCAATGCAAGAGAAATGGATTGAAATGTTACCTCCTGCCATTGCTTAAATCCTCTAGTTTCTGATGGAAGCTCTATCGTATGAAGGTCCCAGGAAATGTTTCCAAACTTTGGTTAACACTTTATGATGGTGTTATGTTCAGATGATTGTGTAAACTAAGCTTGGGGACCTCTGTATTTATAGGCAGAGTTTTCAACGGCAATTCCATCACATTACCAAAGAAAATGACATGTTCTTAGATGTGGGAAATCATCTCACGAAGCCCATAATTTTTGGACCATAATGGAGATGTTGCAAGCCATGTTCAAATGTGCAACGTAGGTTCTGTCATGCAATTGTAGTTTGTTGCCATGAACTATCGCATAACTCGATTTATTCCCACATCTTGTATGTATGCAACTTCCCACAAATGAAACTCGGGTGGATCTGTCATTTGCCATCTATTTGTAACTAACACCTTTCCCAACAGCCTATTGGCTCTATATGATCAAAATTTTGTTAAAATATTTGGCAATATGAAAGTTCCCATTCCATTAAAGAGATCACTTTTTTTTACCACACTATCTCATTTTCTTTTTTTCTCTGCCCATATATGTTCCTTATTCTGCATTACACCATCATCACATGAACATTTTCCTTTTCTTCAAAGGCACCTTGCAAATTTTTCAGAAAAGGGGAGGGAGGAGAGGTATTGCAGAGATTCTTGCTTTAATTGTCATATTTGGTTTGACATCTGTAGTTGTATTAAAGCCATTTGCTTGGTGTAAATTTAACTTTGCTCATTAAAAGATATTAAGGTGTAAAAGTGACTTCATGTCGCGGTGTGAATGTTATAGATCCAACGACAACTATTGTCCACCCTGTTATTGAGTGCCATATATAGAGATGGCATCATGAGGCATGATTTTGGCATGATTGGAGGTGCAACTACCTTCATTCCCCCTCCACTTTCTGATGATGCCTTTGTTACTCTCTTTCAACTGCTAAATAATGTATCTTGCATCATTTTGTTACCAACTTTTAATGCTCCTGTTTGGCGTCTGGGTAATCTTTGGGTATGTTTGTGTTTTTCCCCCTTCCGATTTTCTCTTTTGTTTCACAAAATAGTTTCTTAATGCAAAGAATGAAAGCTACTTTACGAACAAAACAAACAAGTATAATAATATCTGTTTGAATACATAACTATTTTGAAAGCTTGATACTTGTTTTCTTTTTTCTTTTTTGAATAGCATAATGTGTGAATTTTAAACGAATTTAGTCACATTATAAAAATGATATTCTACAATTCTAATATTCTACAATTCCATACAAACATTTTGCTTCGATATTGGATTTTTTCATTTTTATTATTAAATATATTAGTTTTAGGTTTCAAACATACAAAAACTATCAGAAATTAAGTATACCTACTTAATCTTGTTACATGGTCATTTTTTCTATATATATGATTATTCATTGGCTTTTCTTTCTTTTCATTTTTCTAGTGCAGTGAAACACAAAGATTATCCTAAGAAGTTAAATTTAGTATAAAATATCTTTTGAAATGTCACAATTGGTATGTTACATGTTTGGTACATCATTATGCATATGTGTGCACATATGTGACTTAAGGACCTGTTTGATTTGATACTAATTTATTATAGACATTTATTACCAAACTCAAGTATTCATTACTATGATTTTTTTTTTAATGTATGCCAATGGATACAAGCTTAACAAAGATTATCCTAAAAAGTTAAATTTAGTATAAAACATCTTTTGAAATGTTACAATTGATATGTCACATATTTGGTTGGTACATTATAATGCATTTGTGTGTATATATGATCAAGAACTTGTTTGATTTGTTGTTAACTAACTTATTATAGACATTTATTACTTAATTTAAGTGTTTATTGCTATAGTTGTTTTTTTGAGGATGTATGTCAACGAATATATGCTTAACAAAAAAATCAAGATCATAACTTTAATAATGAAAAAGAGATTATCTTTTTTTAGTGGATCATTTTGCAATAGCTAAAAGGATTGCTAACTCTTTTCATGTAATTGGTTATAACAACAACAACAACAATAAGCTTTTTTTCACTAAATAGGGTTGGCCACATGGATTAAATGATGCCAAAAAGTTATATCATAAATTATGTTTTTAGATAAATCGTTTAAGTTTAAATCTTTCTTAATAATTTCACTTATATTTCACTTATAGTTTTTGATAATCTTCCTCTACATTTAATTATTAGACTACTCTCCATTTGATCTATCTTTCTTATTGGAGCTTCTATAGGTCTTCTCCACACATGTCCAAGCCATCTAAGACGCGATCCTACCATTTTCTCCATAATAGGTGTGACCCCAACTTTCTCTCTAATGTATTTATTTATAATTCTATCTTGTTTGGTATGTTCACTCACCTAATGCAACATTCTTATATCTACAACATTGAACTTATTCTTCTATTAGCTTGTTATTACCCAACACTCAATCTTATACAACATTGCCGATCTTATAGCTATGCAATAAAATTTACCCTTAAATTTGAACGATACTCTTCTATTTGTAATAACACCTTTAGTATTCCTCTATTTCATCCACCCTGCTTGAATTTTATGATTTACATGTTCCTCTATTTCCCCATTCTATTATATGATAGACCCAAGATACTTAAATCGAGTGACTTGTGGTATAGTATGTTTTTCAATTTTCACTTCTATGCTTGAATTAATGCACCTCTTGCTAAACTTACATTTCATATACTTCATCCATGTGTTTTCAAAGCTAGTTTCCACATCTCTAATTTCTCATTTATTTCCTCTCTTTATTATCTAATTAGGACTATATCATCTACAAAGTTGACCCCTGATGATAAGCAATAGTTATCAAAAAAATCTTTAATGGGTCTACTTTTTATTTTTGTGTTCTTACCCTAATTATAGCCCCATCATAAATATTTTGAATTACTTGAATATAAGTAATGTGGACTCCTTTTTTTTTCATAGCCTTTCACAAATCATCTATTGGCGCCCTATCATATGCTTTTGCTAAATCAATGAACACTTGCAAGTCTTTTCTATTTGTTCAATATTTCTCCATAAAAAAGTGTAGTTTAATCTTCATTAATCTTTGTAACAAGTATATCGCAATAATATCGCTTCTTTATAACTTGAGTCTCTTGCCTTAATCTCTGCTCAATAATCTCTGCTTAATCTTCATAGTGTGGCTCATGAGTTTTTAATTCCTCATGCCATTAGTTATACTAATGATAAATTTGATTTAGTGTAAAATAATTAAATATTCTTTTTGAGGAAGCATTAATTGGTTAGCCTTTAATGCTTATTAGTGAATGAATTGTCTATGTCCAAGAATATTCCTTGATTTTTGTGGATTATTTAAATTAATAATGAACAATTAAATTAACAATAAAAAGGAGATTCTCTTTTTTTAGTGGATCATTTCTGCAATAACTAAAGGGATTATCCACTCTTTCATGTAATCGATTATACTAGTGATAAATTTGATTCTAGTGTAGAACAATTAAATATTCCAGTATATGTATTTAAATTAATACTAAGTAGCCTTTAATGTTTACTAGTGAATAAATTTTCTTTGCCTAAAAATTTCATAAATTTTAACAAGACTTAGATAAAGTACTTGAACTTGAACTTTGACAACACACAATTAGTGTTTATAAACCTAACAACTTAAGTAAGTGTTTTACACTTTGACAAAAGCAAGGCACATAGTCTTGAAATTTGACATAATGTAAGGGTGTCTAAACTTCAACAAGTATTAGGTAAGTGTTCTTCAATTTCTATAGGACCCAAGTATGTGTTTTTGAACTTTAACAAGATGTAAGTACATATTCCTAAACATTAACAAGACCTAAGTGAGTATGGATAAACTTGAACTTTGACAGGATCCAAGTTAGTGTTTTTAAACTTGATAGGACTCAAGTAACAATGCCTAAAACCTAAACTTTGACAAGACAAGGGTACAAAGTTTTGATCTTTGACATGAAATAAATATGTGTTCCTAAACTTCAACAAAAACTAAGTATGAGTTCCTAATCTTTGACAAGACTCATCAAGTAAAGGCATCTAAACTTCAACAAGTACATGTTCTTGAAATTCAACATGATCTAGGTACGTGTTTCTAAACTTGAACAAGACCTAAGTGAGTATGGTTAAACTTGAACTTTGACATGATCCAAGTTAGTATTTCTAAACTTGATAGGACTTAATGTAAGTATATGTTCCTAAACTTTAATGAGAACTAAGTATGAGTGCCTAAACTTCAACAAGTCTTAGGTAAGTGTTCCAAAACTTTGACAAAACCCAAGTACATGTTCTTGACCTTCAATTGAATCTAGGTACTTGCTTCAGAACTTTAATTGGATCAAGATAAAGGTGTTTTGAATTTGAACTTTGATAAAAGACCCAGGTTGGTTTTTTAAAAATTTGATAGAACTCAAATAATAGTGCATAAGCTTTGACAAGACCCAATCTTGAAGTTAGACATGATGTAAGTATTAGTGTTAAACTTCAACCACAACCAAGTATGAGCGCTTAAACTCTAACAAGACAAGTAAGGGTTTCTAAAATTCAACAAGTCTCATGTAGGTGATTTGGAACTTCAACATGGTTAAGGTATGTGTTCTTAAACTTGAACCAAGGTGTTTTTAAACTTTAATGGAATCTAAGTACATGTTTCTAAACTTTAACAAAATCTAGGAAAAAGTGCTTGAACTTAAGCTTCGCCAAGTCCCAAGTTAATGTTTCTAAACTTAATAGGACTTATGTAACAAAGCCGAAACTTTGACAAGACCTTGATAGTTTTTTGACATGATGTAAGTATGTGTTCCTAAACCCTAATAGGAACCAGGTATGAGTGCCTAAACTTTGACAAAACTTAAGTAAGGGGCATCTAAACTTCAACAAGTCTAAGGTAAATGTTCTTGAACTTTAAGAGGATCCAAATACATGTTTCTTAACTTTACTAGGACCTAAGTAAAGGTGGCTAGACTTAATTGAACTCAAGTAAAAGGTGCTTGATTTTTGACAAGTCTCAAACAAGTGTTTCTAAACTTGACAAAACTTAGTTATTTGTATGTCTTAAATTGAAAGGATCAAAGTATTTGTTTTTTTTACTTTAACATGACATAGATATGTGTTTTTAAACTTCAACAACAAATAGGTGCACAATGTACATGGTTCCTTCAACACATAGGCTTAGCACTAAGTCAAGCTTACACTTATTGACTAGCTTCTCCAGCATAACAATAATAGTACTCTTACATTTCAACCTATCACTCTGATCACCTGTAGCCCCCATAATGACTTTGCCTACACCAAACCTAAGTCAACCAATCTTATACCTCTATATATCTTGTGCAACCAATCAAAGTGTGCCACCTGTCCCTAACAACCTTATGGTAATATTTTATATAAGGCTACATGCCCCAGGGGTTTAACATACCTACTATATTTATATGTCCTTCCCTCCTTCCAGTGAATAGGGAAAATTTTTTAGCTTTTTCTAGAGGACTCCCTCTAAGGGTTACTTTACTAAATTGCTCCTACCTAAACTTCAAAATGGCATCATTATCATTTCCAAATACTCTTCCTCAAGCCATTCCTAACATTTTACACAAATTATAAAAGATATAAATTGATAAAAAATATACTTAAGCAAAATTGATTTTTTTTTTTTTGCCATTTAGGCATGCAAAGGGAGTTATGTAAGAGGAATGATGATGCTTGCATTTGGAAGGAGTCCTTTAGAGAGGGTTGAAAACTTTACTTTATTCAATGAAGAGAGGGAGAGACCTATAGAAAAGGTAGGTATATTAAACCCCATAAGGGTGCAGCTAAAAGATGCTTGTCACTTTGGTGCATTTCAACAATCATATTTTAGAAGCTTATTATATAAATGGAGTCTTCTGAATAAGGGGTTCTGAAGGGTTAATTTTCTCTTGACCTAATGAATAAGTGCGTATGTTCCATAGTTTTTATCACCTAGCCTTAGTCAGGGTCAATTTGAACATGGTCAGGGGCATATAATCAAGTTATGCTCTTATGACCTATTTAGGTCTTTTAAACATGCCATTGGTCCACATAAAAATGTCATCACAAAGGGAGTAATCATATAGTCAACCTTTGCAAATGTAATTACTTGCTTTAGATGAGGTTTTTCATATACTAAAGACAAAAAGCATGGACAATGTTCGTATTTCATTAGTCAATGATATGGTTCATCAGAGTTATCATTAGAGAGATATAAGTTGCTCTCCTATTGGACACTTACTTGTAGGATCTGAGGACGTTCCATTTATTTTGAAGAAGAAGAAATTTATGAGTGGGAAGTCCCACATGAGAGTTATATAAGTGGATTGACTCATAGACTCATCAAAATTCAAGAAGTGGTACTATGAGTGTAATTTCTTGAAAAGGCCAAGGCTAATTGAAGAAGATCTAAGTGAAGGAGAAAAGTACATGTTAAAGCTTAACCTATTGTATTTGGTTCTAACTATTAAAGCATATTATTATTTTTGTTTGTGAAATATAATTGATCATTTAAAATGCAATATTTTTAACACAGTAATATAGTTCCACAACATTCAAATAATGATATGGTGTGTTGGCTATGAGCAATAATGTGCCATTATTATACATGTTATCTAGTGCCATATGGCATTGAAAGAGCAAGTCATTCAAACTCTTAAACAATTGCAACATGTCAATTCAATAAGAATGCACAACAAGATTATAGCAACCATTTATGTTCAAAATATAGTACAGATTATAGTGTGGGAGAGAAGAAAGAACAACATTAAGAATAAGAAAGGATGTGCTTGTTTTTAAAAGAAATTAGGAGTTCTAAGGAAAAAAAGGGAAAGGAAAAAACAAGAAAGCAAATTTTTCCTTTGATACTATTCTACTTTTGAAGCAAAAAATCCTTAAGGCAGAATAATTTATTTACTATAAAGTAATTGTAACTTAGAGATAATCTTCATCATAAAGCAAAAAACAAATGTGATAGAAAAATATTTCTTTTTGAAACTTCTCGATATTAAATTCAATTTTCTTCTTACCAAATAAATTATCATCCTCTATTGCTCTAAATTATTGAAGAAGGCATACAAAAGATAGAGAGAGTGTAACACTTATGCAAGAATATTGTGTGACTGCTCTTGTGAAAATTTTAACCCTTAAGCAAAAAGACGTGAAAAGACACAGTCAAGTACACTTAAAGCTTATGTATTGTTAAATAATTTTGTTGTTATGGAAAAAACAAAAACTATATACTTTTGAAGTCAACTAAAAGTAATTATAGTTTAGAAGTAAGATGCACTTAAATGTTTAGGCATTTAAGGTCTACCAACTTGATCTCACCATTAGAATCAAGTATCAACCACTGCATATGTTGGCTACTTTTATATCCTTTGCCAAAAAAAAAGACATGAAAAGAATTTAAAAGTAGAGAAGCTGCAATTTCATGTCAATCTAAGAACAACCATAAACTTACTTGTGATGCATAATTTTTTTAAAAAAATATATTCTTTAAAGGGACCAAAGACATATTCCAAACAAACTAAAAGTGCTTCTTCTCCATGCAAGCATAGCATATAAATCAACAAATGGATCCCATCCATCCTTTCAATTTCTCTTTCGTGTGTGTGTGCACAATTGGTATACATGACTTTAAATTGAGTATATTGGCATACTAATTCACTCTTATAATATTGGACATTATTGGAATGTGATTATGGATATATTTATAAATTTATGGACTGCCAAATGATGTTTGAACATATTAAAACCAATTCAAAAACCTACATTTTTATATTTATAGTGCATAAATGATTAATTGATTGTAATTATGTGAAGCATATAATTTATTTTAGTAAGACATAAGAATGCATACATAACATGTAATTTATTTTAAATATAGCCATACATAAAAAATCAGATGTTTGGTATTGCTAATAACAACTTTAACTACAATATTATCATCAACTAACCAATTCGTTACATATTACAATAACTAGACCACATCAATTTTATCTTAAAAAAATTTAGGGGATGAGAATTATACATGATTTTAAAGAAACATATAATAGAGAGTAAATAGAGACTGATGAGGTTGGAGATGTAGGAAGGGATAGTGCAAGAGGCAATAATAAAACTATCATGGTTTAAACCTCCCTTTCCTTTAATATTCTTTCCCTATTGCACACATTACCATAGCTCAAGCTTAAAGAAGTAGCTCAAGCATTTTCATTCTCCTCCCTCATGGTTTGTATACTTATGTAGCTGTGAGAGAAATTCCACAAGCCATGTAAATAAGCAATGTTTTAGTTCCAACTATACAATTTGCAATGTATAGAGAAAGAGAGAAACAGAGGGTTCCTTAGAATAATAAACATAAAACCTAGCCTAGAATTGAAATGGAAAATCATAAAGAATAAATCAAAACTACAACGGAGAAAATAAAACAATAGAACAAAATCTAATCTAAAGTGAAATTGAGAGAATGAATGATCATCATATTTGTCACAACCCAAACTCCAAGCCATGACCAACATCTAAATTAAGCCAACCAAGATTAGCCTAGCCTAGCGAACTAACAACTCATTCAAAGTTCATGCCTTTGTATTTATATGTATATTTATATATATACTTATAAGCAAATAAGAGGTTGTTGAGAATCCAACAACACTTCCCTTAAAAATTGGACATCTCATCTCTCCAAATCTAGCACAACTCAGTACATTTCATTTAAAAAATTCACCAATATCTTATACCTCTAAATTCTTACCATAATAAAGCATGTAATAAGTTTTTCAAAATATAATCAAATGCCATTATAAGGATCACTATATGGTTTACAAAAGAAGCATAACAACCATATGATTCAAAATAATGCAGCACCTAGTAGCCAATGTGTCTTGGAGTCCCTACACAAACCAACTGACCAAAATACCATATCATTGTATCTGGGAGGCACGCAAATCCTAGAACACCTCAATCTACTTTATGTTGATCTGAAATATGACAAAGAAAAGAAGTAATCCTACCATCGACTTAGTGAATGCATAGATAATAAAGTAAGCGAAAGGGGAAACACGTGTGCATAGAGTATCTCACAATAGTGTACTTTGACAAATAATTGGCTAACATATATATATATATATATATATAATAACAATAGTTCAATTTGATTGCAAGCTATTAGTAAAAGCGTAATTTAAGATTAAAGAAAAGAACATGGAATCGGTATTCCAAGAAAGAACCACAATCAACTTTGAGTACTGCCACATAGGATTCAATATTACTATTAATATCACTACACAATATCACAATATTATTACCATCATCGAGTGCCGCTACACGATGTCATTTCATAATATATCTAGTATAATTATCATTGAGTGCCACCACACAATGATTATTCATCATCTTAACTACGTGCACTTAGGCCATTACCCCTGCTAATGGCTATCACATTCTAACCAGATTTTCATCTATAATTTTGAAATAAAATCATTTAAATAAATTAAATATTGGCAAGTAAATAGAAAAATTTAATTCGATTAAAAGAAGTAATTTAGATAAAATAGAAACAATGGATCGACAAAATCATATAATAAAATTATAAAAAATATTCTCTATTTGAAACTAGAAATGAGATAATAGAACCTTCTAGGCATCAATGTTTCCTAAAATATCTAATCCACATTCAATCCAAACACATAAAATTCACTGATCATCTCTCCAACATAATAACCATATATATATATATGTATACACATACACTACCACATGCATATTATAATCCACACAAGCTTTAAAATACAAGATTTGTTTCCTCAACAACATAGACAAAGTAAATAACAAAATATGAAGTTTCAGCCAATAGTAGAGGCTTCAATTTCCTAAAATTTTGAAAAGATCTTCAATTGGATAAGTAACCCTAATATCACTTATAATTATATTAAATATAAGAATATCATCTTAATATATAATTTCATCTTCTAACATCTAAACCCATAATTATAACTTAAATTTTTTAATGCTACTATTAATCTTAAGTTTTGGATTTCACAAATTAACTGCCATAATCTAATTTAAACTTCTAAAATTTAATTTGAACTTAGAATATATCTAAAGGAGCTTAAATGAGCATGTTGGAAGTGACAATTCGTACCTTAGTGGTTTAAACCAAATAGCCTTAATTGAAGTTTCCCTCATGGCCAAAATGAAAAAGCAATCAACAACTAAGATTTTGGATCACCATTGGCATAAAAACGGAGCAAGATTGGAAGTTAAAATCAAGGAAAAAACAACCTAAATACAAGAGAAAAAGGAAGGACAAAAATAGAGTGAAAATGTAAGCTAACCATCCATGATTTCCTTCCCATGCACAAGCCAGCCAAGGACGCCGTCAAGCCACTTCTGGTCACCTGTAGTATGACGATATCAGTGTTTTGCAATGGGGAGCAACCGACAAGCAACAGAATGAAGAAAGAAAATGGAAGAAGCCGTGGAAGAAGGCATACAGGAAGCTTCAGAAGAAGATTTTGGGGGGGGGGGGGGGGTACGTGCATCTATGGAGTAATAAGGGAGGAAAATATATTAAAGGGAAAAAAAGGAAAATTACAAAAAGCACCTAAAGTTTTTCGAATGTAATTTATCTAAGACTCATAGAAAATTATTCTTATATACCTAAAAGTGAAAATAAGAATACTATAATTATCTAAAGTTTCTATGTTAACTTATTTTAAAATTTTAGGACATAAAAATATTTTGATAGATATAAGATAAACGTCAAAGTGGCCCTTTAAAATAATTTTAATGTTTGAAAATTATCCTTAAAATTATCTAAATATCATATTTATTCTAAAAATAATTTTTTTAATTTAATTAATTATTTTACTGTTATTATTTTAATTTTAGTTATTACAATATCATTGGAGTTATTAGAGCGTAAGCCACCCCCTTAATCCTTTCAAAGCTCTGCGTAGACGAAACAGCTTCCATATCTGTAACGGCTAGTTTTTGCCAATTACTTAATTGGTGCTAAGATTTCCGAAACCACTTCTTTTTTTTTTTTTGGGAAAATATGATCTGAAATTTCTTTCAAACAGTTAGTTTTTGTTAAATTATGTAATCTCTGAACCACTTCATTTTCTGAAATAATGCGCTCAGATTTCTTTCAAACGGCTAATTTCTTTTTAAATTATGAAATTGGCTAACGGCACAATATCAATGGCTACATTGTGCTTCTTTATGCAAACAGCTACCTTTAAATATAGGTTGATTCTTCTTCAGTTAGGTTGGGCGAAGAAGCATTCAAATTGGCTGGGGAAAATATGAGTCTATCTGTGTATTATATTTAGCCTTCTTTCTTGTCTTTTATTTATACCTGTTTTAATATAGTTCTTTTTGGGTCCTCTATTTCACTGGTTCTGTGTTTCTCTTTCAAATTATGAACCTGGGTTTCGCTTTTCAAAGCATTGAAGGAACTTGATTTCTAGGAATTTCAGAGAGCGCTATCAAATACGCAAAGCAGGGCAACTTGTCACATGGATCAACGATCCTATGCATGGAAACACCATTAAAGCTCCTTGCAATCTTAAAACTCTCCCCTTCGATGCTATCAGGGTATACTAACTCTTCTTTTGAGTGCATTTGTATGTTTGGAATTAATTTAGATGCTATAGTTCCCGTCTCTTTAGGTCCTCTGTTTCGCTAATTCTATGTTTCTCTTTCAATTTGGGAACCTGAGTTTTGGTTTTCTGAGCATCGAAGGAAATTGGGTTCTGGGAATTTCAGAGAGCGCTGTCAAATACGAGGGGAAAAGGGTAAAAACTTTATCCATTGTTTATTTTTTTATCGAAATGTTGTTCTTTTCGGGATTTCTTTGCTTTCTATCCAACCTTGCACAAATAATTTTATGTTGACATATGTTAAGTTTTGCATGTCAAGCAAGAATTTGTTGATGGGGAAAAGTTGGGTCTGATGTGTTAGTGAAGGAAACGGGGGTGGATCTGCCATCTGTTTGTTTGCCCATATGTGTTCCTTATTCTGCATGAACCTTTTCTATGTTGGAGTGGTTTGAAAAACTCAAGGGATAAAAACAATAATTTAAAGTGAGATATAAAACATGTCAATTAGTGATTTAAATTATAGGTGGATTTAATTAATATTTAAACACTTAACATTTAATACTTGACGTGTTTGTGAAAGTTGGATCAAAACACATCTAAAAATATGTATTTAGTTTAGTTTTTTTTTAAATAATTTCAGTTTAATGTATATACATTTTTATTTTTAAAATTAGAAACTAATTTTGATTTAATTGCCAACATTTAAAAATAGATAATTTTCTTTAATTACAATTAAAATTTAATCTCATACTCCTAATTTATACAAAAGAGGCAGACCAAGGGCACAATACACAAACATTAAATTTCTCTTCTCTACAAAAAAAATACTCTATGTTTTCATTTTACATACAAGGAGATATAATGTATTGTCACTCTGAATACTAACTAATCCATTTTTTACATATTTTACATATTGCTTTCAACCTTCTATCTAATCTTTTTGCAGCTTGCTAATTATTCAGAGAAAGGGAGGGAAGAGGGGCATTGCAGAGATTCTTGCTTTAATTGTCATATTTGGTTTAACATCTGTAGTATTATTAAAGTCATTTGCATCGTTAGAATTTTCTTTTAACTTCGCTCACGCAAAGATATCAGGGCGTAAAAATGATTCCATGTCGTGGTCTGAATGTTTTAGAGCCAACGTCAATTACAGTCCGCCCTGTTATAGAGTGCTCTATACAGAAAGGGCACCATGAGGCATGATTTTAGCAGGATTAGAGGTGCAATTACCCTTATTCGCTTCCACTTTTTGATGATATACAATGAATGATGCCTTTATTACTCACTTTCGACTGCTATATAATGCATCCTGCTTCATTTTTGTTACCTACTTTTAATGCTCCCGTTTGGCGTCAGGGTAATCTTTATGGGTCTGTTCGGTTTTTGTCTGAGTTTTTTTTCTTTAAATACAAAATAGTTTTTTAATGTGAAGAATAAAAGCCGTTTTAAGAACAAAACAAACAAGTATAATAATATATGTTTGAATAAAATTATTTTAAAAGCTAGATACTTGTTTTCTCCTTTTGTTTTTTGAACAGCGTAAAGTGTGAATTTTAGATGAATTTAGTCCCATTATAAAAATGCTATTAGTGAAAGATCTTGGCTTTTCTAGCACCAGGAGACTTTTCAAAGAAGAAAAGAAGAGGAAAAGGAAACACCAGAGAAAGCTGTTTAATTGAAAATTATACTTGGTACATCATTCAAAGTCAATGGTATCCAGCACCCCGCACCTCAATTCTGGAGAAAATTTTGGTATCTATGTTGGACGTGCCACAATGAATGTAACTTAATAAAAAAATTTTTATATTTTTTAAAACTCAAATTTGAAGAATAATTTAAAAAACTTGTTTAGAAAAAAAATTCTCAAAAATACTTTTCTTCTAGGAACAAAAAAATCTACTTTAGGAAAAACAGAAAAATATAAGGACAGAATTAACGTGCATTCTGGTAGATGTTTGTATCAACTGTTTGTGGAGTGCTAAAGCCATATAACTAGTTTTCTGCCAATAATGAACTTGAATTGGATACTATGTTTCATAGGCTTCTAGTTCTTCTAGCTGCTAATTTTTTTTTCTTTTGTGTATTTTGTGTTAACTTGTTAGATATGAAAACTATGTTTTTAAGATTAACCATAGGGTAACGGGTCGCGATCCTCTGCACATAGGAAGCGTGCGCAGTGCCTGCGAATCTACCAGAACGATGTCGTTTCTTTGCGTTTTATTCAACAATCATGCAGCCAATCCAGACCGTCCAATCAAAGCCATCTGAGCTGTCCATTCAAAAGCCCATAAAACCAGATTTTTCTGCTCCAAAAGCACGTTCCAACCTGCTGCATTTCCCCCCCTCATTCTTCTATTCATTAGTGGCGGGAAAAGAAGCACGTTCTAGCTACTACATTTTTCCCCCTCATTTTGTTCATTAGTGGCAGGAAAAGAAGCTTTGTTTTAACCATCTAGTGCATGTTCCAAAAGGCATGATTTGGGGATATTTTTTTGCAATATTTTGTTTTAACCATCCAATGCACGTTCCAAAAGGCATGATTTGAGAATTGACCAAGGGATTAGGCAAAAAATAAAGAAGAAATTTATCAATTCGCGGTTAAAAATAAAGCTCCAAGCTAAAGGGATTGGGCTACAAAAAGAGGACATGTAGATGATAAGAAGAAGGTGAAAATAAGATAAAACTAGGGAAATTTGAACCTGAGATTTAGGGCTTCAATTCCATGGGACAATGGCTCTCTATCTCTCTTTCTTGGCGTCGCGCAGGCTGAATTGAAGCAGAAGATGAAGAAAGGAATGAAGAAGGCTCTGTTGCATGCAAAATGGAGAAGGGCAGTGTTAATGGAGGAGCAGAAAAATCTGGTTTTATAGGCTTTTGAACGGACGGCTCAGATGGCTTTGATTGGACGGTCTGGATTGGCTGCATGATTGTTAAATAAAACGCAAAGAAACGGCGTTGTTCTAGCAGATTCGCAAGCGCTGCGCACGCTTCCTATCCGCAGAGGATCGCGACCCTAGGATAACTATGCTCGCAATTCTTTCTTTATTTGAAACGTGCTCATATAATTTTGCAACATTAAATTAACACCTAATCATAAGTAAAATGGCTAATAATGTTCCAATCAGATAATGAAATAAATAAGTTGTTTATACTCATGTTATTCTGCCAAGCCATAATTAACTTACATAGTTTGCGACTAGTGTTTTGCAACTAGTCTTTTGGCTTCTCAATGTTTCATATGCTTCTAAACTTAATTTTTTCTTAAGTGTCTTTTCTATTATAATTATTTGATTAACCATTAGATACGGAAACTACAATTTTAAATTTACCATATAATTAGAGTTAAAAAATGATATTTTGCTCAACAACATGTAATTCAAGTAATAATAGCATACTCTAGTTGTACTTTGTTGCTAGCATTAAACTCTTGTTTATGTAGTGATATTACTCTTGTCAATAATATTCATTAAAAGAGGCAGGTTTGGGGAGGAAGTTATTTCTTTAATGAAATTTTTTTAGTTACATTTATTGTACAATTAGGTAGTGCAATAAGCTAATAAGAATTCTTTAAAATTAGTATAATAGGTGATGGAGTTTACTCATGTCAATATGAGAATTTTTTATAAAATGTAGGGGATATTACTTGTCACGACCCAAACTTTGAGCCATGATTGGCCCAGCCTAGTAAGCCTGGTAACTCATCCAATGCTCATACTTTTATATAAGCATACCTACAGTAATTAGAGATTGTCGAAAATCTGGCAGCACCTCCTTAAAAATTGGACATCCCAACCCTGCAAATTCAACACAGTCTAATACATTTCATTTTAAAAATTTACCAGTATCTTATATCTTTGAATTCTTGCCACAATACAGTATAGTGCATAAGTTTTTCAAAATATAACCAAATGTCATTACAATAGTTATTATATGACCTACAAGGAAGTATAACATCCATATGACTTAAAATGACATAGCCAATGTATCTTGGAGTCCCTACACAACTCAACTTACCAAAATATCCTACCATCTGTGTTTGGATGGCACGCAAATCCCAAAGCACTTTAATCTACTTTATGCTGATCTAAAATATGACAAAGGAAATGGGTAAGCCTACCACTGGCTTAGTGAATGCATAGATAACAAAACAAACAGAAGGGAAACGAATTGATTTAAAGTTTTTTTTTCCTCACAATAAAGTACTTGGACAAAATAAGGGAAATCATATTGCCTTTAATTGTTGTCTATGTATATATAGACAACAATTAAATTATATTGCAAGCTATCAGCAACAACGTAATTTAAAATTAAAGGAAATAAGATAAAATGGGTATCACATAAAAGAATTATAATCAACCCTAAGTGCTGCCACATAGGATTCAATATTATCATTAATGTCACTACACAGTATCACAATATCACCACTATCACCGAGTGCCACCACATAGTGTGTATATCACGATATATCTGGTATAGTTATCACTGAGTGCCGCCACACAGTGATTATTCATTAGTCTAACTAGGTGCATCTAAACTGTTACCCTTGCTAACGGCTATGGGGTTTTAATTAGACTTCCATCCATAATTTTGAAATGAAAATCATTCAAATAAATTAAATATTGACCAATAAGTAAATAAACAAATAAAAATTTGATCAAATAAAAGAAGTAATTTTAATAAAATAAAAACAATTAATCACAATTTTATATAATAAAATTTTAAATAAAAGTCATTCATCATCTCTCCAACCTATAACCATTTATATACATATATATTTTTTCACTCGTATATTTTGATCCACATAAAGTTTAAAACATAAGATTTGTTTTCATGACAATGCAAATATGGCAAATTACAAAGTATGAAGTTTGGGCTAATAATAAATAAACATAAAATAAAAGAGACTAGTATTTTGCTATCTATACACTCACCTGTGGAGGCCAATGGTAGAGGCTCCAATTTCCTAAAACTTGACGGGATTTTCAATTGAAAGAGTAGCCTCAATATCACTTATAATTATATTGAACATAAGAACATCACCTTAAATTACTCAATTAGCTTCTAATATGTTCAATATAATTAATTTCACCCTCTAACACCTAAACCCATAGTTATATCTTAAATTTTCTAATGCCACTATTAATCCTAGGTTTTGGATTTCATAAACTAACTACCATAATATAATTTAAGCTTCTAAAATTTGATTTAAACCTAGAATATATCTTAAGGAGCTTAAATGAGCATGTTAGAATTGTCAATTCATACCTTAGAGGATTAAATCAAAAGGCCCCAATTTTAAAAGCTTCCAACGGTCAAAAATGAAGAAGCAAGCTAAAATTTATGTTCCATGGCACCATTAACATTAAGAGGAACAAAATGGAGGTTGAACAAGGAAAAAATGCAAGCCAAAAATAAGAGAAAAGAACAAGAAAAAGAAGGACCCAAAATGGAGCAAAAATGGAGTTCACCTTATACGATTCCCCCCTCAGCGCAACACCCACGGCTCCACAGCGTTTAGAGAATAGAACTGGAAGATGGCAGAGGTATTATAAGGTGAGGCGTAGCAAATAAACAAGGAAGAATGAAAGAAAAAAATGAGAAAAGAAGATGACGGAGGGTTGTGTTTGAGCTACGGGAAGAAGAACCTTTAAGGAAAGAGGACGTACAACATCAGATAGAGTGATAAGGAAGGAAAATATATTAAAAAGGAAAGAGGAGAAATTGCAAAAAGGTACCCAAGGTTTCTTCTAATGTAATTTATTTAAGACTAATGAAAAATTATTTTTATATGTGTAAAAAAAAAGTAAGGACCCACAATTATTTAGAGTCTTCATGTTGACCTATTTTTAAAATTTTGGAATATAAAAGTATCCCAATGGGTATAAGATAGATTTCAAAATAGCTCCTTAAGATAATTTTAAAGTACTATAATTATCCTAAGATTTCCTAAATATAATATTTATACCAAAATAAATAAAGTTATCTAATTTAATTATTTATTTTATTAGTATTATTTTAATTTAGATTATTACATTACTCTTGTCAATATATATTGATTGCAAGAGGAAAGTTTTGGGAGGAAGTTATTTGTTTAATGAAAATTTTTTAGTTACACTTATTGTACGATTAGGTAGTAGGAAAAGATGATAGAGCTTACTAACACACTTATTTTAATAAATTGACTCTTTGCATCACAAAAAGAATATCTAAAAATTTCTATTTGATATCTTAGGAAAAATACGTTATTAAGTATATCTACTTAATCATATGTTACAAATCGTTTTTTCTATATATCATTATTCCCTGGCTTTTCTTTCTTTCCATTTTCCTAGTGCAATGAATTTTGGATGTTGACAAAGATTGTTCTAAGAAGTTCAATCTAGTATAAAATGTCACAATTGATGAATTTTGGTACATATATGTGCGCATATGTGACTTAGGGACTTGTTTGACTTGATACTAACTTATTATAGACATTTATTACTTAATTTAAGTATTTATTGTTATGGTTTTTTTAAATATGTGCCTATGGATACTGGCTTAACAAATATTGTCTCAAGAAGTTAAATTTAGTGCAAAATATTTTTTGAAATGTCATAATTGACATGTCACATGTTTGGTTAGCACATTACTATGCAAGTGTGTATTTAAGGACTTGTTTAATTTGATACAAACTAACTTAAGGACTTGTTCTAAGAAGTTCAATTTAGTATAAAATGTCACAATTGATGAATTTTGGTACATATATGTGCACATATGTGACTTAGGGACTTGTTTGATTTGATACTAACTTATTATAGACATTTATTACTTAATTTAAGTATTTATTGTTATGGTTTTTTTATCTTCTTTTAATATGTGCCAATGGATACAGGCTTAACAAAGATTGTTTCAAGAAGTTAAATTTACTACAAAATATTTTTCGAAATGTCACAATTGACATGTCACATGTTTGGTTAGCACATTACTATGCACGTGTGTATTTGAGGACTTGTTTAATTTGATACAAATTAATTTATTATAGACATTTATTACTTAATTTAAGTATTTATGGTTTTTTTCAAAAGATGTGTGTCAATGGATAGATGCTTAACAAAATAATTATGATCAATAATAAAAAAAAGAATTTCTCTTTTTCTAGTGGATTATTTTTACAATAGCTAAAGGGATGACCTATTCTTTTTGTGCAATACAAGGGATAATTTTGATTTTAGTGTAAATAGTTGAATATTTTTTTAAGGGAGCACCAATTTTAAATTAATAATGATCAATTAAAATAACAATAAAAGAGCACCAATTTTAAAAGAGACTTTCTTTTATTAGTGGATTATTTCTACAAGCTCTTTTCATGCAGTTGGTAGTAGTGATAAATTTGATTTTAGTATAAAATAGATAAATATTTGAATAGTTAAAGGAGCACTATTTAACCTTCAATGTTTACTAATGAATGATTTTCTTTGTCTAGGCATGTTTCTAAATTTTAACAACCCCAAGTAAAGATGCCTAAACTTGAACTTCGACAGCACGCAAACATGTTTCCAAACTTGACAGGACAGGTAATAGTGCCTAAACTTTAACAAAGGCTAGGCACATTGTATGTGATCTTAAACTTCATTGAGAACTAAGTATGGGTGCCTAAACATTAAGAAGACTTGGGTAAGAGCATCTAAACTTCAACAAGTATTAGGTGAGTGGCCCTAAACTTGTACAAGAACTTGGTACAAGTTGAACTTGAACTTCAACCAGACCTAAGTTAGAACCCAAGTTAGTGTTTCCAAACCTAAACTTAAGTAAGGACATCTAAACTTGAACAAGTATTAGATGATTGATGATTAAACTTCAACACCTAGGTGAGTTAGACTTGAATAAGTATTAGGTAAGGGCATCTAAACTTGTATGAGACCTAGGTATATGTTTTTGAACTTCAATAGGATTTAAGTTAATATAATTGAACTTGAACTTTGACATGATATAAGTATGTGTTCTTGAACTTCAACAAGAACCACATATAAGACAAGATCAGGTAAGGTTATTTAAACTTCAAGTATTAGGTAAGTGTTCCTAAACTTTAACAAGACCTAGGACCTAGGTAAGTATGGCTAAACTTGAACTTTGATAAGGTCTTAGTGTTTTGAAACTTGACAATGAGTGCCTAAACTTCAACATAACTTGGAAGGACGCTTTTAACAAGTCTTAGTTAAGTGTTTGAATCTAGGTATATGTTTTTGAACTTGAACTTTGATAGGACTTAGGTTAATATTCTTAAAGTTCAACAAGATTCAAGTACTATTCCTAACTTTAATAGAATCCAAGAAAAAGTGTCTAACTAACCATACTCAAGTAATAATGCCTAAATTTTGACAAGACCTGGTACATAGTCTTGAACTTTAACATGATGTAAGTATATGTTCTTAAAATTCAATGGGAACTAAGTATAAGTGGCTAAACTTTGACAAGACTCAACAAGGGTGTCTAGGTAAGTGTTCTTAAACTTAAACTTAGGTATTTGTGTGTCCAAAACTGACAAGATCCAAGTATGTGTTTTTAAGCCTTAACGACATAGTTATGCTATAAGTGTTCTTAAGCTTTGATATGTGCGACAATGGTATATGTGACAACTTACAACTTACATTACTTACTCATTTTCAAATCATTTATTGTCAAATGCAATAAAAACAATCGCAACAATACTTATAGCAATGATTTTTTAGACATTCAATGTCTTAAATGAACTTGTTAGGATGAAATGTAGAATTTCTTTAGATTTTATTTCATAACCTCTATACACATATTTGTTTTGACCAACATGATTATAATACAAGTCCTATTTGACTCTTTTGACTTTATTGACATAATTTATAACTTTGGCTATAGAATTCTGATTTAAACTTTATACTATAAAAATTTTAAGTTAAAATGAATCCATTTGGTCTCTTAAAAGACACAAAAACTAAGGCTACACTAGTATGAACAATAACTGTTATTTGATGGCTTTTTGGGGCTAACTTTAAAATTTCACCAAGTATTTTATAGACCTCCAAAAAATGCAAACTTTGGCTCTATATAAAGCTTTATATGTCTCGTAATTGCTTGCTAAATTTTAACCCCAAACTAGGTTTATTTGAGCTATCAAGGGATTACCTTCCTTTGAGCAAATTGAGCTCATTTGGACCAAATTAAGCTCTAAAATGTAATCCCTTCCTTTGAGCAAAAATCAATCCATTCATATTTTATTTCTATAATGTCTAATACATGAAATATGACTAACTTTTAAAAATCACTATCTCACATCCAAGTAAGCACACAGAACCAATGAATTCTCATATATCAAAACATGTTCCATTTCCATATTTATACATCAAAGTAGCATATATTCATAGACTCAAACTTGTATATGAAAGGCTATTACATATCATCATTGCATATACATCATGTTTTGCTACTACTTCGTCTTATAATATACATCAAAAGTATTCTATTACACATCCTTAAGCTCTAACTCTTTTCTGGTTCCTTTTTCTTGCTAATGGTATTTATCATGGTTAGTAGCCACACTCATTCTAAATCAATGCACATAATGGATGATCAAGAAAAAATGCAAGCATGTAAGTCATATACACAAAACTAAGCCAAATATAAAATTTGCATGAAATTAGCTAGACTCATCTTTGGGTTAGGGAAGAACTATATTACACTCAATTTCTCACTATCTCATACTAAAAGCCAAAGTTTAACTCACATATGCATAAAAATTTCATGCTAAAAAGCCAATTCAAAACATAACTAATGTAATTATCAAACAACCAATACAAACATGTATCTCAACTCAAATACATCCAAATGCATGCAAAAAAAAGGAAAAGTGAGCTACCTTGTGAAGCTAGAAGCTTTGATCAACCACTAACCTACTTGTTCTTTTCTTTTCTCTTGGTCCTTATTAGGTTGGCACACACAAAAAGATGGAATTTTATTGGCTTGGCCTATATACATCAATTTAGATACAAGGTAATATATTAGAATTTGCTCCATCTCATTCCTTTCTACATATGTCTATTAGAACTTAAAATATAAATTTAAAAGTTACTTTAAGCACGTTAAGTGGAAACTTTCATAATTCATCCTCTAAGCCTCAAGATATCAGTTTACATGAGTAATATAACCCAATAGAACTTATTAGGGCCATCATATACAAGCTTAAATATCTCTAGCATCAAGTTACTTTATTTAGGCCCTTTTGAATCTTAAATTTTCAGTTATTAAAGAGGGCTTATTTTCATTCTAATGGCTCCATTAGTATTTTTAGTTCATATCTAAACCACCTAAAGCCTTAGAATCCATGAAACAATTCCCTAGGTGCTTCCTTTCTCCTTGGCCAAGACATACTCATCAAGACCTTACATGGAGTTTTGCCTTTTTCTGAGAAAATTTGGAGGATGTATGATATCCTTGACTCTTTTTTAGTTCAAGTATGGCCTTAGAAGATTCAAAACATCTTCCTAAGGTTTTATATCTTCCATAGTCCATAGCGCTAACTTGATCTTTATGGCTTTCTATGTAACTTTCTTTGCATAATCTTTCTCTCCTCTCTTTTAAACCTTGTTTCTATCAAGTTCAAGCTTCCTCCTTTCCCTCTCTCTCTAGGCCAAACCATAGAAGAAGTTAAGGTTCAAAAAATAGCATGTTTTCTAGTTTATGGCATACCTTGTTGGAAAGCCCCTTGAATGGTGATTATAATTGGTTGCTTCAAATCTCTTCTTTTCTTCAAAAGGTCAACCACAAAAATCCTCTTTTCAAAAAACTAAAACTACCATTAGAAAGAGAATGAAGATGACTTTCTAACTAGCATATAACATAATTATACATGTTTACATACTTATTTGGCTTCCTTTGCCCTTCTTTCTCTTCCTCTTTTTCACACCATATGAGACCTAATTTAGAGCTAAAGTGAATTGGTTTAGAGGAGAAGATGGTAATGGCATGATGATTCAAGGAGAAAGAAAGATATTGATAGTGATTTTAAAAATTCTTATTATGTTCCTTCTTTCAATTTCTTCTGTTTGAGCTCATTTTTCATCCTTTTTAAAAATTGTTTATTCTATACTAAAATTTAAGCTTTCTACTTTATTAAAAATATCTCCTTAGAGGATTTAAAAACTTGTATTGGGATGCTTAACTTGTACACCATCAAGGATTTAACTATTTAAATCTCATTTGATTAATCTACTAATCTTGTTTTATCATAATATGATGAGGGATATAAGTATTCATATTAAATCTCATGATATTTAAATTCCTATTTTTTTCGCTTTTCAATTAGACTGGCCTTTTTTTCATCTATTTTATGTCTTTTACTTTTTTAGCCTTTTCCTTTGCTTTTGTTTGAGCCTTTAGTCCTACATTATCATGTTTATTAACTTCTCTTTTAATCTTTTAATGTCTAGGAATTTTCAGAAAATACTGGTTATGATAATGTACATGGTTCTCTCAACACATGGGCTTGACAACCCCATCTTCTCTCTTATACTTTTCAATTTAACATTTTAATCACTTACAAACCCCATAATGACTTTCTTGCTCCGAACTTAAGTCAACCAATCTTGGACCTCCACATATCCTATATAGCCAATCATATCATGCTATGTGTCCCTAACAACCCTATAGTAATATTATATATGTGGTTTCCCTCCCAAGGGTTTAATATAAAATACCTACCATATCCATAAGTCACTTCCTCCCTCTAGTGAATAGGGAAAAGTTTTTGCCTCCTTGCAAAGGACTCCCCCCAAGATTTACTTTACTAAATTGCCCCTACTTAAAGTTCAAAACAGCATTATTATCATTTCAAAATACTCTTCCTCAAGGGTATTAATGTAAAAGACATGAACTAGTAAAAAATATAGTAGAAGGAATAAAATTGTAGTTCCTACCATTATCTTTTATTCATTGGGCAAGCAAAGGGAGTTATGTAAAAGGAATTATGATGTCAGCACTTGGAAAGAGCTAAAAACTTTCCTTTATTCAATAAAGGGAAGGAAAAACTTATGGATAAGGTAGGTATATTAAACCCAAGGGGGTGTGGCCATAGGAAACTTGTCATTTTAGTGTAGTTCAACAGTCATATTTTAGGTGCTTGTTATATAAACAGAGTCTTTTAAATAAAAGGCTCATCCTATACGTTTCATGGTTTTTATTACATTATCTTGGTCACATGACCTATTTGGACCTTTCACACTCACCACTAGTCCACTAAAAGAAAAGAAAAAAGTCAACACTTGTTGTTTATACTATGCTAGTTAGTCAACCTCTGAAATGCAATGGAGATATCAGAACTATCATTGGAGATATAAAGTGCTTTCTTGTTGAACACTTGACATGTTTCAATTTGCAGGATTTGAGGACATCCCATTTATTTTGAAAATGAAAAAATATGTTCCAATGCAAGGGGGTGCCATGTGTTATATGCAGTTTATAGATTTAATGGGGAATACATTTGGAGGATATAATAATTGCAAGAAGAACGTATTTGTTGTGTTATTTTTTTCTTAGGAGTCTTATGAAGGCTTTTCCATTGTACAATTTTTAATAAACTACAATATTATCATTAAAGACATAAAGGCCCTTGGTGTGCATAGACAAAATGGGTCCAATTTGGCGTGACACAATTATTCCACCTCACTATACATCTTAAGCAGGACCCACATATTTCATTAACCTATAATATTGTTAAGCCTCCAATAAATCTTTAAAACCAGTTACCAAGCAACCACTTCATCTCCAACAAAGATTCATATTCATAACACTTTGGTTTGGCAACAACTTTTGTAACATCCGGTTCCTCCATAAACGTGAGAAACACGATGTTTGATTTCTCCGTAAATGTCAGAAATGAGCCAAATATAAAAGGAAGTCCCTGAAATAGAAGGAATTGGGGCCAACTAAAATTATGATAAAATTTTAAATATTAGAAATGAGGATTTGAGGTTTAAGATGCCCAAAAACCGAAGTCAGAAAAGCTCAAAAAATTTGCCGAAGGAAGTAGGGGCATTTTTGTAATTTTTGGAAAATTTGAAAAACTCATAGGAGGACTTTTTAAATGAAAAATTTGAGCTTTCTAAGGTTCTCAGAGGCCCCGAATACCATGGGAATCCCTAGAACAGTTGAAACCCCTCCGGTGAGCGATTTCGGCTGTCAGTTGACCAAAACTTTGACCGAATGGTTCAGAATGGTTTTTGATCCTTTTTGAGTGATTCCAAGGGCAATTCTTATGATTAAGAGCCTAAGGAATATGATGGAAAAGATAGATTTTGAAAAGGAGTTGAAATGAGCCCAAACGAACAAAACTATGAAGAGGGACTAAATTGCAAATTTTAAAAGTTGCTTAAATGAATCCCTAGCTTATAAAAACGCCCCTCCTCTGCTCAGATCTCCTCACCTACTCTCTCACATGTTAAAGCATAATTAAGAAGGACTAAGAGTGGCATACAAGAGGGGGGCCAAGGAAGGAAGAAGAAGCTTTGAAAAATGTAAGTTTTAACCACATTTTCCTACTCCTTGCCTTGTTAAACTTCTTCCCCTCTTCTTCCTCTTCTTTGTCATGGTTATGGCATTTAATTTGGTGTTGTTTTAAAGGCAGAACAGAGGTGGAATTTTTGAATTTGGTGAGGGGAGGCTAGCCAAGTAAAGAACAAACCAAGAAAACTAAGAATCCAAGGTATTTTGCTACTTCCTAATCTTAGGTCTCCTTGCTCCTCTTCTCTTCAATTCCTCCCATGTAAGACCAGCCATGAGGGATTAAATTTCTGGCCAAACCAAGAATGAATCACATGAATTAAGGTGTGGGAATTTAGAATATGCAAAAGAAACTAAGTAAAAGCCATTGAATTTCAAGTTAGCAAAGTGTAGGGTTCTTGAAGAGTTTGTAAAATCTGTTTTGATTCATGAATTTCCTAGGCTATGTAAGTGTTTAATTGAGCTTCTAAGACCTCTAAGAGGCCTCCCAAGTGTGTCTTCTATCAAGAAAAAATCAAGAAGGCCATGAACTCTTCTTTCCCCATAGTCTTGGCCTAGGCAAGTTCCTATAGCTAGGAAGAGTTTTAAATTTTTCTAAGGCCATTCTTGAGTCATATGTGATGAGTGAAGATGAGTAGAGGACTTAAAAAAAATTTAGAACTCAAAGGAAGTGAATTGGTGCCATAGGTTCTATATTAGGACCTAAAGAAGCAACATGATGCTAGGTCCTTTGTTTTAATGATGTAATGACTCCAAGAAGTTTAAAAGGAGTCAATAATCATAATTGAAAAGAAAGAATAAGGCCTAGAAGTTATTTGATGGGTGTTGCTTTATTAGGTGTGAGTATGGACCATAATGGAGCCTATAGAGTAATCTAGTGTTTTATCAAGTGATGTAGCCTTAGAATATGTTTCATGGACCTAAATGGCTCCCATAAATTGTATCTAGGCCAAGAGAAACTATCTCCACCAAATTATGGGTGTGTGACCAAAAGAGGCTTGAAAGCTAAGAAAAAAGTGTGTGAAATTGTGCAAGGTAGCTCTCTCCACCTTCTCTCATGCATGGATGTGTGTTTAGCTTATTTTAGAATGTGTGTATATGTATTTTCAAGCTAAGAAAAGTATGCTAGCATACCTTTATACTCCATGATCTTTGATGCCATGTTATGTTGTAAATGAATCTATGATGTTTGTATGAGTTTGCTTGAGTGAGGAGAGGCCAAGAACTCTTTCCTTTGGTGAGGATGAGCTAAGAACCCTTAAGCTTGGTTGAGATATAGCAAAGAGTCTCTCAAAAGTAAAGTGAGATTCCAAGAGTATGGTTGAGTCCAAAGCTCTTAAAGAATGGATGAGGCAAGTCCAAAATCTATGAGGAGAAGTGTGAGGCCAATTCAAACACTTGGGGAACTCTTAAATGTCTTGTATGATTGATTCATATGCCAAGGTTGCTTTTAAAATGTCTATGACTTTCACTTTTCCACACATGCATTTGAGAAGCTTGCTTTGCACATATTATGTATGATTGAATGAGAGATAAATTATTGGGATTCTTTGAATCTCATCCCCTTCTCTCCAATATCCTAACATGCTAGGTGGACCATGTGAACAAAGACATGGGAGCCACCAAGCTTGAAGTTAGGAAAATTGGCAAAGAATTTGTGAAATAGCCATTTTGTCACCACTTTGTTGTCAAGAGATGTAATCTAATAATGTACATGGTGTATACACTTATGAATACTTGTAAATGGATGTATATATTGTATATGTATGAGAATTAGCACTATATTGAATGATGTAGCAAGTTTTAGTATGAATAGCAAGATCTTGGTATTATGTACATGGTGTATGTTTTGATGTGGGAGAGTGAGCTTTGCAAATTTGGATTGTTAGACATTTGAGCCATGTTTGATAGCCTATGTTGATGCTTTCCTGTGTGCTCATAGAGCCTTAGGAGTAGGAGAAGCAAATTTGAACCCTTGGAGCCCTCTTTTAACAAAGAAAATTGATAATTTGCCCCCTTATGTCAAAGTCTGACCAAAGACCTCTTCTTGTCTTGAAATTTTGCATGTGACTAGATCTTTCCTAGAGATTTTTGGCAAGCTAAAGATCAGGTCATTTGGAGGTCTGTGGAATTTTTCATAATTTTTCAAAGTTGGTATCAAAATTTCAGTTTTGCCCCAGTACTGTTCATTTGGTCAGTTGTGTAATTGTGTCATCCAAGGGGAAAACGTGATCCAATGGCTACAAAATTTTATAATAAGAAACTAGGTAATCACAGTGATTTGTAGCAACTAGAAGAACCTTATTTGGAGGTCTAAAGAGGAAGATATGAATTTTGAAAGTTTCTACCCAATATCAGTCATCTTGCCTGACCAGAAGTACTATTCCATCGATTTCTAAGAGCTTGACTTAATGAACTAATCTAGAGATATTTTTTCTCTCTAGTTAACATCCACATATTTCCATATTAGTATCATTTGCATGTATTAGATTTTTTTGGAATTAGTTGGACATTTTTGAAGTTCATATCAGTAAACTGTGATAGCAACAGGACCCAGTCCAACCTCTAGACCAATTTGCATGTCAAACATCCTGTGTGTGAGATGTTATGACTTGTACATATTTTTAGCATGAAGTAGACATCCCAAAATTTCCAAAATGATCAAGATTACATGTTTTCAATTTTTCTAGATTTAGTTATGATTTTCCAAACTTTGCCTAGAAATGGGGCCAAGTTTGGCCGAGAATGCATATTCATGTCCCATGTCTCTTTTTGGTTTCCATGGGTTGAAAGCATGTTTTTGGGATTGAAATGAGCTGTAATAGTACAATTAAATATGAGGATGTATAGCATGAGCTCACACAGTCTATGTGACACCAAAATAAATTTTTAACCATGACGCGATGCAAGAAAGTGTATGAATCCAATGGAAGTTCTCACTTTATTCTTACTATATCTCACATGAGCATGTAAGGGAGGGTATGAGTTAGAAATGATGGTGTTACACCTTTAAGCCCTCAAAAATCCCATCCACTTACACCCAACACAAAGCTCCATCACATGGCTTAAAAAAACCCAAACTAGCAACCCATTTATCTTGATATTAAGATCCATGGCCCAACATACACTCCCGCAATATTAAAAAAAAAAAAAGAATCAATGTAGTCAATAATATTTCCAACAAAAAACTATAGTAAACTAAGTTTATTCAAGAAAGTTACAGTACTTAACTTTGACATTCTTTTTTGCAGTCCTTTTATGACTTTTGACAAGTGGGACCCACCAAGTACCACAAAAATATTCTCACTTACCACAATGCCTCAACTAAATAATTTTCATGTTCAATCTAAAAACACATTTCTCACTTATCTACGCAGCCCTTTAAAAAAAGACAAAAGTCTATGAATGCTATGCAGCCTATTTAGCCATAAGCATCCCAATTGCATTAACGTCTTTATAGAACTCCATAAAAATAAGAGCCTTCATCTTAACTAAACATTTCCCTTTAGTGAATAAAAAAAAAAGGTTTGTAGCTCTCTCCAAGCATTGATGTCATCATTCCAACCCCACATAAAATTACCACAATGTCTTAACTTAATAATTTTTACCTTCAGTCTGAAATAGTATTTCTCACTTATTTATGTAGCCCGTTAGAAAAAGATGAAAGTCAATGGATGCTATGCTACCTATTTAACCATAGGCATACTAGTTACATTAAGGTTTCTACAGAACTTTGCAAAAATGGAAGCCTTAATCTCAATTATCTACTTCAATTCCTCTACAATTTTGAAACCCAAAATCCTAGATTCTTTGACCTCCATTCACAAACTACTTCTTAATATTTCTTTCTTAACATATAGGGAGCTCGAAACGTCCAAGCAGTCCAAGATTATATATTGAAGTACAGGGACCACATAAAATGGGGAACAATTCATCTTCATAATAATAGCAAAATGGAAGATACTTATGCCTAAGCCATATTATTCAGTAATCAAGTGAACACATTTAAATAATCTAGTCCATAGCACCTAGAGACTTTATATTTTATTATAATTAGATTAAGTATAATCTCAAGATATATTTTAAACACCCTCCAAAAGAATACATAGGAAACTTTAACAATTCTCCAATATAGAAATAGGCGACAAGAATATACTGAAGTCCTAAAATCAAAGAGATTGGCTCATTTCATTAATCCTATAAGGCCCAACCAAACTTGTTAGGTATAAAGCCTTGGATTCCATAATTGTTACCCCTAATCACCTTGACATGCAACATCATAATGACAGAGCCCTTTACAATATAATTGATCACATCAACCCTTAATACCTCAAACACTAGAAATGATTTATTGGTGGGAGTAATATAATTTGAAATATAAGAAACCATGCACAATTAAAAGAAGAATGCACTTTATTGAGGAGCTGAACTACCAGAAAAGTATTCTCCTATGAACTACAAGGCCCACTTTATAAACATGAGGATTAGCCCACAACACCAAAACTCCCTGAAAAGGCACACTAAACACTATAAATAATTTGCGCTTAAGAACCTTTTCAATGGAATCAAATAAATACATAAGGGTATAATTGCAATAATCATTATGTCAAGCAGGAATATTTTCACGGTACTTGGTTGGTCCCACCTATCAAAAGTCATAAAAGGACTATACAAAAGAATGTGAAAGTCCTAAAGTAATCTTGGAAGAAAAGTTTGACCTAGTTTATTGTAGTGTTTGGTGGAAATTATGGGTGCACTAAGCATTATGTTAGGTAGGAATACTTTTATGGTACTTAACTGGTCCCACCTATTAGAATTCAAAAAAGTATCATAGAAAAGAATATGAAAGTCTTGAAGGGAAAGTTTAGCCTAGTTTATTGTATTTTTTGGTGGAAATTATTATTGACCTCAATGATTTTTTTTTTCTGTGAGCCATTTTTATTGGGCTTGTTGTGTTAGGCCATAGATCTTAATATTAAGATAAACAAGTTGAAGTACTAGTTTAGGTTTGCTTGTGCTCAGTGATAGAGCTTTTTGTTAGGTTAGGACCAAAGGCAATTTTACTTTTAAGTTAGTTAGTTGTAAGCAAAGCAAATCAAATTTTTGAGGGCCTGAGGGAATCATTGAAGTAGAGTCTTAAAGGAAAGTACTTGGTGAGCTAAACAAAGATCTTTGTTAGAAATAAAGTGGCCACTAGCTCTAGAGATTTATTGGATATTAAGCAGTATTACAGGTTGATGAAATATATAAGTCCTATCCCAGATGTACAATAAGGCAGAAGTAGTTGTGTCATATATAGGACATACTTTGTTTATGTACTTAGAGGAGTTTTTGGGATCATACATGGTGTGTAAGTTTCATTTTTTTGTAGCTTCAAGATGTAATTAAGGAGAAGAGATTGTAAAGAGACACGAGGTTTAATTGAAACTGACATATTGCCTTTTGTGTATATAATATACAATCCAATCAATTTCTGATAATATAGGTCTAATTATATGATAATACACGGAAGCGGAGAGTGACATTTTAATTTAACCAAACTGGGTAATTTTTTTAGGTGTTAGATTTTAGGGGAGATCCATATATGTTAGTTAGAGAAGAAGCTATGCATGTTAAGTTATGCATGCACTGGGGAGTTGATAAGGAATTGAAGGACGATGAGTTATTTGCACACTGGGGAGTAGATAAAGTATGTGTTCTTAAACTTTAGTAGAATCAAAGTAAAGGTGTTTGAACTTGAACTTTAATAGGACTTAAGTTAGTGTTTTAAACTTCAACAGGATCTAGGTAGATGCTGTTGAACTTTAACAAAAATATAAGTAAAAGTGCCTAAACCAATAGGACTAAAGTAATAATAGTCTTGAACTTTTTGACAAAACCTAGTACATAGTCTTGAACTTTGACATAGTGTAAGTATGCATTCTTAAACTTCACTAGGAATTAAGTATGAGTGCCTAAAATTGAACAAGACTTAAGTAGGGGCATCTAAACTTTAACAAGTCTTAGGTTTATGTTCCTAAATTTCAATAGGACCTAGTTACATGTTTTTGAACTTCAACAATATCTAAGTATTTGTTTCTAGACTTTACTTAAACTCAAGTAAAAGGCAAAAATGTTCCTAAACTAGACAAAACTTAGGTATTTGTGTCGTAAATTGACAGGATCTATATATGTGTTTTTAAGCTTTGACATGACATAATCATGCATTCTTAAACTTCAAGAGGAACCAGGTATATGTGCTTGACAATGATGTACATGAAACCTCAACAGATGGGCTATGCGACCCAATCCTTTCTCTTATAATTTTCAATCTGACACTTTGATTACTTGCAGCCCTTACCATGACTTTTCCTACTCCACACCTAAGTTAACTGATCTTAGACCTTCATAAGTCATGTATAGCCAATCATATCTTGTCATGTATTCCCAACACCCTATAATATTCCTACTGCATCTATAAGTCCCTTCCTCCAATGAATAAGGAAAAGTTTTTAGTTCTTCCCAGAGGACTTCCTTCAAGAGCTGCTTTACTAAATTTACCCAACATAAACTTTAAAACGACATCATTATCATTTCCAAATACTCTTTCTCAAAGGCATTGCTAACATTTTACACTTAAAATGTAAAACATCTGAACTAGTTGAGAATATACTAGTGGGAATAAAATAACAGTTCCTACCATTATCTCTTATTCACTAGGCACGTAAAAGGAGTTATGTAAAAGGAATGATAATGTTAGTGTTTAAAAGGAGTCCTTTGGAAGGAGAGAAAAACTTTTCCCTATTTAATGGAAGGAGGGTGAGAGTTATGGATAAGGTGTACGACCAAAGGAAACTCGTTGTTTTGGTGTAGTTCAATAGTCATATTTTATGTGCTCATTATATAAATAAACTCTTCCAAATAAAGAGTTCATCCTATAAGTCCCTCTTGACCTAACGAGCATATGTAGGTTTCATGGTTTTTCTTACCTAGCCTTAGTCAGGGTTAGTCTTAAAATTATGGGCATATATAATCAAGCCATGGTCTCATGACCTATCTAGACATTTCCTACTCACCATTGGTCCAAAAAAAAATGTCAGTACAAAAGGAGTAATTATTGTTTATATTATACTAGTTAGTCAACCTTTATAGATGCAATTACCCATTTTTTATGAGGTTTTTTACATGCCAAAGACAACAAGCATGGACAATGCCCATATTTCCTTAAGCAATGCTATGGTTTACCAGGACTATCATTAGAGATATAAGGTGCTCTCTTGTTAGACACTTGATGTGTTTTAGCCTATAAGAATCGAAGACATCCTATTTAATTTGAAAAAGAAGAAATATGTTCCAATGCAAGAAGGTGTCGTATGCTGATGCAATTTATGGATTTTATGGGGAATACATTTGGGGGGACAATAATTGCAAGAAGAATGTGTTCATTATGTTTTCTTGTTTGGGAGTCCCAATAAGGCTCCTTCATTGCACCTTTTTGATAATTATAAACTATGATATTATCATTAAAGACACAGGCTTTTGTGCGTAAACATAATCACACATAGAAATAGGTAACACAAGCAAGGATAACAAATCATCCACAAATCATTAATAACACTTAGTGTGCCTTTTTAGAGAGCTACAATGTTATAGGATAATCCTTGAGATTATAGGTAAGCCTTGTAGTTCATAGAAGAATGCACTCCCAATTGTCTAATCCTTAAGTGAAATGTTTTCTTCTTCTAATAGTTTGGGTAAAGATAACTTGGTGGACACTTAAGGTGCTAAGAATGAACCCAATCCAACTATGACCCCATCTTCTAATTACCTACTGCCCCTACCATGACTTTTCCTACTCCAAACCTAAGTTGACCAATCCTAAACCTCTACATATCTTGAGTAACTAATCTAATTGTGCCACATATCCTTAATGGCTCCATAGTAATATTATATATAGGGTAACACCCCTTAAAGGTTTAATATACCTACCTTATCCATAAGTCCCTCCCTCCCTCAAGTGAATAAGGAAAAGTTTTCAACTCTTTCTAAAAGACTCCCCCTAAGGGTTACTTGACCAAATTGCTCTCACCCAAACTTTAAAATGACATTATCATCATTATCAAATAGACTAAACTTATATTCAATCCTTTATATCCTTAATACTACATTCACTAATCAAAACATGGCAAGTGTATAATTCTCCAATAATAGCTTAACAGGTGTATGGGTTAATTAGGAACCACACAATTGTCTACAAAAATCATAGGCCTGTCATATTATTATTGAAGAACTATGCACTTGTCATATATCAAATGAAGAACTTGATAATAAGGATACAAGTAACTACATATAAGTCTTTTCCTTAACAAATACTCTTCCTCAAAGGAATTACTAATGTTTCACACTTAAATAGTAAAAAAGCCTAAAAGGACTTTGACCTTAAGACTAATCATTTGCACACAACACTTTACCTAGTTTCTATATGGTGTCACTTTATAAAGGCAAAGTATTTCATTTCTAACAAGACCGCATCACCATGAACATGGCTAGGTCATTCAAATTGAACTTTAGAATCTCACATTACCATGAAAACAAAAAACACTTAATCTCAAACCATCAACCTTAAAAGCCAAAAAGGTGGAAAGTAACAAGAATGGAACAATACAAATGACCCTCAATAACATTAACAAGATTGTCACGTTCTCAATCTCTAGAATATACGTTAACAATGAACCTCGCATTAATTGTACAATGCCTTAAAACTTATGTAACTATCCTTATGTAATAAAACTATAGTTCCTTATTCTTAATATGAATTATCCATATATTTTGCACACTACTTCCATATTACAATGATATGATTATCTATTAATGTTTGTTATCCTAGCTTGCATGACCTATTTTAATATGCAATTATGTCTACACCAAGAGCCTTTATTGTACAGGGGAGGAGCTTTCATTGGACTCCCAAATGAGAAAACACAACAATGTGCTCCTTTTACATTTATTGTAAGCATATTCTCTATTAAGTCTTTAACCTACATCAAGCATTGGAACAGAATATACTTTTATTTTTATTTTTTAAAAAGGGATGTCCTTAGATCCTATAGGCTAAAACCTATCAAAGAATGCTTGTTGACCTATGAAATACAAACATTGTCCATGATTGTTGTCTCCCATATTCACTTGAGGTATGTAAAATACATACCTCATCGAAAGTAGGTAACTACATTTGTTGAGTTTGACTATCCATCACAATATAAATAGCCATTACTCCTTTTGGCTAACTTTTTTATGTGAACCATTGGTGAATGTTAAAGATCTTAACAAGTTAAAAGACCATGACTTGATTATATGCCTTTAACATTTAAACTAACCTTAACCATGGCTGGGTAATAGGAAATTGACCTTTTAAAGAACCATTTATTTGGAAAACTTCGTTTATATAATAAGTGACTAAAATATGGCTATTAAACTGCACTAAAACGACAAGTTTCCTTTGGATAGCATATATAATAAGGAACAAAAATACCTAAGAACAAGAAAAAAACAACATTTGAGTTATCCCTTCGAACAATAATGAAAACAAGTCAAAATGGCATGCTTGAAGACAAAAAAAAAAAGACACTTTCATTGTAGTAACACATGGGCTTTAACATTAAGTCAAGCCCATACTTCAGCTTCTCTAGCACGATAATAACAATACTCCTATTACAAGATCCTATCTCCTACTTTACAATTAAACACTCTAATCACCTGTGACCACCACTAAAACTTTTTCCTACTCCAAACCTGAATCGATTAACCTTAGATCTCCATGTGTCCTAAGTAGCCAATCAAGTCATGCTACGTGTCCTAAGTAGCCCAGAGTAATATTATACATAAGATCAAACCATTCAAAGGTTTAATATCCATAAGTCCTCCCTCCTTCCTCTATGAGTTACTTTACCAAATTGGCCCTGCCCAAATTTCAAATTGACATCATCATCCTTACCAAGTACTCTTCTTAAAGGCATTATTGGCATTTCAGACTTCAATAGTAAAAAGAGCCCGAAATGACTTCAACCTTATATAAGATTGACAATTTGCCCATAACACTTTATCTAGTTTCTATGCCCCTCATGCTTCAAAATTGCAAAGGAGTCCGCATCCCAGGTCCAAACCATAAATCAAGATCACTACTTCATATCAATGCACACCACAACTCATCTTTACCAATGAAATGAAAATTCACCTCCAATTCCCAAACTTATTCTCCCATAAGCTATTTCTAAAAGTATTATACATGACTTTCACATTCTTTTTTGCAATCCTCTTGTGACTTCTAATAGGTGGGATCCATTAAGTACTACAAAAATATTCCTATCTAACATGACACATTATTCAACTATGGGCCACACCCTTAGTAGGGTATTCAAATGTTTGACTCAAAATCAAGCCAAACCAAGCAAGTTAATTTCACAAAATGGAAGTATATGGTTTTCTATTATAGTCAATTTAGTTAGGAATGGTTTGATTTGGTTCATACTAATTTTTTTTTCAAGTGATTTGATTTTTTTTTAGATATTTATTTCTATGTATATGTGTATGTGTGTGCTTGCATTATCAACTAAATACAAAATTACTTAATTAATAATACACTTATAGAATTTGGACCTAATTGTTCAATAACTAATTCATGTGAACTCTAATTCCTCATTAACTTTGTAATGCATAAACAACTCAACATGCACAGCTTCTTCTCCAATTGGTGTATATAATCTCCCCCAAAATCCAAGACACAAGAACATTACCCAACATGGTTAAATCAAAATGTCTTTAATTAGGTCTTATGAAATTTTCTCCACTCACAAGTATTACCATGTAATTAAGTATGTATTATCAAAAACAAATTGGATTTTATCTTTATCTACATGAAAAGCATTATGTCAATTTCAATTAAACCTTATATTTTTGTACAATATCTTATCCCTAATTACATCTCAAAGTTATAAAAGAAAAAAAATGACACAAGCACACCCCAAGTGCATGTGTTAAATGTTTTATACTTCCCGTCTACAAGTATAAGGCACATATAATCTTAACAAATCTTCTAAGTATATAGACAAAATGGGTCCCATATATGAAACATGTTTCATCAACCTATAATATTGCTAAGCCTCTAATAGATCTCTAGAGCCTGCTACCAAACAACCACTCTATCTCTAACAAAGATCCTTGTTCCCAACACCCTACTCTGATAACACCCTTAGGCCCTTAAAATTTTGATATGCTTACACCCAACACAAAGCTCCATTACAAGACTTGAAAGACCTAAACCAACATCTGTAACCCATTTATCTTGATATTAAGATCCATGGTCTAAAATATACTCTCACAATACCTTAAAAAAATGTAATCAATAATATTTCTAACAAAAAACTACAATAAACCAAGTTAAATTTTTCCTCTAAGATAGCTACAATACAAGACTTTCATGTTCTTTTTTGCAGTCCTCTTATGAATTTTGACATGTGAGACCCACCAAGAACCATGAAAATATTCCCATTTGGCATAATGTGCTAATCCTCACCACTCTTTCCTAGTAAATGATAAAGTGCCACATCACCTTTAGCACTATTCAACATAAAAAGCACCATAGTAATTTCCACCATTCATTTATCCTTGATTAATAGTTCAAATAATGCCATATGTCTCTATAGGCTTTATGGTAATATTATATAGGGTCGCAAACCCAGAGGACTCCATATAATGAATAGGGAAAAGTTACAACTCCTTCCAAGCATTGGCATCATCATTCGTCTCATATGGGGTCTATGGTAATATTATATAGGGTCGCAAACCCAGAGGACTCCATATAATGAATAAGAAAAAGCTACAACTCCTTCTAAGCATTGGCATCATCATTCATCTCATATAACCCCCTCTACTGATGTCACTCCTTCTAAGCCCACATAAAATTACCACAATGTCTTAACTAAATAATTTTCACTTTCAGTTCAAAAACATGTCTCACTTATTTGTGTTGCCTTTCAAAGAAAGACAAAATATCTAGGAATGCTATGTAGCCTATTTAACAATAGGATTTTTACAAAGTTTCACAAAAATGGGAGCCTTCAACTCCACTATCTGCTCTAATCCCTTTACAAATTTGAAATTTAGAATCCTAGATTCTTTGACCTCTATTCCCAAACTACTTCCTAACCTTTCCATCCTAACATCTTAGGATCTCAAAATATCTAAGAAATCCAAGATTACATATTGAAGTATGATTCACAGAATGGGGAACAAATTATCTTCATAATAATAGTAAGACTAAATATACTTACACCCAAGTCATATCATTTTGTAATCAAGCAAGTGCCTTTAAAATAATCCAATAATCTGATCTGCAATGCCTAAAGACTTTATGTTTAATTATGACTAGATTAAGCATAATCTTGAGATATTCTTTAAACCCCCTCTAAAAGAGTAGGCAGGAAATTTCAACACATTCTCCAATACACTTTCCACGCTACATAAATAGGTCGACAAGATTATACTGGAGGCCTAAAATTAAAAGGATTAGCCTTTTAGAAGGCCCAACTTAAACAAAAAAAAAAAAACTTCTTAGGCATGAAGCCTTGGATACCATAATTGTTACCTTGGTCACATAGACATGCGGCATCATGACAATAGTGTCCTTTATAATATAATTAATGACATCAACCCCTAGTACTTCAAACACTGGAAAGAATTTATTGGCAAGGGGTAGTCTAATTTAGAATATGAGAAACCATGCACAATTAAAAGAATAAAGAACTTCATTGAGGGAAGGACTAGACTGCTAGAAAAGTAGTCTTCTATGAACCACAAGGCCTACTCTATAATCCTAAGGATTAGCCTATAATACCAAAGTTCCCTAAGGAGGTGCACCAAGCACCATAAATAATTTGGGCTTATGAACTTTTTCAATAGAACTAAATAAATACGTAAGGGTATAGGCGCACCAAGTGTTATGCTAGGCAGGGATATTTTCACGGTTCTTGGTGGGTCCCACTTATCAAAAGTCATAAGACCTAGTCTGCTATAGTTTTGGAGGGAAAGTTTGACACAATTTGCTATAGTTTTTGGTGGAAATTATAGGCATACCAAGTGTTATGTTAGGCGGGAATATTTTCCTAGTACTTGGTTGGTCCCACCTATCAGAAGTTATAAGAAGACTATAGAAAAAAGCATGAAAGTCTTATGGTAGCCTTGTAGGGAAAGTTTTACCTAGTTTATTATAGTTTTTAGTGAAAATTATTATTGACCTTGATATATACTTTTTTCCACAATGGGTGTATATATGGGCCATTTTTATTATACTTGATATGTTGGTCAATGAATCTTAGTATTAAGATAAATGAGTTCAGGTGTCAATTTGGGTTTGTTTGAGTCAAGTAATGGAGATTTGTTTTGGGTCAAGCCTAAAGGCAATTTTATATTAGGTCAGTTAATAGTAGGCAGAAGCAAATCAAATTTTTTAAGGCATGAAGGAGTTGTCGAAGTAGAGTGTTAGAGGAAAGCACTTAGTAGGCTGGAACAGATATCTTCATTACAGATAGAATGGTCACTGGCTCTAAAGATTTGTTGGAGACTTAGCAATATTACAAGTTGATGAAATATGTGGGTTCATCTAAGTTGTACATTAAGGTTGAAGCAATTATGTCATATATGGGACATACTTTATCTATGTACTAGGATGAGTTTTTGGGATCATACATGGTGTGCAAGTGTCTTTTTTTCTTTTTTGGCAACTTCAAGATGTAATTAAGGAGAAGAGATTGTACAGAGATACGAGGCTTAATTAAAATTGACATAATATGTAGATAATATACAATCCAATCAATTTCAAATAATATATGCTTAATTACATGATAATACAGAGAAGTGGAGAAAATTTCATAGGACGTAATTAGACTATTGACCAAACTAAGTAATGTTTTTAGGTTTTAGATTTTAGGGGAGATCCATATACGCTTATTGGAGACGAACTATGCATGTTGAGTTACCTATGCACTAGGGAGTTAATAAGGAATTGGAGGATGATGACATTGCCTATAGGTAGATTAGATGGGCAATTGGTGCACCTATAGGGTATTCATTATGTTTCATTAAATAAATTCACAAATCGAGATCATTTATGGCATCTGATGCACTTTCTAAGAGAGTTTCAATGTTATAGGTCAATCCTCGATTATAAAGTGGGCCTTATAGTTCGTAGAAGAATTTGCTTCCTATAGTTTAGCCTTTTAATGAAGAGTTTTCATATTTTGATAGCCAAGTTGTGTAAGAGGAGTTTAGATTGGGGTTGTAAAAGATGATCATTTTGATCTCGCCTTTAATTGTGTGTGGTTTCTTGTATCTCAAGTTAGACTACCAGTCCTTTTGCCTATCAATAAATTCTTTCCTATGTTTGAGGTATTAAGGGTTGATGTCATCAATTATATTGTAGAATGCACTGTTGTCATGTTGTCATGTTGTCATGATAATGCATGTCTAGGTGACCAACATAATAGTTATAGCGTCTGAGGCTTTACACTTAAGAAGTTTTTCCACTTAAGGTATGGGTTAGGCCTTTTAGGAGGTATGTAAGAGAATGTGTTGAATTCTCTAGTGTATTCTTAAGGAAGGGCTTAATCTAGTAATTCAACACAAAGCCTTTAGATGCTACGAACTAGATTTTCTTTTTGGTAGTGCATCCACTTGACTAACAGATGATGGGGCTTAGGCATAAGCCTTTCATTTCATTGTTACTATAAAGATGGAAGAATTGAGAAGTAGTTTGGGAAAAGAGGTCAAAGAATCTGGGATTTTGGGTTTTGAATTTGCAGGTGAATTAGAGTAAATAATAGTTATTAGGGCTCTCATTTTCATGAAGTTCTATAGAAACCCCAATGAATAAGGTTGAATAAGCAACATAGCGTCTATAGACATTAATCTTTCTCTAAAGGGCAATCAGATAAATGAAAAATATGTTTTTGGATAGAAGGCAGAAATCAAAGAATTATGGTAATTTTGTGCAAGGCTTCAGTGATGTCAGCAGAAGAAGTTATTTGAGAGGAATGATGATATCATCACTTGGACAAAGTCCTTTAGAAGGAGTTGAAAATTTTTCCCTACTTATTGGAAGAAGGGAAGGACTTATGGATAAGGTATAGGTATATTAAAACCATAGGGGGTGCTACCTTATATATTACTATAGGGCCGCTGGGGACATATGGAACGATTTGTATCATTAATCATAGATAGATGGATGATAGAGATTATTGCAGGCTTTTTATTTTGAATTTTAAGCATTGATTAGTGTTGAAGGTGATGTGGCACTTTTTGTTTGCTAAGAGAGAGTGGTGAGGATTGGCCATGTCCAGTGGGAGTGTTTTCATGGTACTTGGAGGGTCCCACTAGTCTAAAGTTATAAAAGTACTACAAAAAAGAGAATCATGTGCTATAATAGTATTGGGAATGTTTGACTTGGTTTACTATTGTTTTTGGCTAGAAATATTATTGACATGGTTGTATGTATTAAGCCATAGGTTTTAATATTAAGATAAATGGGTCATAGGTATTATTTTGGGTCTTTTTAGGTAAGTGATAGAACTTTGTGTTGGGTCAAACCTAAAGGCAATTTTACTTATGGTTAGTGAGTTGACGATGAAAGCAGATCAAATTTTTTAAAGCCTAAATGAATCATCGCAGCAAAGTGTTGGAGGAAGGCCAAGGGCAATTGAAGAAGACCTTCATGAAGGAGAAATCTACATGTTAAAGCTTCACTTATTGTGTTTGGTTGTGGCTATTTGAGTATATTATTGTTTTTCTTTTTGAAAGATTATTGTTCATTTTAAAGTGTAATATTTTTAACTTAGTTTCTCAATAATTTTTTTCCATTAAGTCTATCTTCTTGTAGGATTGAATTGAGAAGTTATCATCTTTGTGATTTTGATAGATAGAAGGACAAAAATGGTTGGAAAAAAATTAGCGGGATTGAATTGAGAGAGATAAATTTTAGAGGACCAAATTAAAAAGGTTAACCTTTTAGAGACAAAAACAATAATTTAGTCTAATGATTAATGTGAAACTATAAACAACCTAAATCACATAACAAGTGATTCACACTAAGTATGAATTTTGATAAGCATGAATTTTGGAAAATCAATGTTGATGGACACCTTGATCCCATATATGTATTGAAAAAAATGTAAGCCACATAAAATAATGAGGATTCACCCCCACAATTCTCTTCCAACATAAAAGTTATATCCTCTTACTAATATGATGCAATCATATATTTTACTTGCCACCCAACCTACATTGTTGCCCTTTTAGTCTTTCTCCAACTTCCAATTTTTCATGTGCTTGAAAAAGAATGAAAAAAAGAGTAAGAAAGCATGTGCTTCTTTCTCAAAGAAATTAGGAGTTCTGTTTAAGGAAAAAAAAGAATAAAAGAGACAAGAGAGCAAATTTTAACTTGGAGACATCTTCATCTTAAATCAGAAAACAACCATAATAGAAAGTTATTCCTTTTTGAAACTTCTCTTTATTAAATTAAATTTTCCTCCTACCAAATAAAATATTATGCTCTAATGCTTTTAATTAAATAAGAAGACGTGCAAGAGAAAAAGAGAGTGCAGCACTTGTGTGAAAATAATGTGTGTCTGCTCGTGAAAATATCTTTAAGCTTATGGATAACGAAAGGGTGTTTGGACATATTAAAGCAAACTCATGTGCCAACATTTAAATATTTATATATTTATAACACATAATTGGCTGATTAATAGTAATTATGAAGTACATAATTTATTTTAATAAGACATCATAACATACCAATTCACTCCCATACTACGCAAACATTTATATATTACAGTTCAAATATAGCCATACATAAAAAATTAAATTTTTGGTATTGCCAATAACAACTTCAACTGTAATATCATAAACTAATCAATTTGTTTATATTAAAATAACCAGACAACATCAATCTTGTCTTAAAAAAAATTCAAGGGATAAAAGTTATACATGTCCTAGTTCCAGATTATGCCCAAAAAAAAAACTTGAAGTTTAAATTCTAAGTCATTAATGCGGGAAACAATCCTTTAAGTCACAAATTCCACAACTTCAACTGCAATATCATAAACTAATCAATTTGTTTATATTACAATAACCAAACAACATGAACTTTGTCTTTTAAAAAAAATTCAAGGGATAAAAGTTATACATGACACAAAGCAGTTCCAGATTATGCAAAAAATAAAATAAAATAAAATAAAAACTTGTTGAAGTTTAAATTCTAAGTCATTAATGCAGTAAACAATCCTTTAAGTCACAAATTCCACAAGCCATGTAAATAAGCATTTTCATCCCATAATTAATATCAAATGAATGTCGTTTTCTTCAAAATTAAATAGAAAACATAACCAATTAGTACAGCACAACCATGAAATTTACGAATGAAATAAATCATGGACAAGAATTCGAAAAACAAAAGAAACAGATAATAGAGAGTAAAGAGAGACTGACGGGGTTGGAGGCAACAACAAGGGTGTCATGGCTTGCATCTCCCTTTCCTTTAATATGCTTTCCCTGTAAGCATTTGTGTCCCAGTTGGTGGTGTACTCGCACATTACTGCAGCTCAAGCATTTTCATTCTCCTCCCTCACGGCTTGTGTATGTATGTAGCTGTGAGAGAAATTTCACAAGCCATGTAAGTAAGCAATATTTTAGTTCCAACTATATAATTGCAGTGTATAGAGAGAGGGAGAAACAGAGGCTTCGCTACTCTCTGAACCAAAAACGATCATCAATTGAACTTGGGTCCCCAGAAAGGTAAACATAAACAGCTTCGATCTCTGTAACGGCTAGTTTTTGCCAATTACTTAATTGGCGCTAAGATTTCCGAGACCACTTCTATTTTTTTCTTTTTTGGGAAATATGCTCTGAAAGTTCTTTCAAACGGCTAGTTTTTGTTAAATTATGAAATCTCCAAACCACTTCATTTTCTGAAATATGCGCTGAGATTTCGGCTAATTTTTTTAAATTATAAAATTGGCCAACGGCATAATATCAACGGCTATATTTTGCTTCATCGGACAAATGGCCATCTATAAATATAGGTTGATTCTTCTTCTGTTAAGTTTGGAGAAGAAGCATTCAAATTGGCTAGGGAAAATATGCATCTATCTGTGTATTAAATTTCGCCTTTCTTTCTTGTCTTTTATTTATACTTGTTTTAATGTAGTTCTCTTTGGGTCCTCTGTTTCTCTGATTCTGTTTTTCTCTTTCAATTTGTGAACCTGGGTTTTTCTTTTCAGAGCATTGAAGGAACTTGGGTTCGGGGAATTTCAGAGAGCGCTATCAAATACGCAGAGGACGGTAAATTGTCTCATAAGCAACCCTTCGATGCCATCAGGGTATACTTCTCTTTGAGTGCGTTGGTATGTAAGTAGCTATGGGGTGGTTTCGGTCTTTTTTAGATACGTAGACGTCAATGTTTGGAGTTAATTTAGATGCTTGTAGTTCCCGTCTCTTTGGGTCCTCTGTTCCGCTGATTCTGTGTTTCTTTTTCAATTTGTGTCCCTGGGTGTTGCTTTTCAGATTATTAAAGAAACTAGAGTTCTGGGAATTTCAGATAGCGCTGTCAAATACGTGAGGAAAAGGGTAAAAACTTTATCCATTGTTGATTTTTTTATCGAAACGTTGTTCGCTTCTGAATTTCTCCTTTTACCACACTATCTCCTTTTTGTTGCCCATATGTGTTCCTCATTCTGCATGAATCTTTTCTATCTAACGAGGGAGGAGGGGCATTGCAGATATTCTTGCTTTAATTGTCATATTTGGTTTGACACCTATAGTTTGTATTAAAGCCATTTTCTTGGTTAAAAAATTCTTTTAATTCTGCTTATCAAAAGATATTAGGGTAGGGTGTAACTACAGTCCGCCCTGCAAAGGAGTGCGATATACTACGTGTGTCCCTCCTTCGTGTGTAAATGTTTATCAAAATCAATGTGCTGTTACAGGTGGAAAAGCTATATAACTAGTTTTCTGCCGAGAATGAATTTGAATTGGACACTATGTTTCATATGCTTCTAGTTCTTTTGTTTATTTTGTGTTAACTTTTAGATATGAAAACTATGTTTTCAAGATTAACCATAAGATTAATGAGGGTGAAGAACAATATTTTACTTCATACATGTAATTCCAGAATTACAGCAGAGTCTGGATTACTCTGTTTCTAATGGTATACTGAAGAGTTTAAGGTTATGCCTACCTTTTTTCTTCTTTTGCTATTAATTGGGCTGCATGTTATCTTTTTCTTCTAAGGAATTGGTTGCTTAAGTGAAAGTTCAAAGCTCCATTCCATTTCCTCAGATCTTTGCACATTTGGGGTGTCCATCTGAATCTTGAAATTTTCTATACTGTTTTGATATTCTACAATTCCATACCATTTTGCTTTGATATTGGATTTTTCATTTTTCTTAATAGATATACTAGAGTTTCAACCATACAAAAACTATCAGATATTAACTAATTTGTATTCACAATTCTTTTTCTTCTATTTGTAACGTGTGCTCATATAATTTTACAACATTCAATCAGCACCACATCTTAAGTAAAACGGCCAACAATATTCCAATCAGATAATGAAATAAATAAGTTTTTCTGTTCATGTTCTTCTGCCGCGAAAGAAAGCTTTCTACTCATGATGAACTTGATTTGCATACTTTGTGACTAGTTTTTCTGCTTCTCAATGTTTCACATGCATCTAGTGCTTCTAACTGCTTAATTTTCTCGAGTGTCTTTTATTTTATTTTTGGCTAACTATTTGGTATGGAAACTACAGTTTTAAGATTAGCCATAGAATTAATGAGAGTTAAAAATGAGATTTTGCTCAATAACATGTAATTCAAGTAGTTACAGCAGACTTTATTTGTAATTTGTTGCCAGCATCAAACTATAGCTTCCCCCTAGCCCCTCTTTTCCTTTTAATGCAGTGATATTACACTTATTGTAAGAAACTAATGGGAATTTTTTAAAATGAGTATTGTAGGTGATGTGGCTCCCGACCCACCACTTACTTTAATAAATTAACTCCTTGCATCACAAAAAGTATATCTATTTGATATCTTAGGAAAAATATGTTATTGCATTTCTCATTATCCAAGGTCATAACCTTATAGTAACATAACATAGGAAAAATATGTTATTGCATTTCTCATGATCCAAGGTCATAACCTTATAGTAACATAACATGGTCACTTTTCCTGTATATCATTATTCCTTGCCTTCTCTTTCTTTTCATTTGTCTGGAGCAATGAATTTATGATGTTGACAAAGCTTCTTCTAAGAAGTTAAATTTGGTATAAAATATGTTTTGAAATGTCACAATTATGTTTCATACATTATTATGCATGTTCGTGTGTGTTATGAGTTAGGGACTTGTTTAACTTATTATAAACACTTATTACTTAACTAAGTTGTTTACTGCTACGGTCTTTTTGAAGATGCGTGTCAATGGATAGGCTTAACAAAACAATCATGATCAATTAAATTGATAATAAAAAAGAGATTCTCTTTTTTTAGGGGATCATTTCTGCAATAACTAAAGGGGATTACCAAGTATTTTCATGCAAATGGTTATACTGGTGATAAATTTGATTTTAGTGTAAAACGGTTAAATAATCCAGTGTATGTATTTTTAACCAAATGATTGAGACTGTAGAGAGAAAAGGTTTGGAGATATGCCATCCTTTCATTAGGATAGGCATGCACTTATGTACATTACAAAGTTTAAAGTTTATACAAGTTGTATATAAAGATTAAAATGCCTGAAGACACAAATACCGTTTACCTAGCCGTCACTTATTATAATTACTCATAACAGTGACATTACAACGCTAACTGATACAAATTCTGGGAGCATGGTGACTCTAGATTTGAGATACGAGTACGAGTTAGCATTAGATTTGTTACTGACATCTTGTCATATTGCAACATTTGGAGTTGAATTTTTTAAAAGTTTTTTAGTCATGCCTTGTTTATTTCTTTCTATGCAAATACTTCGTCACAAATTTCAGATTATTATTTTGGGATGCTTATGTTGCTTATGATATCTTGGATGTAGGTGAATGATAAAGATCTTGCAAAGGAGTTATACAAAAAATACAGTGCTGTAAGTGTCTTTTAATTTAATCCTTACCTTTAACAATCCTGTACACAAGTCCATAGATTTTACAGATTGCATTCGATTGAACAGTTTGTTGCCATAGCATTTAGACCAGGCCTTTTTTTCTTTCTTTCTTTCTTTTCCTTTTTTGAAGAATTTTATTCAGTTGTTTCTACCTTTCTGATTCAGCTTTCATGAATGTTACAATGAGTCCCATTCATGGCTGGTTCATATCCTTGTAATAAGTACAACCCAAAAAAAAAAAATTGTGTTGCATAGATCATGTCCATTATGGTGTATTCTAACCTTCTGAGATGAAACAGATAGTTTATTCACATGAAAGGTTTATTTATGACTTAATATTCACTCTTATTCTTGCATTTTTGCTCATATCAGAATACTTCATTTTGATCAATTTGCTATGTTGATGATAGAGATTCATAGACGGAAAACGTGTTTGGCAAACAATGTGTCTTGTCACCGTTTGTTGATCAAGAAAAGGGTTGTCGATTACTTGTGCTAATCACTTAATGTGAGTAAATTTTGCTTCACATTCCTTTAGTTTTTCCTTTCTAGTCATAATTTTTTTTTTATTTGCTGTGTATTTAATGTCAGTGGAGACATCTTTTGCGATCTCATATAAGCTCATGTCTCTGCTCTTCTATCAAATTTTTTGTTCCATATCATCATACATTGAGTTTTAAGACAATTAAGAATTAAGATTGTGTGATTCTCTTCTCTCTCTGTATATGCGAGTCCTTGTCGTGTGTTCTTGCATTCTGTGTTTGACTTTATTTGCAAAGCTATATCTCTTTTTTTCCTATTAGAACAAATTTTTTTGAAGAGATAAGTCCTACGTTGCAACCAATTCTACATTCCAGTTGCACTATTTCTTATGTTTACTTCTCTGTATTGCATTAATATGAATCGTTTTCATTATTTCCAACTTATATTGATTATTTTTCTAGCATTAAGTATCGTTATCATATTTATTTTATCCTTGCAGAGAAATAACTTATCTGCTGCTCGTCAATATTTAGAGACATTTGCAATCAACATTTACTTGAAGTTTCCCTCACTTGTAAGACTTTCTTCTAACCTTTTTTTTCTCACTTCATATTGTTCTCAAAATTTAATTACTTTCATGGTAAATTGTTTTCTTGAAGTATATAACTGATAGGATTGGAAATGAAGTCCTTAATGAAGGCCTAAAGGTGGCTTTTACTATGTATGCATAATATGTTACCTTCTGACGCAGTCCCAAGTATTAATAAAATAATAATTATTTCTTGTGGCTAGAACCAGATAAACAAAATTTAATTTTAATTTCATAATAATAGGCCAAGAAAATGTAATTATTCCTTAGGAATTATTCCTTAGGGTATGATATTTGGTTACTTGAAATTTGGTTTGAGTTGGACTTAATACTAATAGCAATTCAGGCTCAATGCTTGCTTCTTGTTTAAAATTCATATTTTATTCAGAAATCAGACAAACCACTTATTTTTAGTTTCCTTGAGATAAAAGGTTACAATCAGATGTAAATTAGTTGTCAATAGGCATGCAAATCAATGTAACATGCACAAAATTCAATGTACAACTAAGCTATACAAGTTCTTTTATCCGTTGCCCGATTAACCCTTTTGAACCACTTTTCCTAATGATCACATTACATTCACAGGTTAGAGTGTATAAATCTTTGGTTTGGGGTTTTTGGGTTGATGACCCTGTTTGAGAAGCTTGAGTCGATGACTCACCTTTGGTTTTGTGGGTAGATGACCCTGGTTGATAATTGTCCATGAATTTTCTTAAGACAATTTGAAGATCTTCTTCAATCATCTTTTTTGGTTGATAATCCTCTGGGTTTGGTTGACATTCAATGGAAGGCCCTTTGAGTTTTAATTTTGGTTTTTTCTTTTTTGGAGGCATCAGGAACACTCACCAATACCCAAAAAATAGATTTGATCTAGTTTTTCTGATTTTCTCTCACCTTCCCTGTAAAAACTCTCAGGTAAGAAAATCAGGTAAAAGAGTTTGAAGTGCCTTTGATGCAAGATATTTAATATCTTTTGCAGATTTACAATCAATTCTGACTAAAAACTTTTTGGTTTAATAAATCAGATTGAAATTTAGAAATACATAAAATAATTGCTAAAATTTCTTTTACTTCCAATGTTTGGAAGTAAAAGAAATAATTTTCTCTTTTCCGTCAATTTTTTGTTTGAGAATACCTCCATAGCCAATATCAGAGGCATCAGTTTCAACAATTTTGTAAGTAGAAGGATTTGGAAGGCTAAGACAAAGAAGTTGCTTAACCTGGAGTTTAATCTACTTAACAATATTCATATGAATCCAAGGCGGACATGAAGAGGTTTAATTAAATTGTTGAGTTGTGGGATAAATTCTCCTACATAGTTTAAACATCCTAAAAACTGTTGGAGTTGGTTCTTATCGATGATCTGGTCAGGAAATTTATCGGCAAACTGGATTGCTCTTTCTATTGGACAAGATGGTCAACCCATCCCAGATGTTGTAAACACTTTAATTTTTACCATATTTCAACATTTTGTAGGTGCTCCTTCCTTATGGAAAGATAAATCTGTTGAATTATTGTCAAATCTTAAGTGTAGAACCCTTTCAGACTTTAGGTGGTATAGAGATACCTTTCTGACTAGAGTCTACACCAGAGAATATAGCCAACAACCTTATTAGAAAGAAAAATTCTTAGCTGGATTACCTAAATCCTTAGGTGATAAGGTTAGAGAAAAAATTATACCAAACTAATGGAACCATCCCATATGAACATTTAAGTTATGGCCAACTCATAGCTTATGTTCAAAAGGTTGCCTTTAAAATTTGTCAGGATGACAAAATCCAAACGGCAGTTAGCCAAAGAAAAATCTCAAAACCAAAAAGACTTAGGAAGTTTTTGTGAACAATTTGGATGTGAACAATTTGGATTTTCTTCTTGTAAAGGCCATAAGTCCAAAACTAAAATTCCTGGTAAATTTCGGCCTAAAAAACATAAAAATTATTATCAAAAATTATTATCAAAAATATAAACTCTACCAAAAGGCTCAAGAATGAGTTTAGAACCAAACCAACCACAGATTTACCCTCTAAAAAGATAATTTGTTATAAGTGTGGTAAAGTGTGGTAAACCTAGACGTATTTTAAAATATTGTAGATTAACCAAGAAAATTAGAAAATTAGGAAAATTAGGTTTAGAAGAACCTATCCTAAGTCAATTAAATAATCTTATGATAGAAACCTCAGATGACGAAATTGAAAAATATTATTCAGAAGAAAATCTTAACCAAATTCATCAAGATGATGATCTTTCTGATGAATCTTCAGATTCTCAGATAGAAATTAATAGTACTAAAAAAAAAATTAATGTTCTGACGCAAGAGCATGATCTTCTTTTTGACATTATTAATTCTCTTTCTAATTCTGATCAAAAAAGGCATTATCTTACTAAATTAAAAGATTTAGTAGGAGAATCCTCTAAAACTGAAGAAACACCTATTTTGAACAACAAGTATAACTTAAATAATATACTTAAACGATTTGAAAATACTTCAAAACCCGTAACAATCAAAGACCTTCAACAAGAAATTAATAACCTAAAAATTGAAGTTAAAATATTAAAAACCCAACAAGAAAAAAATATATATGAAATTACTAAGATAAAACTTAATCAAATTCAGAATAATGAATTAACCCGAAATATTAAAGAACAAGGTGAGGATCAAGATAAGAATGGTTCCAGAGATCTTTCAGACGAAGAACTTTTTGAACCCTTCTTAAACCTTATTTCTGATCTCAGTCTCCAAAAATTTTATATTCCCATTAAAATTATTATTAACCATGAATTTGTATTGGAAGAAACAGCCTTAGATACAGGTGCAGATTCAAACTGTATGCAAGAGGGTCTTGTTCCAACAAAATATTTTGAAAAAACTTCTGAACGACTTAGTACTGCTAGTGGTTCAAAACTACAGGTCAAATATAAGATAACTGATGCAGAAATAGAAAACGAATGTTTTCAAATCCAAACTCCTTTTGTCCTAGTCAAAGATCTTAAAAATAAGATTATTCTAGGAACTCCATTTATTAAATCAATTTTTTCTTTTGAGGTATCTCAGGAAGGAATAACCATTAAGGAAACTAATCCTTTTTAAATTTCTTAAAAAACTAATTTTTAGGAAACTAAATTATATTCAATTAAAAGAAAAAAATTAATTTCTTAAAAGAAGAAATTTCTTTCAAAACCATAGAACCCTAATTAGCCCAACCAATAGTCCAAAATAAGATTCAAACTATTTTAGCCCAAATCCAAAATATTGTTTATTCTAACCTACCTAATGCTTTTTGGGATAGGAAAAAACATGCAGTAGATTTACCTTACGAAACAAATTTTTCAGAAAAACAAATCCCGACCAAAGCTCGTCCTATTCAAATGATTGAGGAATTACAAGAAACTTGTAAAAAAGAAATAATAGATCTTCTTGCCAAAAAACTAATTAGGAAAAACCTACCCCTTGGTCATGCGCTGCTTTTTACGTTAATGAAAATGCAGAAATTGAACGAGGAGCTCCAAGATTAGTTATAAATTACAAACCTCTTAACCAAGCTCTTAGATGGATTAGGTACCTAATAAGAAAGATCTTTTAAACAGGCTTCATTCAGCAAAAATATTTTCAAAGTTTGACATGAAATCTGGATACTGGCAGATCCAAATTTCTGAGAAAGAAAGGTATAAAACTGCTTTTACTGTTCCTTTTAGACAATATGAGTGGAATGTTATGCCAATCGGTCTCAAAAATGCTCTGTCAGAATTTCAAAGAATCATGAATGATATTTTTAACCCATATACCAAATTCATTATTGTTTATATTGATGATGTTTTGGTATTCTCTCATTTCTTGATCAATCAAGGTACTATTGTCCCAATAGAAAGAGCAATCCAGTTTGCCGATAAATTTCCTGACCAGATCATCGATAAGAACCAACTCCAACAGTTTTTAGGATGTTTAAACTATGTAGGAGAATTTATCCCACAACTTAACAATTTAATTAAACCTCTTCACGATCACCTTAAGAATAGCCCTCCGCCTTGGACTTCTTTGTCTTAGCCTTCCAAATCCTTCTGCTTACAAAATTGTTCAAACTGATGCCTCTGATATTGGTTATGGAGGTATTCTCAAACAAAAAATTGACAGAAAAGAAAAAATTATTTCTTTTATTTCCAAACATTGGAATTCTGCTGGCAGCAGAATTACTCTACAATTAAAAAAAAATTTTAGCAATTGTTTTATGTATTTCTAAATTTCAATCTGATTTACTAAACCAAAAGTTTTTAGTCAGAATTGATTGTAAATCCGCAAAAGATATTTTAACAAAAGATATTAAAAATCTTGCATCAAAATATATTTTTGCCAGATGGCAAGCAATATTAAGTGCTTTTTGATTTTGATATTGAATTTATCAAAGGCACACTTCAAACAAACTCTTTTACCTGATTTTCTTACCCGAGAGTTTTTACAGGGAAGGTGAGAGAAAATCAAAAAAACCAGATCAAATCTATTTTTTGGGTATTGGTGAGTGTTCCTGATGCCTCCGAAAAAGAAAAAACCAGAATTAAAGGGCCTTCCATTGAATGTCAACCAAACCCAGAGGATTATCTTTAAATTGTCTTAAGAAAATTCATGGACAATTATCAACCAGGGTCATCTACCCACAAAACCAAAGGTGAGTCATCGACTCAAACTTCTCAAACAGGGTTCATCAACCCAAAAATCTCAAACCAAAGATTCATACGATTCATACGCTATGCTTATTAACTTTGTTAGGTATGCAGAATTGTGGTTTAACCCATCTTCCAGCCAAATCTTTGGGAATAAACTTATTGGGCAGATATTGCTGAAAAGGAAAAAACCGAAAGAGAAAGCCAATTATCCCTTTCAATTATCCCTTTCTCAAATGATTGAAAACATAAAAAATAAACAACAAACCAAAATTATTCCCAAAGAACAACCAAAAGCTGTTTCCTCAACCTCGCAAAAGGCTGTTATTCAGTCTCAGCCATCCACTTCAGAAAAAACTCCATATTTTTTGAAACCAAATAAGTTCATGGATATTCTGTAAATGGAGCCAGAATATTTTCCTAAACAATTTCTATTATAAACCTTCAAATGTTTTGAAAACTCAGCAGTTTTATGAGTTTATTCTTGTTGACTCTGATTCAATATCAGTTAAAAGATATCCCGATCAGAATGATCCAACAGTTATAACTCATTCAACCTTGCAGATTTTGAAAGTTTTAACTCCAGCAAAATGGGGACAAGACTTAAACAAAATAAAAAAAAATTCTCGAAATTTCAATCTCATTGGGTATAATTACTGGGATTATACTGATTTCAGCATTCTTGGTTTTCAGCATTCTTGGCTGATTTATTTATTTTAAACACAAAGTCAAGTACAATTTTCCCCAATGATGGTTCTTACGTTGGTGGGATTTTTTCGGTCCAACTGAGGAAATTCTCCCTAATAAGGTCCATCAGGGATATAATTATTTTAAAACAAATTTTAACAGATCTCCATTTTTTCTCCAAACTTTCCTTGGCTTGGATTTTTGCCTGGCATTACAGGTACAACCACCAGGATTTCAACCATCCAATCCTGCCAATCCTCCAAAGGGTTCCTTGTGTCCGATGGTGGATTTAATTTCAAGAAACCAGAGCTGATGTCAATGCTGTAAAGTTTTGGCTCAAAAGAAACCCTAAATTCATATGCCATACGGAGCAAAGCAGGTTTCTTAACCAAAGAGTTCAAATCCAGACTCAAAAGCAAGGATGAGCTCACAAACCAATTGAAAACTATGCTCGAACTTCTTGAAGCAGAAAGCAACTCAAACCCAGAAGGCTTCATCTTCAGCCTCTGAAGCTAGTTCAAAAATAGAAGAAAATCTCTTCCAAAGCAACAAAGATGACTGTTTCGGCATTGATCTTGATCCAACCGTTGAGATCTTGGAGAAGATTAAAATTTTCTGACCAAAGATACTATAGCAAAAGTCTTGTAGTAGTTACTGTAACAGAGCCCTGTAGCCTGTAGTGTCGACAAACTTTTAACCGAAACTATTGTAATAGTACCTGTCGCCCATAAGTTGCAGGTCATTTTACTATTGTAACCCCAAATTATATCTATTTAAAGGACTCCCCATTCTTCTCTTGGGCATCTCAACCCCATAGCAACCTAAGAGATAGAGAGATCTGAGAGAAAGAGAGTTTCGAAGACAGATCCTCTTGTAAGCTTTCTTTCTTTAACAAATCTTTCTTTAATTTCTTGCACTGCATCATTTCCTTCTTCTACTCTTTCTTTCTCTTCTCTTCTATGATCTAAGTCCATCCAGTGCGGACTACCGCCACTCTTAGCTTTCTTTTTCTTTTTCTTTGATTGGCATATTTATTTTCTGTAATCTAATTAATGTAAATAAGTCCATCTTCTCCTCTACTTCTCTTCACCTTCTTCTTTCCCTTTTCTCTAATTTAAACTTAGGGCTCACTCCAGTCCCAAAGTGGCCTTACTGTCACAATCCATAGAGATTCAGCTTTAGTTGCTTTGATTCATCCCTCCCTCTTTTACATTAACATGAATCCTATCAAAGTTCAAGAACACGTACTTGGGTCTTGTTAATAGAAAACTTACCAGAAATGTTAAGTTCTTGTCAAAGTTCAAGTTCAGGGGCCTTTACTTATTAGATCCTATTAAAGTTCAAGAACTTAAGAATACGTACAAGACTTGTTGATATGTAGGCTCTATTACTGGGTTTTGTCAAAGTTCAAAAACACATACTTGGGTCTTGTTGAAAGTTAGGAACACTTACTTAAGATTTGTTGATGCTTAGATGCCCCATCTTTAAATCTTGTAGAAGTTTAGGCACTCATAAGGTCTTGTCGAAATTTAGGTACACTTACTTGAGATTTGTTGATGTTTAGACACCCTAGGTCCTATTAAAGTTCAAGAGCATGTAATTGGGATCCTATTGAAGTTTAGGAACACTTACTTAGTGCTTTGGGATGCTTAGACGCCCTATCATGAATCTTGTTGATGTTTAGACACTTATAGTTGGTTGCTATTGATGTTTAGAAATAGTACATCATGTCAAAGTTTTAAAGCATTAACTTGGGATCTTGTCGAAATTCAAGTTTAGGAGAATTTTTAACATTATAACAAAATAAAATTTTGTAATGCTATTAGGAGATTTTTTCTAAAGTAAAAAATTGTTCAAAAAAAGGCTTAAAAGGTACATACCTTGATAAGAACATTACTCAAAAAATATAAAACTATTGTGAAACTTGAAGACCAAATCTATTGCTAAAACACAAATTTGAGTCTCCCATAAATGTGTGTGCTTCCAAAAGGAAAAAGAAAATAAGTTTTAAAATTTGCACATTAAATAATGGAATGAAATGAAACGATAAATAATATTTGAAAGTTTAATAGAAGGGAGTGAGTCATTAATGAAATGGGAATGTTTTATAAATTATTTTTCTAATATTATCCTTATAACTAGAATGCAATTTTAACAAATGATATAACTATTCCTTTCTTTCCCAAACCTTCTAATTTGGAGGGAGGAAAAAAAATATAAGTTTTGGATGATTAGGAGAGGTCATAGATTCCCTCATCCTAAAAAGAAAAAAGGAAACCCTAGACTCCTAATAATTCAGACCCTCGTGTATAGACTATATAGTTGATTTTTTGTTGGGCTTAGAAAATAAAATAGTTTAAGCAAGATACCTTTAACTTCTCAAGCATGTTTATATAAAGTCACCAAACTTAACATAAAAAATCTCATGGACAAAAGATTAAGATAAATGCACCATTATCTACAACACACATTAAAAGAATTGAAAGATTTTAGTCATCCACATAATCTAAACAAGTTATAGCAAAAACACAATCTTGGAGCTTCCAAATACAAGTGTGTATTCATTTAAATAGACACAACAATAGGCACAACAGACTATTTGAGATATTTTTATGTAGATTTTGAAAACAAAAATCAGGAGAAGAAAATTCATCCACTAGTAAACAAACATTAAAGGCTAACCGCGTCATCATGACTCATAGCTTTTGTTTCTTTTTTTACGAATTAAATTTGCATATGTAGTGCAGTGGGCTAATTTAGGAGATAAGAAAACATTATTTCGTGATATAGGAGCCAATTGATTTTTACGTCTGTAACACATCTAGAAAATATTTAGCATATTAACAACTAATTTACATCTCAACGAAACTAAAAAGAAGTGACTAAAAATATGAATTTTAACAAGAAGTGGATGCTGAGCCTGAATTCCTTTTAGCAACTTATTGAGTCCAGGCAAACCCAATTTCAAGTAACCAAGCCAAGCATAATATCATACTATGGAATAATTAGATTTTTCATGGCCTACTATGAAATTAAAATTAAACTTTGTTTATCCAATTCTAGCTACAAAACATGTGTATATGAAGTCACCTAACCTTAGTCTAACATAAAAAACTCTCATGGAGAAAAGATGAAGATAGATGTACCATTATTCACAACATATGCGTATTTATTTAAATAGGCACAATAACAAAAGACACATCAAAGGGCAATTTAGGAGATAAGACCAAATTCAAGATGTAATTATGCAAATTTTTGAAAACAAATCAGAAATATTCCCAGATAGAAAAAATTCATTCACTAGTAAACATTAAAGGTGTTAATTAGTACTCTTTTAAAGACATACATTAGAATATTCATCTATTTTACTCTAAAATAAAATTTATCACTAGTATGACCTCATGAAAAGGGCTGATAAACCCTTTAGTTATTTGTATAAATGATCCATTAAAAAAAGAGAATCTCTTTTCATTATTAATTTAATTGATCATTATTAATTTAAATGATCCACAAAAATTAAGAATATTCTCCGACAAAGAAAATTCTTTCACTAATAAACTTTAAAGGCTTTTGTTTCTTTTTTAACAAATTAAATTTGCACACCTATAGTGCAGTAAGTGGCAATTGACCATAAATAAAACATAGACAATTGATCTCTAACCTGTGAATGTAATGTGATCATTACATTGAATTTTGTGCATGTTACATTGATTTGCATGCCTATTGACAACTGATTGTAACCTTTTATCTCAAGGAAACTAAAAATAAGTGGTTTGTCTGATTTCTGAATAAAATATGAATTTTTAACAAGAAGCAAGCATTGAGCCTGAATTGCTATTAGTATTAAGTCCAACTCAAACCAAATTTCAAGTAACCAAATATCATACCCTAAGGAATAATTCCTAAGGAATAATTACATTTTCTTGGCCATATGAAATTAAAATTAAATTTTGTTTATCTGGTTCTAGCCACAAGAAATAATTATTATTTTATTAATACTTGGGACTGCGTCAGAAGGTAACATATTATGCATACATAGTAAAAGCCACCTTTAGGCCTTCATTAAGGACTTCATTTCCAATCCTATCAGTTATATACTTCAAGAAAACAATTTACCATAATGAAAGTAATTAAATTTTGAGAACAATATGAAGTGAGAAAAAAAAGGTTAGAAGAAAGTCTTACAAGTGAGGGAAACTTCAAGTAAATGTTGATTGCAAATGTCTCTAAATATTGACGAGCAGCAGATAAGTTATTTCTCTGCAAGGATAAAATAAATATGATAACGATACTTAATGCTAGAAAAATAATCAATATAAGTTGGAAATAATGAAAACGATTCATATTAATGCAATACAGAGAAGTAAACATAAGAAATAGTGCAACTGGAATGTAGAATTGGTTGCAACGTAGGACTTATCTCTTCAAAAAAATTTGTTCTAATAGGAAAAAAAGAGATATAGATTTGCAAATAAAGTCAAACACAGAATGCAAGAACACACGACAAGGACTCGCATATACAACAGAGAGAGAAGAGAATCACACAATCTTAATTCTTAATTGTCTTAAAACTCAATGTATGATGATATGGAACAAAAAATTTGATAGAAGAGCAGAGACATGAGCTTATATGAGATCGCAAAAGATGTCTCCACTAACATTAATAAATACACAGCAAATAAAAAAAAAAATTATGACTCGAAAGGAAAAACTAAAGGAATGTGAAGCAAAATTTACTCACATTAAGTGATTAGCACAAGTAATCGACAACCCTTTTCTTGATCAACAAACGGTGACAAGACACATTGTTTGCCAAACACGTTTTCCGTCTATGAATCTCTATCATCAACATAGCAAATTGATCAAAATGAAGTATTCTGATATGAGCAAAAATGCAAGAATAAGAGTGTATATTAAGTCATAAATAAACCTTTCATGTGAATAAACTATCTGTTTCATCTCAGAAGGTTAGAATACACCATAATGGACATGATCTATGCAACACAATTTTTTTTTTTTTGGGTTGTACTTATTACAAGGATATGACCCATGACCAGCCATGAATGGGACTCATTGTAACATTCATGAAAGCTGAATCAGAAAGGTAGAAACAACTGAATAAAATTCTTCAAAAAAGGAAAAGAAAGAAAGAAAGAAAAAAAGGCCTGGTCTAAATGCTATGGCAACAAACTGTTCAATCGAATGCAATCTGTAAAATCTATGGACTTGTGTACAGGATTGTTAAAGGTAAGGATTAAATTAAAAGACACTTACAGCACTGTATTTTTTGTATAACTCCTTTGCAAGATCTTTATCATTCACCTACATCCAAGATATCATAAGCAACATAAGCATCCCAAAATAATAATCTGAAATTTGTGACGAAGTATTTGCATAGAAAGAAATAAACAAGGCATGACTAAAAAACTTTTAAAAAATTCAACTCCAAATGTTGCAATATGACAAGATGTCAGTAACAAATCTAATGCTAACTCGTACTCGTATCTCAAATCTAGAGTCACCATGCTCCCAGAATTTGTATCAGTTAGCGTTGTAATGTCACTGTTATGAGTAATTATAATAAGTGACGGCTAGGTAAACGGTATTTGTGTCTTCAGGCATTTTAATCTTTATATACAACTTGTATAAACTTTAAACTTTGTAATGTACATAAGTGCATGCCTATCCTAATGAAAGGATGGCATATCTCCAAACCTTTTCTCTCTACAGTCTCAATCATTTGGTTAAAAATACATACACTGGATTATTTAACCGTTTTACACTAAAATCAAATTTATCACCAGTATAACCATTTGCATGAAAATACTTGGTAATCCCCTTTAGTTATTGCAGAAATGATCCCCTAAAAAAAGAGAATCTCTTTTTTATTATCAATTTAATTGATCATGATTGTTTTGTTAAGCCTATCCATTGACACGCATCTTCAAAAAGACCGTAGCAGTAAACAACTTAGTTAAGTAATAAGTGTTTATAATAAGTTAAACAAGTCCCTAACTCATAACACACACGAACATGCATAATAATGTATGAAACATAATTGTGACATTTCAAAACATATTTTATACCAAATTTAACTTCTTAGAAGAAGCTTTGTCAACATCATAAATTCATTGCTCCAGACAAATGAAAAGAAAGAGAAGGCAAGGAATAATGATATACAGGAAAAGTGACCATGTTATGTTACTATAAGGTTATGACCTTGGATCATGAGAAATGCAATAACATATTTTTCCTATGTTATGTTACTATAAGGTTATGACCTTGGATAATGAGAAATGCAATAACATATTTTTCCTAAGATATCAAATAGATATACTTTTTGTGATGCAAGGAGTTAATTTATTAAAGTAAGTGGTGGGTCGGGAGCCACATCACCTACAATACTCATTTTAAAAAATTCCCATTAGTTTCTTACAATAAGTGTAATATCACTGCATTAAAAGGAAAAGAGGGGCTAGGGGGAAGCTATAGTTTGATGCTGGCAACAAATTACAAATAAAGTCTGCTGTAACTACTTGAATTACATGTTATTGAGCAAAATCTCATTTTTAACTCTCATTAATTCTATGGCTAATCTTAAAACTGTAGTTTCCATACCAAATAGTTAGCCAAAAATAAAATAAAAGACACTCGAGAAAATTAAGCAGTTAGAAGCACTAGATGCATGTGAAACATTGAGAAGCAGAAAAACTAGTCACAAAGTATGCAAATCAAGTTCATCATGAGTAGAAAGCTTTCTTTCGCGGCAGAAGAACATGAACAGAAAAACTTATTTATTTCATTATCTGATTGGAATATTGTTGGCCGTTTTACTTAAGATGTGGTGCTGATTGAATGTTGTAAAATTATATGAGCACACGTTACAAATAGAAGAAAAAGAATTGTGAATACAAATTAGTTAATATCTGATAGTTTTTGTATGGTTGAAACTCTAGTATATCTATTAAGAAAAATGAAAAATCCAATATCAAAGCAAAATGGTATGGAATTGTAGAATATCAAAACAGTATAGAAAATTTCAAGATTCAGATGGACACCCCAAATGTGCAAAGATCTGAGGAAATGGAATGGAGCTTTGAACTTTCACTTAAGCAACCAATTCCTTAGAAGAAAAAGATAACATGCAGCCCAATTAATAGCAAAAGAAGAAAAAAGGTAGGCATAACCTTAAACTCTTCAGTATACCATTAGAAACAGAGTAATCCAGACTCTGCTGTAATTCTGGAATTACATGTATGAAGTAAAATATTGTTCTTCACCCTCATTAATCTTATGGTTAATCTTGAAAACATAGTTTTCATATCTAAAAGTTAACACAAAATAAACAAAAGAACTAGAAGCATATGAAACATAGTGTCCAATTCAAATTCATTCTCGGCAGAAAACTAGTTATATAGCTTTTCCACCTGTAACAGCACATTGATTTTGATAAACATTTACACACGAAGGAGGGACACACGTAGTATATCGCACTCCTTTGCAGGGCGGACTGTAGTTACACCCTACCCTAATATCTTTTGATAAGCAGAATTAAAAGAATTTTTTAACCAAGAAAATGGCTTTAATACAAACTATAGGTGTCAAACCAAATATGACAATTAAAGCAAGAATATCTGCAATGCCCCTCCTCCCTCGTTAGATAGAAAAGATTCATGCAGAATGAGGAACACATATGGGCAACAAAAAGGAGATAGTGGTAAAAGGAGAAATTCAGAAGCGAACAACGTTTCGATAAAAAAATCAACAATGGATAAAGTTTTTACCCTTTTCCTCACGTATTTGACAGCGCTATCTGAAATTCCCAGAAGTCTAGTTTCTTTAATAGTCTGAAAAGCAACACCCAGGGACACAAATTGAAAAAGAAACACAGAATCAGCGGAACACAGGACCCAAAGAGACGGGAACTACAAGCATCGAAATTAATTCCAAACATTGACGTCTACTGATCTAAAAGACCGAAACCACCCCATAGCTACTTACATACCAACGCACTCAAAGAGAAGTATACCCTGATGGCATCGAAGGGTTGATTATGAGACAATTTACCGTCCTCTGCGTATTTGATAGCGCTCTCTGAAATTCCCCGAACCCAAGTTCCTTCAATGCTCTGAAAAGAAAAACCCAGGTTCACAAATTGAAAGAGAAACACAGAATCAGAGAAACAGAGGACCCAAAGAGAACTACATTAAAACCAGTATAAATAAAAGACAAGAAAGAAAGGCGAAATTTAATACACAGATAGATGCATATTTCCCTAGCCAATTTGAATGCTTCTTCTCCAAACTTAACAGAAGAAGAATCAACCTATATTTATAGATGGCCATTTGTCCGATGAAGCAAAATATAGCCGTTGATATTATGCCGTTGGCCAATTTTATAATTTAAAAAAATTAGCCGAAATCTCAGCGCATATTTCAGAAAATGAAGTGGTTTGGAGATTTCATAATTTAACAAAAACTAGCCGTTTGAAAGAACTTTCAGAGCATATTTCCCAAAAAAGAAAAAAAAAATAGAAGTGGTCTCGGAAATCCTAGCGCCAATTAAGTATTGGCAAAAACTAGCCGTTACAGAGATCGAAGCTGTTTATGTTTACCTTTCTGGGGACCCAAGTTCAATTGATGATCGTTTTTGGTTCAGAGAGTAGTGAAGCCTCTGTTTCTCCCTCTCTCTATACACTGCAATTATATAGTTGGAACTAAAATATTGCTTAGTTAGGCTTGTGAAATTTCTCTCACAGCTACATACATACACACGCCGTGAGGGAGGAGAATGAAAATGCTTGAGCTGCAGTAATGTGCCAGTACACCACCAACTGGGACACAAATGCTTACAGGGAAAGCATATTAAAGGAAAGGGAGATTCAAGCCATGACACCCTTGTTGTTGCCTCCAACCCCGTCAGTCTCTCTTTACTCTCTATTATTTGTTTCTTTTGTTTTTCGAATTCTTGTCCATGATTTATTTCATTCGTAAATTTCATGGTTGTGCTGTACTAATTGGTTATGTTTTCTATTTAATTTTATGGCTTGTGGAATTTGTGACTTAAAGGATTGTTTACTGCATTAATGACTTCGAATTTAAACTTCAACAAGTTTTTATTTTATTTTATTTTATTTTTTGCATAATCTGGAACTGCTTTGTGTCATGTATAACTTTTATCCCTTGAATTTTTTTTAAAAGACAAAGTTCATGTTGTTTGGTTATTGTAATATAAACAAATTGATTAGTTTATGATATTGCAGTTGAAGTTGTGGAATTTGTGACTTAAAGGATTGTTTCCCGCATTAATGACTTAGAATTTAAACTTCAAGTTCTTTTTTGGGCATAATCTGGAACGAGGACATGTATAACTTTTATCCCTTGAATTTTTTTTAAGACAAGATTGATGTTGTCTGGTTATTTTAATATAAACAAATTGATTAGTTTATGATATTACAGTTGAAGTTGTTATTGGCAATACCAAAAATTTAATTTTTCATGTATGGCTATATTTGAACTGTAATATATAAATGTTTGCGTAGTATGGGAGTGAATTGGTATGTTATGGTGTCTTATTAAAATAAATTATGTACTTTACATAATTACTATTAATCAGCCAATTATGTGTTATAAATATATAAATATTTAAATGTTGGCACATGAGTTTGCTTTAATATGTCCAAACACCCTTTCGTTATCCATAAGTTTAAAAATATTTTCACGAGCAGACACACATTATTTTCACACAAGTGCTGCACTCTCTTGTTCTCTTGCACGTCTTCTTATTTAATTAAAAGCATTAGAGCATAATATTTTATTTGGTAGGAGGAAAATTTAATTTAATAAAGAGAAGTTTCAAAAAGGAATAACTTTCTATTATGGTTGTTTTCTGATTTAAGATGAAGATGTCTCCAAGTTAAAATTTGCTCTCTTGTCTCTTTTATTCTTTTTTTCCTTAAACAGAACTCCTAATTTCTTTGAGAAAGAAGCACATCGTTTCTTACTCCTTTTTTCATTCTTTTTCAAGCACATGAAAAATTGGAAGTTGGAGAAAGACTAAAAAGGGCAACAATGTAGTTTGGGTGGCAAGTAAAATATATGATTGCATCATATTAGTAGAGGATATAACTTTTATGTTGGAAGAGAATTGTGGGGGTGAATCCTCATTATTTTATGTGGCTTACGTTTTTTTCAATACATATATGGGATCAAGGTGTCCATCAACATTGATTTTCCAAAATTCATGCTTATCAAAATTCATACTTAGCGTGAATCACTTGTTATGAGATTTATGTTGTTTCTAGTTTCACATTAATCATTAGACTAAATTATTGTTTTTGTCTCTAAAAGGTTATTACCTTTTTAATTTGGTCCTCTAAAATTTATCTCTCTCAATTCAATCCCGCTAATTTTTTTCCAACCATTTTTGTCCTTCTATCTATCAAAATCACAAAGATGATAACTTCTCAATTCAATCCTACAAGAAGATATTGAAAAAAATTATTGAGAAACTAAGTTAAAAATATTACACTTTAAAATGAACAATAATCTTTCAGAAAGAAAAACAATAATATACTCAAATGGCCATAACCAAACACAATAAGTGAAGCTTTAACATGTAGATTTCTCCTTCATGAAGATCTTCTTCAATTGCCCTTGGCCTTCCTCCAACACTTTGCTGCGATGATTCATTTAGGCTTTAAAAAATTTGATCTACTTTCGTCGGCAACTCACTAACCATAAGTAAATTGCCTTTAGGTTTGACCTAACACAAAGTTCTATCACTTACCTAAAAAGACCCAAAATAATACTTGTGACCCATTTATCTTAATATTAAAACCCATGGCCTAACACATTGGTCCCAATAAAAATGGCTTAATACATACAACCATGTCAATAATATTTCTAGCCAAAAACAATAGCAAACCAGGTCAAACATTCCCAACACTATTATATAGCACATGATTTTCTTTTTTGTAGTTGTTTTATGACTTTAGACTAGTGGGACCTTCCATGTACCATGAAAACACTCCCACTGGACATGGCCAATCCTCACCACTCTCTCTTAGCAAACAAAAAGTGCCATGTAACACCTTCTCTAACTCTCATGCATCATCATGCCTTACATGCTCATATACATAGGGGAAGCATAAAGGGAGATCATTTTCTTTGGGTTCATATTCTTTCTCACATGGCATCATGCATGGGTAGATATTCACTTTAGTGTCACATGGACCGGGTGAGCTCTTTCTATGCATCCTCATGTTTAATTGCACTAGTGAGACTCATTTCAATCCCAAGAATATGCTTTAAACCCATGAAAAGCAAAAAGGGATGTGAGACAAGCAAATTCGTTTTCGGCAGATTTGGCCTCATTTCTGGGCAAAGTTTGAAAATTCATAACTAAATATAGAAAAATTGAAAACATGCTCTCTTGGTCACTCTGGAAAGCTTAGACTGTCTACTTCATGGGAAAAATATATTCAACTCATAAAATCCCACACATAATGCGTTTGACATGTGAAATCATCTGAAGGCCGGAGGGGCTCTGCTACTGTCACAATTTACTGATATGGACTTCAAAAATGTCTAACTAATTCCACAAACATCCAATGCTTGTAAATGATATCACTATGGAAAGATGTGGATGTTAACTAGAGAGGAAAAATATTTCCAAATCAGTTCATCAAGCCAAACTCCCAAAAATCGATGAAACAGTACCTCAGGTCTGGTAGGATGACTGATTCTGGGTTGGAACTTCGAAATTGCATATCTTCCTCCTCTAGACCTCTAAATGAGGTGCTTCTAGTTCCTACAAGTCACTGTGACTATCTAGTTTTTGCATATAAAATTTTGTAGTCATTGGACTACGTTTGCCCTTCGGATGACACAAATTCCGAACTGACAAAATGAACAGTGTTTTCTGGAAATCCGAATCTCTTAGGCCAACTTTGAAAAATCATAGAAACTCTATAGACCTTCAAATGATTTGATCTTTAGCTTCTCAAAAAGCTCTAAACAAGATCTAGTCACATATCAAATTTCAAAGCAAGAAGAGGTCATTTGGTCAACTTTTGACATCATGTGCAAAAAGGCCATTTTCTTGATTTAAAAGGGGGCTCATGGGGTCCAATCTTAGTTCTTCTACCTTTAGGACTCTTTGAGCACATAAGAAAGCATCCATATGGGCAATCAATCATGGCTCAAGTGTCTAACAATCCAGATTGGAGAAACTCACTATCCTATACCCACTTATACACTCATGTGGCCTATACTAACATTATGCTTTTCATAATCAAAACTTGCTTCTTTATTCAAAATGGGTCTCATTCTCATATATACATAATAAATACATTGGTTTACATTGGTTTACAAACATTCATAGATACTACATCATGTACATCATTAATTTACATCCCTTGTCTTAAGTACAACACAATTACAAGAAGCTCTTTACACTTTCTTCACCAATCTCCCTAGCTTCAAGCTTGGTGGCTCCCATCTCTTGCCTCACTTGATCCACCTAGTATGTTTGGATGGTGGAGAGGGGGAGTGAGATTCAAAGCATACACACAATAGCTCATCTCTCATTCAATCATACACACACAAAGCATGCAAACAAGTTTCACAATGTATGTATGGGCATGTTAGTATATAAAATCATGATAAAAGCATTTGCAAATTCTTAGTTGGCCATACATAAAAAGAACATTTTCAACATGTGAATAGGCCATACATAACATATACAAGCTTGCCAAGTCAATGGATTAGCCTTACCCACTCACTTGTGGATTTTGGACTTGCCTCACCCATTCTCTAAGAGGTTCTTAGACTCAACCCTTGCTCTTTGGGAGTCAACCTCACTTTTGGGAGACTCTTTACCTTGTCTCAACCAACTTGAGGGCTTTCAGCTCATCTCACCATGGCTAAAGGGTTATTGGCTTTTCCATACTCAAGCAAACTCAAAAAACCTCATAAAATATCATTGAAATACATGAGGCATCATCATGCTAGCATACTTTTCATGGTTCAAAATATACATACACACAAGTAAGACAATGTAAGCACACAAATATGCATGAGAAAAGGTGGAGAGAGCTACCTTTTTAGCTAATCACCACTTTTCCTTTCAACTTGTCTCCTCCCTTATGGTTTTCACAACCACTTCTAGATGGGAGTGCTTCTCTTGAGCCTAACCATACAAGAAGCATAGAATCATTTCCTTAATACTTGATTCTAGCAACTCTACTAAGCATATCAAGCTAGGGTTCTTTCTCTCACTAGAATTCATTAGCTATTCTTTCTCTTCTCTCAAGCTCTCAAACTCTTAAGAAGGAAAGCAAGGAAGAGAGGACTACATGACTTCTAACCTCCCTCAAGAGTGGTTTTCCACTCTCCCTCTTCTGAACCAAGCTCAAGACCTAACTACTTCCACAACCAAAACCATAGGGGGAGATGGCAAGGGGAGAAGAACAACATTCTAAGGAGAGAAACCATGTAAATCTTACCTTTCTCTTGCTCTTTCTTCCTTCTCTAGGCTTCTCTCTCTCTCCTCTGCCCTTTTCTCTCTCTTAGAGTGAGCTTAAGTCGATTACAGAGTGAAAGAAGGAGTTGGGACTCTTTAAGAAGTCAGATTCTCTATTTCACGCTTTTTCGGACTAACTCTCGCTATAGTGAGCCATAACCCTCGCTACGGCGAGCTCGAATAAGTCCCAGACCTGCCTTCCAGACCTGCCTTCGCTACAGCGTGCGCTACGGCAGAGCAACTCCCTGGTTTTTTTGTATAGGGTGCCTGAACTCGCTATAGCTAGAAGGCAGTCTCGCTATAGCTAGACCAGTACATTCGCTATAGCCGGGCTGTCGCTAGCAGATTTAGAAAATTTTCAGCTCTTTAAAAATTTTTAGCTTTTCTCTTCTCTCTTTTTTTTTTCTTTTTCTTTTCTTTTCTTCTTCTTTCTTTTTCTTGGTTGTTACATGCCACATCACCTTCAACACTAATCAATGCTTAAAATTCAAAATAAAAAGCCTGCAATAATCTCTATCATCCATCTATCTATGATTAATGATACAAATCTTTCCATATGTCCCCAACGGCCCTATAGTAATATATAAGGTAGCACCCCCTATGGTTTTAATATACCTATACCTTATCTATACCTTATCCATAAGTCCTTCCCTTCTTCCAATGAGTAGGGAAAAGTTTTCAACTCCTTCTAAAGGACTTTGTCCAAGTGATGACATCATCATTCCTCTCAAATAACTTCTTCTGCTGACATCACTGAAGCCTTGCACAAAATTACCATAATTCCTTGATTTCTGCCTTCTGTCCAAAAACAAATTTGTCATTTATCTACATTGCCCTTTAGAGAAAGATTAATGTCTATAAACGCTATGTTGCTTATTCAACCTTATTCATTGGGGTTTCTATAGAACTTCATGAAAATGAGAGCCCTAATAACTATTGTTTACTCTAATTCACCTGCAAATTCAAAACCCAAAATCCCAGATTCTTTGACCTCTTTTCCCAAACTACTTCTCAATTCTTCCATCTTCATAGTAATAGTGAAATGAAAGGCCCATCATCTGTTAGTCAAGTAGATGCACTACCAAAAAGAAAATCTAGTTCGTAGCATCTAGAGGCTTTGTGTTGAATTACTAAATTACTATATTAAGCCCCTCCTTAAGAATACACTAGAGAATTCAACACATTCTCTAATATACCTCATAAAAGGCCTAACCCATACCTTAAGTGGAAAAACTTCTTAAGTGTGAAGCCTCAGACGCTATAACTATTATGTTGGTCACCTAGACATGCATTATCATGACAACATGACAACAATGCATTCTACAATATAATTGATGACAGCAACCCTTAATACCTCAAACATAGGAAATAATTTATTGATAGGCAAAAGGACTGGTAGTCTAACTTGAGATACAAGAAACCACACACAATTAAAGGTGAGATCAAAATGATCATCTTTTACAACCCTAATCTAAACTCCTCTTACACAACTTGGCTATCAAAATATGAAAACTCTTCATTAAAGGGCTAAACTATAGGAAGCAAATTCTTCTACGAACTATAAGGCCCACTTTATAATCGAGGATTGACCTATAACATTGATACTCTCTTAGAAAGTGCATCAAATGCCATAAATGATCTCGATTTATGAACTTATTTAATGAAACATAATGAATACCCTATAGGTGCACCAATTGCCTATCTAATCTACCTATAGGCAATGTCATCGTCCTCCAATTCCTTATTAACTCCCTAGTGTATAGGCAACTCAACATGCATAGTTCTTCTCCAATTAGTGTATATGGATTTCCCCTAAAATCTAAAACCTAAAAACATTACTTAGTTTGGTCAATAGTTTAATTATGTCCTATGAAATTTTCTCCACTTCTCTATATTATCATGTAATTAAGCATGTATTATTTGAAATTGATTGGATTTTATATTATCTACATAATATGTTAATTTTAATTAAACCTCATATCTCTGTACAATCTCTTCTCCTTAATTACATCTTGAAGTTGCCAAAAAAAAAAGACACTTGCACACCATGTATGATCCCAAAAACTCATCCTAGTACATAGATAAAGTATGTCCCATGTATGACATAATTGCTTCAACCTTAATGTACAACTTAGATGAACCCACATATTTCATCAACTTGTAATATTGCTAAGTCTCCAACAAATCTTTAGAGCCAGTGACCATTCTATCTCTAATGAAGATATCTGTTCCAACCTACTAAGTGCTTTCCTCTAACACTCTACTTCGACAACTCTTTCATGCCTTAAAAAATTTGATTTGCTTTTGCCTACTACTAATTGACCTAATATAAAATTGCCTTTAGGCTTGACCCAAAACAAATCTCCATTACTTGACTCAAACAAACCCAAATTGACACCTGAACTCATTTATCTTGATACTAAGATTCATTGACCAACATATCAAGTATAATAAAAATGGCCCATATATACACCCGTTGTGGAAAAAAGTATATATCAAGGTCAATAATAATTTTCACTAAAAACTATAATAAACTAGGTAAAACTTTCCCTACAAGGCTACTATAAGACTTTCACGCTCTTTTCTATAGTCTTCTTATAACTTCTGATAGGTGGGACTAACCAAGTATTAGGAAAATATTCCCGCCTAACATAACACTTGGTGTGCCCATAATTTCCACCGAAAACTATAGCAAACTATGTCAAACTTTCCCTCCAAAACTATAGCAGACTAGGTCTTATGACTTTTGATAAGTGGGACCCACCAAGAACCGTGAAAATATCCCTGCCTAGCATAACACTTGGTGCGCCTATACCCTTACGTATTTGTTTAGTTCTATTGAAAAAGTTCATAAGCCTAAATTATTTATGGTGCTTAGTGCACCTCCTTAGGGAACTTTGGTATTATAGGCTAATCCTTAGGATTATAGAGTAGGCCTTGTGGTTCATAGAAGACTACTTTTCTGGCAGTCTAGTCCTTCCCTCAATGAAGTTCTTTCTTCTTTTAATTGTGCATGGTTTCTCATATTCTAAATTAGACTACCCCTTGCCAATAAATTCTTTCCAGTGTTTGAAGTACTGGGGGTTAATGTCATTAATTATATTGTAAAGGACACTGTTGTCATGATGACGCATGTCTATGTGACCAAGGTAACAATTATGGTACCAAGGCTTCGTGCCTAAGAAGTTTTTTTTGTTTAAGTTGGGCCTTCTAGGAGGCTAATCCTTTTAATTTTAGGCCTCCAGTATAATCTTGTCGACCCATTTATGTAGCATGGAAAGTGTATTGGAGAATGTGTTGAAATTTCCTGCCTATTCTTTTAGAGGGGGTTTAAAGAATATCTCAAGATTATGCTTAATCTAGTCATAATAAAGTCTTTAGGCATTGCAGATCAGATTATTGGATTATTTTAAAGGCACTTGCTTGATTACAAAATGATATTATGAAGATAATTTGTTCCCCATTCTGTGAATCATACTTCAATATGTAATCTTGGATTTCTTAGATATTTTGAGATCCCAAGATGTTAGGATGGAAAGGTTAAGAAGTAGTTTGGGAATAGAGGTCAAAGAATCTAGGATTCTAAATTTCAAATTTGTAAAGGAATTAGAGCAGATAGTGGAGTTAAAGGCTCTCATTTTTGTGAAACTCTGTAAAAATCCTATTGTTAAATAGGCCACATAGCATTCCTAGACTTTTTTGTCTTTCTTTGAAAGGCAACACAAATAAAGACATATGTTTTTGAACTGAAGGTGAAAATTATTTGGTTAAGACATTGTGGTAATTTTATGTGGGCTTAAAAGGAGTGACATCAATAGAGGGGGTTATATGAGACGAATCATGATGCCAATGCTTAGAAGGAGTTGTAGCTTTTCCTTATTTATTATATGGAGTCCTCTGGGTTTGCGACCCTATATAATATTACCATAGAACCCATATGAGACGAATGATGATGCCAATGCTTAGAAGGAGTTACAACTTTTCCCTATTTATTATATGGAGTCCTCTGGGTTTGCGACCCTATATAATATTACCATAGAACCTATAGAGACATATGGCATTATTTGAACTATTAATCAAGGATAAATGAATGGTGGAAATTACTATGGTGCTTTTTATGTTGAATAGTGCTAAAGGTGATGTGGCACTTTATCATTTACTAGGAGAGAGTGGTGAGGATTAGCACATTGTGCCAAATGGGAATATTTTCATGGTTCTTGGTGGGTCTCACATGTCAAAATTCATAAGAGGACTACAAAAAAGAACGTGAAAGTCTTGTATTGTAGCTATCTCAGAGGCAAAATTTAACTTGGTTTATTGTAGTTTTTTGTTAGAAATATTATTGATTGCATTTTTTTAAGGTACTGTGAAAGTATATTTTAGACCATGGATCTTAATATCAAGATAAATGGGTCATAGATGTTGGTTTGGGTCTTTTAGGTCGTGTAATGGAGCTTTGTGTTGGGTGTAAGCATATCAAAATTTTAAGGGCCTAAGGGTGTTATCGGAGTAGGGTGTTGGGAACAAGGATCTTTGTTAGAGATAGAGTGGTTGCTTGGTAGCGGGCTCTAGAGATCTATTAGAGACTTAGCAATATTATAGGTTGATGAAACATGTGTCATATATGGGACCCATTTTGTCTATATACTTAGAAGATTTGTTAAGATTATATGTGCCTTATACTTGTAGACGGGAAGTATAAAATATTTAGCACATGCACTTGGGGGTGTGCTTGTGTCATTTTTTTTTTCTTTTATAACTTTGAGATGTAATTAGGTATAAGATATTGTACAAAAATATAAGGTTTAATTGAAATTGACATAATGTTTTTCATGTAGATAAAGATAAAATCCAATTTGTTTTTGATAATACATACTTAATTACATGGTAATACTTGTGAGTGGAGAAAATTTCATAAGACCTAATTAGAGACATTTTGATTTGACCATGCTGGGTAATGTTCTTGTGTTTTGGATTTTAGGAGAGATCATATACACCAATTAGAGAAGAAGCTGTGCATGTTGAGTTGTTTACGCATTACAAAGTTAATGAGGAATTAGAGTTCACATGAATTAGTTATTGAACAATTAGGTCCAAATTCTATAAGTGTATTATTAATTAAGTAATTTTGTATTTAGTTGATAATGCAAGCACACACATGCACACACACATACACATATACATAGAAATAAATATCTTAAAAAAAATCAAATCACTTGAAAAAAAAAATTAGTATGAACCAAATCAAACCATTCCTAACTAAATTGACTATAATAGAAAACCATATACTTCCATTTTGTGAAATTAACTTGCTTGGTTTGGATTGATTTTGAGCCGAACATTTGAATACCCTTACTAAGGGTGTGGCCTATAGTTGAATAATGTGTCATGTTAGATAGGAATATTTTTGTAGTACTTAGTGGATCCCGCCGATTAGAAGTCACAAGAGGATTGCAAAAAAGAATGTGAAAGTCATGTGTAATACTTTTAGAAATAGCTTATAGGAGAATAAGTTTGGGAATTAGAGGTGAATTTTCATTTCATTGGTAAAGGATGAGTCGTGGTGTGCATTGATATGAAGTAGTGATCTTGATTTATGGTTTGGACCTTGGGATGTGGACTCCTTTGCAATTTTGAAGCATGAGGGGCATAGAAACTAGATAAAGTGTTATGGGCAAATTGTCAGTCTTATATAAGGTTGAAGTCATTTCGGGCTCTTTTTACTATTGAAGTCTAAAATGTCAATAATGCCTTTAAGAAGAGTATTTGGTAAGGATGATGATGTTGATTTGAAATTTGGGTAGGGGCAATTTGGTAAAGTAGCTCATAAAGGAAGGAGGGAGGACTTGTGGATATTAAACCTTTGAATGGTTTGATCTTATGTATAATATTACTCTGGGCTACTTAGGACATGTAGCATGACTTGATTGGCTACTTAGGACACATGGAGATCTAAGATTAATCGATTTAGGTTTGGAGTAGGAAAAAGTTTTAGTGGTGGTCACAAGTGATTAGAGTGTTTAACTGTAAAGTAGGAGATAGGGTCTTGTAGTAGGAGTATTGTTATTGTCGTGCTAGAGAAGCTGAAGTATGGGTTTGACTTAGTGTTAAAGCCCATGTGTTACTACAATGAAAGTGTCTTTTTTTTTTTTTGTCTTCAAGCATGCCATTTTGACTTGTTTTCATTATTGTTCAAAGGGATAACTCAGGTGTTGTTTTTTTCTTGTTCTTAGGTATTTTAAATCTATAAATTGGTGCTAGGTATTTTGGATTTGGACTATAGCCAATGGTAGTAGGACCCTAAAAGGGGGTTTTTTTCCTCATTATCTATGCTATCCAAAGGAAACTTGTCATTTTGGTGCAGTTTAATAGCCATATTTTAGCACTTATTATATAAACGAAGTTTTCCAAATAAATGGTTCTTTAAAAGGTCAATTTCCTATTACCCAGCCATGGTTAAGGTTAGTTTAAATGTTAAAGGCATATAATCAAGTCGTGGTCTTTTAACTTGTTAATATCTTTAACATTCACCAATGGTTCACATAAAAAAGTTAGCCAAAAGGAGTAATGGCTATTTATATTGTGATGGATAGTCAAACTCAACAGATGTAGTTACCTGCTTTCGATGAGGTATGTATTTTACATACCTTAAGTGAATATGGGAGACAACAATCATGGACAATGTTTGTATTTCATAGGTCAACAAGCATTCTTTGATAGGTTTCAGTCTATAGGATCTAAGGACATCCCTTTTTTAAAAATAAAAAATAAAAATAAAAGTATATTTTGTTCCAATGCTTGATGTAGGTTAAAGACTCAATAGAGAATATGCTTACAATAAATGTAAGAGGAGCACATTGTTGTGTTTTCTCATTTGGGAGTCCAATGAAAGCTCCTCCCCTGTACAATAAAGGCTCTTGGTGTAGACATAATTGCATATTAAAATAGGTCATGCAAGCTAGGATAAAAAACATTAATAGATAATCATATCATTGTAATATGGAAGTAGCGTGCAAAATATGTGGATAATTCATATTAAGAATAAGGAACTATAGTTTTATTACATAAGGATAGTTACATAAGTTTTGAGGCATTGTACAATTAATGCGAGGTTCATTGTTAACATATATTCTAGAGATTGCGAACGTGACAATCTTGTTAATGTTGTTGAGGGTCATTTGTATTGTTCCATTCTTGTTACTTTCCACCTTTTTGGCTTTTAAGGTTGATGGTTCAAGATTAAGTGTTTTTTGTTTTCATGGTAATGTGAAATTCTAAAGTTCGATTTGAATGACCTAGCCATGTTCATGGTGATGCAGTCTTGTTAGATATGAAATACTTTGCCATTATAGAGTGACAACATATAGAAACTAGGTAAAGTGTTGTGTGCAAATGATCAGTCTTAGGGTTAAAGTCCTTTTAGGCTTTTTTACTATTTAAGTGTGAAATATTAGTAATTCCTTTGAGGAAGAGTATTTGTTAAGGAAAGGACTTATATGTAGTTACTTGTATCCTTATTATCAAGTTCTTCATTTGATATATGACAAGTGCATAGTTCTTCAATAATAATATGACAGGCCTATGATTTTTGTAGACAATTGTGTGGTTCCTAATTAACCCATACACCTGTTAAGCTATTATTGGAGAATTATACACTTGCCATGTTTTGATTAGTGAACATAGTATTAAGGATATAAAGGATTGCATATAAGTTTAGTCTATTTGATAATGATGATAATGTCATTTTAAAGTTTGGGTGAGAGCAATTTGGTCAAGTAACCCTTAGGGGGAGTCTTTTTGAAAGAGTTGAAAACTTTTCCTTATTCGCTTGAGGGAGGGAGGGACTTATGGATAAGGTAGGTATATTAAACCTTTAAGGGGTGTTACCCTATATATAGTATTAATATTACTATGGAGCCATTAAGGATATGTGGCACAATTAGATTAGTTACTCAACATATGTAGAGGTTTAGGATTGGTCAACTTAGGTTTGGAGTAGGAAAAGTCATGGTAGGGGCAGTAAGTAATTAGAGGATGGGGTCACATAGTCGGATTGGGTTCATTCTTAAGGCCTTAAGTGTCCACCAAGTTATCTTTACCCAAACTATTAGAAGAAGAAAACATTTCACTTAAGGATTAGACTATTGGGAGTGCATTCTTCTATGAACTACAAGGCTTACCTATAATCTCAAGGATTATCCTATAACATTGTAGCTCTCTAAAAAGGCACACTAAGTGTTATTAATGATTTGTGGATGATTTGTTATCCTTGCTTGTGTTTCCTATTTCTATATGTGATTATGTTTACGCGCAAAAGCCTTTGTGTCTTTAATGATAATATTATAGTTTATAATTTTTCAAAAAGGTGCAATGAAGGAGCCTTATTGGGACTCCCAAATAAGAAAACATAATGAACACATTCTTCTTACAATTATTGTCCCCCCAAATATATTCCCCACAAAATCCATAAATTGCATCAGCATATGACACCTTCTTGCATTAGAACATATTTCTTCTTTTTCAAATTAAATAGGATGTCCTCGATTCTTATAAGCTAAAACACATCAAGTGTCTAACAAGAGAGCACCTTATATCTCTAATGATAGTCCTGACAGACCATAGCATTGCTTACGGAAATATAGGCATTGTCCATGCTTGTTGTCTTTGGCATGTAAAATACCTCATAAAAAATGGGTAACTGCATCTATAAAGGTTGACTAACTAGTACAATATAAACAACAATTACTCCTTTTGTGCTGACATTTTTTTTTTTTGGACCAATGGTGAGTAGGAAATGTCTAGATAGGTCATGAGACCATGGCTTGATTATATATGCCCATAATTTTAAGACTAACCCTGACTAAGGCTAGGTAAGAAAAACCATGAAACCTCCTACGTATGCTCGTTAGGTCAAGAGGGACTTATAGGATGAACCCTTTATTTAGAAGACTTCATTTATATAATGAGCACATAAAATATGACTATTGAACTACACCAAAACAACGAGTTTCCTTTGGTCGCACCCTTAGAGGTTTAATATACCTACCTTATCCATAACTCTCACCCTCCTTCTATTAAATAGGGAAAAGTTTTTCTCTCTTTCCAGAGGACTCCTTTTAAACACTAACATTATCATTCCTTTTACATAACTCCTTTTACGTGCCTAGTGAATAAGAGATAATGGTAGGAACTGTTATTTTATTCCCACTAGTATTTTCTCAACTAGTTCAGATGTTTTACATTTTAAGTGTAAAATGTTAGCAATGCCTTTGAGAAAGAGTATTTGGAATTGATAATGATGTCATTTTAAAGTTTATGTTGGGTAAATTTAGTAAAGCAGCTCTTGAAGGAAGTTTTCTGGGAAAAGCTAAAAACTTTTCCTTATTCATTGGAGGAAGGGACTTATAGATGCAGTAGGTATATTATAGGGTTGTTGAGAATACATGACAAGATATGATTGGCTATACATGACTTATGAAGGTCTAAGATCGGTCAATTTAGGTGTGGAGTAGGAAAAGTCATAGTAGGGGCTGCAAGTAATCAAAGTGTTAGATTGAAAATTATAAGAGAAAGGATTGGGTCGTATAGCCCATATGTTGAGGTTCCATGTACATCATTGTCAAACACATATACCTGGTTCCTCTTGAAGTTTAAGAATGCATGATTATGTCATGTCAAAGCTTAAAAACACATATATAGATCCTGTCAATTTACGACACAAATACCTAAGTTTTGTCTAGTTTAGGAGCATTTTTGCCTTTTACTTGAGTTCAAGTAAAGTCTAGAAACAAATACTTAGATATTGTTGAAGTTCAAAAACATGTAGCTAGGTCCTATTGAAATTTAGGAACATATACCTAAGACTTGTTAAAGTTTAGATGCCCCTACTTAAGTCTTGTTCAATTTTAGGCACTCATACTTAATTCCTGGTGAAGTTTAAGAATGCATACTTACATTATGTCAAAGTTCAAGACTATGTACTAGGTTTTGTCAAAAAGTTCAAGACTATTATTACTTTAGTCCTATTGGTTTATGCACTTTTATGTATATTTTTGTTAAAGTTGAACAACATCTACCTAGATCCTGTTGAAGTTTAAAAACACTAACTTAAGTCCTATTAAAGTTCAAGTTCAAACACCTTTTCTTTGATTCTACTAAAGTTTAAGAACACATACTTTATCTACTCCCTAGTGTGCAAATAACTCATCGTCCTTCAATTCCTTATCAACTCCCCAGTGCATGGATAACTTAACATGCATAGCTTCTTCTCTAACTAACATATATGGATCTCCCCTAAAATCTAACACCTAAAAACATTACTCAGTTTGGTTAAATTAAAATGTCACTCTCCGCTTCTATGTATTATCATATAATTAGGCCTATATTATCAGAAATTGATTGGATTGTATGTTATATACACAAAAGGCAATATGTCAGTTTCAATTAAACCTCGTGTCTCTTTGCAATCTCTTCTCCTTAATTACATCTTGAAGCTACAAAAAATGAAACTTACACATCATGTATGATCCCAAAAACTCCTCCAAGTACATAAAGAAAGTATGTCCTATATATGACACAACTACTTTTGCCTCATTGTACATCTTGGATAGGACTTATATATTTCATCAACCTGTAATACTGCTTAATATCCAACAAATCTCTAGAGCTAGTTATTTCCAACAAAGATCTTTGTTTAGCTCACCAAGTGCTTTCCTTTAAGACTCTACTTCAATGATTCCCTCAGGCCCTCAAAAATTCGATTTGCTTTGCTTACAACTAACTAACTTAAAAGTAAAATTGCCTTTGGTCCTAACCCAACAAAAAGCTCTATCACTGAGCATAAGCAAACCCAAACTAGTACTTCAACTTGTTTATCTTAATATTAAGATCTATGGCCTAACACAACAAGCCCAATAAAAATGGCTCACAGAAAAAAAAAAAAATCATTGAGGTCAATAATAATTTCCACCAAAAAATATGATAAACTAGGCTAAACTTTCCCTCCAAGACTTTCATATTCTTTTCTATGATACTTTTTTGAATTCTAATAGGTGGGACCAGTTAAGTACCATAAAAGTATTCCTACCTAACATAATGCTTAGTGCACCCATAATTTCCACCAAAAACTACAATAAAGTAGGTCAAACTTTTCTTCCAAGATTACTTTAGGACTTTCACATTCTTTTCTATAGTCCTTTTATGACTTTTGATAGGTGGGACCAACCAAGTACCGTGAAAATATTCCTACTTGACATAATGATTATTGCAATTATACCCTTATGTATTTATTTGATTCCATTGAAAAGGTTCTTAAGCGCAAATCATTTATAGTGTTTAGTGTGCCTTTTCAAAGAGTTTTGGTGTTGTGGGCTAATCCTCATGTTTATAAAGTGGGCCTTGTAGTTCATAGGAGAATACTTTTTTGGTAGTTCAGTTCCTCAATAAAGTGCATTCTTCTTTTAATTGTGCATGGTTTTTTATATTTCAAATTATATTACTCCCACCAATAAATCATTTCGTGTTTGAGGTATTAAGGGTTGATGTGATCAATTATGTTGTAAAGGGCTCTGTCATTATGATGTTGCATGTCAAGGTGATCAGGGGTAACAATTATGGAATCCAAGGCTTTTTATACCTAACCAGTTTGGTTGGGCCTTCTAGGATTAATGAAATGAGCCAATATCTTCTATTTTAGGACTTCAGTATATTCTTGTCGCCTATTTCTATATTGGAGAATTGTTAAAGTTTCCTATGTATTCTTTTAGAGGGTGTTTAAAAAAATATCTTGAGATTATACTTAATCTAATTATAATAAAATATAAAGTCTCTAGGTGCTATGGACTAGATTATTTAAATGTGTTCACTTGATTACTGAATGATATGGCTTAGGCATAAGTATCTTCCATTTTGCTATTATTGTGAAGATGAATTGTTCCCCATTTTATGTGGTCCTTGTACTTCAATATATAATCTTGGACTGCTTGGACATTTCGAGCTCCCCTGAAAGAAATATTAAGAAGTAGTTTATGAATGGAGGTAAAAGAATCTTGGATTTTGGGTTTCAAAATTGTAAAGGAATTGAAGTAGATAATGGAGATTAAGGCTTCCATTTTTACAGAGTTCTGTAGAAACCTTAATGTAACTAGGATGCCTATGGTTAAATAGGTAGCATAGCATCCATTTGACTTTCATCTTTTTCTAAAGGGCTACATAAATAAGTGAGAAATACTTTTTCAAACTGAAGGTAAAAATTATTAAGTTAAGACATTGTGGTAATTTTATGTGGGGTTGGAATGATGACATCAATGCTTGGAGAGAGCTACAAACCTTTTTTTTTTAATTCACTAAAGGGAAATGTGTAGTTAAGATGAAGGCTCTTATTTTTATGGAGTTCTATAAAAACCTTAATGCAATTGGGATGCTTATGGCTAAATAGGCTGCATAGCATTCATAGACTTTCGTTTTTTTTAAAGGGCTACATAGATAAGTGAGAAATATGTTTTTAGATTGAACATGAAAATTATTTAGTTGAGGCATTGTGGTAAGTGAGAATATTTTTGTGGTACTTGGTGGGTCCCACTTGTCAGAAGTCATAAAAGGACTGCAAAAAAGAATGTCAAAGTTAAGTACTGTAACTTTCTTGAATAAACTTGGTTTACTATAGTTTTTTGTTGGAAATATTTATTGACTGCATTGATTCTTTTATTTTTTTTTAAACATACACTTTCTTGCATCGCGTCATGGTTAAAAATTCATTTCAGTGTCACATGGACTACGTGAGCTCATGCTATGCATCTTCATATTTAATTACATCATTACAACTCATTTCAATCCCAAAAATATGCTTTCAACCCATGGAAACCAAAAAGAGACATGGGACATGAATATGCATTCTCGACCAGACTTGGCCTCATTTTTGGGCAAAGTTTGGAAAATCATAACTAAATTTAAAAAAATCAAAAACATGTAATCTTGGTCATTCTGAAAACCTTGGGATGTCTACTTCATGCTAAAAATATGTACAAGTCATAACATCTCACATACAAGATGTTTGACATATGAATTGGTCTAGAGGTCGGACTAGGTCCTGTTACTGTCACAGTTTATTGATATGAACTTAAAAAATGTCCAACTAATTCCACAAAAATATAATATGTGAAAATGATACCAATATGGAAAGATGCAGATGTTAACTAGAGAGGAAAAATATCACTAGATCATTTCATTAAGCCAAACTCTCAGAAATTTATGGAACAGTACTTCTGGTCAGGCAAGATGACTGATACTGGGCAGAAACTTTGAAAATTCATGTCTTCCTCTCTAGACCTCCAAATGAGGTACTTTTAGTTGCTACAAGTCACTGTGAATGCCTAATTTCTTCTTATAAAATTTTGTAGCCATTGTACCATGTTTGCCCCTCAGATGACACAATTGCAGAACTGACCAAATGAACAGTGCTGGTGCAAAACCGAAATTCTGATACCAACTTTGAAAAATCATAGAAAATTCCATAGACCTCCAAATGAGCTGATCTTTGGCTTCCCAAAAATCTCTAGGCAAGATCTAGTCATATGCCAACATTTCAAGGTAAGAGGAGGTCATTTGGTCAGACTTTGACATAAGAGGGCAAAGTATCAATTTCCTTTGTTAAAAGAGGGCTCCAAGGGTTCAAATTTGCTTCTCCTACTCCTAAGGCTCTATAAGCACGTGGGAAAGTATCAACATAGGCTATCAAACATGACTCAAATGTCTAACAACCCAGATTTGCAAAGCTTACTCTCCCACATCAAAACATACACCATGTACATAATGCCAAGATCTTGCTATTCATACCAAAACTTGCTACATCATTCAATATAGTGCTAATTCTCATACATATACAATATGGACATCTATTTACAAGTATTCATAAGTGCATACACCATGTACATCATTAGATTACATCTCTTGACAATAAAGTGGTGACAAAAGGGCTATTTCACAAATCCTTTGCTAATTTCTCTAGCTTCAAGCTTAGTGGCTCCCATGTCTTTGTTCACTTGGTCCACCTAGCATATTAGGATAGTGGAGAGAAGGGGATGAGATTCAAAGAATCCCAATAGCTCATCTCTCATTCAATCATACATAATATGTGCAAAGCAAGCTTCTCAAATGCATGTGTGAAAAAGTAAAAGTCATGGACATTTTAAAAGCAACATTGGCATGTGAATCAATCATACAAGACATTCAAGAGTTCCTTACACTTCTCCTCATGGATTTTGGACTTATCTCACTCATTCTTTAAAAGCTTTGGACTCAACCATACTCTTGAGAGCCCACTTTACTTTTGGAAGAATTTTTTGCTATGTCTCAACTAAGCTCAAGGGTTCTTGGCTCATCCTCACCAAAGGGAAAAGTTCTTGGCCTCTCCTCACTGAAGCAAACTCATACAAACATCATAAATTCATTTACAACATAACATGGCATCAAGGATCATGGAATATAAAGGTATGCTAGCATACTTTTCTTAGCTTGAAAATACACATACACACATTCTAAAACAAGCTAAACACACATCCATGCATGAGAGAAGGTGGAGAGAGCTACCTTGCACAATTTCACACACTTTTTTATTAGCTTTCAAGCCTCCTCTTTCGGCCACACACCCACAATTTGGTGGAGATAGTTTCTCTTAGCCTAGATACAATTTATGGGAGCCAATTAGGTCTATGAAATATATTCTAAGGCTACATCACTTGATAAAATACTAGATTGCTCTATAGGCTCCATTATAGTCCATAATCACACCTAATGAAGCAACACCCATCAAATAACTTCTAGGCCTTATTATTTCTTTTCAATTATGATTCCTGACTCCTTTTAAACCTCTTGGAGTCATTACATCATTAAAACAAAGGGCATAGCATCGTGTTGCTCCTTTAGGTCCTAATATGGAACCTATGGCACCAATTCACTTTCTTTGAGTTCTAAATTTTTTCTAAGTCCTCTACTCATCTTCACTCATCACATATGACTCAAGAATGGCCTTAGAAAAATTTAAAACTCTCCCTAGCTATAGGAACTTGCCTAGGCCGAGACTATGGACGAAAGAATAGTTCATGGCCTTTTTGATTTTTCCTTGATGGAAGACACACTTGGGAGGCTTCTTAGAGGTCTTAGAAGCTCAATTAAATACTTACATAGCCTAGAAAATTCATGAATCAAAACAGATTTTACAAACTCTTCAAGAATCCTACACTTTGCTAACTTGAAATTCAATGGCTTTTACTTAGTTTCCTTTGCATATTCTAAATTCTCACACCCTAATTCATGTGATTCATTCTTGGTTTGGCCAAAAATTTAATCCCTCATGGCTGGTCTTACATGGGGGGAATTGAAGAGAAGAGGAGCAAGGAGACCTAAGCTTAGGAAGTAGCAAAATACCTTGGATTCTTAGTTTTCTTGGTTTGTTCTTCACTTGGCTAGCCTCCCTTCACCAAATCCAAAAATTCCACCTCTATTCTACCTTTAAAATAACACCAAATTAAATGCCAAAACCATGAGAAGGAAGAGGAAGAAGAGGGGAAGAAGTTTAACAAGGCAAAGAGTAGGAAAAAGTGGCTAAAACTTACATTTTTCAAAGCTTCTTCTTCCTTCCTTGGCCTCCCCTCTTGTGAGCCACTCTTGGCCCTTCTTAATTCTATTTTAATGTGTGTGAGAGTGGGCGAGGAGATCTGAGCAGAGGAAGGGCGTTTTTATAAGCTAGAGATTCATTTAAGCAACTTTTAAAATTTGTAATTTAGTCCCTCTTTATAGTTTTGTTCGTTTGGACTCATTTCAACTCATTTTTAAAATCTATCATATTCATTAGGCTCTTAATCATAAGAATTGCCTTTGGAATCACTCAAAAAGGATCTAAAACTATTCTGAACTGTTCGGTCAAAGTTTCGGTCAACTGACAATCAAAATCGCTCACCGGAGGGGTTTCAACTGTTCTAGAGGTTCCCATGGTATTCGAAGCCTCTGAGAACCTCGAAAAGCTCAAATTTTTCATTTAAAAAGCCCTCCCTATGAGTTTTCCAAATTTTCCAAAATTACAAAAATGCCCCTACTTCCTTCGGCAAATTTTCTGAGCTCTTTTGGCTTTGGTTTTTGGGTATCTTAAACCTCAAATTCTCATTTTCTAATATTTAAAATTTTATCATAATTTTAGTTGGCCCCAATTCTTTCTATTTCAGGGACTTCCTTTTATATTTGGCCCATTTCTGACGTTTACGGAGAAACCAAACATCGTGTTTCTCACGTTTACGAAGGGACCGGATGTTACAAAAGGTGTTGCCAAACCAGAGTGTTAGGAATATGAATCTTTGTTGGAGATGAAGTGGTTGCTTGGTAACTGGTTTTAAAGATTTATTGGAGGCTTAACAATATTATAGGTTAATGAAATATGTGGGTCCTACTTAAGATTATGCTGAGGTGGAACAATTGTGTCACGCCAAATTGGACCCATTTTGTCTATGCACACCAAGGGCCTTTACGTCTTTAATGATAATATTGTAGTTTATAGTTTATTAAAAATTGTACAATGGAGAAGCCTTCATAAAACTCCTAAGAAAAAAAACAACACAACAAATACGTTCTTCCTGCAATTATTATATCCTCCAAATGTATTCCCCATTAAATCTATAAACTGCATATAACACATGGCACCCCCTTGCATTGGAACATATTTTTTTCATTTTCAAAATAAATGGGATGTCCTCAAATCCTGCAAATTGAAACATGTCAAGTGTTCAACAAGAAAGCACTTTATATCTCCAATGATAGTTCTTATATCTCCATTGCATTTCAAAGGTTGACTTACTAGCATAGTATAAACAACAAGTGTTAACTTTTTTCTTTTCTTTTAGTGGACTAGTGGTGAGTGTGAAAGGTCCAAATAGGTTATGTGACCAAGATAATGTAATAAAAACCATGAAACCTATAGGATGAGCCTTTTATTTAAAAGACTCTGTTTATATAACAAGCACCTAAAATATGACTGTTGAACTACACTAAAATAACAAGTTTCCTATGGCCACACCCCCTTGGGTTTAATATACCTACCTTATCCATAAGTTTGTCCTTCCCTTTATTGAATAAAGGAAAGTTTTTAGCTCTTTCCAAGTGTTGACATCATAATTCCTTTTACATAACTCCCTTTGCTTGCCCAATGAATAAAAGATAATGGTAGGAACTACAATTTTATTCCTTCTACTATATTTTTGACTAGTTCATGTCTTTTACATTAATACCCTTGAGGAAGAGTATTTTGAAATGATAATAATATTGTTTTGAACTTTAAGTAGGGGCAATTTAGTAAAGTAAATCTTGGGGGGAGTCCTTTGCAAGGAGGCAAAAACTTTTCCCTATTCACTAGAGGGAGGAAGTGACTTATGGATATGGTAGGTATTTTATATTAAACCCTTGGCAGGGAAACCACATATATAATATTACTATAGGGCTGTTAGGGACACATAGCATGATATGATTGGCTATACAGGATATGTGGAGGTCTAAGATTGGTTGACTTAAGTTTAGAGCAAGAAAAGTCATTATAGGATTTGTAAGTGATTAAAATGTTAAGTTGAAAAGTATAAGAGAGAAGATGGGGTTGTCAAGCCCATGTGTTAAGAGAACCATGTACATTATCATAACCAATATTTTCTGAAAATTCCTAGACATTAAAAGATTAAAAGAGAAGTTAATAAACATGATAATGTAGGACTAGAGGCTCAAACAAAAGCAAAGGAAAAGGCTAAAAAAGCAAAAGACATAAAATAGATGAAAAAAAGGCCAGTTTAACTGAAAAGGAAAAAAATAGGAATTTAAATATTATGAGATTTAATATGAATACTTATATCCCTCATCATATTATGATAAAACAAGATTAGTAAATTAATCAAATGAGATTTAAATAGTTAAATCCTTGATGGTGTACAAGTTAAGCATCCCAATAAAGTTTTTAAATCCTCTAAGGAGATATTTTTAATAAAGTAGAAAGCTTAAATTTTATTATAGAACAAACAATTTTCAAAAAGGATGAAAAATGAGCTCAAACAGAAGAAATTGAAAGAAGGAACATAATAAGAATTTTTAAAATCACTATCAATATCTTTCTTTCTCCTTGAATCATCATGCCATTACCATCTTCTCCTCTAAACCAATTCACTTTAGCTTTGAATTAGGTCTCATATGGTGTGAAAAAGAGGAAGAGAAAAAAGGGCAAAGGAAGCCAAATAAGTATGTAAACATGTATAATTATGCTATATGCTAGTTAGAAAGTCATCTTCATTCTCTTTCTAATGGTAGTTTTAGTTTTTTGAAAAGAGGATTTTTGTGGCTGACCTTTTAAAGAAAAGAAGAGATTTGAAGCAACCAATTATAATCACCATTCAAGGGGCTTTCCAATAAGGTATGCCATAAACTAGAAAACATGTTATTTTTTGAACCTTAACTTCTTCTATGGTTTGGCCTAGAGAGAGAGGGAAAGGAGGAAGCTTGAACTTGATAGAAACAAGGTTTAAAAGAGAGGAGAGAAAGATTATGCAAAGAAAACTACATAGAAAGCCATAGAAATCAAGTTAGGGCCACCTAGGGTTCTAAATGGACTATGGAAGATATAAAACCTTAGGAAGATGTTTTGAATCTTCTAAGGCCATACTTGATCTAAAAAAGAGTCAAGGATATCGTATATCCTCCAAATTTTCTCATAAAAAAGGCAAAACTCCATGTAAGGTCTTGATGAGTATGTCTTGGCCAAGGAGAAAGGAAGCACCTAGGGAATTGTTTCATGGATTCTAAGGCTTTAGGTGGTTTAGATATGAACTACAAATACTAATGGAGCCATTAGAATGAAAATAAACCCTCTTTAATAACTGAAAATTTAAGATTCAAAAGGGCCTAAATAAAGTAACTTGATGCTAGAGATATTTAAGCTTGTATATGATGGCCCTAATAAGTTCTATTGGGTTATATTACTCATGTAAAGTGAGATCTTGAGGCTTAGAAGATGAATTATGAAAGTTTCCACTTAACGTGCTTAAAGTAACTTAAATTTATATTTTAAGTTCTAATAGACATATGTAGAAAGGAATGAGATGGAGCAAATTATAATAAATTACCTTGTATCTAAATTGATGTATATAGGCCAAGCCAATACAAGTCCATCTTTTTGTGTGTGCCAACCTGATAAGGACTAAGAGAAAAGAAAAGAACAAGTAGGTTAGTGGTTGATCAAAGCTTCTAGCTTCACAAGGTAGCTCACTTTTCCTTTTTTTGCATGCATTTGGATGTATTTGAGTTGAGATACATGTGTGTATTGGTTGTTTGATGATTACATGAGTTATGTTTTGAATTGGCATTTTAGCATGAAATTTTTATGCATATGTGAGTTAAACTTTGGCTCTTAGTATGAGATAGTGAGAAATTGAGTGTAATATAGTTCTTCCCCAACCTAAAGATGAGTCTAGCTAATTTAATGCCAATTTTATATTTGGCTTGGTTTTGTGTATATGACTTACATGCTTGCATTTTCTCTTGATCATCCATTATGTGCATTGATTTAGAATGAGTGTGGCTACTAACCATGATAAGTACCATTAGCAAGAAAAAGGAACCAGAAAAGAGTTAGAGCTTAAGGATGTGTAATAGAATACTTTTGATGTATATATGTGTTTGATGTATATTATAAGACGAAGTAGTAGCAAAACATGATGTATATGCAATGATGATATGTAATAGCCTTTCATATACAAGTTTGAGTCTATGAATATATGCTACTTTGATGTATAAATATGGAAATAGAACATGTTTTGATATATGAGAATTCATTGGTTCTGTGTGCTTACTTGGATGTGTGATAGTGATTTTTAAAAGTTAGTCATATTTCATGTATTAGACATTATAGAAAAAAAATATGAATGGATTGATTTTTGCTCAAAGGAATGGATTACATTTTAGAGCTTAATTTGGTCCAAATAAGCTCAATTTGCTCAAAGGAAGGTAATCCCTTGATAGCTCAAATAAACTTAGTTTGGGGTTAAAATTTAGCAAGCAATTACGAGACATATAAAGCTTTATATAGAGCCAAAGTTTGCATTTTTTGGAGGTTTATAAAATATTTGGTGAAATTTCAAAGTTAGCCCCAAAAAGTTATCAAATAACAGTTATTGTTCATACTAGTGTAGTCTTAGTTTTTGTGTCTTTTAAGAGACCAAATGGATTCATTTTAACTTAAAATTTTTATAGTATAAAGTTTAAATCAGAATTCTGTAGCCAAAGTTATAAATTTATAAAGTTATAAATTATGTCAATAGAGTCAAAAGAGTCAAATAGGACTTGTATTATAATCATGTTGGTCAAAACAAATATGTGTATTGAGGTTATGAAATAAAATCTAAAGAAATTCTACATTTCATCCTAACAAGTTCATTTAAGACATTGAATGGCTAAAAAATCGCTGTTATAAGTATTGTTGCGATTGTTTTTATTGCATTTGACAATAAATGATTTGAAAATGACTAAGTAATGTAAGTTGTAAGTTGTCACATACACCATTGTCGCACATATCAAAGCTTAAGAACACTTATAGCATAACTATGTCATTAAGGCTTAAAAACACATACTTGGATCTTGTCAGTTTTGGACACACAAATACCTAAGTTTAAGTTTAAGAACACTTACCTAGACACCCTTATTAAGTCTTGTCAAAGTTTAGCCACTTATACTTAGTTCCCATTGAATTTTAAGAACATATACTTACATCATGTTAAAGTTCAAGACTATGTACCAGGTCTTGTCAAAATTTAGGCACTATTACTTAAGTATGGTTAGTTCAGACACTTTTTCTTGGATTCTATTAAAGTTAGGAACAATACTTGAATCTTGTTGAACTTTAAGAATATTAACCTAAGTCCTATCAAAGTTCAAGTTCAAAAACATATACCTAGATTCAAACTCTTAACTAAGAATTGTTAATAGCATCCTTCCAAGTTATGTTGAAGTTTAGGCACTCATTGTCAAGTTTCAAAACACTAAGACCTTATCAAAGTTCAAGTTTAGCCATACTTACCTAGGTCCTAGGTCTTGTTAAAGTTTAAAAACACTTACCTAATACTTGAAGTTTAAATAACCTTACCTGATCTTGTCTTATATGTGGTTCTTGTTGAAGTTCAAGAACACATACTTATATCATGTCAAAGTTCAAGTTCAATTATACTAACTTAAATCCTATTAAAGTTCAAAAACATATACCTAGGTCTCATACAAGTTTAGATGCCCTTACCTAATACTTGTTCAAGTCTAACTCGCCTAGGTGTTGAAGTTCAATCATCACTCATCTAATACTTGTTTAAGTTTAGATGCCCTTACCTAAGTTTAGGTTTGGAAACACTAACTTGGGTTCTAACTTAGGTCCGATTGAAGTTCAAGTTCAACTTGTACCAAGTTCTTGTACAAGTTCAGGGCCACTCACCTAATACTTATTGAAGTTTAGATGCTCTTACCCAAGTCTTCTTGATGTTTAGGCACCCCTACTTAGTTCTCAATGAAGTTTAAGATCACATACAATGTGCCTAGCCTTTGTTAAAGTTTAGGCACTATTACCTATCCTGTCAAGTTTGGAAACATGTTTGCGTGCTGTCGAAGTTCAAGTTTAGGCATCTTTACTTGGGTTGTTAAAATTTAGAAACATTCCTAGACAAAGAAAATCATTCATTAGTAAACATTGAAGGTTAAATAGTGCTCCTTTAACTATTCAAATATTTATCTATTTTATACTAAAATCAAATTTATCACTAGTACCAACTGCATGAAAAGAGCTTGTAGAAATAATCCACTAATAAAAGAAAGTCTCTTTTAAAATTGGTGCTCTTTTATTGTTATTTTAATTGATCATTATTAATTTAAAATTGGTGCTCCCTTAAAAAAAATATTCAACTATTTACACTAAAATCAAAATTATCCCTTGTATTGCGCGAAAAGAATAGGTCATCCCTTTAGCTATTGTAAAAATAATCCACTAGAAAAAGAGAAATTCTTTTTTTTATTATTGATCATAATTATTTTGTTAAGAATCTATCCATTGACACACATCTTTTAAAAAAGACCATAAATACTTAAATTAAGTAATAAATGTCTATAATAAATTAATTTTTATCAAATTAAACAAGTCCTTAAATACACACGTGCATAGTAATGTGCTAACCAAACACATGACATGTCAATTGTGACATTTCGAAAAATATTTTGTAGTAAATTTAAGTTCTTGAGACAATCTTTGTTAAGCATGTATCCATTGGCACATATTAAAAGAAGATAAAAAAACCATAACAATAAATACTTAAATTAAGTAATAAATGTCTATAATAAGTTAGTATCAAATCAAACAAGTCCCTAAGTCACATATGTGCACATATATGTACCAAAATTCATCAATTGTGACATTTTATACTAAATTGAACTTCTTAGAACAAGTCCTTAAGTTAGTTTGTATCAAATTAAACAAGTCCTTAAATACACACTTGCATAGTAATGTGCTAACCAAACATGTGACATGTCAATTGTGACATTTCAAAAAATATTTTGCACTAAATTTAACTTCTTGAAACAATATTTGTTAAGCTAGTATCCATAGGCACATATTTAAATAAACCATAACAATAAATACTTAAATTAAGTAATAAATGTCTATAATAAGTTAGTATCAAGTCAAACAAGTCCCTAAGTCACATATGCGCACATATATGTACCAAAATTCATCAATTGTGACATTTTATACTAGATTGAACTTCTTAGAACAATCTTTGTCAACATCCAAAATTCATTGCACTGGGAAAATGGAAAGAAAGAAAAGCCAAGGAATAATGATATATAGAAAAAACGATTTGTAACATATGATTAAGTAGATATACTTAATAACGTATTTTTCCTAAGATATCAAATAGAAATGTTTAGATATACTTTTTCTAATGCAAAGAGTCAATTTATTAAAATAAGTGTGTTAGTAAGCTCTATCATCTTTTCCTACTACCTAATCGTACAATAAGTGTAACTAAAAAATTTTCATTAAACAAATAACTTCCTCCCAAAACTTTCCTCTTGCAATCAATATATATTGACAAGAGTAATGTAATAATCCAAATTAAAATAATACTAATAAAATAAATAATTAAATTAGATAATTTTATTTATTTTGGTATAAATATTATATTTAGGAAATCTTAGGATAATTATAGTACTTTAAAATTATCTTAAAGAGCTATTTTGAAATCTATCTTATACCCATTGGGATACTTTTATATTCCAAAATTTTAAAAATAGGTCAACATGAAGACTCTAAATAATTGTGGGTCCTTAATTTTATTTTTTACACATATAAAAATAATTTTTCATTAGTCTTAAATAAATTACACTAGAAGAAACCTTGTGTACCTTTTTACAATTTCTTCTCTTTCCTTTTTAATATATTTCCCTTCCTTATCACTCCATCTGATGCTTTACGTCCTCTTTCCCCTCCATTCTTTTCTCTTTCCTTAAAGGTTCTTCTTCCCGTAGCTCAGACGCAGCCCTCCTTCATCTTCTTTTCTCATTTTTTTTCTTTCATTCTTCCTTGTTTATTTGCTACACCTCACCTTATAATACCTCTGCCATCTTCCAGTTCTATTCTCTAAACACTGTGGAGCCGTGGGTGTTGCGCTGAGGGGGGAATCGTATAAGGTGAACTCTATTTTTGCTCTATTTTGGGTCCTTCATTTTCTTGTTCTTTTCTCTTATTTTTGGCTTGCTTTTTTTTCTTATTCAACCTCCATTTTGTTCCTCTTAATGTTAATGGTGCCATGGAACATAAATTTCAGCTTGCTTCTTCATTTTTTACCGTTGGAAGCTTTTGAAATTGGGGCCTTTTGATTTAATCCTCTATGGTATAAATTGACAATTCTAATATGCTCATTTAAGCTCCTTAAGATATATTCTAGGTTTAAATCAAATTTTAGAAGCTTAAATTATATTATGGTAGTTAGTTTATGAAATCCAAAATCTAGGATTAATACTGCATTAGAAAATTTAAGATATAACTATGGGTTTAGGTGTTAAAGGATGAAATTAATTATATTGAACATATTATAAACTAATTGAGTAATTTAAGGTGATGTTCTTATGTTCAATATAATTATAGGTGATATTGAGGCTACTCTTTCAATTGAAAATCCCTTCAAGTTTTAGGAAATTGTAGCCTATACTATTGACCTCCACAGGTGAGTGTATATATAGCAAAATACTAGTTTCTTTTACTTTATGTTTATTTATTATTAGCCCAAACTTCATACTTTGTGATTTGCCATATTTGCATTGTCGTGAAAACAAATCTTATGTTTTAAACTTTATGTGGATCAAAATATACGAGTGAAAATATATATATATATATATATATGTATATAAATGGTTATAGGTTGGAGAGATGATGAATGACTTTTATTTAAAAATTTATTATATAAACTTGTGATTAATTGCTTTTATTTTATTAAAATTACTTCTTTTATTTGATCAAAATTTTATTTGTTTATTTACTTACTGGTCAATATTTAATTTATTTGAATGATTTTCATTTCAAAATTATGGATGGAAGTCTGATTAAAATCCCATAGCCATTAACGGGGGTAACGGCTTAGATGCACCTAGTTAGACTAATGAATAATCATTGTGTGGCGGCACTCAGTGATAACTATACCGGATATATCGTGATATACACATTGTGTGATGGCACTCGGTGATGGTGGTGATATTGTGATACTGTGCAGTGACATTAATGGTAATATTGAATCCTGTGTGGTAGCACTCAGGGTTGATTATAATTCTTTCATGTGATACTTATTTCCTTTAATTTTAAATTACGTTTTTGCTGATAACTTGCAATATAATTTAATTGTTGTCTATATATACATAGACAACAATTAAAGGCAATATAATTTCCCTTATTTTGTCCAAGTACTTTTTTGTGAGGAAAAAAACTTTAAATCGATTCGTTTCCCCTTCTGTTTGTTTTGTTATCTATGCATTTACTAAATCAGTGGTAGGCTTACCCATTTCCTTTGTCATTTTTTAGATTAGCATAAAGTAGATTAAAGTGCTTTGGGATTTACGTGCCATCTAGACACAGATGGTAGGATATTTTGGTCAGTTGAGTTGTGTAGGGACTCCAAGATACATTGGCTATATCATTTTGAGTCATATGGATGTTATACTTCCTTGTAGGTCATATAATAACTATTGTAATGACATTTGATTATATTTTGAAAAACTTATGTATTATACCGTATTGTGGCAAGAATTCAAAGATATAAGATACTGGTGAATTTTTAAAATAAAATGTATTAAGCTGTGTTGAATTTGTAGGGTTGGGATGTCCAATTTTTAGGGAGGTGCTGCCAGATTTTCGACAATCTCTAATTACTATAGGTATGCTTATATAAAAGTATGAGCATTGAATAAGTTACCAAGCTTACTAGGCTGGGCCAATCATGGCTCAGAGTTTGGGTCGTGACAAGTAATATCCCCTACATTTTATAAAAAATTCTCATATTGACATGAGTAAACTCCATCACCTATTATACTAATTTTAAAGAATTCTTATTAGCTTATTGCACTACCTAATTGTACAATAAGTGTAACTAAAAAAATTTCATTAAAGAAATAACTTCCTCCCCAAACCTGCCTCTTGTAATGAATATTATTGACAAGAGTAATATCACTACATAAACAAGAGTTTAATGCTAGCAACAAAGTACAACTAGAGTATGCTATTATTACTTGAATTACATGTTGTTGAGCAAAATATCATTTTTTAACTCTAATTATATGGTAAATTTAAAATTGTAGTTTCCGTATCTAATGGTTAACCAAATAATTATAATAGAAAAGACACTCAAGAAAAAATTAAGTTTAGAAGCACTAGAAGCATATGAAACATTGAGAAGCCAAAAGACTAGTCGCAAAAAACTAGTTGCAAGACTATGCAAGTTAATTATGGCTTGGCAAAATAACACGAGTATAAACAACTTATTTTTTTCATTATTTGATTGGAACATTGTTAGCCGTTTTACTTATGATGAGGTGTTAATTGAATGTTGCAAAATTATAAGAGCACGTTTCAAATAAAGAAAGAATTGTGAGCATAGTTATCCTAGGGTTGCGATCCTCTGCGCATAGGAAGTGTGCACAGCGCCTGCGAATCTGCTAGAACAACGCCGTTTCTTTGCGTTTTATTTAACAATCATGCAGCCAATCCAGACCATCCAATCAAAGCCATCTGAGCCATCCGTTCAAAAGCCCATAAAACCAGATTTTTTTGCCCCTCCGTTAACACTGCCCTTCTCCATTTCGCATGCAACAGAGCCTTCTTCATTCCTTTCTTCATCTTCTGCTTCAGTACAGCCTATGCGACGCTAAGAAAGAGAGATAGAGAGCTATTGTCCCATGGAATCGAAGCCCTAAACCTCAGGTTCGAATTTCCCTAGTTTGATCTTATTTTCACCTTCTTCTTATCATCTACATGTCCTCTTTTTGTAGCCCAATCCCTTTAGCTTGGAGCTTTATTTTTAACCGCGAATTGATAAATTTCTTCTTGATTTTTTGCCTAATCCCTTGGTCAATTCTCAAATCATGCCTTTTGGAACGTGCATTAGATGGTTAAAACAAAATACTGCAAAAAAAAAAAATCCTCAAATCATGCCTTTTGGAACGTGCACTGGATGGTTAAAACAAAGCTTCTTTTCTTGCCACTAATGAACAAAATGAGGGGGGGAAATGCAGTAGCTAGAACGTGCTTCTTTTCCCGCCACTAATGAATAGAAGAATGAGGGGGGAAATGTAGCAAGCTAGAACGTGCTTTTGGAGCAGAAAAATCTGGTTTTATGGGCTTTTGAATGGACGGCTCAGATGGCTTTGATTGGACGATCTGGATTGGCTGCATGATTGTTAAATAAAACGCAGAGAAACGACGTCATTCTGGCAAATTTGCAAGCACTGCACACGCTTCCTATGCGTAGAGGATCGCGACCCGTTATCCTATGGTTAATCTTAAAAACATAGTTTTCATATCTAACAAGTTAACACAAAATACACAAAAGAAAAAAATTAGCAGCTAGAAGAACTAGAAGCCTATGAAACATAGTATCCAATTCAAGTTCATTATTGGCAGAAAACTAGTTATATGGCTTTAGCACTCCACAAACTGTTGATAACAAACATCTACCAGAATGCACGTTAATTCTGTCCTTATATTTTTCTGTTTTTCCTAAAGTAGATTTTTTTGTTCCTAGAAGAAAAGTATTTTTGAGAATTTTTTTTTCTAAACAAGTTTTTAAAATTATTCTTCAAATTTGAGTTTTAAAAAATATAAAATTTGTTTTATTAAGTTACATTCATTGTGGCACGTCCAACATAGATACCAAAATTTTCTCCAGAATTGAGGTGCGGGGTGCTGGATACCATTGACTTTGAATGATGTACCAAGTATAATTTTCAATTAAACAGCTTTCTCTGGTGTTTCCTTTTCCTCTTCTTTTCTTCTTTGAAAAGTCTCCTGGTGCTAGAAAAGCCAAGATCTTTCACTAATAGCATTTTTATAATGGGACTAAATTCATCTAAAATTCACGCTTTACGCTGTTCAAAAAACAAAAGGAGAAAACAAGTATCTAGCTTTTTAAATAATTTTATTCAAACATATATTATTATATTTGTTTGTTTTGTTCTTAAAACGGCTTTCATTCTTCACATTAAAAAACTATTTTGTATTTAAAGAAAAAAAACTCAGACAAAAACCAAACAGACCCATAAAGATTACCCCGACGCCGAACAGGAGCATTAAAAGTAGGTAACAAAAATGAAGCAGGATGCATTATTTATCAGTCGAAAGTGAGTAATAAAGGCATCATTCATTGTATATCATCAAAAAGTGGAAGCGAATAAAGGTAATTGCACCTCTAATCCTGCTAAAATCATGCCTCATGGTGCCCTTTCTGTATATAGCACTCTATAACAGGGCGGACTGTAATTGATGTTGGCTCTAAAACATTCAGACCACGACATGGAATCATTTTTACGCCCTGATATCTTTGCGTGAGCGAAGTTAAAAGAAAATTCTAACGATGCAAATGACTTTAATAATACTACAGATGTTAAACCAAATATGACAATTAAAGCAAGAATCTCTGCAATGCCCCTCTTCCCTCCCTTTCTCTGAATAATTAGCAAGCTGCAAAACGATTAGATAGAAGGTTGAAAGCAATATGTAAAAAATGGATTAGTTAGTACTAAAAAAACGTGTGACAATACATTATATCTCCTTGTACGTAAAATGAAAACATAGAGTATTTTTTTTGTAGAGAAGAGAAATTTAATGTTTGTGTATTGTGCCCTTGGTCTGCCTCTTTTGTATAAATAAGGAGTATGAGATTGAATTTTAATTGTAATTAAAGAAAATTATTTATTTTTAGACATTGGCAATTAAATCAAAATTAGTTTCTAATTTTAAAAATAAAAACTCATATACATTAAACTGAAATTATTTTAAAAAAAAACTAAACTAGATATATATCTTTAGAAGTGTTTTGATCCAACGTTCACGAACACGCCAAGTACTAAATGTTAAGTATTTAAATGTTAATTAAATAATTAATATTTAAATCCACCTATAATTTAAATCACTAATAGACATGTTTTATATCTCCAGATTTTGGATTATTATTTTTATTCAAGGTGGGACTTTATCCCTTGAGTTTTTCAAACCACTCCAACATAGAAAAGGTTGATGCAGAATAAGGAACACATATGGGCAAACAAACAGATGGCAGATCCACCCAGTTTCCTTCACTAACACATCAGACCCAACTTTTCCCCATCAACAAATTCTTGCTTGACATGCAAAACTTAACATATGTCAACATAAAATTATTTGTGCAAGGTTGGATAGAAAGCAAAGAAATCCCGAAAAGAACAACATTTCGATAAAAAAATAAACAATGGATAAAGTTTTTACCCTTTTCCCCTCGTATTTGACAGCGCTCTCTGAAATTCCCAGAACCCAATTTCCTTCAATGCTCAGAAAACCAAAACTCAGGTTCCCAAATTGAAAGAGAAACACAGAATTAGCGAAACAGAGGACCTAAAGAGACGGGAACTATAGCATCTAAATTAATTCCAAACATACAAATGCACTCAAAAGAAGAGTTAGAAGTATACCATGATAGCATCGAAGGGGAGAGTTTTAAGATTGCAAGGAGCTTTAATGGTGTTTCCATGCATAGGATCGTTGATCCATGTGACAAGTTGCCCTGCTTGGCGTATTTGATAGCGCTCTCTGAAATTCCTGGAAATCAAGTTCCTTCAATGCTTTGGAAAGCGAAACCCAGGTTCATAATTTGAAAGAGAAACACAGAACCAGTGAAATAGAGGACCCAAAAAGAACTATATTAAAACAAGTATAAATAAAAGACAAGAAAGAAGGCTAAATATAATACACAGATAGACTCATATTTTCCCCAGCCAATTTGAATGCTTCTTCGCCCAACCTAACTGAAGAAGAATCAACCTATATTTAAAGGTAGCTGTTTGCATAAAGAAGCACAATGTAGCCATTGATATTGTGCCGTTAGCCAATTTCATAATTTAAAAAGAAATTAGCCGTTTGAAAGAAATCTGAGCGCATTATTTCAGAAAATGAAGTGGTTCAGAGATTACATAATTTAACAAAAACTAACTGTTTGAAAGAAATTAGTCCTTCCTTTTTCTCTTGTATTTAGGTTGTTTTTTCCTTGATTTTAACTTCCATTTTTGCTCTGTTTTTATGCCAATGGTGATCCAAAACCTTAGTTGCTGATTGCTTCTTCATTTTGGCCATGAGGGAAACTTCAATTAAGGCTATTTGGTTTAAACCACTAAGGTATGAATTGCCACTTCCAACATGCTCATTTAAGCTCCTTTAGATATATTCTAAGTTCAAATTAAATTTTAGAAGTTTAAATTAAATTATGGCAGTTAATTTGTGAAATCCAAAACCTAAGATTAATAGTAACATTAAAAAATTTAAGTTATAATTATGGGTTTAGATGTTAGAAGATGAAATTATATATTAAGGTGATATTCTTATATTCAATATAATTATAGGTGATATTAAGATTACTCATCCAATTGAAGATCTCTTCAAAATTTTAGGAAATTGAAGCCTCTACTATTGGCTCAAACTTCATATTTTGTTATTTACTTTGTCTATGTTGTCGAGGAAACAAATCTTGTATTTTAAAGCTTGTGTGGATTATAATATGCATGTGTGACACCTTAACCTCTAGCTCATACCCAACGTGCCCTCTAGCCCCTATGGCGGTGCGGAACTCATAAGGGAGACTCTTTCCTCTACCTTATGCTTACTCTCTCTATGGCACTATGTGTGGGTAGAGCTCCACTTAGAAGTAATATGGACCGGTTGAGCTCTCTCTCTAATTCCTCATGCTCAATTCCTCTATTGAGACTTATTTCAATCCCTACTCTATGCTTAGGACTCATAGAAAGCAAAAAGGGATTGGAGACATGCATTTTCGCTATGGGCAGATTTTGCTCCTTTTCTGGGCTAACTTTGGAAATTCATAACTAAATGCAGAAAAATCGTATCTGCATGATCTGGGTCATTCTAGAAATTTTGAGACGTCTACTTCATGCTAAAAATACTTAGAAGTCTCAATCTCTCACTCATTCAGCGTTTGACATCGAAATAGTTCACTGGTCAGAGGGGGCTTCTTTGCTGTCACAGTTTACTGATATGGACTTTGAAAATGTCTAACTAATTCCACAAAAATCCAATGCTCATAAACTCTATCTATATGGAAAGATGTGGATGTTAACTAGAGGAGAAAAATATCTCTAGATCAGTCCACCAAGCCAATTTCCCGAAAACCGATGAAACAGTACCCGGGTCTGGTTGGGGGTCTGATTCTTGGCAGGAACTTCGAAATTGCATAACTTCCTCTCTGGACTCTAAATGAGGTGCTTCCAGTCCCTACAAGTCACTGTGACCATCTAGTTTCTGTGTATAAAATTTCGTAGCCATTGAACTACGTTTGCCCCTCGGATGACATGATTTCAAAACTGACCAAATGAACAGTGATTTTCTGAAATCCGAATTTTTTATGTCAACTTTGAATGCTCATAGAAAATGCTATAGACCTCTAAATGACAGGAACTCTAGCTTCCCAGAAATCTCTAAACATACTCTAGTTCCATGTCAAATCTCATGGCTAGAAGAGGTCATATGGCTATTCTATGACATCATGTGCAAAAGGCCATTTCTTGGCCAAAAGTGTGGCTAATGGGGTCCAATCTTAAGTTTTCTACTTCTATGACTCTTTGAGCACATGAGAAAGCATCTATAGGAGCTATCAATCATGCCTCAAGTGTCTAATAACTTAGATTGGGGAAACTCACTACCCCATGCCCACTTATGCACCCATATATACTAGGCTATCATGAGCATTTCATATCAAAATCTACTTTCTCATTCATCATAACCCTCATTCTCATACATACATCATTCATACATGGTTTTACAAAACGATGAGGAACTACATCATATACATTATTTACATCTCATGTACAATTCTCATATACAACATGTGGCCAAAAAGCCTTTACATTTTTCTTCATCTCTATCCCTAGCCTCATGCTTGGTGGTGGTTGCTCCCATCCCTAATCTCACTTGGTCCACCTGGCATGGTTGGATGGTGGAGAGGGAGGGTGAGATTCGGAGAATCTCAGTAGTTCAACTCTCATTCCAACATACATATATTGCATGCAACAAGTCTCATTATGCATGTATGGCATGTTAGCATATAAAATATGATGAAAAACATTTAAAACATATGAAATGGCCATGGATAACGTTCATGAGCTCGCTGAGTACTTGGATTGGCCTCACCCCTTCCCTTATGGCTTTTGGATTTGCCTTCCCATACTTTTAGAGGTACTTAGACTCACCCTTACTCTTTGGGAGTCAACCTCATTTTGGGAGACATGGCTCAACCAACTTAGGGCTTCAGCTCATCCTCACCTTGGCTATAGGGTTATTGGTTTTTCCATTTCCTCAAGCAAACCAATCAAGCATTTAAAACATCATCTCAATCATACATATAATCATGCTAACACACTTCTCATAGCTCATATCATTCATACACACAAGCAAGACAATGTAAACACACAATTATGCATGAGAGAAAGTGGAGAGAACTACCTTTGCTAGCTATTTACTACTTGCTCTGTCAATGGTCTCCTCCCTTGTTGGTTTCACAACAACTTCTAGATGGGAGAGTTTCTCTTGAGCCTAACCACACAAAAGCATGGAATCAATACTTCAATACTCAATTCTTAAGCTAAGGATCACTTCTAATCAGCTCTACTGAGCTTCTCACTCTAGGTCTTTTCTTCTCACTAGGGTCCATGAGCTATCCCTCTCTTTTCTCAACTCTTAAGAAAGGGGAAAAGCAAGAAAGAGAAGACTAGCTACTTCTAATCTCTCTCAAGAATGGTTTCCCACTCTCTCTCCTCTGAACCAGACTCAGACCTAACCATTTTCTACCATTTAAACCGTAGGAAAGAGGGGAGAAGGGCCACTTACTAAGAGGAAGCCATGAAAATTCATACCTTTCTTGTGCTTTCCTCTTCTCTTCAGTTTCTCACTCTCTCCTTCGCCCTTTTCTCTCTCCTAAGACGAGTTGGAGTCGGTTAGAAGAAGAAAGAAGAGATTTGGAAGCTTTTAAAAGTCAAATTCTCTTTTTCTCGCTTTTCTGGACCGCTCTCGCTATAGCGAGTTAGTGACCTCGCTACGGCAAGCTCGTGTCTGTTCCAGACTTCTGCCTTCGTTATGGATTCGCTACGGCGAGATCGTGTCTATTCCAGACCTCTGCCTTCGCTATAGCGCCGCTACGGCGAGCAGCTCCCTGGTCTCTATATGGAATGCCGCACTCGCTATAGCCAGGAACAATTTCGCTACGGCGAGCAACTCACTGGTCTCTATATGGAGTGCCGCACTCGCTATAGCTAGGAACATATTCGCTACGGCGAAGAGGCATTCTCGCTATGGCGATTCCATATCTCGCTATGGCGAGAAGACTTAGAAAATTCTCAGCTCTTCGAAAATTTTCCAGCTTCTCTTTTCCTTTTCTTTTCTCATTTCTTTTTCTGGGTTGTTACAGCATGTGGTAGTGTATGTGTGTGTGTATATATATATATATATGGTTATTATGTTGGAGAGATGATGAGTGAATTTTATGTGTTTGGATTGAATGTGGATTGGATATTTTAGGAAACATTGATGCCTAGAAGGTCCTATTATCTCATTTCTATATTCAAATGGCGAATATTTTTTATAATTTTATTATATGATTTTGTCGATCCATTGTTTCTATTTTATCTAAATTACTTCTTTTAATCGAATTAAATTTTTCTATTTACTTGCCAATATTTAATTTATTTAAATGATTTTATTTCAAAATTATGGATGAAAATCTGGTTAGAACGCGGTAGCCGTTAGCAGGGGTAATGGCCGAAGTGCACCTAATTAAGATGATGAATAATCATTGTATGGCGGCACTCAATGATAATTATACTAGATATATTATGAAATGACATCGTGTAGCAGCACTCGATGATGGAATAATAGTGTGATATTGTGTAGTGATATTAATAGTAATATTGAATCCTATATGGTAGCACTCAAAGTTGATTATGGTTCTTTCTTGGAATACCCATTCCATGTTATTTTCTTTAATCTTAAATTATGCTTTTGCTAATAGCTTGCAATCTAATTGAACTATTGTCATTATATATATATATATATATGTTAGTCAATTATTTGTCAAAGTACACTATTGTGAGATACTCTATGCACACGTGTTTCCCCTTTCTCTTACTTTATTATCTATGCATTCACTAAGTCGATGGTAGGCTTACTTCTTTTCTTTGTCATATTTTAGATCAGCATAAAATAGATTGAGGTGTTCTAGGATTTGCGTGCCTCCCAGATACAATGATATGCTATTTTGGTCAGTTGGTTTGTGTAGGGACTCCAAGACACATTGGCTACTAGGTGCTGCATTATTTTGAATCATATGGTTGTTATGCTTCTTTTGTAAACCATATAGTGATCCTTATAATGGCATTTGATTATATTTTGAAAAACTTATTACATGCTGTATTATGGCAAGAATTTAGAGGTATAAGATATTGGTGAATTTTTTAAATGAAATGTACTGAGTTGTGCTGGATTTGGAGAGATGAGATGTCCAATTTTTAAGGGAAGTGTTGTTGGATTTTCAGCAACCTCTTATTTGCTTATAAGTATATATATAAATATACATATAAATACAAAGGCATGAACTTTGAATGAGTTGTTAGCTCACTAGGTTAGGCTAATCTTGGTTGGCTTAATTTAGATGCTGGTCATGGCTTGGAGTTTGGGTTGTGACAAATATGATGATCATTCATTCTCTCAATTTCACTTTAGATTAGATTTTGTTCTATTGTTTTATTTTCTCCATTTTAGTTTTGATTTATTCTTTATGATTTTCTGTTTCAATTCTAGGCTAGGTTTTATGTTTATTATTCTAAGGAAGTCTCTGTTTCTCTCTTTCTCTATACACTGCAAATTGTACAGTTGGAACTAAAACATTGCTTATTTACATGGCTTGTGGAATTTCTCTCACAGCTACATAAGTATACAAACCATGAGGGAGGAGAATGAAAATGCTTAAGCTACTTCTTTAAGCTTGAGCTATGGTAATGTGTGCAATAGGGAAAGAATATTGAAGGAAAAGGAGGTTTAAACCATGATAGTTATATTATTGCCTCCTACACTATCCCTTCCTACATCTCCAACCTCATCAGTCTCTATTTACTCTCTATTATATGTTTCTTTAAAATCATGTATAATTCTCATCCCCTAAATTTTTTTAAGATAAAATTGATGTGGTCTAGTTATTGTAATATGTAATGAATTGGTTAGTTGATGATAATATTGTAGTTAAAGTTGTTATTAGCAATACCAACCATCTAATTTTTTATGTATGGATATATTTAAAATAAATTGCATGTTATGTATGCATTCTTATGTCTTACTAAAATAAATTATATGCTTCACATAATTACAATCAATTAATCATTTATGCGCTATAAATATAAAAATGTAGGTTTTTGAATTTGTTTTAATATGTTCAAACATCATTTGGCAGTCCATAAATTTATAAACATATCCATAATCACATTCCAATAATATCCAATATTATAGGAGTGAATTAGTATGCCAATATACTCAATTTAAAGTCATGTATACCAATTGTGCACACACACACGAAAGAGAAATTGAAAGGATGGATGGGATCCATTTGTTGATTTATATGCTATGTTTGCATGGAGAAAAAGCACTTTTAGTTTGTTTGGAATACGTTTTTAGTCCCTTTAAAGAATATATTTTAAAAAAAAATTATGCATCACAAGTAAGTTTATGGTTGTTCTTAGATTGACATGAAATTACAGCTTCTCTACTTTTAAATTCTTTTCATGTCTTTTTTTTGGCAAAGGATATAAAAGTAGCCAACATATGCAGTGGTTGATACTTGATTCTAATGGTGAGATCAAGTTGGTAGACCTTAAATGCCTAAACATTTAAGTGCATCTTACTTCTAAACTATAATTACTTTTAGCTGACTTTAAAAGTATATAGTTTTTGTTTTTTCCATAACAACAAAATTATCTAACAATACATAAGCTTTCAGTGTACTTGATTATGTCTTTTCACGTCTTTTTGCTTAAGGGTTAAAATTTTCACAAGAGCAGTCACACAATATTCTTACATAAGTGTTGCACTCTTTCTGTCTTTTGTATGCCTTCTTCAATAATTTAAAGCAGTAGAGGATGATAATTTATTTGGTAAGAAGAAAATTGAATTTAATATCGAGAAGTTTCAAAAAGAAATATTTTTCTATCACATTTGTTGTTTGCTTTATGATGAAGATTATCTCTAAGTTACAATTACTTTGTAGTAAATAAATTATTTTGCCTTGAGGATTTTTTGCTTCAAAAGCAGAATGGTATCAAAGGAAAATTTGCTTTCTTGTTTTTTCCTTTCCCTTTTTTTCCTTAGAACTCCTAATTTCTTTTAAAAACAAGCACATCCTTTCTTATTCTTAATGTTGTTCTTTCTTCTCTCCCACACTATAATCTGTACTATATTTTGATATTTGCTTTTTTATGTTATATTGAACACAAATGGTCACTATAATCTTATTGTGCATTCTTATTGAATTGACATGTTGCAATTGTTTAAGAGTTTGAATGACTTGCTCTTTCAATGCCATATGGCATTAGATAACATGTATAATAATGGCACATTATTGCTCATAGCCAACACACCATATCATTATTTGAATGCTGTGGAACTATATTACTATGTTAAAAATATTGCATTTTAAATGATCAATTATATTTCACAAACAAAAATAATAATATGCTTTAATAGTTAGAACCAAATACAATAGGTTAAGCTTTAACATGTACTTTTCTCCTTCACTTAGATCTTCTTCAATTGGCCTTTTCAAGAAATTACACTCATAGTACCACGTCTTGAATTCTGATGAGTCTATGAGTCAATCCACTTATATAACTCTCATGTGGGACTTCCCACTCATAAATTTCTTCTTCTTCAAAATAAATGGAACATCCTTAGATCCTACGAGTCAAGTGTCCAATAGGAGAGCAACTTATATCTCTCTAATGATAACTCTGATGAACCATATCATTGACTAATGAAATATGAACATTGTTCATGCTTTTTGTCTTTAGTATGTGAAAAACCTCATCTAAAGCAAGTAATTATATTTGCAAAGTTTGACTATACGATTACTCCCTTTGTGATGACATTTTTATGTGGACCAATGGCATGTTTAAAAGACCTAAATAGGTCATGAGAGCATAACTTGATTATATGCCCCTGACCATGTTCAAATTGACCCTGACTAAGGCTAGGTGATAAAAACTATGGAACATGCGCACTTATTCATTAGGTCAAGAGAGAATTAACCCTTCAGAAAACCCCTTATTCAGAAGACTCCATTTATATAATAAGCTTCTAAAATATGATTGTTGAAATGCACCAAAATGACAAGCGTCTTTTAGCTGCACCCTTATGGGGTTTAATATACCTACCTTATCTATAGGTCTCTCCCTCTCTTCATTGAATAAAGTAAAGTTTTCAACCCTCTCTAAAGGACTCCTTCCAAATGCAAGCATCATCATTCCTCTTACATAACTCCCTTTGCATGCCTAAATGACAAAAAAAAATCCAATTTTGCTTAAGTATATTTTTGATCAATTCATATCTTTTATAATTTGTGTAAAATGTTAGGAATGGCTTGAGGAAGAGTATTTGGAAATGATAATGATGCCATTTTGAAGTTTGGGTAGGAGCAATTTAGTAAAGTAACCCTTAGAGGGAGTCCTCTTGAAAAAGCTAAAAAATTTTCCCTATTCACTGGAAGGAGGGAGGGACATATAAATATAGTAGGTATGTTATACCCCTGGGGCATATAGCCTTATATAAAATACTACCATAAGGTTGTTAGGGACAGGTGGCACACTTTGATTGGTTGCACAAGACATATAGAGGTATAAGATTGGTTGACTTAGGTTTGGTGTAGGCAAAGTCATTATGGGGGCTACAGGTGATCAGAGTGAAAGGTTGAAATGTAAGAGTACTATTATTGTTATGTTGGAGAAGCTAGTCAATAAGTGTAAGCTTGACTTAGTGCTAAGCCTATGTGTTGAAGGAACCATGTACATTGTGCACCTATTTGTTGTTGAAGTTTAAAAACACATATCTATGTCATGTTAAAGTAAAAAAAAATACTTTGATCCTTTCAGTTTAGGACATACAAATGCCTAAGTTTTGTCAAGTTTAGAAACACTTGTTTGAGACTTGTCAAAAATCAAGCACCTTTTACTTGAGTTCAATTAAGTCTAGCCACCTTTACTTAGGTCCTAGTAAAGTTAAGAAACATGTATTTGGATCCTCTTGAAGTTCAAGAACATTTACCTTAGACTTGTTGAAGTTTAGATGCCCCTTACTTAAGTTTTGTCAAAGTTTAGACACTCATACCTGATTCCTATTAAGGTTTAGGAACACATACTTACATCATGTCAAAAAACTATCAAGGTCTTGTCAAAGTTTCAGCTTTGTTACATAAGTCCTATTAAGTTTAGAAACATTAACTTGGAACTTGGCGAAGTTTAAGTTCAAGCACTTTTTCCTAGATTTTGTTAAAGTTTAGAAACATGTAGTTAGATTCCATTAAAGTTTAAAAACACCTTAGTTCAAGTTTAAGAACACATACCTTAACCATGTTGAAGTTCCAAATCACGTACATGAGACTTGTTGAATTTTAAAAACCCTTACTTGTCTTGTCAGAGTTTAAGCGCTCATACTTGGTTGTGGTTGAAGTTTAACACTAATACTTACATCATGTCTAGCTTCAAGATTGGGTCTTGTCAAAGCTTATGCACTATTATTTGAGTCCTATCAAATTTTAAAAAAACCAACCTGGGTCTTTTATCAAAGTTCAAATTCAAAACACCTTTATCTTGATCCAATTAAAGTTCTGGAGCAAGTACCTAGATTCAATTGAAGGTCAAGAACATGTACTTGGGTTTTGTCAAAGTTTTGGAACACTTACCTAAGACTTGTTGAATTTTAGGCACTCATACTTAGTTCTCATTAAAGTTTAGGAACATATACTTACATTAAGTCCTATCAAGTTTAGAAATACTAACTTGGATTATGTCAAAGTTCAAGTTTAACCATACTCACTTAGGTCTTGTTCAGGTTTAGAAACACGTACTTAGATCATGTTGAATTTCAAGAACATGTACTTGTTGAAGTTTAGATGCCTTTACTTGATGAGTCTTGTCAAAGATTAGGAACTCATACTTAGTTTTTGTTGAAGTTTAGGAACACATATTTATTTCATGTCAAAGTTCAAAACTTTGTACCCTTGTCTTGTCAAAGTTTAGGTTTTAGGCATTTTTACTTGAGTCCTGTCAAGTTTAAAAACACTAACTTGGATCCTATCAAAGTTCAAGTTTATTCACACTCACTTAGGTCTTGTTAATGTTTAGGAACATGTACTTACATCTTGTTAAAGTTCAAAAACACATACTTGGGTCCTATAGAAATTGAAGAACACTTACCTAATACTTGTTGAAGTTTAGACACCCTTACATTATGTCAAATTTCAAGACTATGTGCCTTGCTTTTGTCAAAGTGTAAAACACTTACTTAAGTTGTTAGGTTTATAAACACTAATTGTGTGTTGTCAAAGTTCAAGTTCAAGTTCAAGTACTTTATCTAAGTCTTGTTAAAATTTATGAACATTTTTGGGCAAAGAAAATTTATTCACTAGTAAACATTCAAGGCTACTTAGTATTCCTTTAAATATATATACTGGAATATTTAATTGTTCTACACTAGAATCAAATTTATCACTAGTATAATCGATTACATGAAAGAGTGGATAATCCCTTTAGTTATTGTAGAAATGATCCACTAAAAAAAGAGAATCTCCTTTTTATTGTTAATTTAATTGTTCATTATTAATTTAAATAATCCACAAAAATCAAGGAATATTCTTGGACATAGAAAATTCATTCACTAATAAGCATTAAAGGCTAACTAATTAATGCTTCCTCAAAAAGAATATTCAATTGTTTTACACTAAATCAAATTTATCATTAGTATAACTAATGCATGAGGAATTAAAAACTCATGAGCCACACTATGAAGATTAAGCAGAGATTATTGAGCAGAGATTAAAGCAAGAGACTCAAGTTATAAAGAAGCGATATTATTGCGATATACTTGTTATGAAGATTAATGAAGATTAAACTACACTTTTTGATGGAGAAATATTGAACAAATAGAAAAGACTTGCAAGTGTTCATTGATTTAGAGAAAGCATATGATAGGGTGCCAAGAGATGATTTGTGAAAGGCTTTGAAAGAAAAAGGAGTCCACATTACTTATATTCAAGTAATTCAAAATATTTATGATGGGGCTATAATTAGGGTAAGAACACAAAAACAAAAAGTAAACCCACTAAAGATTTTTTTGATAACTATTGCTCATCATCAGGGGTCAACTTTGCAGATGATATAATCCTAATTAGATAGTAGAGAGAGGAAATAAATGAGAAATTAGAGATGTGAAAACTAGCTTTAGAAACACATGGATGAAGTATATGAAATGTAAGTTTAGCAAGAGGTGCATTAATTCAAGCATAGAAGTAAAAATTGAAAAATATACTATACCACAAGTCACTCGATTTAAGTATCTTGGGTCTATCATATAACAAAATGGGGAAATAGAGGAATATGTAAATCATAGAATTCAAGCAGGGTGGATGAAATAGAGGAATACTTTGGGTGTTATTACAAATTGAAGAGTATCGCTCAAATTTAAGGGTAAATTTTACTGCACAACTATAAGATTGGCAATGTTGTACGGGATTGAGTGTTGGGTAATAAAAAGCTAATAGAAGAATAAGTTCAATGTTGTAGATATAAGAATGTTGTGTTAGATGAGTGAACATACCAAACAAGATAGAATTATAAATAAATACATTAGAGAGAAAGTTGGAGTCACACCTATTATGGAGAAAATGGTAGGATCGCGTCTTAGATAGCTTGGACATGTGTGGAGAAGACCTATAGAAGCTCCAATAAGAAGGGTAGATCAAATGGAGAGTAGTCTAATAATTAAAAGTAGAGGGAGATTATGAAAAACTATAAGTGAAATTATTAAGAAAGATTTAAACTTAAACGATTTATCTAAAAACATGATTTATGATATAACTTTTTGGCGTCATTTAATCTATGTGGCCAACCCTATTTAGTGGAAAAAGGCTTATTGTTGTTATTATTGTTGTTATAACCAATTACATGAAAAGAGTTAGCAATCCTTTTAGCTATTGCAAAATGATCCACTGAAAAAAAAAAAGAGAATCTCTTTTTCATTATTAAAGTTATGATCTTGATTCTTTTGTTAAGCATGTATTCGTTGACATACATCCTCAAAAAAATAACTATAGAAATAAACACTTAAATTAAGTAATAAATGTCTATAATAAGTTAGTTAACAACAAATCAAACAAGTCCCTGATCATATATACACACAAATGCATTATAATGTACCAACCAAACATGTGACATATCAATTGTAACATTTCAAAAGATGTTTTATACTAAATTTAACTTTTTAGGATAATCTTTGTTAAGCTTGTATCCATTGGCATACATTAAAAAAAAAACTCATAGTAATGAATACTTGAGTTTGGTAATAAATGTCTATAATAAATTAGTATCAAATCAAACAAGTCCTTAAGTCACATATGTGCACACATATGCATAATAATGTACCAAACATGTAACATACCAATTGTGACATTTCAAAAGATATTTTATACTAAATTTAACTTCTTAGGATAATCTTTGTGTTTCACTGCACTAGAAAAATAAAAAGAAAGAGAAGCCAATGAATAATCATATATATAGAAAAAAAAGACCATGTAACAAGATTAAGTAGGTATACTTAATTTCTGATAGTTTTTGTATGTTTGAAACCTGAAACTAATATATTTAATAATAAAAATGAAAAAATCCAATATCGAAGCAAAATGTTTGTATGGAATTGTAGAATATTAGAATTGTAGAATATCATTTTTATAATGTGATTAAATTCGTTTAAAATTCACACATTATGCTATTCAAAAAAGAAAAAAGAAAATAAGTATCAAGCTTTCAAAATAGTTATGTATTCAAACAGATATTAAACTTGTTTGTTTTGTTCATAAAGCAGCTTTCATTCTTTGCATTAAGAAACTATTTTGTGAAACAAAAGAGAAAATCGGAGGGGGGGGGAAACACAAACATACCCAAAGATTACCCAGACGCCAAATAGGAGCATTAAAAGTTGGTAACAAAATGATGCAAGATACATTATTTAGCAGTTGAAAGAGAGTAATAAAGGCATCATCAGAAAGTGAAGGGGGAATGAAGGTAGTTACACCTCTAATCATGCCAAAATCATGCCTTATGATGCCATTTCTATATATGGCACTCAATAACAGGGCGGACAATAGTTGTCGTTGGATCTAAAACATTCACACCGCGACATGAAGTCACTTTTACGCCCTAATATCTTTTAATGAGCAAAGTTAAATGAAAATTTACACCAAGCAAATGGCTTTAATATAACTACAGATGTCAAACCAAATATGACAATCAAAGCAAGAATCTCTGCAATGCCTCTCCTCCTTGAATAATTTGCAAGCTGCCTTTGAAGAAAAGGAAAAAGTTCATGTGATGATGGTGTAATGCAGAATAAGGAACACATATGGGCAGAGAAAAAAGGAAAACTAGATAGTGTGGTAAAAAAAAGTGATCTCTTTAATGGAATGGGAACTTTCAAATTGCCAAATATTTTAACAAAATTTTGATCATATAGAGCCAATAAGTTGTGGGGAAAGGTGTTAGTTACAAACAGATGGCAAATGACAGATCCACCCGAGTTTCATTGGTGGGAAGTTGCATACATACAGGATGTGGGAATAAATCGAGTTATGCGATAGTTCATGGCAACAAACTACAATTGCATGACAGAACCTACGTTGCATATCTGAACATAACTTGCAACGTCTCTATTATGGTCCAAAAATTATGGGCTTCGTGAGATGATTTCCCACATCTAAGAACGTGTCATTTTCTTTGGTAATGTGATGGAATTGCCATTGAAAACTTTGCCTATAAATACAGGGGTCCCCAAGCTCAGTTTACACAATCATCTGAACATAACACCATCATAAAGTGTTAACCAGAGTTTGGAAGCATTCCCTGGGACCTTCATACAACAGAGCTTCCATCAAAAACCAGAGGATTCAAGCAATGGCGGGAAGTAACATTTCGATCCATTTCTTTTGCATTAGATATTATAAATATAATTTTGTATATCCATGAAGTCTGACAGTTGGTATCAAAGCTGAAAATGCCTCTACCTTGCTAAGTTTTTTAAGCTCAAAAATGTCAATTTTTTAGTGAATTTGGGTTGGTTTATAGAGCCATTTTTTCATCATTTTATAAAAAATGAAATCTACATGAAATTCTGATGAAAATAGACTTTTGGATCACCCAAAATGGAGCTCAAAAATGCCAAAAACGACCGGGTTTTTATTTGGGTTCGAAACGGGTCGGGTCGACCTGGGTGGAGGTTGGGGACGACCTATATGATAGGTCATTTTAAGCCTTCAGCCTTCAACAAACGACATGTCGTTTTGTAGTTTGCGTTGCTGCTGCGTATTGGTGCAAACGACATGTAGTTTTGCATTTTTTAAATAAAATGGCTTCTGTGGCATAAGGAGGATTCGAACCCATGACCTTCACAATGCAACCATGAGTCTTAGCCACTGAAACCATGTTTCATTGTTGCTACATATAAGTAACATTTAATATATATATGTTTTCTTTTTTTATGGCATTTCCACCAACTTCATACATTTTTTTCTCCCATGATTTATATATATATATATATTATCTTCTGATATTAAAAAAAATTGAACAAAAATATTTTATTGGCCATTTATTTTGTTTAAAATTATTAGGTACATTTTAATTTATCCAAATTTTGGCAAAATTATTATGGACAAAATTAAATTAATTTTGACAATATTTAGTTATTTATTTGTCAAAATAATTGTGAAATTAATTTTATGCCTTTAAAATTTGCCTAAATCTTAAAAAGTTAATTAATTTTAGGCAATTTTGGCATGTTTAGAAATAGTAATTAATTTATAGTGTCATTTAATTTATGTTTAAATTTGCTTAAATAATTAATTTTTATTTTTAGGCGATGTTTATGGCATATTTAGATTAATTTAAAGGGAGAATATTAATTAAATTAATTACTCATCTTTTGTTGATTAATTAATTAATTATTGAAATTCTCATTGTGTATGCTTGTTTATGCATTATGTTAAATTATATTCAAGTATGTAATTTTATTTAGATGTCATGTGATTTGTGTAATTTTAATTTAATTAAAGTTTAGCCGCAGCACTTTTAATTACTTTAAAATTATACATTAAGTATTATAATAACATAAAGTAAAATAACATTAAATTGTAATTAATTATATCTAATATGATAATTATTATCCTACAAGAATATTATTATATTTCATATGATTAATTAGGATGGAATAGTAAGTTTTTCTTTTCTTGATTTACCCGTAGGAATTAAGAAAAGAATATAATTGATTAGTTTTATCATTAGTATATGAGTCTCTTTTAATAAAATTTAGCCCACAAGTAATTTTATTTGTTATTAGGCTCATAGTTTGAATTGACATGCATTGTATTGGCATGACATGTCATTTAAGAATATTTATTTGTCTCAAATTGTTAACATAGCATGTAAATTGTGCAGCTTTTCAACCTTTGAATATTTTTTATTTTCAAGTTCCTGAATTAACTAAAGATAACTATAATGTTTGGAAAGAGAAAATACTTTTTCAATTAGGGTGGATGGATGTTGATAATGCAATCAGAAAAGATGAACCTCATAAACTCACGAATATTAGTAGTGCATCAGAAGTAAATGTTTATGAACGTTGGGAGCGATCTAATCGCCTTAGTATGATGTACATCAATACTAAAATATCAGCTAGTATTCGTGGGTCTATTGGAGAGCATCAAAACGTTTGAAGTTTGCTTAAAGCTATTGATGAACAATTCGAATCTTTGGATAAGGTCTTAGCAAGCACCTTAATGACAAAGTTATCATCCATAAAACTTACTGACATAAGAGATGTGCGAGAGCACAACATGAAAATGAGGGATATAACAGCTCAATTGAAAACACTTGAGGTTGAGATGTCAGATTCTTTCCTCATGCACTACATCCTGAAATCTCTGCTACAACAATATGGGCCCTTCAAAATCTCCTACAACACTCATAAAGAGAAATGGTCGATCAATGACTTTTGACCATGTGTGTATAAGAAGAAGGAAGGCTCATAGCAGAGATGGGTGAAAGTATACATATAGTGACACAAGGAAGAAAGAAAAGAAAGGCCAAGACAAAAAGGAAGGGCAAGGTTCCCATCTCTGAGGACATTAAGAAAGAGTTCAGGTGTTTCTTTTGTAAAAAGAAGAGACACATAAAGACGAACTATATTAAATTCAAAGCTTGGCTTCAAAAGAAAGATAACTCAATCTCATATTTTTGTTATGAATTTAATATGGTAGACATTAGTAGTAACACATGGTGGATTGATTCTGGCTCAACAATTCACATCTCTAATACCTTGCAAGGCTTTCTAAACCAAAGGAAGCCGGTAGGCAGTGAGCAATATATCTATTCAGGAAATAAGATGGGCTCAACTATTGAAGCTATAGAAACATGCAGATTAGTTCTTAATTTTGGTTTTGTTTTGAATTTGAAGAAGACATTTTATGTACCAAGTTTCTCTAAAAACTTGATTTCTATTTCCAAACTTGTACCATTGGGATATTGTTTTGAATTTTCAAGTAATGAATTTAAATTATTTTATAAATATAATTTTATTGGCAATAGTACACTTTGCGATGGTCTATTCCAAATTCAATTACAAAATAATAACCTTTATGACTCAATGCATGTTTCTAGTAGTATAGGTATTAAAAGAAATGTTACTAATGGAGATTCCTCTATGTTATGACACCGTAAGCTTGGTCATATTTCAATAGAGAGAATGAAAAGATTAGTAAAAGATGGAGTACTCAATACTTTTGACTTTACTGATTTTAACACTTGTGTAGGCTGCATTAAGGGAAAGTAGACTAACAAGACTAAAAGAAGTGTTAAAAGGAATTCTAATATATTAAAAATAATACGTATGAATATTTGTAGTCCAGATGTGGACTCTAGTAGTAAGAAATACTTTATCACCTTTATTGATGATTACTCACAATACATGTATCTCTATCTGCTCAATAATAAGAATGGGGCATTGGATACCTTTTAGATATTTAAGGCAGAAGTAGAGAAACAATGTGGTAAACAAATTAAGATAGTAAGATCTGATAGAGGTAGTAAGTATTATGGTAGATACACTGAAGATGGACAAGCACCAGGTCCATTTGCTAGGTTTCTTTAAAAGCATGGAATCGTTGCCCAATACACCATGCCTAGGTCACCTGACTAGAATGGTGTAGCTGAAAGGAAAAACCGAATATTGTTGGACATGGTGAGGAGTATGTTGGTTAGCTCCAAACTTCCTAAATTCTTGTGGACTGAAGCCCTTAAAACGACAGTGTATATTCTTAATCGAGTTCCTACCAAGGCTATTGAAAAGATGCCATTTGAGTTATTCAAGGGTTAGATGTAACACCCCATAATTAATTAATGTGTTAATCATGGATTAGAATTAATTAAGAGTAATTAATATGGGCTCATTGGGCAAGTTAAGTGAATGGAGACTTTAGAGAGATAAATTATTAATATGGGTTTGAGATTTAATTGGGATAGAAATTCTATCTAGGCCTAAATTAATAGATCATGAGAAGAGGCTAATGAAGGCCCAATGGATTATATACAGACCTAACATAATTTAATGTGATGGAGGCCCAAGATTTACCTTGTATAGACTCTTCTAAGTGGCCCAATAATCCTTGTGCAGACCTAAAACTCTTAAGCTCTTCAAACTTGGCCCAAACCTAGTTAAACTTCAGCAACTTAAGTGTAAAAACTGGCCCAGTAAATTCTGCAGCCCAACACCTCTAAACTGGCCCAACAAACTTAAAAATCTGAAGCCCAAATAAAGATGGACCTTGGAGCAACCCATGACCCACTTTGACCCAACTTAAGCCCACTTAAAACCCTAATGCTTTAGCCACTCTCATATTTTTCTGAAACTCAAGAGGCAAATTTGGAGCTTGGAGAGGAGGCTAAGGTTTGGGGCAAGAATTCTGCATTTTCTCACATTTAGAGCAAGATTCAGCCAAGGTAATAGTTATACAACTTAATCCCATCATCTTTCCCTTCAATTTGGTCCGATTAGTTTTTCATTTGGAGTATTTTCACTCCACCCAAAATCTGAAATGTAAGTGTTTGAGGGTTTTCTTGATGAAATTCGTAGGTTGAGTTTAGGGCTGACTTTGGGTGAGTTTAAACCCTCCATTTTGATGCTTTATTGGTTAATTTGAGACCCCCATAGCTGATTTAGAAAATGGGTGTTAGTTTTGCACGAACTTGCTTAAGATTTTCGGTGGAATGTGGAGTTTTCTGTTAGATGACACTTAAATCTGAAATTGGGACTTGTTGTGGCTGGGTAAATGATTCTTGGGTAGTCATTAGCATTTTAAATTCCTTGGGTACTGGTTATGACTATTAATGATGAATTAAAGTAGTAATTCTATGATGCTATGGTTATAGGGGGATTTCTGCACCATTGGTGATTATTGCAAGTGTCTACAAGTGAGGTAAACGGGTTACATTAATTCCATTTATATATCTGTGTTAATTTTATATTTTGCTGTACATGAATGATTTGAAATGTTGAATGAATTGGTTAGCTATCTGTTAAATTGTGATTGGACCTTGTGAGTCCATGGTGGAGCTGTGGTGCGACTGCCACCCGTGCATATGCTTCGATCGAGCACCGGGTTATGATCAAACCCCAGATGCACTGAGCCCCGGTTGTGCTCAATGAGGAGTAGGTGTCGTGGACGGGCCTCTCCGGTGTTAATGGCCTTTAACATGTGATAATATGATTGCTAGTATGCGATAGTAATCATGATAGCCTAATTATTTCATTTACCGATATGAATGGTCTACTGCTGGCGTTTATATGAAATTATGCATGTATGCGAATTAATATAGAGTATATGATGGAATTGCCTTGGTTACTGAGATTCATATCTCACCCCGTCTTATAGGATTAATATTTCAGGTGAAGGTTCTTCGAGTAAGGATAAGGGTAAGCAAGTGGATGAACATCCATGAGCTGAGGCCCGGTGTGGGGAGCTACACTTGGTCTGAGTAGAATAGGGTAGATGCTAATTTTGTTAAGTCTTGTATAGCATCATCATGTATCTGCATTGCCAAGTGTAGGAGAATGTATTTTGATAGCATGGAATGTAACTAATGAGATATAGGCTTTACTTTAGCTGTTGATGGATGTATGAACCTTGACATTCATTTTGAGCAATGAAATCCTTTGATATTAAATTGTTGACTTGAATCAGTGATGTATGGAACCTTAACGGAATGTTAATTGTTGGAAGCTTATGTAACTTCTTGAAATATCAATATGTGTAATTACTGACATATGGTAGTTGGATGGGCAGGATTTCATACTTAAATTTCAAATTAGAGATGGTAGAATAGCTGGGTAAATAAGGTGCATAAACACCATTGGAGTTGTATAATTCATGGTAGAGTGACCCTAGGGGGTTATTGGAGGAAGAGTGGAGAGTATAAGGCAAGGTTTTGAGAGCTGTAGGTTCAGGAGGTGGTTGGCCGCGGCCAAAATATTACTAGCCGCGGCCAATAGTGGCGAAGTTGCCCAAGGAGAGCACCAGAGAGAAATTCGCCGCGGCTAACTTCGAGAGGCTAACCTAAGAGTCGTCCAAAAATTCACCGCGGCAAATTGAGGAATTGGCCGCGACGAACTTTTATGAAAATGAGCCAGGCATTTCAGAGAGGAATTGGCCGCGGCTAAGGGAGTAGTTGGCCGCGGCCAATATCAAGAGGCGAGCGAGGGAAGTTCCAGGAGGCTTCTTCGCCGCGGCGCCATGTAGGTTGGCCGCGGCTAAGGTCCAACTCGCCGCGAGTAACAATGCGAGGGGTCCAGCCGAGGGGAATTGGCCGCGGCTAGATGGAAATTGGCCACGGCGAATGTCCCGAAATCCCTATATTTACTAAAAATTCTTGGTTTTTCTTATGGTAACCTCAAGGGATGATTTAGAAACATTAATAGAAGATAAATGTGATGTGGGAATAATAGGTAATATAATCAAGACTTATAAATGAATGTTTGCTTCCCCCTGAGGTATGTAAGTGGTTATGATTATGTGGTTAATGACTCTGACACTATTAAGGTTCAAATTTTCCTGTATTTCTATAATGTAATTAGTCTCAATGCCATGTGACCCTGCTTTATGGTTATTAATCATGTGTTTTACCTTAATTACAATGATTAGAGGTTAGGGTCGTCACATTAGAAACTAAGTTTAAGACATATACGCGTTTGGGGATACCCATATGAAGTTAGGGTTTACAATCCACAAGAAAAGAAGTTGGACCCTAGGACCATTAGTAGCTACCTTATTGGATATGCTGAAAAGTCTAAAGATTATAGATTTTATTGTCCATCTCACAGTACTAGGATTGTGGAATTAAGAAATGCAAAATTTCTTGAGAATGACTTGATTAGTAGGAGTGATCAAACTCAGAACTTAGGTTTTGAAAAAGATCAGTTTGATATTCAAACTCCTACATCAAGTGATAGATTGATTATAATCCATGCCCCTCAAGTCCAAACGGGTATTGAACAACTAATCATTCAGGATCCACAACCTATTGACATTGACCAAGTTGATCCAGTTAATGAATAACCTCTAAGGACTGTTGAACAAGCAATTGAATAACATGCTCCTTAAGAGAATGTTGAGTCAACATTAAGAAGATCAACTAGGATGAGGAAGTCAGCAATTCCTAGTAATTATGTTGTGTATCTACAAGAATTTGATTATAATATAAGAGCTGAGAATGACCCTGAAACGTTTTCACAAGCCATCAGTTGCAGAGAATCAAAACTGTGGCATAATGCCATGAAGGAAGAGATGGATTCTATGGCATCTAATGGAGTCTGGGATATCGTCGAATTGGCTATTGGCTCTAAGGCCATTAGATGCAAATGGGCCTATAAAATAAAAAAAGACTCATTAGGCAACATCGAGAGATATAAAGCAGGACTCGTGGCCAAGGGATTCACTCAAAAAGAAGGAATCAATTGCACAGAGACTTTTTCTCCTATATCTAATAAAGATTCTCTCCGTATAATAATGGCATTAGTTGCTCATTTTGACTTTGAGCTGCATCAAATAGATGTGAAAATGGCTTTTCTCAATGGGAAATTAGAGGAGGAGGTATATATAAAATAACCTGAAGGTTTCTCCTCTAGTGCCAGTGACCATTTGGTATGCAAGCTAAAGAAATTCATATATGGATTGAAACAGGCCTTCAGCTAGTGGTACTTAAAATTTCATGATATTATCTCCTCATATAGATTTGTGAAAAACGTCATAGATCAATGTATATACCAAAAGGTTAGTGGGAGTAAAATCTATTTTCTTGTATTTATATGGATGACATATTGCTTGCAACCAATGATAAGGGGTTGTTATATGAGGTGAAACAATTTCTCTCTAAGAATTTTGATATGAAGGATATGGGTGAGGCATCTTATGTCATTGGCATTAAGATCCATCGAGATAGAACTCAATGTATTTTCAGCCTATCACAAGAAACTTATATCAATAAGGTCTTGGAGAAATTTTGCATGAAAGATTGTTCACTAAGTGTAGCACCTATTGTGAAGGGTAATAAGTTCAATTTGAACCAGTGCTCAAAGAATGATTTAAAAAAGGAATAAATGTATAACACTCCATATGCTTCTTGTAAAGTCCCACATCAACTAGAAGGGGCCTGTGGTTAGCCCATTTAAGTAGGAGTAGTACTCTCCCCACCAAGGTGTGCTTTTCCCGTGAGCTAAGCGAGAAGGGACAAACCCTAATGAATTGGGAAGGTAGGGTCAAAGACCCATGAACCGGGAAGGAAGGGATAATATTTTGGTGGCTCTGTGTGGTGTAAGTATCAGAGCAATTCTGGCCCATGTGCGATCAGAGAACGAGTCAACCCCAAGAGGGTGGATTGTAAAGTCCCACATCGGCTGGAAGGGGCCTGTGGTTAACCCATATAAATGGGAATAGTACTCTCCCCCCCCCCAAGGCGCGCTTTTCCTGTGAGCTAAGCGAGAAGGGACAAACCCCAACGAATCGGGAAGGCAGGGTCAAAGACCCACAGAGCCACTAAGGTATTGTCCATTCCTTCCCGGTTCGTGGGTCTTTGACCCTACCTTCTCAGTTTGTTGGGGTTTGTCCCTTCCCGCTTAGCTCACGAGAAAAACGTGCCTTGGTATGGGGAGAGTACTACTCAATTTATATAGGCTAGTCACAGGTCCCTTCCAGGCAATGTGGGACTTTACAATCCATCCCCTTTGGGGCCGACTTGTCCTTAGGTCTCACATAGGTCATGATTGCTCTGATATTGGCACCACACAGAGCCACCAAGGTATTGTCTCTTCCTTCCCGGTTCGTGGGTCTTTGACCCTGCCTTCTCGGTTCGTTGGGATTTGTCCCTTCTGGCTTAACTCACGGGAAAAGCGCACTTTGGTAGGGAGAGAGTACTACTCCCACTTATATGGGCTAGCCACAGGCCCCTTCCAGCCGATGTAGGACTTTACACTTCTGCTGTTGGAAGCCTTATGTATGCTCAGGTTTGTACAAGACCTGACATTGCATTTGTAGTTGGAATGTTAGGCATATATCAGAGTAATCCAGATATAGATCATTGGAGAGTTGTAAAGAATGTAATGAGGTATCTTAAGGGTATCAAGAACTACATGCTGATGTATAGACGGACTAAAAAACCTTGAGATAGTTGGCTACTCAAATTCGGGTTTCATTGGATGTGTTGATTCATGAAAATCAACATCAGATTATATTTTCATGTTATGGCAACAGAGCCGTATCTTGGAGAAGTGCGAAGCAGACTTTAATTGCTACTTCTACTATGGAGGCAGAATTCGTTTCTTGTTTTGATGCAACTTCACATGGTGTTTGGCTTAAGGGCTTTAAATCTGGGTTTAGAATTGTCAACACTATTTTTAGGCCATTAAAGATATATTGTGACAACTCAGCTGGTATTTTTTTGGCTAAGAACAACAAAAGTGGAAGTCAAAGTAAGCATATCGACATTAAGTACTTAGTCATTCATGAATGTGTCATGGAAAATAAAGTTATCATTGAACACATTAGCACTGAGTTGATGATCGATGATCCTTTAACAAAAAGTATGCCACCAGTAATGTTTAGGGATCATGTATCTAGAATGGGACTTAGTTCCATTTTGTGTTATTGATGTATATACTCTATATATCATTTATAATAAAGCTTTTATTCATTTTAAGTTATTTTCTCATTTATGCGTATACATTAAGCTTGAAAATAACAACATTAAAAGGACCCAGAATAAAGTTAATATATAGTGGGTAAGGAAACAAAATGCATTGTAATACATGGAAGGTATTACTCACTTATAAAGAAACTACCGCTATGATTCGTGCATTTTTGTTTCAGTTAAATATTTAAATTTTAAGGAGCCATTATGTATAATGTGGGACATTGCATACATACAGGATGTGGGAATAAATCAAGTTATGCAATAGTTCATGGCAACAAACTACAATTGCATGACAGAACCCACGTTGCATATCTAAACATGACTTGCAACATCTCCATTATAGTCCAAAAATTATAGGCTTCGTGAGATGATTTTCCATGTCTGAGAACGTGTCATTTTCTTCAGTAATGTGATGAAATTGCTGTTGAAAACTTTGCCTATAAATACAAGGTCCCCAAGCTCGATTTGCACAATCATCTGAATATAAGACCATCATAGAGTGTTAACCAGAGTTTGGAAGCATTCCTTCGGACCTTCATACGACAGAGCTTCCATCAGAAACCAAAGGATTCAAGTAATAGCAGGAGGTAACATTTCGATCAATTTCTCTTGCATTGGATATTATAAATATGATTTTGTATATTCATAAAATCTAATATCATTAATCCCCAAATTCCTCCCCTAACACATCGAACCCACCCCCCATCAACAAATTCTCGCTTGCCTCTTTTATCCCTTGTCACATGCAAAACTTAGCATATCTCAACATATGATTATTTGTGCTCGATTGGACAGAAAGCAAAACTATCCTGAAGAGAACAACATTTCAACAATGGATAAAGTTTTTACCCATTTTGATGCAAGCGTCTAAATTAATTCCAAACATTTACATTTACTACCTAAAAGACTGAAACCACCCTATAGCTACTTACACATGCCCTCAAAAGAGAAAGAGTTAGAAGTATACCCTGATGGCATCGAAGGGGCGATTTTGAGACCACAAGGAGCTTTAATGGTGTTTCCATGCGTAGGTAGGATCGCTGACCCATGTGACAATTTGCCCTGCTCTGCGGGTTTGTCAGCGCTCTCTCAAATCCCTAGAGCCCAATCTCTTTCATCGCTCTATAAAACAAGACCCAGATTCACAAATTGAAAGAAAAGCGCAGAATCAGCAAATCAGAAGATCCAAAGAGAATTATATTAAAACAAGTATAAATAAAAGACAGGAAAGAAGGCAATACGCAGATAGACACATATTTTCCCCAGCCTATTTGAATGCTTCTTCGCCTAACCTAACCAAAGAAGAATTATCCTCTATTTATCGGCAGCCGATTGAGCAAATAAGCACAATATAGCCGTTGTTGATATTGTGCCGTTGGCCAATTTCATAATTTAAAAAAATTAGCCGTTTGAAAGAAATCTCAGCGCAAATTTCAGAAAAGAAAGTTTTTCAGAGATTACATAATTTAACAAAAACTGGCCATTTGAAAGAAATTTTATAGCATATTTCAAAAAAAAAGAAAATAATAATAATAATAATAATAGAAGTGGTTTCGGAAATCTTAGCACCTATTAAGTAATTGGCAAAAAGTAGTCGTTACAGAGATTGAAGCTGTTTCGTCTACGCATAGCTTTAAAAGGATCAAGGGGGTGGCTTACGATCTGCCTCAATCTCTGGTTCTTGCGTGAGTTCTTATAGCTCTGATCTTCAATCTCTCAATTTCACTCTAGATTCGATTATGTTCTGTTGTTTTATTTTCTCCATTTCGGTTTCGATCTCTCCTTTATGATTTTCTTTCCATTTCGATTCTAGGTTAGGTTATATGTTTACCGTTCTAAGGACCTAAATTCAATTGATGATTGTTTTCGCTTCAGAGAGTAGTGAAGCCTCTGTTTCTTCCTTTCTTTGTACACTGCAAATTGTATAGTTCAACTATAATATTGCTTATTTACATGGCTTGTGGAATTTCTCTCACAGCTAGATGTGTATGCAAACCATGAGGGAGGAGAATGAAAATGCTTGAGCTGCAGCAATGTACGAGTACGCCACCAACTGAGACGAAAATGCATACAAAGAAAGCATATTGAAAGAAAGGGAGATTTAGACCATGACACACTCGTTGTTGCCCCTGGTGACGAATCCATCGCCTCCTACTGTATCCCTTTATGCATCTCCAACCTCGTCAGTCTCTCTTTACTCTCTATTATCTGTTTCTTCTGTTTTTCAAATTCTTGTCCATGATCCATTTCATTCTTAAATTTCATGGTTGTGTGCTGTATTAGTTATGTTGTGTTTTCTATGTAGTTTTGAAGAAAACGGCATTCATTTGATATCATGCTTACGAAAGCCAAGCCCAATCAGTCAGGCAAATTGGAAAACTAATGAATGGGTCATTTGAGTTGGTGTCATTTGAATTACTTCATTTGATCCTTAAAACTAGTTTTAAAAAAATTAATCAAGAACCAATCTAATCAATCAAAAAACAAGTAAAAATTAGCCAAGTTGATATTCAATTCAAAAGTCAATTTTTGATTTTTTTCAAGAAATAAAGTTTTGGCATTATGTGGTAAATATTTATGATGTTTTTGATAAATTTATTGTTATATGTAAAATGTTTTAATTATTTATATATATTTTAAATATTATTTTATGGCATATGTATATTAATTATTAAATGTTATATATATTTATACTTTTTGTATATGTATATATATATATTTGAAAAAATTGCTCTATCCCAATTTAATGAAATATTAAATTGGGAACTGCTTCCGATTTAATATTTAGTTGGATTTTTAAAACATTGTTTGATATCCATTATTATCAGTGGGCTTCATTTCTATTTGCTAAGATCTTTATTTGCCTTCAAAATTGTTGGTATCTATGTATGTGAAAGTTCGCGCATGTCTAACCGAGTATTTGTGACTTCAAGGATTATTTGGTGCATTAATGACTTAGAATTTAAATTTTAACAAGGTTTTATTTTGGCATAATCTGGTATTGCTTTGTATGATGTATAAGTTTCATCCCTTGAACTTTTTTAAGACAAAATTGATGTTGTCCGGTTATTGTAATACATAAAGAATTGGTTAGTTTATGATAATGCAGTTGAAATTGTTAATGGCAATGCCAAAAATATGATTCTTTTTTAATGTATAGCTATATTTATATTGTAATATTCTCTTCTAAATAAAATAAATTACATATTACGCATTTTTATGTTGAGTCCGGATTCTCAATTTGTAGAGAGAAAATGAGTCATTTTGAACAAATATTAACCATCTAAATCATTTGAGAAACAAATAAATTACATTTATGGAAAGAGACAAACTTTCTCATATAATTTGGATGGTTAGAATTTGCTGAAAATGATTTATTTTCCCGCTACAAATTGAGACAATTTGGACTAAAATATTAGCAACTGAGTTTGCTCTAATATATCCCAACATTATCTGGTAGGCCATAAATTTATGAATATTTTAACAATCATATCCCAACATTGTCCAGTACTATGGGAGTGAATTGGTATGCCAATATTGTTAATTTAGAATCATGTACGCTAGCTGTGCACACACTCACGAAAGAGAAATTGCAAGGATGGATGGGATTCATTTGTTGATTTATATGCTATGTTTGCATGGGGAATAAGCACTTTTAATTTGTTTGGAATATCTCTTTGCTGGTTCAATCCATAAATTACTTCAAGAATAAGGTCCTTTTAAAGAATATGTTGTTTAAAATTATGCATCACACAGGTGTGGGTGTTTGGTTATTCTTAGTTATTTTAACACAGCTTCTTCACTTTTAAATTCTTTTCATGTTTTTCTTTTGGCAAGGATATAAGAGCAGCTAACTTATGCAGTTGTTGATACATGATCCTATGAGATCAAGTTGGCAGACCTTGAATGGCTAAACATTTAAGCGCATCGTACTTGTAAACTATAATTGCTTCTAACTTTCTTTAAAAGTATATGGTATTTGTTATTTCAGGAACAACAAAATTATGAAACAATACATAAGTTTTCAAAGTACTTGATTGCGCCTCCATAAAAATGCTTCTTTTGCTTAAGGGTTAAAATGTTCACAAGAGCAGTCACACTTATTCTCACAGAAGTGCTGCACTCTCTCTATCTCTTGCACGTCTTCTATAATTTAGAGCATTAGAGCATGACATTTTATTTGGTCGGAAAAATTTTAATTTAATATATAGAAGTTATAAAAAGGAGCAGTTGTGTTTTCTAATTTCTGATGAAGATTGTCTTTGATTGCTTTGTATCAGATAAATTCCATATAAATTCTTTTGGCTCGAGGGCTTTTTTCAAAGGCTGGATAGTACTGAAGGCAAAATTTGCTATCTTGTTTATTGGTAAGTGGTTTCACATTAATAATTAGATTAAATTATTGTTTTTGTCTCTAAGAGATTATTAAGTTGTTTATTTTGGTCCTTTAAAATTTTTAGCCCTCTCAATTTTGTCCCACAAATTTTTTTCCAATTCATTTTGTCCTATCTATCAAAATCACGAAGACTAACTTCTCAATTCAATCATCCAATTTTGTCCTACTAATTTTTTTCCCAATCCAAAAATCTGATTTTTTTTATGTATGACTATATTTATACTGTAACATCCTTCTCTAAGTAAAATAAATTACATTTTATACATGTTTATGTCTCATTAAAATAAATTATTTGTGCTTTACATAATTATTATTAATTAATTAATTATGTGCTATAAATATATCGATGTTGACATTTGAGTTTACTTCAATATGTCCAAGCATCATTTCAAAAATTTATAAATATTTTAATAGTCCGATCCCAACATTGTCCTTCACTTTGGCAGTGAATTGGTATGCCAATATTCTTAATTTAGAGTCATGTATGCCGGCTGTGCACACACTCACGAAAAAGAAATTGAAAGGATGGATGGGATCCCATTTATTTCTTTATATGCTATGTTTGCGTGAAGAAGAATGTAGGTGAGGATATAAAAGTAGCTAACATATGCAGTGCATACATGATCCTAATGGTGGGATCAAGTTGGCAGACCTTGAATGGCTAAACATTCAAGTGCATCGTACTTTCAAGTGGACGCACTTAAGCACATTTTATATAGGCAACACCTAAGGACCTTCTACTTAATTATGACTGGATTAATCATAATCTCAAAATATTTTTAAACCCCCTCTAGATGAATAGACTAGGGACATCAACATATTTTCCTACATACCTCCTACACTACAAAAACAGGTCGACGAGAGTATACTATTAGCCCTAAATCAAAGAGGCCTACTTTATTAATCTTAGAAAGCCTAACTCAAACTAGAAAATTTTCTTAGGCACAAAGCCTTAGACACCATAATTGTTACGCCTGTCACCTAGACATGCGTCATCATGACAACAATGCTCTCTATAACATAATTGACGACATTAGGCCTCTATACCTCAAACACTAGAAAGAGTTTATTGGCTAGCTCAATTTGAAATACAAGAAGTTGATCACAATTAAAGGCAGAATTCCAATTATCATCACCTGCAACCCCAATCTAAACTCATCTTACACAACTTGACTATTAAAAGAAGAAAACATTTCATTAAGGATTATCGACTGTTGGAAACACACTCTCATACGAACTACAAGGCCTACTTTATAATTTTAAGGATCAGCCTATAACATCAAAGCTCCTTGAAAATGACATAGGCCTGTAAACATTTTAATGCAATCCAATAAAAACATAAGGGGTATGAGTGTACCAAATGCCTAATCCAATCTATGTAAAATTACTCCATTAACCTATAGATACATCATCATCTCCTAATTCCTTGTCAACTCCCCAATGTGTAGACAACTCTATATGTGCAACTTCTTCTCTAACTGGCATAGATGGATCTCCCCCAGAATCTAAAATATAAGAAGATTACCTAGCCTAGTCAAATTAAAATGTTTTAGTTTAAAATTAGATCTTATGAAATTTTCTTTGCTTCTCTGTGTTACCATGTAATTAAGTGTGTATTATCATAAACTAACTAGATTGTATCTTATCCACATGTCAATTTCAATTAAACCTCGTATCTCTGTACAAACTTTTATCTTTAAGATGTAAATCTTAAAGCTACAAAAAAATAACACATGCACACCTAGCATACATGAAAATTTTATGCTCCCTATCCACAATTATGTAATTGAGTGGGGCCCACATAATCCCAAAAACTCATCCAAGTACATAGACAAAGTGGGTCCAATGTGTGACATAACTACTTGACAACTACTTTCACCTCTCAAGTGGGACTTACATATTTCATCAACCTGCAACACTTAAAGTCTCCAACACTTTAAAGCTAGCAACCACTTTATGTTCAATGAAGATTATTATTTTGATGCCTTCTTGCAATTAACTGATCCACTATATTTCCTTCCAAAAATCTTGATCTATTTTTGCCTATAACTATAGCTTTTGCTGTAGCAAAAGCACATCCTCGTTACAGCGAATTGTGTTTTAGCTATAGCGAAAGGGCTTGCCTTTTTACTTTTTAGCTTCCCTCTCTTTTCTTAATTCTTTCTACAATCTTCTACTTTCCTCTGAGATAAAAAAATCGATCATAAAATGAGGCTCAAACTGATAAAGATATTGCAATTGAAACATTTTCTTTATTTTGTTTGATTGATTTAGCTATATTAGTCAAGAGAAAGGTACTTTGCCTCCCTAATTTATCATAAGATGTATCCCTTTCTCATCCAAAATTAGGGAGTCATCAAACTCCCCCACACTTAGATCCTTGCTTGTCCTCAAGCAATTCCTAAAAAATATCAATCAATATAGTTGTTGACTAATTCTTTTCATGATAAGCACCCAATCAATCAAAATTTTAGATTCCCCTATTTATTGAAGTGATTGCTTCTTTAAAGAAAATCTGTCTGTGAAGAGATCTTTATTGTTCATCAGAGTATTACTCTCAGCACAATCATTCTCATTCTTTTCTTTTCTCATTCTCTTTTTTTTTTTCAATTTCTCCTCCTCAATTCTCTTAATCCTTTTGACTAGAATGACAACATTGATTATGAAGCCACCCGATTACTCAAATTAAGGAAATCCTCAGAGTGCTCACTAGCATACTCTTAGTTTCACCACTGTTTAACACGAAATTTCATACTTTTTGGTACAAACTCCCAATTACTAAGTGATTTCAACCATTGGAGCAGAGAGATTGTTTTTTTGAAACCATCTTAAATGACAATCAAATATCTATCAGAAGTAGATAAATTTGGGGAGATCTAAAAAATAAATAAATGGGGGCTAATTAAAGAGAAAGCCTGAATTACTTTAATAATAATCATGTTGCTGAGAAGTGCTCCTATTAAGGGTGCATACTACAACTACATTATTTGTTCATTTTAAGTTTGCCTAAACCCCCACATTCATTGTTTAGTATTCATCTAAAATAAGGGGGCTGAATCTGGTTAAAATTAGAGGCATTATGGTGGACTGATTATTATTTATATAATTTTCCTTGTTGTTTAAATTTGTATATCTGCCTAACCTATAATTACTTTCCCCCACACTTAAAGATAACATTGTCTGCAATGTGTAAAAGAAAAGATTCAAGAAGCAATAAAATGGAAGTAAACTAAGGTGAAGGTAAGGGATGTAAGGAGATAAAAAGAAATGGGACTCCCCTTATAGGAAAAGTCAAAGATGAGAAGGATGTGCGCAAACAATTTCTGTATCTGAGAGACCAAAAATATACAAAGACCACACAGCAAACAGTAAGTTAGTGTTAGATATAAGAAGCAATTATAAAACTAGCCAGTGCATAAACCAAAAGCATGATGATATACAGTAATCTATATACAGTTATCTAAAAATAAATTCAGAGAGACATGAAAGAGTATGCAAAGAACAGAAAAGCTCTAAGAATCAAAGGGCCCAGGCATATCCTGCGATGCAGGGTCTTATGGAAGAACAATAATCGAGGACTGAGGAATCTCTGGAGGTGGAGGTGGAGGGGCAAGCATCAGATAGTCCACGAGCATTTGCACCTAATCCTTCATTGACAGGACATACCCCTCTAGCCTGTCAATAGACTCCCTCACCCAGCCCTCAAATTGAGTTTGAGGTGGTGCATCCTGCATCATCGGCTCTGGAGTACCCACTCGCTACTATGGAGGAGGAGGTGGAGATGCTTCAAGCTATGCTTGTTCTGGTGCTCGGTGTTTGCGGGGTCTTCCCAGCTCATCCTTCATGATAATAGGCCCCTTTGGCTTAAATGAGCATCATTTTTGGAAACTCGGCTTCCCCCCATTGTGAGTAACTCAGTAAGCATATGAGGGTATGCCAAGCTTGCCTTATCTGACCTTGCCACACTTACTTGAAGTTGAGGAACATGAGACAGGGAATGTTCACCCGCTACTTGGTCATCAAACACCAAGTTAACACAGCTCGTTCTTGGATCATGTCGGACCCATGAGAACTCGTCAAAATGTTGCTAAATGAATTGCAACCAATACTGAGCAGGCTTATTCAATTAGTTGACTGGATATACTTTATTAACTAACCTTGCTCGTCCTTTATTTGCAATGGTTATCTCCACCTCTTCTCAGGGTATAGATTGCGAATGCTCCAAGTAAGACTGGAAGGGACATTTTGGGATGTTGAGTAATTCATAAAAGTCTTGAAAGACCTTCTCATTGATACGTACCTAGGCAGAGCGACAATAGTATTCATCCTCATCCTCCTTTATGTCTTCAAAATTCGCATACAGTTCTTGAGCGGCTTTTTGATAAAACCTTGCAGTCCATGCCATTCAAAGTCACTATAAGTGAGATCTAAGACATGGGGCTCATAGTATCTATCTTTCACTACACCCTGGTCAAAGAAAAGCTACTCAAAGCAAAATTCGGCTCTGGATGAAGTAAACTGGTACTTATCGTAAGATCTTTTCTTCTACTTCGAGGAGGATGCTTCAGCGATCTTGGTTTGCTTTTTGGGTGCCATGACTCTGCCAACAACTTGTTCCCAAATATCTAACACTTCAATACCAACATTGAACCTACAAAACACACAAAGAAAAAGGAAGATCAAACCAAAGACAAAAAGAACATTAAACTCAAACATAAGAATAAGAAGAAAACTTGGGTTGCCTCCCAAGTAGCATTTGGGTCCTCAGCTGAACTTTGTTAGCCAATCAAGGAGGTTGAGCCAAGCCATGGACCGTTGTCTACCGATCGATCTCACCACCTAAATAATGTTTAAGCCTTTGACCATGTACTTTAAATTGATCTCCTAAGTTCTCATCTTTAACTTTGATAGCTCCATAAGGTGTCACAGAAACCATTTTGAACGAACCAGATCACCTGGATCTCAACTTATCTAGAAACAACTTCAAACGAGAATTATAAAGCAACACAAGGTCTCCAGGTTCAAACTTCATTGGTAAGATGTTTCTATCATGAATTCTTTTGGTCCTTTCCTTGTAAATTCTAGAACCCTTAAAAGTTTACAATCTTAACTCATTTAACTCATTTAGTTGCATTAGTCTTTTCTCACCCACTTTAGTCATATCAAAATTTAATTTCTTTATAGCTCAAAATGTCTTATGCTCTAAGTTAATGGGCAAATGACAAGCTTTGTCAAAGACTAATTGATATGGAGACATACCTATTAAAGATTTAAAAGCTATCCTGTATGCTCATAAAGCATCATCGAGCTTTCCTCCCAGACCTTCCTAGTGGGACTCACAGTTTTTTTTAATTCTTTTTATTTCTTTGTTGGACACTCACACAACCCGTTGGTTTGAAGGTGATATGCCAAGGCCATCTTATGGGTGACTCCATATTTTGCAAGCAAACTTTTGAACAATTTATTATTAAAATGAGTCCCCTCATCACTAATAATTACCCTAGGTGTGCCAAAACGAGTAAAAATATTCTTTTTCAAAAATCGCATCACCGTATTAGCATCATTAAAATGACAAGCTACAGCCTCAACTCACATACTCAACAGCGACCAATATGTATTGATAGCTCCTAGATGAAACAAAAGGCCCCATAAAATTAATGCCCCACACATCAAACAATTTTACCTCAAGAATACCAAATTGGAACATTTCATGCCTCTTTGAGATGTTACTTGTTCTCTAACATGCATCATAATGACAAACAAACAAGTAAGCATCTTTAAATAATGTAGGCCAATAATATCCAGATTACAACACTTTGTATGTAGTATGTTAGCCACTAAAATGACCACCATAAGGAGTAGCATGACAAGCATGTAAAATATCATTTTGTTCAGTTTAAGGCACACACTTTTGCAAAATTTGGTCAGCATACTTCTTATATAAAAAGGGTTTATCCCACACAAACCATTTCACATCATGCAATTTTTTTTTCTTTTGATAAGATTTTAATTTATTAGGCACAATACCACTGACCAAGTAATTCGCATAATTAGCATACCAAGGCACAAACACACTATTCACAACAAATACAAACTCATCAGGAAAACTCTCATTAATCAATAAATTATCCACACACTCAGAACTATTTACAAGCCTAGATAAGTTATCAGCAACTTGGTTTTCAATTCCTTTCCTATCAACAATCTACATATCGAATTCTTGCAATAATAAAACTTATCTAATCAACCTAGGTTTAGATTCTTTCTTACACAATAGATATTTTATAGTAACATGATCAGTATGAACTATAACTCGAGTGCCCATCAAATACACCCTAAATTTCTCAAAAGCAAAGACAACAGCGAACATTTCTTTTTCAGTTGTTGAGTAATTTACTTGTGCTCTAGCTAGAGTTTTACTTGCATAATAAATAGGATGAAAGATCTTCCATGTCTCTGGTCAAGCATAGCTCTAACCGCATAATAATCGCTTACATCGTATATGACCTCAAAGGGTAGTGACCAGTCAAGGGCCACTATAATTGGTGTTGTAATGAGTCTTTGCTTAAGCTCTTCAAAAGCTTTCAAGAAACTTACATCTAACTTGAATAGGGTATCCTTTTCAAGCAATTGAGATAAAGACTTCGCCATCTTTGAGAAATCCTTAATGAATCTTCAATAGAACCTAGCATGTCCTAAGAAACTTCTAACAGCTTTCACATCAGTAGGTGGTGGTAATTGCTCAATAACTAAAACTTTAGTCCGATCCACCTCTAATCCTCTTTTTGACACCTTATGCCCAAGCACTATACCTTCACAAATCATGTAGTGACACTTTTCCAATTGAGAACCAAATTGGTATCCTTACATCTTTTTAAAACCCGTGTCAAATTATCCAGACGTTCTTCAAAAGCGATGCCAAACACTGAGAAGTCATCCATAAAAACTTCCATGATATGTTCAATCATATCAGAGAAATTGACATCATACATCTTTGAAATGTGGCAGGAGCATTACACAATCTAAAAGGCATTCGTCTAAATGCGAAAGTTCTATATGGATATATGAAAGTGGTTTTTTCTTGATCTTCAGGGATGATTGCAATTTGATTGTACCCAGAATAGCCATCCAAGAAACAAAAAAAATTTTTTCCTGCTAACCGATCCAACATCTGATCGATGAATAAAAGCGGGAAATGATCCTTTCTTGTAGTTATGTTCAACTTCCTATAGTCCATACAAACTCTCTAGCCTGTAACTATTCTTGTGGCAATCATTTCATCCTTCTCATTGTTCACTACCATCATTCCTCCCTTCTTAGGGACACATTGCACTGGACTTACTCAGTCACTATTCGATATAGGATAGATAATACCGACATCAAGCTACTTGATAATCTCTTTCTTGACTACTTTCATTATGGGATTCAATTGCCTTTGATTCTCCATTAATTTCTTATGGTCATCTTCTAATAGAATTTTGTGTATGCAAATGATTGGACTAATCCCTTTTATATCAGTTATGGTCCAACTAATGGCCCTTTTATGCTCTTTTAACACTTCCAGTAGTTATTTTTCTTGGATAAGTGTTAATGCAGATGAGACTATGACTAGTAAAGTCTCCTCTTCCCCCAAGTGAGCATATTTAAGATGCGGTGGAAGAGATTTCAACTCCAAAATTGGAGGCTGCTCAATGGATGGTGGGAGAGCATGAGCTTTTCAAGAAGCTAGCTCCAATGATTCAAAATGTCTATTCTACTTAGCCACAAGTCTAAATGCATTAAGTTTGTGCTCAACTTCCATTTTCATCACCTTTTCTATACTTGGTTTACCAACAAGTACGGCTTCAAGAGGATCGATGAAAGCAAAATAATTCAATTCTTCTTGAATTACCTTCTCAATAATAGATATCCTAGAGCATTCTTCTACACTAAAGGTGACTTGCTCATCTCGAAGCCTCATTATAATTTTTTCTTTTTTCACATTAACTAATGCTCTGCCAATTGCTAGAAATGGCCTCCCCACTATCAATGGGATATCTCTATCCTCTTCAATATCAAGCACAATAAAATTAACAGGATAAATGAACGAGCCAACCTTCACTAGCACGTCTTCAATGATCCCATGTGGATAAGAAAAGCTTCCATCAGTCAATTGTAAAGTGACAGTCGTTGGATTGGCCTCACCCAATTGTAGCTTTCTAAAAATAGATAATGGTTTACAGCAGATCCTAAATCACAAAGTACCCGACCCTCAAATTTGTCCCCAATTATGCAAGGGATAGAAAAAGAACCAGGGTCTTTACACTTGGTTAGAAGATTGGATTTGAGAATATTAGTGGTCTCTTTTGTTAAAGTCACTGTTGCGAATTTGGTGAACCGCTTCTTCTTGCTAAGCATATCCTTAAGAAACTTAGCATATTTAGGCATTTGCTCTAAAGCCTCAAAGAAGGGGATATTAATGTGGAGTTGTTTAAACATGTCTAAAAACTTCTTATATTGCTTATTAAGGGCTTATTTTTGTAATCTCTGTGGAAATGGAGGCAATGGCACCACTTTAGGATGCACCACTATCTTTTCTTTAGTTGTATTCGACTTTTTCACTTTGGATTTCCCTTCCTTGTCCTCTTTTTTTGCATTCAAACCAGAAGTCTTCTCCTTTTTTTCTTGTTGAAGTTTTTCATTTTCAATCTGAATAACATCTGATGGACCCTTAGAATTCACTTTGTTTAGCTCCTTCACTTGAACTTGTACTTCAGGAAGCTCTTTACCACTTCTCAAAGTGACAGCTTTACATTCTTTCTTACCATCTCTCCTTGGATTAGGAATTGTATTACTTGGCAAACCTCTTTGATGCAATGTATTCACAGCAGAAGTTAACTGCCCCATCTGCACTTCTATATTCTTAAGAGAGAAATCCACCCTTGCATTAATGCCAGCTTGCTCTTCATTATTCTTGAATTGAGTAGACATAAACTTGGCCAAAACATCCTCTAAATTAGTTTTGGGCTCTTGAATAGGCACATTTTGCCTTGTCACTTGAGAGAACCCAGGAGGTTGAGTTGGCCTTGTTCTAGAAGATGATGGTAGATTGAGTGATGGATCATTCTTTCAAGAAAAATTCGGATGATTACACCATGTAGGGTTATAGGTGGTTGAGTAAGGATTTTGATTCTTTGAAAATTTTCCCACATAGTTAACTGATTCTGAAGATGCAAAAGGGCAATAATCCGTTGAGTGTAGATCCCCACAATTTTCGCAAGTAATTAGTGCCACTTGAGTAGAACAGACACTCATATGCTGACTTGCTGCACTTGAGATTCTAACATATCAAATCTCTTATTCAAGCGGAGAGAATAGTTGCAAGTGGAATGGAGGAGTCTTCTTGAGTATTAGCAACATTAGCACTCACCCTTCTATCACCCCCTCTTTGCACATAGCTAACAGATAATGTGTCCAATGCTTGAACAACATCATCTATGGGCATTTCATCCTAATGCCCATTTAAAATAGCATCCAACATTGTATCAGTTTATGAAGTTAGACGCGTGTAGAAATTCTGAACAATGGCACAGTTATCCATCCCATGGCTTGGGCATTGACGAAGCAAATGTTTGTATCTCTACCATGCAACATACAAGTGCTCATCTGAAGCTTGCTTGAAGTTGATAAGCTCACAACGGGCATCCACTATTCTATTGTTTGGAATAAAGCGAGCTCTGAACCTTGCCTCTAGCTTATCCCATGTATCAATTGAACCTTCCGATAGAGTCAATAATGATAGAATGTGATAGTTGAGATCTTCATCAGACTTCTCACTAGTAAATTGTCCATTAAGCTATAACATGGAGATCATCACAAGCTTTAACTCAAAATTAGTAGCTTAAAAGTCTGGGACTATAATACTAGGCTGAGTAGTTCTCATGGTTCTTCCCACAAAATCCTTGATAGTTCGATTCTGATTGTCTTTGTGTGCCACATTCGTAGTAGGAACGTTTATCCCACTCTCAGGTTGAATTAGCACAGACCCCTCAACCAAAATATCCATCAAACTCCTTGTCTTTCTAGGTGTTTTCTTAGATCTGGATTTAGGTGGCATAAACTAATGTACTTGTGAAAACAAAGGAGCGTAGATTAAGAGTCTAACTAAACCAAAGAAACTAAAAGGTAATAAACTATAGAAGTACTAATAAAATTATTGCAACTAACAAATGAAAGTGTAAGTAAACAAGAGAGTAAATGAAAAGAAACTAAGTGCTTAAGCTAAAACTATTCAAAGTCCTCTAATTCTCTTCACCAATTGCCTTGATTCCTCAGCAACGGTGCCAAAAACTTGATGCTCACCAGAATAATGACACCGCAAGTGTACGGGTCGTAAAAATCGTACGTGATGAGTCAAGGTCATTCTCTCAGAGAATCAATACAATTAGTAATTAGGCATTAAACTTCTCATATTCATTTTAGTTAAGAAAATCAAATGGTGATTGAATTTTTGGAGAGAATTAATTTAAGTTTAATTAACAATAATGAAAATGGTTCTAAGCGAAAACAAGCAATTAAAGACACCCTAGGAATTCTAATCCCCTTTTTACACAATGTCAATCATTCCCTTTTTAATTGATTAGCTTAATGTCAATTTTAGAGTTAAAGGTCTAATTAGATAAAAATGTCTTTCAATCCATTGAAACCCATATATCAACTCAACTCTCTAATGTCTCAAATGAGAAGTTAACACACAATTAAGTTCAGACCTTATCTAGACTACTTAGGGCCCTTGAGTATATTTTTATCTCAAGTGCAAATTAGACTATGTCTAATTCTAAGTTGCTTAATCAATAGTCTATAAGTAATTTCCTTCTTTCAAAGGCTAACTACAAAACCCAAAATCAAACTAAAGGTGGCCAATCAATAGAATAAAACCATAATTCAGATTAAGCACCAAAATCTTCAACAATCCAACATAATAAAAAGGGAAATAATATTCAAAGCTCAAAGGTTCATAAAATCCTTAAGGGTTATAAGATTTAGCCACTCATTGCTTAAAATCCACAAACAAGTTCAGCAAATATAGCTATAAATACATCAACTTGAAGAGAAGATGAAGTAGAAACACCTAATCAAAAGAATCTTACACAGAATCAACGATTTCTCGATTAATATGAAGCTTCCCCAACACCTCTTATGTGTTTTCCCACTCTCCCAGTCGACCAGAACACCTCTCCTTTGCTGAATGACGAAACCCTCGCTTCCTCTCGCATTTTTTAGCTCATAAACTAAAGTTGTGCATTTCAAAGGTCGATCTCGCTATGGCGAGAACTTATAGGCTCCTAGATTCTTGCTAATCTCGCTACTGCTGGCACTATAGCTAGGAGTTCCTTGGAATTTGTATGCATCACGACTTCGTTATGGCAAAGTTCCTTCCTTGCTATAACGAATTATATTCTCGCTACACGAGAGGGCTTGTTCCACTTGGCTTTTTACTTTTTAGCTTCCCTCTCTTTTTTCAATTCTTTCTACAATCTTTTACTTTCCCTTGAGATAAAAATCAATCATAAAATGAGGCTCAAACTGATAAAGATATTGCAATTGAAATATTTTCTTTATTTTGTTTGATTAAATACACATTTAGCTATATTAGTCAAGAGAAAGGTACTTTGCCTCCCTAATTTATCATAAAATATATATCCCTTTCTCATCCAAAATTAGGGAGTCATCACCTACCCAACATAAAGCTCTATCACTCAACCCAAAAAGCCCAAACAAGCACGTGCAACCCTTTTATCCATGGCCCAACACTTAGGCCTAATAAAAATGGTGCAATGTATACACTATGGTCAATATTATTTCATACCAAAAACTACAACAAATCAATTCAAACATTTTCTCCAAGACTGCTACAATATATGTGACTTTCATGTTCTTTGTTATAGTCCTCTTATGACTTCTAACATGTGAGTACCATAGAAATACTTGGTAGGTTCCATTGAAGAGGTTCACAAGCCTAGATTGTTTTATAGCACTTGGCACTTAGTACACATCCTCAAGGAGCTCTAGTGTTATAGGCTAATTCTTAGCTTGTAGTTAATAGAAGAATGTGTTTGTAGTAGTCAAATCCTTCAATGAAGTGTTTTCTCTTTTTTATAGCTACGTCATGATCATTGGGATCTTGCCTTACTTGTGCACCGTTTCTTGTATTTCAAATTGGAATACCAGTCCTTTGCCCTGCCATAAATTTTTGCTAGTGTTTGAGGTACAACTTTAATAGTTAACACTCAAGGAAGTTTTTTAAATTTGAGTTGAGCATTCTAGGATTAATAGAGCAAGCCAATCTCTTAAATTTTGGGCTTCAGTATATGTTGGAAAATATGTTAAAGCCTTTCATGTATTCTTTTAGAAAGGGTTTAAAAATATCTCGAGATTCTGCTTAATCTGGTCATAATTAAGCACAAAGTCTCTAGGCATTCACTTTAATAAGATTTAAAGAATATTTAAGATGATTTTAAATGCATCCACTTAATTATATAATGATATAGCTTGAGCGCAAGTGTCTTCCATTTTATTGTTACTATGAAGGTGAACTATTTCCCATTTTAAGTAGTCCCTATACTTCAATATGTAATCTTAAACTACTTAGACATGTCATGCTCCCTAAAGATTAGGATGGAAGGATTGAGAAGTATTTTTAAAATAAAAGTCCAAGAATTTAAGATTCTAGATGCCTATGCCTATATCTATAGACATTCATGTTTCCGTAAAGGGCAATAAGGATAAGTAAGTAATATTTCATCAAGGCATTCATTTTTAAAAGGATTGAGAAGTATTTTTAAAATAAAGGTCCAAGAATTTAAGATTCTAGGTTTCGAGTTTATCATGAACAAAATACTGCATACTATAATACTATTGTAACAGTCCCTAATGGACGCTAGGGATGTGATCAATCGCATGCCTCTCCAGGACTTATAGCCTTACCATCACAGAAAGAACTCAGATACCATGAAAATAAACTAATACAGATCCAGTCTATTAAGACGGATATGACGCTATCCAGTTAAGATTTAGAGATCATATGAAAATGTTAATAGGAAATTTGAAAGAGTAAAATTTAATAGAAGTCTAATCTCCATATTTCTATGGATCCTGATGGTAATGATATCAAAAGTGGGAAATTTATATAAAATGTTTAGATCTTTGTCTTTCTCGCGTAGATCATCCATCCCTAGTTCATCATCCTTAATCGAAAAAGGCTCATCCTCATCTTCAACCAATATTTTCAATGAAGAAATTCATTTTAAAGATATTAACCAAGAAGTAGATGACTGGAGAATTCCAGAAGTTGCTAGAGATGCCCTTTATAAACCAGAAGGAACTTTCTTTGATAGATCTGATTATATAATTAGAAATGTAGAAGAAACTATTCCTGTAAATCCAACAAATGAAGAATTTCTTCTTCTTTCTAAAAAATCAATAAGTCACCATAAGAAATCCTATAATTTTATTAACATAGGATGTGTTCAAGTGGCAATTAAACCATTAGTAAAAGAAGGGTTGAATGTTTCTTGTCTTCTGTGTCTTAGAGATACTAGGCATTATGAATTTGCAGACTCCCTTTTAGGAACAGTTGAAGCTGGACTTCATGTCAGTCCAATCTATTTTAACTGTTACCCTAACCGTATAGTTAGCCTTCATGACGATAATATCATGGACATTCTTAAACTTAATATCAAACTTAATGGATTTAAAATGAAACCAGGATCTATCCTTGTAGCCCTAATATATAGGATACAGTATAAAGTCATGAACTCTTCTAGTTCTAGGATTCGAATCCCTAGGGAAAGAGGACAAACCACGGTTTTCTTAACAGATACTACAAAAGCCAACGTCATGATTCCAAAAATCATTCTTTGGGAAGATGTCACCTTACCAAAAGAATGGATAATGGAAAAAGCTGTCCCAACTCTACCTCAACGTACACCTGAAGTAAACAGGATTAGGCAAGCCCAGACAGGCTCCGTAGGAGTAGCCTTCGAGAGAAATAGGAGGTCATTTAGTCAAGCCTCTTCCAGATCTGAAGATTTTAGGTCTGTAGCTTCAGAACTACCTAGGACATCCTGTTCATATATACCTCAAATGGCACCATCTGTCATACATCTACAAGGAGTAGATAATTCTTCAAACAACCTATCAAAGGGATGAAGACGACTAAAGGTCAATTCAATCCCCAACTTATTCTTCAATGAATGAACCTTTAGAATTAAACTGTATAAAAACAGAATTTCAAATAGATAAAAAATCTTTACAAAAAGATTTTTATTCTAAAGAAAATACTCAACCTAGGAATTGGTTTCTTGAAAAAATCAAGGGATCAGAAAGAAAACAAATCCAAGAAAAATTTTACAGTTTTCTTAAAAATATTCAAACTAATATTCCTTGCCTTGATTGGTTTGAAGCTTATGCTTTAGATCAACAATTGGAGTATCCTTTTGTTAAACTGATTAATGTAACCAAAAAGACCTGGTACACAGCCAAAGGAAAAGTAATTAATTCAAAATTACCTCCGTCTGGGTCTATCCAACTTCCAAACCTGTGACCATAAGCAAAATCCAGTTTTAGCTTCACCTTTTAAGTGTAAAAACTTAAAAAAACAAGTTAATTCCAAGGATATCCAAAGTCTTATAGAACAAAATAATTACACCAACAAGTATCTCCAAACGATAGGGGAACATTTTACTAAACCCATAAATGAACCTTCAACATCATCAGTTCCTCAACCTAAAATAGTTAATCCAAATTTTAAACCTTTTCAAATATCACCAAAAACTAAAAAAGAATTTCAGGATCAGAGGGACAATCTCATTAAAAGAATTAATGGCCAACATGGATCTCTAACAATTCCTGAATCACCTCAATCATCTCAACCTGTTTCTAGAACCATAAATACTTTAGGAGAAACATCTTTTTCTTGGAGTGAAGAAGAAAAAACTATCCAAATTAATCAAACTTCATTTAATTGGAAAAAACCTTTTAAACTTTATTATAAAAAAGCTACTGCCCCTGACCTTCTCATCGAAGAAAGGCAAAACCAAAACTTCAAACACTTTTCTGCTGATAATATTTATGAGTGGAATATTGATGGTCAAACTGAGTATAATATACTTAATATCCTTCAACAAATGACAATGGTTAGTACTGCATACCAAACCTCTCATAGTTATTCAGAAGAAACCATAGTCAATATTTTAGTTGCAGGTTTTTCTGGTCAACTTAAAGGCTGGTGGGATAATTATGTCTCACTTGAAGAAAAACAACAAATTTTTACTGCCGTTAAAATTGAACAAGATGGTATACCAGTAATATATAATGGTCAACCCATCCCAGATGCTGTAAACACTTTAATTTTTACTATAGTTCAACATTTTGTAGGTGATCCTTCCTTATGGAAAGATAAATCTGCTAAATTATTGTCAAACCTTAAGTGTAGAACCCTTTCAGACTTTAGGTGGTATAGAGATACCTTTCTGACTAGAGTCTACACCAGAAAAGATAGCCAACAACCTTATTGGAAAGAAAAATTCTTAGCCGGATTAGCTAAGTCCTTAGGTGATAAGGTTAGAGAAAAAATTAGAAACCAAACTAATGGAACCATCCCATATGAACATTTAAGTTATGGCCAACTCATAGCTTATGTTCAAAAGGTTGCCCTTAAAATTTGTCAGGATGACAAAATCCAACGGCAGTTAGCCAAAGAAAAATCTCAAAACCAAAAAGACTTAGGAAGTTTTTGTGAACAATTTGGATTTTCTCCTTGTAAAGGCCATAAGTCCAAAACTAAAATTCCTGGTAAATTTCGGCCTAAAAAACATAAGAATTATTATCAAAAATATAATACTCCACCAAAAAGGCTCAAAAATGAGTTTAAAACCAAACCAACCACAGATTTACTCTCTAAAAAGATAATTTGTTATAAGTGTGGTAAACCTAGACATATTTCAAAATATTGTAGATTAACCAGGAAAATTAGAAAATTAGGTTTAGAAGAACCTATCCTAAATCAATTAAATAATCTTATGATAGAAACCTCAGATGACAAAACTGAAAAATATTATTCAGAAGAAAATCTTAACCAAATTCAAGATGATGATCTTTCTGATGAATCTTCAGAATCTCAGATAGAAATTAATAGTACTAAAAAAGAAATTAATGTTCTGATGCAAGAGCATGATCTTCTTTTTGACATTATTAATTCTCTTTCTGATTCTGATCAGAAAAGGCATTATCTTACTAAATTAAAAGATTTAATAGGAGAATCCTCTAAAATTGAAAAAACACCTATTTTGAACAACAAGTATAACTTAAATAATATACTTAAACGATTTGAAAATACTTCAAAACCCGTAACAATCAAAAACCTTCAACAAGAAATTAATAACTTAAAAATCGAAGTTAAAATGTTAAAAACCCAACAAGAAAAAAAAAATCTGAAATTACTAAGATAAAACTTAATCAAATTCAGAATAATGAATTAACCCGAAATATTGAAGAACAAGGTGAGGATCAAGATAAGAATGGTTCTAGAGATCTTTCAGACGAAGAACTTTCTGAACCCTTCTTAAACCTTATTTATGATCTTATTCTCCATAAATTTTATATTCCCATTAAAATTATTATTAACCATGAATTTGTGTTGGAAGAAACAGCCTTATTTGATACAGGTGTAGATTCAAACTGTATGCAAGAGGGTCTTGTTCCAACAAAATATTTTGAAAAAACTTCTGAACGACTTAGTACTGCTAGTGGTTCAAAACTACAAGTCAAATATAAGATAACCAATGCAGAAATAGAAAACGAAGGTTTTCAAATCCAAACTCCTTTTATCCTAGTCAAAGATCTTAAAAATAAGATTATTCTAGGAACTCCATTTATTAAATCAATTTTTCCTTTTGAGGTATCTCAGGAAGGAATAACCATTAGACATTTAGGAAAACTAATCCTTTTTAAATTTCTTAAAAAACCAATTTTTAGGAAACTAAATTATATTCAATTAAAAGAAAAACAAATTAATTTCTTAAAAGAAGAAATTTCTTTCAAAATCATAGAAGCCCAATTGGCCCAACCAATAGTCCAAAATAAGATTCAAACTATTTTAGCCCAAATCCAAAATACTGTTTGTTCTGACCTACCTAATGCTTTTTGGGATAGGAAAAAACATACAGTAGATTTACCTTACGAAACAGATTTTTCAGAAAAACAAATCCAGACCAAAGCTCGTCCTATTCAAATGACTGAGGAATTACAAGAAACTTGTAAAAAAGAAATAACATATCTTCTTGTCAAAAAACTAATTAGGAAAAGCTGTATCCCTTGGTCATGCGCTGCTTTTTACGTTAATAAAAATGCAGAAATTGAACGAGGAGCTCCAAGATTAGTTATAAATTACAAACCTCTTAACCAAGCTCTTAGATGGATTAGGTATCCTATTCCTAATAAGAAAGATCTTTTAAACAGGCTTCATTCAGGAAAAATATTTTCAAAGTTTGACATGAAATCTGGATACTGGCAGATCTAAATTTCTGAGAAAGAAAGGTATAAAACTGCTTTTACTGTTCCTTTTGGAAAATATGAGTAGAATGTTATGCCATTCGGTCTCAAAAATGCTCCGTCAGAATTCCAAAGAATCATGAATGATATTTTTAACCCATATACCAAATTTATTATTATTTATATTGATGATGTTTTGGTATTCTCTCATTTTATTGATCAACATTTCAAACATTTTCATTTTTATGAATGTTGCCAAAAGAAATGGCTTAGCTATTTCCAAACCTAAAATCAGTCTTTTCCAAATTAAAATCAGATTTCTTGGTCATCATATCAATCAAGGTACTATTGTCCCAATAGAAAGAGCAATCCAGTTTGCCGATAAATTTCCTGACCAGATCATCGATAAGAACCAACTTCAACGGTTTCTAGGATGTTTAAACTATGTAGGAGAATTTATCCCACAACTCAACAATTTAATTAAACCTCTTCATGATCGCCTTAAGAATAGCCCTCCGCCTTGGACATCTATTCGTACGAATATTGTTAAGCAGATTAAACTCCAAGTTAAGCAACTTCTTTGTCTTAGCCTTCCAAATCCTTCTGCTTACAAAATTGTTGAAACTGATGCCTCTGATATTGGCTATGGAGGTATTCTCAAACAAAAAATTGACGAAAAAGAGAAAATTATTTCTTTTACTTCCAAACATTGGAATTCTGCCCAACAGAATTACTTTACAATTAAAAAAGAAATTTTAGCAATTGTTTTATGTATTTCTAAATTTCAATCTAATTTACTAAATCAAAAGTTTTTAGTCAGAATTAACTATAAATCTGCAAAAGATGTTTTAACAAAAGATGTTAAAAATCTTGCATCAAAATAGATTTTTGTCAGATGGCAAGCAATATTAAGTATTTTTTATTTTGATATTGAATTTATCAAAGGCACTTCAAACTCTTTACCTGATTTTCTTACCCGAGAGTTTTTATAGGGAAGGTTAGAGAAAATCAGAAAAACTAGATCAAATCTATTTTCTGGGTATTAGTGAGTGTTCCTGATGCCTCCGAAAAAGAAAAAACTAGAATTAAAACTCAAAGGGCCTTCCATTGAATGTTAACCAAATCTAGAGGATTATCAACCAAAAAAGACCATTGAAGAAGATCTTCAAATTGTCTTAAGAAAATTCATGGACAATTATCAACTAGGGTCATCTACCCACAAAACCAAAGGTGAGTCATCGACTCAAGCTTCTCAAACAGGGTCATCAACCCAAAAACCCTAAACCAAATATTCATACGCTATGCCTATTGAAAATTTGTTAGGTATGCAGAATTGTGGTTTAACCCATCTTCCAGCCAAATCTTGGGCAAATATTGCTGAAGAGGAAGAAATCTCCCAAGAAAAAATCGAGAGAGAAAGTCAATTATCCCTTTCTCAAATGATTGAAAACATAAAAAATAAACAAACTAAAATTATTCCCAAAGAACAACCAAAAGCTATTGTTTTCTCAACCTCGCAAAAGGCTGTTATTCAGTCTCAGCCATCCACTTCAGAAAAAACTCCATATTTTTTAAAGCCAAATAAGTTCATGAATATTCCGCAAATGGAGCCAGAATATTTAGAATGAAATCCAAACAGTATTGCTCTAAAAATTTTTCCAAACAATTTCTATTATAAACCTTCAAATGTTTTGAAAACTCAGTAGTTTTATGAGTTTATTCTTGTTGACTCTGATTCAATATCAGTTAAAAGATATCCCGATCAGAATGATCCAACAGTTATAACTCATTCAACCTTGCAGATTTTGAAAGTTTTAACTCCAGTTGAATGGGGACAAGACTTAAACAAAATCAAAAAAATTTCTCGAAATTTCAATCTCATTGGGTATAATTACTGGGATTATACTGATGCCTAGTATAATACCTTTTGGTTTCAAAATAAATGTTTTCAGCATTCTTGGCTGATTTATTTTAAACACAAAGTCAAGTACAATTTTCCCCAATGATTCTTATGTTGGTGGGATTTTTTCGGTCCAACTGAGGAAATTCTCCCTAATAAGGTCCATCGGGGATATAATTATTTTAAAACAAATTTTAACAATGGAGAAAATTCTTTTCCCATAGATCTCCATTTTTTCTCCAAACTTTCCTTAGCTTGGATTTTTGTCTGACATTACAGGTACAGCCACCAGGATTTCAACCATCCAATCCTGCCAATCCTCCAAAGGGTTCCTTGTGTCCGATGGTGGATTCAGTTTCAAGAAACCAGAGCTGATGTCAATGCTATAAAGTTTTGGCTCAAAAGAAACCCTAAATTCATATGTCATACGGAGCAAAGCAGGTTTCTTAACCAAAGAGTTCAAATCCAGACTTGCTTAGCAGCCACCAAAAGCAAGGATGAGCTCACAAACTAATTGAAAACTATGCTCGAACTTCTTGAAGCAGAAAGCAATGAGCCTCAAACCCAGAAAGCTTCATCTTAAGCCTCTGAAGCTAGTTCAAAAATAGAAGAAAATCTCCTCCAAAGCAACGAAGATGACTATTTTGGCATTGATCTTGATCCAACCGTTGATCTTGGAGAAGATTAAAATTTTCTGACCAAAGATACTGTAGCAAAAGTCCTGTAGCAATTACTATAACAGAGCCCTGTAGCAGTTACTGTAGTGTCGGCAAACTTTTAACCGAAATTGTTGTAATAGTACCTGTCGCCCATAAGTTGCAGGTCATTTTACTATTGTAACAATCCTAAATTATGTCTATTTAAGGACTCCCCATTCTTCTCTTGGGCATCCCATTCAACCCCATAGCAACCTAAGAGATAGAGAGATCTGAGAGAAAGAGAGTTTCGAAGACAGATCCTTTTGTAAGCTTTCTTTCTTTAATAAAATCTCTCTTTCTTTAATTTCTTGCACTGCATCATTCCCTTCTTCTACTCTTTCTTTCTCTTCTCTTCTATGAGCTAAGTCCAGTGCGGACTACCACCATTCTTAGCTTTCTTTTTCTTTAATTGGCATATTTATTTTCTGTAATCTAATTTATGTAAAGAAGTCCGTCTTCTCCTCTACTTCTCTTCACCTTCTTCTTTCCCTTTTCTCTAATTTAAACCCTTACAATATCTTATCATATATTTATGTCACCTACAAATGATTCTACCTACTGTTTGATAGGAATTTTTTCATGACATACCTTGCGACTCCTCTACTGTACAAGGTTCACCAATAACATGCACCTTTAGGGGCTGAGGCCCCTACTGCTGGTCAACAAATAAACAACAGGTGCATACATCACTTTTTGAACATCAACAAATCTTAGGTAAGTGTTCCTAAACATCAAGACACATTCTTAAACTTTAAAAGTATTCAGGTACTTGTTCTTGAACTTTAATTGGACCTTTAATAAAGGCACTTGAACTTGAACTTTGACAGGGACCTAAGCAACAAAGTCATACAAGTCTCAGGTAAGTGTTCTTGAACTTTGAACTTTTTCTTGAACTTTGACAGGACCCAAGCAACAAAGCCTACACATCAACAAGTCTAAAGTAAGTGTTCCTAAACTTTGACAAGACCCTGATAATTTGTTCTTGAACTCTAATAGGACCTAATAGGTAAAGGCACTTGAACTTGAACTTTGACAAAACCCAAGTTAGTATTTTTAAATGTTGACAAAAGGTAGGTACGTGTTCTCAAATTTCAAAAGTAGGTACTTATTCTAGAACTTTAACAGGACCTAGGTCTTTGTACTTGAACTTGAAGTTTGACAAGACCCACTCAACAAAGTTTAAACATCAACAAGTCTCAAGTAAGTGTTCCTAGACTTCAACAAAACTAAGATACGTGTTCTTAAACTTTAAAAGTATCTAAGTACTTGTTCTTAAACTATAACAAGACCTGGGAAAATAAAAGAAGGACAAACTAAAGTGACTAAAACTGAATCTTAGTGGATTGTTATAACAAGGCCAATGTATTTAAGTCATCTACAAAGGAGACCTACTACTTGATGGGAATTTCTTCATGGCATCCCTTTTGACTCCTCTGTTGCATGAGGTTCACCAACGATATGTGCCTTTGGGAGCTTAGGCCCTTATTGTTGGTTAACAAACAAACAACAACTGCATACATCACTTCTAGAACTTTAACAAGACATAATGCGTCTAAACATCAACAAGTCTTAGGTCTCAAGTAAGTGTTCTTGAACATCAACAAGACTTTAGGTGCTCTTAAACTTTAGAAGTATCCAGGTACTTGTTCTTGAACTTTAACAAGACTAAATAAAGGCAGTTAAGCTTGAACTTTGACAAGATCCAAGCAATACATCAACAGGTTTTACGTAAGTGTTCCTAAACTTCGACAAGACCCTGATAATTGTTTTTGAACTCTAACTTCTAATAGGTAAAGGCACTTGAACTTAAACTTAAACTTTGACAGAACCCAAGTTAGTATTTTTAAATATTGACAAGAACTAGGTATGTGTTCTCAAATTTCAAAAGTAGGTACTTGTTCTAGAATTTTAACAGGACCTATGCACTTGAACTTGAAGTTTGACAAGACCTAATCAACAAAGTTTAAACATCAACAAGTCTCAAATAAGTGTTCCTAAACTTCAACAAAACTAAGGTACATGTTCTTAAACTTTAAAAGTATCTAAGCACTTGTTCTTGAACTTTAACAAGACCTAGGTAAAAAAAGGAGGGACAAATTAAAGTGACTAAAGGTGAATCTTAGTGGATTGTTATAACAAGGCCAATCTATCATTTATAATACCCTATCATGTATTTAAGTCATCTACAAAGGATTCTACCTACTACTTGATGGAAATTTCTTCATGGCATCCTTTATGACTCCTCTACTGCATGAGGTTCACTAATGATATATGCCTTTGGGAGCTTAGGCCCTTATTGTTGGTCAATAAACAAACAACAATTGCATATATCACTTCTAGAACCTTAACAAGACATAATGCGTCTAAACATCAACAAGACCCAGGTACTTGTTCTTGAACTTCAATAGGACTAAATAAAGGCAGCTGAGTTGAACTTTGATAGGACCTAAGCAATAAAGCCTATACATCAACAAGTTTTAGGTAAGTGTTCCTAAACTTTGATTGTATTGTACTTGAACTTTGACAGGATCCAAGCGACAGAGCCTACATCAACAAGTCTAAAGTAAGCGTTCCTAAACTTCAACAAGACCCTGATAATTGTTCTGGAACTCTAACAGGACCTAATAGGTAAAGGCACTTAAACTTGAACTTTGACAGAACCAAAGTTAGTATTTTTAAATATCGACAAAAGCTAGGTACATGTTCTCAAATTTCAAAAGTAGGTACTTGTTCTAGAACTTTAACAAGACCTAGGTCTTTGCACTTGAACTTGAAGTTTGACAAGACCCAATCAACAAAGTTTAAACATCAACAAGTCTCAAGTAAGTGTTCCTAAACTTCAACAAGACTAAGGTACATTGTTCTTAAACTTTAAAAGTATCTAAGTACAATCTTGAACTTTACCAAGATCTAGGTAAAAAAAGGAGGGACAAATTAAAATGACTAAAGTTGAATGTTAGTAGATTGTTATAACAAGGCCAATCTATTATTTATAATACCCTATCATGTATTTTAAGTCATCTACAAAGGATTCTACCTACTACTTGATGGGAATTTCTTCATGGCATCCCTTGTGACTCCGCTGCTATGCATGAGGTTCACCAACGATATGTGCCTTTAGGAGCTTAGGCCCCTATTGTTGGTCAACAAACAAACAACAACTGCATAAATCACTTCTAGAACTTTAACAAGACATAATGCATCTAAACATCAACAAGTCTCAGGTAAGTGTTCCTCAACATCAACAAGACCCAAGTACTTGTTCTTGAACTTTAACAGGACTAAATAAAGGCAGTTAAGCTTGAACTTTGACAGGACCCAAGCAATAAAGCCTATACATTATGTCTTAGATAAGTGTTCCTAAACTTTAATTGTATTATTCTTGAACTTTGACAAGATCCAAGCGACAGAGCCTACATCAACAAGTCTAAAGTAAGTATTCCTAAACTTTAACAAGATCCCTGTTCTTAAACTCTAACAGAACCTAATAGGTAAAGGCCCTTGAACTTGAACATTGACAAGACCCAAGTTAGCATTTCTAAACATCAACAAGAACCAGTTACATGTTCTTGAAATTTAACAGGACCTAGATTAAGGCACTTAAGCTTGAACTTTGATAAAACCTAATCAACAAAGTTTAGACATCAACAAGTCTTAGGTAAGTTTTCATAAACTTCAATAAGACTCAGGTATGTGTTCTTAAACTTTAAAAGTATCTAAGTACTTATAACTTTAAAAGTAAAGGCACTCGAACTTAAACTTTGATAGGATTTAGGTTAATGTGAAGGGAGGAAGGGCAAATCAAAGCAACTAAAGTTGAATTTTAGTAGATTGTGGCAACAAGGCTACTTTATCATTTACGATGCCCTATCACATATTTAAGTTATCTACAGAGGATTCTACCTGCTATTTGACAACAATTTCTTAATGGTGCCTCTTGCGATTGCTTTATTGCACGAGGTTTACCAATGACATATGCCTTTAGATGCTTAGGCAAGATTAGTCAAGAAACAAAATCACAGGTGCGTGCATCACTTCTTGAACTTCAACGAGACATAAGGTGTCTAAACATCAACAAGTCTCAAGTAGGTGTTTCTAAACATTAACAAGATCCATGTACATACTCTTAACCTCCAAAAGCAGCTAGGTACTTGTTCTTAAACTTTAACAGGACCTAGATAATGGCACATGAACTTTAACTTTGACAGGACCTAAGTAACAAAGCCTACACATCAACAAGTTTCAAGTAGGTGTTCTTAAATTTCAACAAGACCCAGGTACATGTTTTTGAACTTTAAAAGTATCTAACTACTTGTTCTTAAACTCTAACAAGACCTAGGCACCTAAACTTGAACTTTGATAGAATTCAAGTTAGTGTGAAGGGAGGAAAGACAAATCGAAGTGACTAAAACTGAATTTTAATAGATTGTGGTAGCAAGGCCACTCTGCCACTTATAATACTATATCATACATTTAAATCATCTACAAAGGATTTTACTTGTTGCTTGATGAAAATTTTTTCAAGGTATCCCTTGCGATAGAAGCACGGGATTCACCAATGACATGTACCTTAGGGGGCTTAGGCCTCTACTACTGGTAGACAAATAAACAACAGGTGCATATGTCACTTCTATCCTAGATTCTAACTTTGACATTTAGCTATAAATCAACGCATAGTAGTTCATGTCACTAGCTTTTCAACTCATACTAGGTTGAATTACTATTGCAACACTATCGTTAGCAGGGTAAAACTAACTTATCTCACGATGGTCTAAACCTAGCTCACGTTCCTTATTAGTGGGTGAACAATCCAACACTTGCTTCACAATGATAGAAAGAGTTGACATTTAAGGATCAAAGAGCAACATCATTATAAATGCTTGACTACCACAAGTTAGTTAACTTGTGATAACTTTTCTAACACCTCTAATTTCAAATTTTAAAGAACTAAAGGATTGATAGGCCATGCTTTCATGGTTTATAATCATATTAGAAATCAGAATCAAATGATTTTTTACCCTTTCTACTCCACACAAGATTTCTATTCTTGTTGAACTCTTTGAACCCAAGTAACAAAGCAAACTTTTACAAGACATATATGATATTAAACTTTGACATGATGTAAGTATGAGTTCCTAAGTTTCAATAACAACCAAGTCTCAAGCAAGGGTCCTAAACTTTACCAAGACCTAGGTATTTGTTCTTGAACTTTAATAAGACCTAAGTAAAGGCCTTTGAACTTGAACTTTGACAAGACCTAGGTTAGTGTTTTTAAACTTGACAGGAACAAAGCTTAAACATTAACAAGTCTCAAATAAGTGGTTCTAAACTTCGATAAGACCCAGATATGTGTTCTTGACCTTTCAAAGTATCCAAGTACTTGTTCTTGAACTTTAATAGGACCTAGATAAAGGTACATAAACATGAACTTTGACAAGACCTAGGCTAGTATTTCTAAACCCAACAAGACCCAAGCAACAGAGCCTAAACATTATCAAGTCTCAAGTAAGTGTTCATAAATATCGACAAGACCCAAGTACATATTCTTGAATTTCAAAAGCACCTAGGTACTTGTTCTTGAACCTTAACAAGACCTAGGTAAAGGCACCTAAATTTGAACTTTAATAGGACCCAAGTTAGTACTTCTAAACTTGACATGACCTAAGTAATAGAACCTAAATTTTGACGAGATCCAGGTATATAATCTTGAACTTTGACAAGACTTAAGGGCATTTCAACTTCAACAACTCTCAAGTAGTTCTTCTTAAACATCAATAAGACCCAGGTACATGTTCTTGAACTTTAACAAGATTCGGGTACATGTTCCTAAACTTTAACAAAGTAAAGGTGCCTAAACTTGAACTTCAACAAAACCTAAGATAGTGGTTTTAAATGTAACAAAACTCAAGCAACAAAGCATTAAACATCAACGAGGATAATGGTTCTAGCATGAACTTTGACATGATATGAGTATGTGCTCTTAAACATCAATAAGAATGAAGTATGAGTGTTTAAACTTTAACAAGTCTCAGGTAACTATTCTTAAACTTCAGTAGGACCCAGGTATATGTTCTTAAACTTCACTAAGAGCATGATATGTGTTCATGAATTTTAACAAGGCCTAGGTAATGGCACTAAAACTTGAACTTTGATGAGACCCAAGTTATCATTTCTAAACATGACAAGACTCAAGAAACAATGCCTAAACTTTGATAATGCCCAAGTACATAGTCTTAAACTTTGAGATGATGTAAATATGTTTTCCTAAACTTTAATAAGAATAAAGTATGAGTGCCTAAAGTTTGATAAGACTTCAATAAAGGCATTTAAACTTCAACAGGATCATGAAATTCAACAGGATTCAAGTAACAATGCCTAAATTTTGATATGACCTAAGTATATAGCCTTGAACTTTGACATGATATAAGTATGTGTTCCTAAATTTGGACAAGACTCAAGATAAAGTGTGTAAATTTCACCAAGTCTCAAGCAAGTGTTCTTAAACTTTGACACGTCCTAGGTACTTGTTTTTAAACTTTAACAGGATTCAGGTACATGTTTTCTAAGGCTAGGAACTTAAACTTTGACAAGACCTAAGTTAGTGTTTCTATATTTGATAAGGCCTAAGCAATAGAGCCTAGATTTTGGCAAGACCTAGGTACATAGTCTTGAACTTTATCATGATGTAAGTATGAGTTCCTAGATTTCAACATGAACCAAGTATGAGTACTTAAATATTGACAAGACTCAAGTGAAGGTTTATAGACTTTAACAAGTCTCAAGTAGTTCTTGAATTTCAACAAGGCCTAAGTACATGTTCCTAAAATTTAACAGAATCTAAGTAAAGGTTCCTAAATATGAACTTCAACAAAACCTAGGATAATGGTTCTAAACTTGATAGGACTTAAGCAACAAAGCCTAAACATCAACAAGATAATGGTTCTACTCTTGAACATGATGTAAGTATGTCATCAACAAGAACTAAGTATATATGTCTAAACTTTGACAAGACTCAAGATAGGGTGTTTAAATTTCAACAATTCTCAAGTAAATGTTCCTAAATTTCAATAAGACCCAGGTACATGTTCTTGAACTTTAACCTTAAGTAATGGCAAGTGAATTTAAACTTCAACAAGACCTAGGTTTCTAAACATGACAAGACTCAAGAAATAGTGCCTAACCTTTGACAAGACCTGGGTATATAGGCTTAAACTTTGATATGATGTAAAAATGTGTTCCAAAACTTCAACAAGAGCAAAGAATGATTGCTTAGACTTTAACAAAACTCAAATAAGGGCATCTAAGCATCAATAGGTATCAAGTAACTGTTCTTGAACATTGAAAAGACTCAAGTAAATATTCTAAGACTTCAACATGATGTAGTTACGTGTTCCTGAACTTTAACAAGAATATGAATTTTAATAAAAACTTAAGTAACAGTGCCTAAACTTTAAAAAAACCTAAGTACATAGTCTTGAACTTTGATGTGATATAAATATGTGTTCTTAAACTTTAACATGAACCAATTATTACTGCTTAAACTTGGACAAGATGTAGGATAGGCCATCTAAACTTTAACAAGTCTCATGTAAATGTCCTTAAACTCTAACATGACCTTGGAATGTTATTTTAAACTTTAACATGATCAAGTACATGTTCTTAAATTTTTAAACTTAAACATGATTAGGTACGTGTTCTTAGACTTTAACTAGACCTAGATAAAAGCACCTAAACTTTGATAAGACCCATATTAGTGTTTCTAAACATGACCAAATGAAAGCACTTGAACTTAAACTTCAACAAGACTTAGGTTAGTGTTTTTAAACTTAACAAAACCTAAGCAACAACGCCTAAACTTTAACAAGACCTAAGTACATAGTTTTAAACTTCGACATGATGTATGTATAAGTTTTTAAATTTTAATAGAAACTAAATAAAAGTGACTAAACATCAATAGGACTTAAGTGCAGGCATCTAATCTTCAATAAGCCTCAAGTAGCTCCTAAACTTTGACAGGACCCACGTATATGTTATTGAACTTCAACAGGATACAGGTACATGTTCATAACCTTTAATAGAACCTAAGTAAAAGTGCTTACACGTGAGCTTCAACAAGACTTAGGATAGTAGTTCTAAACTTGATAGGACTCCAGCAACAGAGCCTAAACATCAATAGCATAATGGTTCTAGTCTTAAACTTTGACATAAAGTAAATATGTGTTCATAAACATCAACTAAAACAAAGTATAAGTGTCTAAACTTTGAAAAGACTTAGGATAAAGCATCTAAACTTCAACAAGTCTTAAGTAAGTGTTTCTAAACCTCAATAGGACCTAATTATGTGTTCTTGAACTTAAACAAGAGCTAAGTAATGGCACCTAAACTTGAACTTCAACAAGACGTAGGTTAGTGTTTCTAACCAAGATGGGACTTAAACAATAATGCCTAAACTTTGACAAGACCTAGGTATATAGTCTCAAGCTTTAACATGATGTAAGTACGTGTTCCTAAACTTCAATGGGAACTAAGTATGAGTGTCTAAATTTCAACAAGACTTGAGTAAGAGCATCTAAACTTCAACCAGTCTGAACTAAGTGTTCTTGAACTTTGATAGGACCCAGGGACGTATTCTTCAACATCAATAAGATCCAAGTGTTCATGAACTTTAGTAAGAGCACGAACATCGATAAGACTTAAGTAACAGTGCCTAAACTTTGATAGGATATAGATCTATAGTCTTGAACTTTGACATGATGTAATTATGTGTTCTTAAACTTCAACAAGAACCAAGTATGAGTGCCTAAATTTTAACAAGACTTAGGTTAGGAGTCTAAACTTCAACAAGCCTCAAGTAAGTGTTCTTGAACTTTGACAAGAACTAAATACGTGCTCTTGAACTTCAAGATCTAAGTACATGTTCTTGAACCTTAATCAGACTTAAGTAAAGGTGCCTAAACTTGAACTTTGACAAGACCAAGTTTAGTGTTTTTAAACTTGATAGGACTTAAGTAACAATGCAAAAATTTTGACAAGTCCAAGGTATATGGTCTTAAACTTTGACATGATATAAGTATATGTTCTTAAACTTCAACAAGAACCAAGTTTAAGTGCTTATACTTTGACAAGACTCAAGTAAAGGTGTCTAAACTTCATCAAGTTTCAAGTAAGTGTTCTTAAACTTTAATAAGACCCATTTATGTCTTCTTGAACTTCAATAAGATCTAGCTACATGTTCTTGTAGTTTAACAAGACTTAGGTAAAGGTGTTTAAACTTGAACATCGACAGGACCCAAGTTAGTGTTTTTACACTTGATAGGACTTAAGTAATAGTTCCCAAACTTTGACAAGACCTAGGTACATAGTATTAAACTTTGACTTCATGCAAGTATATGTTATTGAACTTCAAGAAGAACCAAGTATGAGTGCTAAAGTTTGATAAGTCTTAAGTAAAACCATCAAAACTTTAGCAAGTCTCATGTCAGTGTTCTTGAACTTTGACATGACCCAAGTATGTGTTTTTAAACTTTAATAGGATTTAGCTATATGTTCTTAAACTTTAACAAGACGTAGGTAAAGATACCTGAACTTGAACTTTGACAAAACCTAGGTTAGTGTCTCTAAACTTGATAGGACTCAAGTAACAATGCCTAGACTTTGAAAACTTTGACATACCCAAGTTCAAAGTCTTGAACTTTGACATGATGTAAGTATATGTTCCTAAACATTAATGAGAACTAAGTATGAATGCTTAAACTTTAACAAGACTTAGGTAAAGGCATATAAATCGTAACAAATCTTAGGTAAGTGTTCCTAAAATTCAATAAGACCTAGGTATGTGTTCTTAAACTTTGATAGGAAGTAGGTAAAGGTGCCTAAACTTGAACTTTAATAGAACCCATGTTAGTGTTTCTAAACTTGACATGACTTAAGTAACAATGCCTAAACTTTGACAAGACTTAGGTAAATAGTCTTGAATGTTGACATGATGTAAGTATGTGTTCCTAAACTTCAAAGGAAATTAAAGACTCAAGTAAAGATGCCTAAACTTCAACATGTCTTAGGTAAGTATTCATAAACTTCACCAAGACCTAGGTACATGTTCTAGAAACTTTAATACGATATAGGTACATGTTCCTAAAATTTAATAAGAAAGTTAAAGATACCTAAACTTAAACTTCAATAGAACCCAAGTTAGTGTTTTTATACTTGATAGGACTTAAGTAGCAATGCCTAGACTTTAACAAGACCAAGGTACATAGTTTCACCTTTGAGATGATGTAACTATATGCTCCTAAACTTCAACAAAAACCAAGTATGAGTGCTTAAACTTTGACAAGACTTAGGTAAGGTTGTCTAAACTTCAAGTCTTAGGTAAGTGTTCTTGAATTTCAACAAGACCCAAAAGTGTTCTTGAACTTTAATAGGATCAACATACATGTTCTCAGACTTTAACAAGACCTAGGTGAAGATGTCTAAATTGGAAAGTTAGTGTTTCTAAACTTGATAAGATTCAAGTAACAATACCAAAACTTTAACAAGATCTAGGTACATAGTCTTCAATTTTAGCATTATGTAAGTTTATGTTCCTAAACTTTAACAAAAACTAAGTATAAGTGTCTAAACTTTGACAAGACTCAAATAAAGGCATTTTAACTTCAACAAGTCTTAAGTAAGTATTCTTGAACTTCAATAATATCCAAGTACCTATTCCTAAACTTTAACAAGATTTAGGTAAAGGTGCTTGAACTTGAACTTTAATAGGACCTAAGTTAGTGTTTTAAACTTCATGAGACTTAAGTAAGAGAGCCTAAACTTTGGCAAGACCCAATAGAGGTATACATGGCCTAGGCCGATTCAAGTTTCACCTTAATCTAAACCCAACCTGCTTTAAGTTGATTTCATTTTTGTTACTCATAGCTTAAACCAACTTGGTTATGGCCCAGCATAAATTAGGTCAGGCTAGCCAATCAGGTTAACCAAGCCAACCCAATTTCATTTCTTTTTTTTTTTTGGAAAAAATTTTAAAACATTAAAGGCTCATATTTCTGTATTTACTTGACCATTTTAAGCATATGACTACTCCTTTTGATTTTTTTATTGAGATCTATAGAATGGAAATGAAAAACAGGGGTTTGAATGAGGAAATATGAAAAAAAACATAGATGAAGAAGCTAAAACTTTAAAATGTGATAACTTGGAATCTAGTGGTCTAATTGGAGTTTTTTTTTATTTTAGGTATTTTTTCGAAATGGGCATGCTGTAAATTGACATAGATTTTTGTATCTACTCAACCATTTTGTGCATATGACTTGTTTTGATACATTTTTTTGAGATCTACATAATAGAAATGAAAGAGTATGGGATCAGAGAAGGAAATAAAAAGAAAAAGTAGATATATAGGACAAAACCATAAAATGTGATAATTTAGAACTTGGTGGCCCGATTAAAGTTTTTTTTTTTAATTTTGGGTCTTTTTTAAAGATGAAAATGAACATAATCCATTTGCCTTACTGTCTTAAAACTTTTTTTTGCTTTTAAATTCAAACAATGCATGTTTTCTATTTTGGTTTCTTTTTGTCTGAATGTGATAATCCTATTTAGAAGAAGCCTGCTGAGGCCTTGATCCTATGACTATTTATAATTTGTAAAATTTTTCTAAAAAATTTTTGCCAAAATTATAAAATACCCTCAAAAAAATTTCTTTTCGTTTATGTTCTTAGTTTATATATGTATATATGTATACACACATATATATACAAGGATTGAGCTAAGCCAAGCTAGATTAGCCAAGGTGGTAAGCCTAGAACCCAACCCAATTTGGCTACGATTTTTTTTAACCGAATCAAGTTTCTTGGGTTGTTGGATTTAATGTACACCCTTATGATAGGGCACATAGTCTTGAACCTTGACATGATATAAATATGTGTTCCTAAGTTTCAATGACAACTAAGTGTGATGCCTAAACTTTGACATAACTTAGGTAAAGGCGTCTGAACTTCAAAAAAAATTAAATAAATGTTCTTGAATTTCCATAAGACTCAAGCATGTATTCTTGAACTTTAACAAGATCTAAGTGCATGTTCTTGAACTTTAATAGGACTTCGATATAGGTGCCTGAACTTTGACAAAAATCAAGTAGGAACTCAAAGTAAAGGCACTTGATTTTCAATGAGACTCATGAAAATGTTCCTAAACTTGATAGAACTTAGGTAATTATGTGTCCTAAACTTTGACAAGTTCGAGGTACTTGTTCTTGAACTTTGACATGATACAATTAAGTGTTCCTAAACTTTGATAGGAACCAAGTATATGTGTTTAAACTTTAACAGAACCTTAGTAAGGGTGCTTACAATTTAATAGTACTTAAGTACATGTTCTTGAACTTCAATAGGAGCCAAGAATTGTACTTGCATTTGGATAGGACCTAGATGCATGTGCCTAAACTTCAATAGGTCTCAAGAGTTAGGCAAGTGTTCCTCAACTTGAACTTTGACAGGTCTCAAGTAAATGTGTCAATGTTCATGAACTTTATGTTATGTATCCTTAATTATGCAAGTCTAGCCCTAATTATGCATTATAATACTTAAGATCTTTGAACAAGATGATTTTCACAATTCTATAAATTAGGATAAACCTACCCTATCCATAATGATTTTCTTCAGAGAAATTTAACCATAGATGAGAAATCTTTTAAAACTTGATTCCTCTCTTTTGACCTTTTAAGTTTGACAAAATTTTTTATAGAGAAAAAAAATTCTAATGATGGGTTGAAAGAAAACCAATTTCTTAATAAGGTTTTTATAATTGGTACACTCCATTAATATACAGTTATTTCAAAACCGCCTCTCCTAATCTCCTTATTTGATTAATAGGATTTTTTGCATATGATAATTATAAAATCATGTGGGCCACTAAAAAAATGTACACTTCAACCTAGGTATGTGCTCTTAAATTTTAATAGGACTTAAGTATATGATCTAGACTTTGACAAGATTCATGTAACCTTGTATGATTTTTGATATAACCTAAGAATAATTACAGGTGTCCAAACATTGATAACACATACCTTGACAAGACTCAAATTTATGTGCCAAAATTTGACAAAATTCAAGTAAAAAGCATAAGGGCATTTGAACTATGACAATAATAAATGAATTCTAAAAAGATGAGATAACCTTATATAAACAAATTTTGAAGTAACAAGATTCCAAAAAACAAAAACAAAAGAGAAGAAGAAAAAGAAAAATTACCAGAATAGGCTAACTAGAATGCTTAGAACTTTTTTTTTTCTTAACGAACTTTGGATTCCTCGATGCCAAACAACAAGCATCAATCCTATCCTATCCTATCAAATAACATTTTAACAAATTCAAATAATACCTGACTGCATAACCATAAGTTTTCCATAAATGAAAAAGGTTACTTTAATCCATGTGTTTGGATTTTTTAGGAGACCTATATTAATGAGTTTTTAAAGATCCAAGAAAAAGAAAAAGGAAAGTTTAGTTCAATTCAATTTTATTTTATTTCAACCCATTAACTATTAAACATAAATTACTAATTTCATAAATAAATGTATGAATTATTTCAACTCAAGAATTAAAAAAATAAGCATAAAAAGGGATAATAAAAATGTATCTTAAATGTGTGTAATATGCATTTATTTTAAAGTTATGTTTGTCAAAATAATCATTTATTTAATTCTAGTTGTTAAATGTATTGAACACCAAACACAATTGTATAATTATGGAGTATTACGCATTATAAGTAAGAGTACACACTGGCCTAATGTACCTAGTGTAGCTCGGCCAAATCTAGCTTAGCCAAAAAAAAAAGCTAAACTGGGCCAAGTTGCATGGCGGGTCAAACTAGATTGCATGGTTGGGCCAAGTTAGGTTGCCTTGACCATGTATAATAATTTAAAAAGGGAATTTATATGAAAAGTTAACCTTTTTAAGGGCTAATATGTAATTTATAGAGACTTAAATAAAAATATTTTAGGGCTATTTTATAATTTTAACCAAAAATTTTTAAACATATTTTGCAAATTATAAAAAGTCAAAGGTTGTCAAAGACCCTATTAATCTTTTTTCAGGTATAATTGTCACATTTAAACAAAAGAAGATGACATGAAAAATAGGTATTTTTAGAGTTGGAAGCAAAAATCTTAAAATTAAGATAATAAACATGTATTTTTAGAGAAATTAAGTGACAAATCATTCATCACCTCCATCTCAAAAAAGTATCTAAATTAAAATTAAAAAAAATCCCAAACGAATAACTAGGCTTTAAGTTATAACTTTTTGAAGTTTCATCTTATACGCTTGCATTTTCTTCCTATTTCCTCCTTGAGACCTACATTTTTTTCATCTTTATTGCATAATCTCGCAAACATATATTAAAATGGGTGGTCATATGTCCAAAATGGTCAAGTAGTTAAAAAAATATGAGCATTCACAATTTCTATGTCCTTTACAGTAAAAAAGAAAAACTCAGTTAAACCTGACGAGCCTAAAATCCAACTCAATATATGACCAGGTTGGGCATTGGACATGAAAAAACAAGTTCGATATAAAATAGGCCAAATACCACCTCTAGCACAAACCCTACTCAGCCTAACCTATGTTCACCTCTAATTATAAGGTAAGCAATTATTTTATTATATAAAAACTATATACAATTCATTCTTATCTTATATATAATCTTTCTTTTATAATATTATCTATCACTATTTTACGTTATACATGTCAAGCAAGACCTAAGTAATTACTTTAAAAAAAAAAAGAACCTTGAGCAAAGATTTAAGGAAATTATTAGTGTTACTTTTCAAGTTGATATTTGTTAACCTACTTATTGTTAATGTTGGCACATTTATCTAGTCATTTGGACAAACTTGGACTCGCATATTTTGGCTTCATTTAAAAAAAAATGTTTCACAAATTGAATTAACTTAAGATGAATCACTCATTGGGATATATTACGGACATTTTTTTCCATTGTGTCATGACACTTTAATTGAAAGTTTAAAGTCCTAATGCTAATAATTTATGCAATGATATTATTAATGTTTATGATTAAACAATATAGATAACATAAAAAAGATGACAAAATAATGAGAATAATGAGCATAGCTTTCTTGATACTGAGCACAAGAACATTCTTCTATTTATAGAAAGATTAGTTATTTAGAAACAACTCACAAGCTAACAAGTATCCCTTGTACAACTAGAAAGAATCAAATAAAGGTATCAATGGTTAGAACATAATGAATGGATGAAATCCAATATAAATAATTCATGAAAAATCATGAAGGCTAGCTGGCTTCACATGTTTATGCTCTAACATCCCCCTTCAAATGAATGGAGATATAACTCCCAATTTGAAGTGAAAAAACCAAAAGCAAGAATGAGATAACAACTTAGTAAGATAGTCAACCAGCTGATCAAATGAAGGAGCATATTAAACAAAGAGTTGTTTAGAGAGGACTTGGTCTTGGACAAAATGGATATCTATTTCAATGTTTTTGGTCTTTACATGATAAACAGGGTTGGAAGCAAGATATCCAAACTGACATTATCACACCAAATGATAAGATTTATGCAAAAGGAGAGCCTATCTCAAACAATAATGAATACATCTAAGCCAATTCAACAACAATATTAGCTAAAGATCTATATTTAGATTTAGTACTCAAACATGCAACCACATGTTTCTTTAAGGACCATAAGACCAAAGAATCTCCAAGAAAAACATAAAATCCACTAACTGATCTTTTGTTATTTAGCAAAAAGCCCAATCAACATTGAAAAAAACTATAATATTGAGAGCCTCAAATAGTTTAATGCGAACAATATAATGGATAATGCTTTTAAGGTATTTAAAGACTCTTTTATAGCCTGCCAATGAATAGTTATTAGTGCACTAGAAATTGGCTTAGTTTGTTGATAGTAAAAAAACAGGTTTAATATCGCTTAGGTACTATAAGGCTCTAACTACACTTTTGTAAGTTAAGGGATCTTTCAACAAGTCTCCATTATGAATGGATAAGTTCTTGCTTGTGACAATAGGAATAGGGCAAGGAGCTGCCAAATGCATGCTGTGCCTTTTTAGAAAATCTATGACATACTTTCCTTAGTTCAAGTACATGCCAGTGTCCTCACAGTGAACTTCAAACCCTAGAAAACCAAGATCCTTTAGAGAGAACAAATTGTTGAGCCTTTGAGTAAACAAACTTAAGCTATTAACATTATTTCTAGTTACAAGAATATCGTCAACATAAATTAAGATCATTAAAATCTAGAACTTATCTTTGAATAAGAACAGAAAGTTATCACTTTTGGCATTGGAGAATCCCCAATTAAGAAAAGTGTCTCTAAGCTTTTGAAACCATGCCCCTGGGGCTTGTTTCAAATCATACAATGCCTTAGATAGCTTGCAAATATGATCAAGCTTGAAATGATCCATAAAACCTTTTAGTTGAGACATGTAAACTGTCTCTTGAAAATCACCGTTCAAGAAAGCATTATTAATGTTAAGCTATCTAACCTCCTAATTGTAAGAGATAGCTCTAAAGAGTATTTTTAGATTATAGAGGGCTTAATAACAAGGCTTAAGTCTCATCAAAATCAATTCCTAAATCTTGTTGGAATTGATTATAGAGGGCTTAATAACAAGTATTTTGAAACCATGCCCCTGGGGCTTGTTTCAAATCATACAATGCCTTAGATAGCTTGCAAACATGATCAAGCTTGAAATGATCCATAAAACCTTTTAGTTGAGACATGTAAATTGTCTCTTGAAAATCACCGTTCAAGAAAGCATTATTAATGTTAAGCTATCTAACCTCCTAATTGTAAGAGATAGCTCTAAAGAGTATTTTTAGATTATAGAGGGCTTAATAACAAGGCTTAAGTCTCATCAAAATCAATTCCTAAATCTTGTTGGAATCCTTTAGAAACAAATCGTGCCTTATGTCTTTATATGGAGCCACCTGCATTGCACTTAGTCTTAAAACCCATTGACTCCTATAATATTTTGTTGATAGTTGCAAGGCACTAAAGTCCTAGTGTGATTTCTAAGTAATGCTACATATTTAGAAGCCATAACAACTTTCCAATGTGGAATTAACAAGGCTTATGAGGCTTCAGTTGGTTTAGTTTCAACATCTTGATCAGCTTAAGTAACACTAATAAATGGATGTACGAGTTTAAATATATGTTTGCTTCTAGTGATCATATAATGGGGGTTGATGGTGTCATAGGATGTCATTTATATCCCAATAAATTAATTTATATTTTATTTCTTTTATAAATTTTAAAAGGTAAAAATTTATTAATATTAAATTTTCTTATCATTATTGAAATAAAATTTTTTTAAAAAAAATTCTATAGGTCAATAAGAATAGGTGTGTCTTTCAAAATATAAGATCACTTAGTAAACAATCCAAACCAGCTTAATGATTTTTAAATCTAAAAAGATATCATATGTAATTTAATCCAAATTTTTTTTAAAAAAGATTAACATAAATTACTCTACTTTTAATATAATTGCCTCATATTTCCTATAACAGATGAGTCAAGGGCTTGAAAAGTTCAAACTTTGAACGCACAGAAGCATATTATACTATAGTCTACAATTCAAATTCAAAGGAAAATAGGATAATTACAAATTTGAAAGAATCTTTATATTTATAATTATTGTAGAGAGTGTTCATCCACTTTGGAATAATAATTAGCTCATTTTCTTGGGTTTATTTTATTTTGGACACTTTTTTTCCTACTCTCTTTTTATGAGAACCACAGAAACTTTTTCTCTTTTATCTAATTTAATCTAATTTAATATTCTATTATTACTATATATTACCGTAATTTTCTTTTATTTTTCTGTTGGTGGGACCTCCAAAAATTTTTGTGAGATCCACCAACTTTTTCAGCTGCCCATGCATAACTTTCCAGTCTGTATCAATGTAGGAAACTACTACAAATTCAAGACCTAGAGAGGCATTGCCATGGATGAATGGTTGAGAGTCCCAACCAAGCCTAACCTAACAATTTTGAATTTAGTGAACTTTTTCATATATTACCTATTTTCGTCACTGGCCCACTCAATTTCATAAAGGTAAACCATTTTCTTCAATGCTAAGAGAGTGACTAATTTCTCTGCAAAAATATTGTCTTTTAGTTGCATATTCTCTTGTACAAATGGAATTATATACAAGACAATACTTTCACATAAAAGAAAGTCAGCCTTCTAGGATTGAAAATGGCTTACAATGTCTGAAGTTGAATTCGGCACCTGTAACTTTTTAGACATCGAATTTTTTGAAAATGTGTTTAATTTGCTTTGTTTTTTAAATGAAAATTCCCCTTTTTCATTGTGCTTACACTTTAAGCACATTGAATGCGGATCGGATGCACATTTAACTTTCTAGATAGAGGCAAGAAGTATCAATGGCAGGGACAATAGAATTGTTAGAGTAAAGATTTTAAATTTAATCTCTTAAATAAGTGTGATATTCGAAATTCCCAAGTTAATACACAAGAAACGTCATAATTAATTAACCAACTAATTATTAGATATTGTTCTGAAAGCTACATGTCCACCATTTTTGAAACCATAGAAATCAGACAAAGTGCATTTGATCTCTGAAAATAATTCAGTTTTCATTCTCCAATTTTATTTCTTAAAGTTTATATTTTTATTCGCTAATTTCGTTTAATGTAAAATATGTTTGTTTTGTGAAGTTAAAAATTTATTTATTTTTATTTTCAAATCAAATTTACCTAAATGAGCATAAATGTTAGTTGTTTTGAATTTCGTTATTTTTTTATAAGAGAATTTCGTTATTAATAATTGTGACCTTATTTTAGTTCACTTAATAATCATTTTCAGTCTCTCGTTTAAAATTGTAAAAACGCTACTCGTCATTTTGTGAAAATTCTGAAAATTTCTTTGAAAATTTGTATCTTTCCAATCTCTTTCTTAAAAAAGATTTTTCCTAAACATACTAAATGCATTTTTAGTAACATTTTCTATTTTCAATGAAAATAAAAATAGAAAATAACAAAACCAAACGCACCCATGTTCTGACCAAGATTCCCAATAACTATTTTTAAAAAAAAAATTTAATAATGTTAACTTAGGAGTGGTCCAGGAACAATTAATCTCAAGAATTAACTTCCATTAAACAGAAAATAAATAAATATATAGATATATAGAGAGAGAGAGAGAGAGAGATGGATGGATGGAGCTACCGGTTGTACGCGGTGCTTAAGTGTAACCCAAAAATAAATAAATGAAGAAGAAATTATTTTTAAAAAAAAAAGTAAAACCGAAAAAAAACAAGAGTAGAGTAATAATGATGTAGAAGGAAAGAAGCTCAACTTTAACTCATGGAAAAACTACAATGAATACTTGAAAAATAACTCCAAATTCTTATATAAAAAGCAACACGCAACCCGAGTCGAACTGTTCATCGCTAGTGAACAGTTTCGGCCGACAGAAGAGTTATATGATAGCATGTGATATGATTTTCCCAAAATGAAATACTAGAGGCAACCCTGAACAACATACAGCTAATTAGTTCCTAACACAAATCTCCTAAACTGCAGTTATTAGGAGAGATAAAATTGTTTCTCATCACATTGACACCGGTTTTCCGATTAATTACCCTAATCCTTTTGCTCCTAATTCTCTTAGGCGCTAGGCAAGAACCAAACTTGGTGACGGTAACAGCAACCCAATTGGAATTGAATTGGAGAATGAGGAGGTTGCCACAAAACAGAAAGAAAAAGAAGGAAAACGACGCGGATGGGGTCATCAGTTTCGAGAACATGTAGAAGGACGCAGACATGGAGGCACCCAGCAACATCCATATTCCCATTTTGAGATCGTGTAGCTTAGGAGATTTCTGCCATGGAGCTATATGGATCTTGCTGTTTACAGTCGTGTTTGTATTTGTATGGAAGCAAGGCAAAAGGTATTGTGGAAGAAGCAGAAAGAATTCGACACAAGAGTAAAGCACAAAGGAAGCAAAGCAGAGGCAGGTGAGGAAGGGTAGGATGGGCATTTCGCCGTTGGCGTATGAACGGTGAACTGAGGCGCCGCTAACAATAAGCAGGATGATGAGGCAAAAGCAAAGGGGCATGTTGAAGTTGACCATGAGACGAGGCCCGGGTGATGAAGTCATTCGTCTCATATAACTCGCCATCAAAATTTGTTGATGGGGATGGAAATGGGTATTCTGGAGGAATGAAGAAGAAGAAGAAGACGGGATTGCGTGTGTTCTCTCTTCTCACGAATGGATTTATAAGAGTTTATTTGAATTACGAAGGCACTTCCTCCTCTTTTTCCTCCTACTTTCCTAGAAAATTCCGCGCAACCAGATCTGTCTCCGTCTCGTAATTTCAATCCCCTGATTGGGTAATTTCTTTAAATGAAATGTGAAGGAGTGCATAACAGGTACAAAGAGAGTGAGGTCTTTTTGCATAAAAACAAGCATGGTGGGGTCAAGGTTTGTTTGGTATGTAGATGCTTAGAAAATGAAAATGAAATAAAATGCAAGAACGTAGGGTCATGTCTTGTTTAGACATCATAAAGTATTTTACTTTAATATAAAAATTCACAAATTATAATTGCTAGTGTCGAGACTATAACCAAAAAAATAAATAAGGAAGTTTAGTCTAACTTAAGATTACTGTAGTGTTTAATTTGAACGAGATAGATGAGATTTTTTTCCCTTAACGAAGAGAAGAATTTGAAACTGCCAACGTGTGTTATGTTTACTTAAGGTGGAATGGCCTTTTTTTTTTTTGTGGGGGGAGATGGCGGCTGATTGTCCCTGTAGAGTACATCGGTCAAGAAGGCCATGAAGCAAACCAAGACTAGGCAGCACCACTACAAATGCTAAATGGTAGGTTATCTCTTATCAATAAAATTCGATCAAAACTGGCTAAAGATTCTTCAGCTAACTAACCACAACGCAGGCTCCACAGCAGAAGCAGGCTACCACAATGCCGAGCACAGCACCAGCAAGAACTTGAGATGGAGTATGACCTAGAAATTCCTTCAGCTTCCTTTCACCCATAGGATGCCCTTGGAACAGGTCTGCAACGATCATATTAAGCACCTGCGTCGAAGCAAACAATTATACAGTAAAATTTGTTGAATCTTAAGCAGAAAGCAAAAGATATGAACTAACAATTTGGTTCTTAAATTATTAAGCTTATTTAGCTCTAGTTCCTAAAACGCGTATGTTAGTTCTCGAAAATAACAAAGTCGTCGCCACTAGTCCTCTTATCATCTCTGAGCCACTTGACAAAAGGGTTAACAGACAAAAAAATTGTTATTTTTAAGATAAACACCTACACTCACTAATTTTTGAAGATTAAAGTTAAATAGGCATAACAAGCTAGGGACCAAATTGTTAATTTAGTCAAAAACCAAATTACCATAAAGAATGCAGGAGAGATCTCAAGCACAAAAAACAAGAAGTAACAATAGAACCATATATAATAAAATTTTCTTAGGTAAACGTAGCCAATCATAAACATACATATAAACATGTCAGACATGCATTTTAGTAGAATCCACATTTGACATACTTGTATGTTTGTCCATAACTGACTTGGTCGACCAATTTTTAATATATCAGGTTTATCTAAGAATTTCTCCATAAAATAGGACTTCTACAAATAAGAACCCATTTGTGATGATATTACTCTAAGGTCCAAACAACCATATTGTCTGGTTATTCTGTTAAAAAAAAAAAAAGTGGGGATCATCCACATGGTATGGTTATTTAGTCTTTATAGGTAAATATCACCGTGCAGATGGATCCTTACATATAAAATTCCCCATAAAAAATGTTAGCTGCATCCATTTATTTAGAGATCTACCTAACCCTAAGGAACAATAACAATCATACATTGGAGCCTGCTGGCTTAAGTAAGCGCAAGAGATGCATTCTCTTCAACATCTAAACATATTTAGCAAAAATGAACAAGAAACCCTCAATCTAAAACTTGTCTGTCATAGAACACATATGGAGAGGTGGAAATAATGAATGATGCCAATATGATTCACCCATCACAACTAACAAGAGATCAAGATTTTCACATCTGACTGATAATTTAGGATAGGAGATTCTGATTCACACTTTTACTTTAGATTCCAATACACGTCTCTGAAAGTGTTACACTTCATTTTCCAGTTGTCCCCAAATGCATAATATACCTCCCTTATCCCTATTCTATTAAACCAATGCAGCACATTTCAAAATTTTAAATGAGTTGATTACAAAAGCAATCTAACAAATAGAGAAATACAGCTATTTCTGACAGCATAACATTATTAAGCGAGTTCAAGGGGGACAGCTTACAGCAGTCTGAATAAACGACTTAAAACATCCTAGAAAACCTTAAATTAACGGCCACCAAGACAGCCCAAAATCAAATATTTGTAGAGCAATCAGAGGTTTCTTTCTTTCAGCACTAAAACTAGAATGAAGATATAGGTTCAGTATCCACAAAAATTAAAAGCCCTACTCAAAGAAGAATTTCGCAGAGGTCAACAATATGTACTATCCATCCACTTCAGCTGATACACTATATCATATTAATGATCCCCGCCAAATAATTTATGGATCAATTCTCTAATATCAACTCCAGTACTAGCCATTATAGGTATAGTATTGTATCAGTACCTACCATACTAACAATAACATTTAAAAATTTGTTTGACATTGGATTTGACAAGCATCTACGCTTCATAAATCATAAGCACCAAGTTTCCATTTTACCCCATTCTCAGGAATCAGGATCATCTTTTGTCCTCAAATAGCTTCCATTCCAAAAGATTTCATAAGAACCAAACCAACCTAACTTAAACCCACATTTGAAACCATTATACATTGAGCTACCAACAGAGAATAGCCACCACACAGAAGGTGATAGGTGCCTGGATGGATCAAGGTGGCATTATATCATCCAAAGACAAAAATCCAGTGAACAAAAGGATGCCTCAAAATATGAAATGATAGATAAATCCAGTGAACAAAAGAATGACTCAAAATATGAAATGATATATTATTATATATAAATGACCAACTTAACATTTACATGAGGACAAAGTACTGTCAACCCTTTAACCATTACTTAATACATACTATGGTTCACTTGCAGTTATCTTATAAAGCATTTAATCCCATTGTACAAGCTGGGAATTGCACTTGCTGTACCAAATAATAGTATTAGTATCATAGTGCATTTTTATCATTCCTAATATTTCAAGTGGCGAGAGAAGTTCCTAATGTCCTAAGAAACTGAACCTGATTAGTGAATTATCTTAGAAACCAGCAGTCACCTCGCCTCAAGATCTAAAACTCTTTTAGCTGCTTAAGCAAACAACCTTTAACCTTTGAATTGAAAATTGAAGATTTAAACCCATTTTGATCCCCATCAAATGAAACTTTATGTGAGCATCTGCCTACCGTGATTGCATTATAAGCAATATATATGCCTCTAATGCAAAGCGAAAACCATAGGTGCGTCCAAACATTCTGGCTGCTATAGAACTATTTTCCAAAGATAATCACACACCCTCCAAGAAAGATCACCATGGTATCCGTTCAATCCTCGACTTCCAAATATGCATGACTTTTTACAATCCGTAAACCTCAAGTAAAAATAAAAAAGGAAAAGAAGGGAAGAGAGACAACATATGCACATAAACAGGCTAAGAAGCACGGTCACCCCCATACAGGACACGGCACAATATGAACAACATCACATAACAAAATATTTAGTATCAGATGTAGTTTAAAGTGTCATGTTATATTTGATACCTGCAGACACGTATCAAACACTTATCAAACAGGATGCGACTCTATTGTTTCAGGGCTATGTAGTAAACAGGTTAATTAAGTCATAGCCTATTCTTACCTCAGCTTGCATCCCAGCATGTCGCCTAACACCGATTGCATCATACATGACGATTAGACTAAATCCCAGACACACTGGAAACAGAGAATCCGCGACACCATGGCAAAGAGCTACTGAAGTCGTCAAGGCCGTGCACAAGGCCGAGTGCGATGACGGCATTCCTCCTGACGCAAACAATAGTCTTAAATCCCATTTCCGCTCCAGAAAGAAATTCAAGAAAACCTTTTATTGACTGTGCTATAATCCACGCGAACAACCCGGAAACGAATGTCGGGTTCGCGGCTAATGAAGCCAAAAATGGACTAATCCGAAGCTTCGCGTTCGAAGTAACGCTCAGCAAAGCTATCCCTAGCCCTCCGTTCTGCAAGTAACGCCCGTTATACTTGTCTACAACCTCCTCTGTATCGCTATAAGCTTTTGAACTCGAAACCCATTTCTGGGTCTCTGAAATAGCCGACTGTTTGATAATTTCTACTGAGAAATTGTGATTACTACTGTTAGGGATTGACTTTTGGGGGTTTGAAGGACTTCTATAAGAAGAAGTTATTATGGTGGTTCTGGGTTTCTTGAAGTTAGTAAGATGAAGGAAGTTTAAATTAGTGGCGCAAAGAGGCTTGATGAGGAAGTAGTTTTGGGGGCTGCGAGTACATGGTCTGAATTTAGATGTTATAGAAACAGAGTCCATGGGAGAGAAAGGATTCGGTTTCTGGGTTCGGTCAGCATTTCAAAAGAAGAGAAACAGAGGGAAGGGCCATGATGGGTTCATAAGTGCAAAGAACCGTCGAGAGATGCGACGCCCCATTTGACACTGCATGTGGGGATAAGAAGGTGGGGCAGAGGAAGACGCCCCCGGCTTGTCTCATTTCGACAAATATGCCATTTAAGCTCCGCTTTGAGATACGAATATGCTTCCCGTTCCTGGTAGTTGTCCTGCCTTCCCATCCGAAAATGGATACGCCTTCTAGGTTCTTTCCTTAAAAAATATCCTTCCTTCCCTTGTTTTTGGTGGGGAAGCCAAGAATGACCTATGGAGGGCTTCTTTTCATTTATATGGTGTTTTTATTTTTTATTATCAAATTTTTTTTTTACTTGTTAGTATTAATTTTATTTGAACTAAATAAATTTTTTTCTTTTTTGTGTGTCGACCAGAATCTAGAAGAATGAACCTAATTATCTATTATAATGCCCCAAAAAAAAAAATCCCTTGACCCCTTTATAAATATATATACATACATATATATATATATATATATATACACGTTAAAAATATCAATTTAATTATTAAGATTATTTAATTATGAATATAACCAAATCAAATTTAATTCAGACGTTTTTGTTGCTCAAATTTGAAATTTTTTTTTCTCAAGATATACTTAGATCAATGCATCATTCACAATTACTTTAGACACTCCTTTTTTTTCATGCTATTTAATTGAAAAACATTTTTCCTACCTCGCTTCTCTCCCTCTCACAAACTCCTAAACCTTCCCCATGTTGACCAACACCAATGCTCAATGATGAAATCTGACTAAGGAGCCTCTAAATTCCAAAAAGCATAATTATAAAGAAAGACCTAAATTTAAAAATATTTATCTTAAAAGTCCTATTATTATTATTTTAAATTAAATTATTATTGATTTTAACTAAAACTATAATATCTAATGATAATAAATCTTTTAAAATAAATATTTGTAAATTTAGATCTTTGTTTATAATTTTTCTTTCTAAAAAGTTACTATTGATTATTTCCGATCAATTTACATATCATTCTCAGCGCAACTCTCCCTTTTCTTTTAGGAAAACTTTACATTCATGGATTTAAATTTTGCAAAATTTATAATAAAAATTTTTAAAAATTAAAATTATTTCTAATAACCAACATTAATATAAGATTTTAAAGAACTTACTATTAAATTTAAGAAAATTATTACTATATTTTAAAAAAATTATAATTTCAGTAATTTTAATAGTAACATTTTTAAAATTTGATAATAATTTTCTTAAACTCTAATAATAAATGATAATAATTTTAATTTTTAAAATTTTTTATTATAAATTTTTTTAAATTTAAGTCTTTAAATATAATTTTTTTTTCTTTTACTTTCCCAAACCTTCCTTACCTAAAATCAATGCTTTCACTGAGCTAGCCTCCTAGCAAAATTTAAACGGCTCTCTAGGACTTAAACACCAGCGGCTTCTCTCATGTCTTCTCTCTTCTTTCAGTCCATCCAATCTGTGTGTTTGCTTCTTCTTTCTGTTCTGTTTTTGATTTTTCAAAGAGTAAAAAATAAATAAAAAAACTAAATCTTCGAAACTGGACGACTGATGAGAGGGTGGATTACAGACAATCTGAACTCGACTTAAACTCCTAAAAGTTTTTAGAAAATATGGTTTTCATACCCTTTTCTTTTAATAAACTTGAGACATTATCTACTCAAAAATTCTAAACACCTTTAACACCATCTTCAAATACTGGTCTATCCTTACTTATCTTATCCCTAAAATTAGAAAACCCTCAAACCCAAATCACTATTGCCCCATTGGCGTTTGCACCAAAATATAGAAAATTCTCACCATCCTCCTCTCTGAACATATTTAACCTCTCCTCCACAAAATGATATCCCCCTTTCAAGATGTCTTTCGGGAAAGTAAACGACATTAGAAAAGATAAAGTTTTTTTTTTAGAGAAAAATTATGACAAGGGGCCAAAGTGAAATTTTAAATAAAGATAAGAGGAGTAAATTGATAATTCAGCCCTATTAAAATGCCACCTCAGATAGGGACTGCGTTGCCCTAATGGTAAACATGCTTTAGATAAATTGAGTGAACTTCATTTTAATTTTACCTTTACTTTTGTTGACACACTAGAGTTCAAATTCGGTTATTTTTATGGGATGTAATTTAAGTAAGTTCTTTTGTAATGTTAACCAATAAGGACTCAAATGTACTTTTAGTTCCATTATTTTATTCAAGAAAACAATTTAATCACTCTTGTCTCAATTAGAATAATGTTACCCTTATTCATTTGTCAGAGCAATTTAATCTTCTTAGTGTCAACTATAGTCATATTGTATCTCTAGCTCTTAAATTGAGAAAGTTCAGAATAACAATTGGATTCGAAAGATTTCAATGTTATTAAGTCACAAAAAATGAAATTTTAATTTGTCTCCAATTACTTTCAGTTTTTTTTTTAATTTAGAGGTAAAAGGTTGATTTAATTGAAATTAGGGACTAAATTGCTTCAATAAATAAATTTAAAATATAGCAGTACTCCAATAAAATTAAAGGGACTAAATTGCTTTCTTAAATAATCTAAAATGATTAAAAATGCAATTAAATCAAATTAATAAATTTAAAATAGATTTTTCAATGTTTCTTCTCGTAAGAGTTAAGAAAAATAAGAAAGCACAACAAAAAGACGTGGAAAATTTGGAGGTGCGGGGAATCGAACCCCGTGCCTCTCGCATGCGAAGCGAGCGCTCTACCATATGAGCTACACCCCCGCATGATTGGAGCATGATGAAAATCATATGAAAGTCGATAGCTATGACAGCACGCAGAATTGACAAGCGGAGAGCACAAATTATATTTTTTATCATTGAACACAAGCAAAACTTGAAGAAGGTTGCCTAGTGCTCCACGCTAAGTATTTAGATTCAAACTTTGAGATCGATATTTAGAAGAGTTTATCTATTTAAATGCACTATTCGAGGGGTGTATCTTTAAAATCAATTAAAAGAGACCTAGTTTTATTTAACATACAAGCTGGTTCGAGAATATTTTTACTATATAATGAAAAAAAAAACCCCTGTGATATATTTATTTGGTTTAAAAGTTTTAAAATTACAATATATATATATATATATATATATATATATATAAACACACACACATGCTCGCACAACATATTTCTTCTCATTTAAAACAAAAGAAAAGAAGAGATCTATAGCCATTTATGTAAATAAGTGAATAATATTATTTTTAAGTTAAATTATTCTTTTGGTCGTTTTAATTTTACTTTAATTTAAATTTAATCATTTATAGTTCAAAAATTTGTAATTTGTATTTGAATTTCTAGAGTTTCTATAGTGCCAAAATGACACTTGATTAGCTATGTCAATAAATTTTAGCTATACACTAACAAAAGTTTGATGCAAGGGATTAAACATAATTTTTTAAAATTAGAAGGATCTAATTATATATTTTTAAAGTGCAAGAATCAAATTAGAAGTTGAATGAAATTGTAAGGACTGGAAGAATAATTTAATTTACTTTTTTTTTATATTTTTATATAGCGTGAGTGTTTGTTTTATCTAAACTTGGTATTTATATTAGAATATGCTTATCATAAATAACTGTTTACAAAAACTTTACCTTAATGTAAAATGTTTTAATATTTTTATGAAAAAATATTTTAATTAAAATGTGCTTAGTTGTAACTTGTCCTGTACAAATTTTTTAAATTAATGTAAACATTACTGAGAGTATTTTGGTTAACCTAGATTTAGTTGTAGCTTTTTTTTAAATAAAAAATCACATAATTAAGCTATTTCTCCTGAAAGGAAACCGTAATTCATCTTAAAATTTATACGCTTAGAGACTAAGTCACAACAAAATGTAGCTATTCAAATTGAACTTTGAATTGAACCACCACGCTCCGTAATTATTTAATGTCTAAATATATAAAAGCTTTTCCTCAGGTCCTTATTTATAAATTTTCTTTAAATTTAACTTAATTTAAATTTTCATATTTTTAAAGCAAATAAATTAAGTTTGATTATTGGTTCTTAAATATAATTAATTTATTTTGCCGGTCCAAAGAAGTATATTCCTACTTCTCAAAGTCATGCAAATATAACTCTGGATGAGAAATTCTTTTGAGTCTATATATAAGCATGTTGACGGATAGTTTTTTTTTTTTTGGTTCATTTTGATTGCATGTGAGGTCTAGATTTAAGAATTACTTTTAGGTAAAAATAAGAAAAAATTATATTTAAAGATTACAAGTTTGTATAAATTGCAAAAGTTGAAGATATAGTAACAATTTTAAGAAAATCTAATTATAACAAGGTCATTTATTATAATTGTTGCAAACTTATATTCATTAGATGTAATTTTTCTTAAAAATATCCGTAAAATTCAAAGTGGTCAAAGATATTTAAAATACATACCAAACATAATACTAGTATTATTAGTTCTTAATTGGAACTGACTGTGTAATTAGTATAACAGAATGACATGTTTCAAAAACACAATTGACTTACACTATTGCTGAAAAAGATCATGCTTTGAGTCAAGAGTTTGGAACATTTTTATTTTCTATCAATTTTTTAAAAAATATAAATACAGAATGTATGAAGTTCATTTATATGTTGAGTTTTATTTAAATATATGGAATCCACTTAAATGATAAATTTCATACACTCTATGTCCATCTCTTTTTGAAATTGATAGGAAATGAAAAAAAGGAAAATTGAGAGATCAAAACTAAAATTGCAATCCTTTTATAACAATGTATTGTGTAGTTAGGAAAAAAAGTGACAAAAAGCTATAAAAACGTGTATAAAATCTACTTCTTATTTTTCGTATATTCTTTTTACTTTTTTTTTCAAATATATACTATATATTTATTTACTAAATGTAAAAAATCTAAATGTTTCAAACTCCGTGGTGAGAGCAAATGTCTTTATAACAAAGAAAAGATTAAAAAAAAAAAAAAAAAAGAGAATCATTCCTTGAAGTGGAGGAGATCAGCCTCACCCATTAGGCCTACTTGTGTTTTTTACTTAATATAATGGAATGTTTTATATAAGACTTTTATTTTAGTTTTATTTTGGCAAAATTTGCACCAACAACAATCGAACCTAGTACCCTTGCAAAGTTTTAATGTAATACCAAAAGAAAATAAAGATAAAATTCATTTAATAATTTGTTAACTAATAAAACGAAGAAGGCACAAGAAAAAAGTTATTTTTGAAAAAGAAATATATGTATTTATATTGGCGAGTTGAATTTTTATAAATTATAAATTTTATTGTGAGTTAAATTTGAATATTTGTTGTATACATATTTTTATTTTCTTTATTGTTATTTTGCTACATATGTTGTAGATCAAATTCTTATAAGTAATTAAATGTTTAAAATTTATTAATTTATTATTATTTATCATATTAAAATTTTAATATATTAATTAAAATATATTTAATTATTATCAATTTGATCACAATTAAATTATTAAATCATAAATTAACAGCATGTTTGATTGGGTGAAGGAAAAAGAAAAAAAAAAATAAAAATTTGATAAAATTATAATTTTATTCTTATAATTATTACTTAATTATTATTTTATACTATCTATCAATTATTATCTAATTATTAAAAGTAAAGATATTATAGGTATTTTTTATTTATAAAATCACTTTTTTACTTTCTATTTCTATTTTTATTTTTATTTTTATTTTTTTGCATATTAAACGAGTCGTAATATCTTTATTGTTTTAATAACTGATCTAATTTTAAAATATTAAATATCATAAAACTTGTTTGGAATAGCCACAAATGCAAATGTTTATGGATTCAGTAGGGTCAATTCTTTTTACCTCAATCAAATTAAATTGAGATAATTGGTTTACTAAAATATTAGATTTATATATATTTTTTAAATGATTCAATCAAATCAAAGTCAAGTCAACCTATTGAAAATCAATTTTGTTCAATTGGAGTTGATTAATTTTGATATAATTCATTTTTTCTTGATTTAGACTCAATTAATTTTAATTTAATTTAATTAATAGTTATTTTTACAAAAAATATTTTTAAAAAAACTTTCTATAGTTAGTTATAAATTAAAAATTATAAAATGTAATGTTTAATAAATAAAAATATCAAATCTTGAAAATATAAATTTAAATGTATTATTATCAAAACTTGCTAAAGAAAATCGAACTAAAAGTATTAATCCGTTTTCAAGGATCTTAATCGCTTAAATCATCTTTCACTATTCTAACTTTAAACTTAGTAAGCACATGAAAACAATAGTAATACCCATGTTTTTCGGCCACGGCTTTAATTTCCGCGGTTTTTTGACAACGATTTCTTCGTAACCCCACAATGGCAAACACAAAAATACATAATGTTTTGTTCTTCTGGTTCTTAGAAAGCCCTCAGAAAAAAGAGAAAATATATATAAATAAATAAGCCTTCATAACTAGTAACATCACCAGAACCATAGCAAGCGTGTATATCTTTATCTTTGTCTTGTATGCATTCAATCCTGAAAGTACTTGAAAGCTTGGAGTTGAAGAATAAATCTCTCTAATTATTTATTTCACAATTTCTTGGATTTTTGGTTTTTTTTTTTTTTTTTTGGTGATGGAAGAGTGGTCTGCAACCTCGGCTACAAGGGCTTTCCTTGATACCCTTAGATGGGTAATTCGTGTTTTTCTATAATTTTCCTTTTTCATTTCCTTTCTCATTTTATCTATTTGGGTATGTAATTGTCTTTTTTTGTTTTCTTTGATTTTTGTGGGTATTCCACAGTTCTTCCAAAAGTGTTGTGTTTCATGTTCTCCTTCTTTTGACAGTGTAGGCATGATTCTATGATGTTTCATGCATAAGCCATTTGTTATTTGCTCCATTTTGTAATTTTTGACAATCGATTCAATTGTACGTATAGAATAATCCCAATTTTGTTGTAGGGTTTCCAAAACTTTTACACACGTTTTTCTGGATTGAAATTCTAGAGAAATTTATATGATACATTTCGGAGAGAAAAAGACATGCAAGTGAAACCATCACTTAAATGTTTATTTTTCCTGAAATTTATATTTTAAATTTCTCTTTGAATAACCCTTTTTTTTTTTAATTCCCAGTTAGTTTTTGTAGAAAAATATACGCATGAATCAATGACTTTTTATAAGAAAAGAAACTTTATTAGTATTAAACATGAATCAGTGATGAATCAAGGGTTATATTTTGTCTGCTGCTTTTTTGTGATTCTCTATAACAGAATCAAATGTTTAGAATTATCCCTACTGTTCTCTTGTTCTTCATTCTCTTGAGACATCAAAGGTTGTTTATTTTATTTTTGTGAATTTTTATGAGGGAATCAAATTTATAGAAAAATCCCTAATTTGTGTTAGGGATTAAACATACCCTAAGCTTCCAATCTTTCTCTGCAGTATGAAATTATGTTTCTTTCAACAAATGGGATATGGGAACACAATTTCTTCACCATAAAAAGAAATGCTCATAGTTTCTTAGTAGTCTGAATGAAAATGATAAAATTTGGACTAGAAAGTGTTGGTTAGGTCTTGTAGCTCTTTGGATTTAACAAGATTTCCTAGTTCATGGTCTACAGTTGATAACATTTGGTCCTCAGTTATCATTAAATCCAGATCATAAATTATCTCCAGACTATATTTTACGTTTGATCCTCAAGAACTTCAACTCACACTTTCATGATCTAGTAGCTAACTTGTCCGTTGCTGTTGACAGTGTAACAAATATAAAAGGCAATATGACCCTCAGAGAGTGCAGGAGCCTGGAAGCTGTGAATTTGTATCGGCATTAGCTGCAGGGATGAAAGCAAAACTGATAGTGGAAGTGACATCTCGAACATCGTCATCAACGATAGCCCTTGCAGCAGCTGCAAGACAAACAGGAGGCAGGCTGGTTTGCATTCTGCCAAAGCCAGTGCTGAATGAATCAAAAGAAGTTATTAGTAACTCAGGGCTAAAGGACCAAGTAGAGTTTAGAACTGAAGACCCCTCTGAGCTATTGCCTAGCTATGAAAACATCGATTTCTCGGTTGTAGATTGCAAGGATGAAGGTTACACAAGGCTGCTCAATTTGCTTGATGTTAATCCCACAAGATCGGTGGTTGTGGCTAACAATTTGGTTGGTGATAGAAGAGGGCTGGAAGGCTACATAAGAGGAAAGGATGAGAATGTAGCTGTAAGATCACTAAAGCATCCTGTAGGGAAGGGCATGGAAGTTACTATGATTAGCAAAAATGATGTCAATGATAGGAAGAGATCTCCGGATCACAGACATCGTTGCAGGAAAAGGAATAAGAGCAGTTGGGTAGCCAAGATTGATGAAGAGAGTGGTGAGGAACATATATTCAGAGTACCTCAGGGTGATTGGTATTGGAATTCAAATAGCAGCATTTAACCCCAAAGGATTGGCTCAGTGTTAAGGTGAGTCTGCAATATGTGCTTTGACGACTTGTCACAAGTTCAAATTCTAGCTTTGGCAATTTCTAGGGAGCCAGGCCGCAAGGAGTTTCCTTGTGAATTTTCTATACCCGACGTGGATGGCTTACTTTTGACTAGCCATGGCGAGGTGGATAGCTGAGGTGCATGCAAACTGCCCAAACACCACTGACTGCAACACCAAAAGGAAAAACAATTGCAGCTTCTAAGATACTGCGAAAAACAAAGTGATCCTTCTGGTGTCAGTAAGTGCTTCATATACTCCTGGGAAATATATGGCCTGGTCATCATTAACCATTGTAAGTTAAGAGTTCTGAAGTGTTGCCATATTAAGCAATTTTGTCTCCTCTATCAGCGACTATACAGTTACAAGCAAATCATTATCATTTTTTTTTTTTGAGTTAAAGAAGAGCACGGTTATATCAAATGGAAACACTTCTGCACTTGATGCTCCATAAAGCTGCCTCAGTTTTGTTACAGCTAATTAAATTAACGTTTATATGCATTCCTTCCTATGATAAGTGAAGTCATGTAACTGTTACCTATATATTATATGTAACAACTTTGTAAACTTCAATAGTTAAATGATCTCTTCTGAATTGTGTGTAGTGCGTACAATGTGCTAGTATTTATTAGCCTAATGTTCTCCCAACTTCTCTTATGTTTGATGAATCCAAAAGTCTAAACCAGATAAAAGCCTACCTTATAATTCATTTTGTTACAACTTTTTATATGACTTGTAGATAATTTTTTATATGATTTGTAGAAAGCATAAAATTTTTTTGAATTCTCTGCCTTATTTTATCTTGTTAAAAGTTAAAAGCTGCCTCTATGTTCATCGGTAACTTACTTAATATATATATATATATATATATATATAAAGGTTATATGTACGTTTTCTTTTCAAGTTTTTGTTCCTTAGGTTTGAAGATTATAGAAGATTTTATAGGGAACTAGATTTAGCTCAGATACACTGTTGAAGAAAAACATACAAAACAAATATTTCAAAATTCAAAAAAATAAACCCCTAACACGCCTCGATACTAACAAAATATGCAAAAGCATATTTCACGGTACACCTAAAAGGCAAGCCCGATCTAGTGGGGTACGATGAGGGGTGCGGATAGTTAGTTATCAATAGAGTTGCTTATGCTTTATAGTGTTTAGACCATGTGCAGATAAGGAATTTATTGCAAACCATACAATTAGTCTTTTTAGAGTTTTTTGGCGCGGTTAAAATTTTTAAAGTATAATTCTTTTTACAGTGAAAATTTTTGTTCTCTTAATTATAATTTTTAAATACTTCATACCTTTTTTTTGTACCTTAAAAAAAAAGGGTAAAAAGACTACTTGTACTGTCTTCAGTTTAATAACTGTAGATGATCCTGATTCATGCTTTTTAAGGTAGGGTTGGGCAAGCTTATTACACAATAATTGGGAAAATCCTAGTCTAGTTCAGTCCTAACTGATCATTAATTTTTTTAACCAAAAAAAAACTGTCAAAGGGCTAACGTGACCAGATTAAGCCTTATGGTCATATAAGGCCAAGCCGAAATTTTTTTTTCTTTTTCCCCAAAAATAAACGACCTTTTCGCTAACTCAATCTTATAATGTTATTAGAATTGAGCATGCCAGACCTCCTTTGGGCCTAGTCCATTGACACCTCTGGTTTTCAAGAGGTCTAAATTTCAAATCTCGACTTTTTCATGTAAAGAAAAAATAGCAACATACGTTTTATCCTTCTTTCTAAAGAAATTGTTTAAGAAAATGTCTTCTATACCTAATCAAGAGTGCGTTCAGTTCATCTGACAAATCAAGGGGGCCACTATGTTCTGTAATTTGTCTTCAACACCTACCTCCCAAAGGAGTATTTGTACTATTTTTGTCTTCTGCTGGCAACTTGCCTACAGACAACTGTAATTTGCAGAGTCAATGAGCTAAAACTTAATGAACATTATATGCCTCATATTTCAGTAAATGTTAATCCTATATATATATATATACTTTGAGCAGTTCAAGTTGCTCAATTACTGGACAGAACAAGCAGATCCCACTCTGTTTTAAGGCAACTTTTTTTCGGCCTTAAACTCATATTTTTCGGTCTTACCTGATCATTGAAGCAGCACCCAGATGCTTAAAAAATTTCTTGTGATTGAAAATTTTGAACTTCCAAATATATTTGTTTAAATATGAAAGACTGCTGCTAAGACCAATGTCAGTGAAAAGTCCCAAAGGGAAGAAATGATGTTGGACGTTGAGCTATCAAGAATAGAAGAGGATGGTGGTGATTACGTCCCTGTACCAACCACTACCTTACCAACAACCACCAAATTCCAATCTTCATACGCAAGAGACTAATACCTCTCAGCTGCCTTATTGTTATTGCTTTCTATTCACATTTTCTCTCTTATTCTTGAGTTTTGTAGCCAGCATTTTTCTCAGCCTTAGTTAGATCTCAATTGGGACAATCTATGAATGGCAGATTTCAGATCTTGGACTCAGATATGGATATCTTTTTTCAGTCTATGTATTCTGAATCTTGTGTTGAACTTCAAAATCATAGCGTCAGCAGGTGATGTTGGCAGAGCTGGTTCTGCAACAGAAAGTACTTGCAAGACAACGAATTATCAAAGCTTTCTCCCTCCGCCATATCAGAACATATCTCATATGATATGCAGACCGGTATGGAATACATATGAATTGAGGGTAAGTTCTTCAGGTTGCATTTATATTTCTAATAATTGGTTGTCGGTTCTTCCATTTTTTCATCCAGTGTTTCCTAAGAAGCTAATATTGTTGTAAACAAAACCTTCTTTTATCTGTTCTACTGCAATTTGTTCTAAAATTATGTCTATAACTTTTATGATTTGTTAAATTCTGCATCTCATAGTTGTAGCTTTCTATCTGACTATTCTTGTACCCGTCTTATAAACAGAAACGGCTATAAAATACAAATAAATTGAGGGCAAGTTCAAGCTGTATTAGAGTTTGATTGTGGATTTTAGCCACTTATTTTAGTGCTCCCTAAGAAGCTAAAATTGTTGGAAACTTAATCTTTCTTATCTGGTCAGTTGAAACAATCACGGTAGAACATCTATGATTTTTTTAAGTCAAGCATCTCATGGTTGTCCCATTTTATCCAACCTGTCCTATACCCGTGTTATACATACAAACCTGTATGGAATACACATGATTTGAGGGTAAGTTCAGACAGCATTAGAATTCTAATGGCTGATTGTGGGTTCTACCCATTTTTAGAATCTATGTACCCTAAGAAGCTAAAATTGTTAGAAACATGTTCTTCTTTAAAATCATGGCCAAAACTCTTCAGTAGGAAAAAATTTAAGAGACAAATAGGTTGTTCTAACTTGAAAGTAGGGCACACCACAATTAGTGGATGCTTACAAATAACGAACCACTAGTAAGATTATAAGTTGTTTTAACTTCAAATTAGAGCACACCGTAATTAATGGATGCCTACAAACAACAGACCACTAACAAGATTCGAACCCAAGACATTTTAGTCAACTCAATTCAAAGTTATCAATTGAGCCAACCCTTGGTAGGCAAATCACAGCTAAAACTTGAATGATTTGTTAAGTTATGCATCTCATGGATGCCTTTTTTGTATCTGATTTGTGAGCTTTTGATTGCAGTACATCCAGAATAATCCTCAAACCACAACTATCATACTATCTGCCCCCTATACTATTGGGTGGGTAGGAATTGGGTTTTCAAGAGATGGCGTGATGGTTGGTTCAAGTGCAATGGTGGGGTGGATTGGCCAACATGGTCATGCAAAAATCAAGCAGTTTTATCTGCAGGGTAGAAAGGCATCAGAAGTGATAGCAGACAAAGGAGAACTGCCTCTCAATAATGTCCCTGCAGCTGTGGCAACTGATGGGGCTCAAATTCACTTGGCATTTCAGTTGCAGACCACAACCTCACTTGGGAGGCAAGCCATTTTGTTGGCTTTTGGTAGCAAAACTCCCCAGAACCACCATCTCTCAAAGCATGTTGACAAAACAGCTATTGTGTTTGATTTCTCTTCAGGTACAAAATCATTTCTCCATGACTCTCTTATAATAGAGTAATAGATGCTTTATTTTATTCTATTTTGCTGCAAAGACTGATGATAAGTGTTTCATTGGCCAAGTTTTTTTAGGAAATATTCATGCTTAGTCCTTTTAACATGGATTTTGAGTAAGATACTTTGACTTTTCCTAGATTTAGCATTAAATGCATAGACTATCATTTGGTCAAATTTCTAAAACACTCTTAATTTATGTATATAATAGCTTGAAACATTACTTGTGTTCATTTGAGGAGATTGAGAGTTGAGAGTGCAGGTACGCATATTTTTTAAACTTGAAGGCTACTTGTTGGAGATTCAAATATAGTTCACTAAGAATGTTCGAGGCATTTGACCATTTAATGTGGGCTTTTGACTGACTTTTAATTTCTTAATCAATAATTTTTTTAAGCACTACTATCAAAAGGATTAAACGGTAGCATATTCTAGAAGAAATTATAATTTTTTCAGGCAGAAACTTGATCAACTGTGCTTTTCACAGGCTCTCAGGGTTCTGTATCCAATAATTTGATTCAGATGAGGAAGAGTCATGGAATAGTGGCTATAATAGGGTGGGGTCTAATCTTACCTGTTGGGGCAATCGTTGCTAGATACTTCAGGCATAAGGATCCTCTATGGTTCTATCTCCATTCAGTGATTCAGTTTGTTGGATTCGGATTTGGGCTTGCCACAGTCCTTCTTGGGTTACAGCTCTACTCCAAAATGCAAGTTCATATACCAGCTCATAGAGGCATAGGCATCTTTATCCTAGTGCTAAGTATTCTTCAGGTATGCCACTAACCCATATCTCTCAGATGGAAAAATTTTAGGTATAAATTTTGCATGGTCAATAAAAAAATTAAAATAAATGTATTAGTGAACCATATTACTTGAAATATTGACTTTAATAAGTTTTTATTGGCTCTGTATAAAGTTAGTTCGTATATAGACCAATCACCAATTGGATAGAATAGGAATCAAATTTAGTTATATCAAGACTCATAATACTTATGTATTAGGAAAGTATCACTCGAATCAAGACTCTTGACGGTTAAACACGTATTTTTATAAAATGATACACACTTTTCAAGTCAAACTAGATTTAAACCCATGTTGATATTAAATCTCTAACTTGAGCCTTGAATTTTAATCTCAAATTCAAATTTTCGGGATTAGACTGACCTCACTCATAACTAGGTCTACTAGTACACTATAAGTGATGAATAATTTCTCTATAAAAGCTCATTGTTTATTTCTCTACTTATCAGTCTGTAAAGTACAATTCTAACTGAGTTTAAAGCTTTTATGAGGACAGATCTTAGCATTCTTCTTGAGACCAAACAAGGATTCCAAGATTCGCAAGTATTGGAATTGGTACCACAGCTGGTTTGGAAGATTGGCACTTTTCTTTGCAGCCTTGAACATAGTGCTGGGGATGCGAGCTGCAGGGGCAGGAAGTGATTGGAGGATAGGCTACGGATTCCTCCTTAGTATAGTAATTGTTGCAGTCATAGTTCTTGAAGTTTTGGCTTATTTTAAAAGATCAGAGAGGCGTTCTCTTCCTCCCAGCATCCAAATGGACCCTAATGGAGTAGCTTCCATTCCAAGGAATCTAGCCAAAGGTATGTTCTTTCCTTGCTTAGCTTTAACACTATAGTTCAAATGATATTTCTGTTGGAGAAACACTCTTTGAAATATGGTGTCAATGTCAATTTGATAATTTAAAGATGTTGTCATGGAATATTTAGTGCTCAAAAGATTTAGTATGATTTTAGTACATACTTTCGGACACTAAAGTAATAAAACAAAACTTTGAAGTATCAAATTGATATTTACACCATATTTTGAGGACTAAGAGAGAGTTTGTGTCTTTTATCTTAGAGAGAAATTTAAATAGATTTAATCTACTAAAGATAAATAGACCAAATTAATCATAAATTAATATGTAAATATATCAAAAATGAGCCTTGGAAAAGTATAACTAATATATTTATATATTCATTTATAATTAATTTAATTTACTTTTTTTTTTTTGGCTTAGACTTAATATACTTATAAAATTTTCTTTATCTGATGATAAATTCTTGAATATAAGCCCTTTACAAAAGATTTATAAACATAACGGACACACTTTTTGATTCTCCTTATCTTATACCATTTTGATGGAGCAGGGTGAATGTGATTGCTGCTAGTTTTGACTATCCACAAACAGAGTCTGTTGTCACATTAAAGCATTCCAGAGTCCAGACTGAATCACACCTTGCTTCAAGTTCGTTTGAGGCATATGATCTGAATATGAACCTTGACATTATAGAAGCTATTCTTTGGGTGAGCTCTCTTGGTACAGGTATATATGTATAGAAGATGCATAGATAGCTAGCTAGAAGTTTGACAAGTTGGACACCTCCTTTTGAACTTGAACCCTTTTTGCTTCGTTTCCTTTGTTGGGTTTTTGCTGCTCGGTCAGGAATGTAAATGAAGATTTCTTGATGCTTCCGTTTACATCTAAGTCTTATTGTTTTTTCTGGAGAGTGCGTTGAAATTGAATACAAAGTTTGCTTTATTGTTTGCTGTACAAATTCCAAACCCAGAATTAAGTTTAGATTACAAGAACCATCTGATTCAACCCCAAAAATAATGTCATCACAGTATTAAATCAAGCACCGTAGTTTGCTCGGTTTGGTATGCAGAATGGAAGGAATAAGAGGAAGAAAAAAAAAGACAATTTTATAAATAAAAAATAATTTTCGTATTTTTATTTTTTAAAAATAATAAAAATTGATAAATATTATTAAGTAATAATTATAAAATTATAAAATTATAATAAACATTATACAATTTTTTTAAAAAAAATACGTCTATTTGGCTAATTTGTTTAGAGTTTAGGGTTCTTCTATATACCTCTATCGTTAACTATCATTAGTTTCTTTCATATTAAATAATACTTTTAATTTATTAAATAATTGTGAATCATGATCACCCTATGTCAAATAATATAAATCTTAAATCGTAATTTTAAGACTATTTAATATAAAATAAGATGTATGAAGGAATTTCATTTATAGTGAGAAAAAAGCAGCAAGCAATGCAAGCATCGCTGTGATGATATTAATTAATAACGTATTCAGATTTGATGGAAAAGTTTCTCTTTTTTCAATGTTTTGGACAATCAACGTGAATTGGAAAGAGTTCTTTCTTTAAATTTTAATCTGACCTTGCTAAGCCACTCACACACGCCAAAATGTCACTCAAGTGCTTTCCAAACAATATCTGGAGACCTCTGAGCCCTTTGTTACGTTATTAGTATTGTATGTGTTTAGGAAGTCGGCGGCTTTTTGACGTTAATATCGCATTAAAATAAAATATCAAAAAGTTTTGCCATCAAAATTTGTTTTTATATGCCTAAAATTTTATTTTTTATTTTTTATTATTAATAGGTCACGCTATCTGAGATATCGTGATCTATTTTTTATTATTATTTTTTAATTGGATTAAATGTTGTGACTCAATATAAAATTCTTTATTTATATTTAATTTATTTTATATTTTTTAATTTATTTAAAAAATAAATTTAAATTTAAATATATTTATTATTAAATTTAAAATTATCTACAAAAGTGTAAATTAAATTTTTTTATTTTTTTAGTTTTAATTATAATTGAAATTGTTTTAACTAATTTTAAAATATATAATCTATTATTATGATTATTTTTTCAACATTTTGAATTTTTTTATTTCAAATAAATTATTAGACTTATTATTTTTTAAAAAATTTGAATTGAATTAAATTTATTTTTATTTATCATCTAATTTTTAAATTTAAATTTTTTATATTTATTTCATCCAATTTTTTTAATTTCTTCATTTAAATCAATTATAGATTTTTTACAAAATTTTGAATTTAAAATTTTAATTCTTTGTAGTTATTATATATATATATATATTAATTCGTTAACTTCTTCAAAATATTTAATTTTCAGTCCTTGAATGTTTATGTTTTTGGGATGAAAAAAAAAACAATTGCAATTGTTGGTTTCTTTTTTTTTTTTTTTTGGATACACAATATTTTTCTTTTTTACTTCACCCTTTGCATTGAAAGAATAGAGAAAAAAATAATATGATTCAACCTCAAACCTATTTAAATGTAGCTGATAACAGCAAGGCCAGCGAATTAATATGTATGCAAATCATAAGAATTAGTAATCGAAGATATGCTTATATTGGTGACGTTATAGACATTCAAGAAATGAAAATTAAAGATTTTGAAAAAATTAACGAATTAATATATATAATAATTACAAAGAATTGAAATTTTAAATTCAAAATTTTGTAAAAAAATTTTAAATTCTGTAATTAATTTAAATGAAGAAATTAAAAAAATTAAATGAAATAAATATAGAAATTTTAAATTTAAAAATTAGATGATAAATAAAAATAAAAATAAAAATAATTCAAGTCAAGTCAATTTTTTTAAAAAATAATAAATCTTATAATTTATTTGAAATGAAAAAATAAAAAATGTTGAAGAAATAATCATAATAATAAATTATATATTTTAAAATTAATTAAAATAATTTCAATTATAATTAAAACTAAAAAAATAAAAATTTTATTTACACTTTTATAGATAATTTTGAATTTAATAATAAATATATTAAATATAAATTTATTTTTTAAATAAATTAAAAAATATAAATAAAAAATTATATATTGAGTTACAGCATCTAAGATGCTGCAACCTAAATAAGAAAAAATAATAATAAAATAGGTCGCAGCATCTGACCTATTAATATAAAAAATAAAATTTTAAGTATATGAAAAAAAAATTTTGACGATAGAGTTTTTTGGTCATTTCTTTTTTTTTTTGTGCCATATTAACGTCGAAAAGCCGAAAGTTGGCCATGTAGTGGACCTTGGAAAAGCATTCTCACTTTAGGTCTTGTGTAGTACGCTAAAAAGAAACAAAAAGTAAAATGAAATTTATGATAAAAAAAATATTTGGTTGTAAGATTTGAAAACCAAAATAGAAAGATATAATATAGATTTATAACGATATTTTTATTCTTTCTATTTGAAATATTTTTTATTTATTGGAGTACTAAACATAATTAATTGATATATATATATATATAATATTTTATATTATATTATATGAAAAAATTACATATATATATATTATTTATATTATAATATATTATTATTTATTATATAAAGTAAAAATAAATAATATTATTTTAAAAAGAATAGCAAAAATAAAATATTAATATCTTATTATAAAAATAATTACCAATAATTATATTTTAAAAAATAATAAAAACTTTTTAAAAAGTATATTGTAATTATTTTTATAATAAAAAGTGAAAAGAATTTTATCATAATATGTAGATCCGTTGCCACGTTGCAGATTCGTTGCCCCCCACACATACACACACATATTTATGTATAATATTATAATATATATTTTATACATTTGTTAAGATAATAACAAGAATAACAAGATAATAACAATAATGAAAACTTAATAAGAGAATAATTGAATAAGAGAATAACTGAAAACCAAAGCAACGACAATCCGCACAAGACTGGCTGAGAGAGAGAGAGATAGAAAAAAAGAAATTTAATAATGTATGTAAAATTAAAATATTATTACTATAATTGAACTTATAATCATAATTATAGCTGTAGATTTGATTGCAAAGAAGAGGACTTGAAGGTGAGAAAGGGTCAAAAGTATTTTGAAGGATAGCTTATATGAGAGCTTCTTTCAAAATATTCAAATGCCTTTCTCTTTCAACTCTAGGCCTTTTATAGACATGAAGGGCACTTTTTACATTTCATTTTAATTACATTTTTACTTTAATTTGCATTTCATTTGCTAAAATAGTTTTGTTTGTCTCTTGTTGTCTTGGCAAAATCTTACTGTTTTAGCTACATGCTTTGTCTACCTTATTTGTACTTTTGTCAAGCCTTTTATCCTTTTGCTTTTGTTTTTTTGGATTACTGATTATGTTTGTTGATTTATAGCCTATAGCAGAGTGTCAGTAACATTTTTTGAGGATATCTGTAAAAATAGTTTTGTAAATTAATGATTGAATTCTGCTTCAACATTTATGCCAAAACAATCGTCTTCATTTTTTAGAAGATCTTCATCTTCTTCTTTTTCTTGTGTAAAGGATTCAGCATTCGAAGAGATTGCCATTTGAAAAAAAAACTTATAACTTTTTTGTAAACTGTTCAATATCCTCTATTACTATAAGATCTACAAGAATCTTACTTCTTTCGACTAAGAAAGGGGCATTATCTGGAATTTTTCTGATTCCAGTTGTACTTTTCTTTATCCAGATATTAACTTGATTTACATTTGTATATTCTTGTAAGTACTTATCCCACCATTTAACTATGAATCTTCAAACTAAATAATTTAAAGTAGGGCAAAGAGTAACATCATTTGTTATTGTAAAAATCCAACTAAGAATCTAAGGGATCCTAAGATGGAAAAAGAAGAAAAAGGGTTTTTGTTTTCTTCTTTAAAGTTTGTAGTTATCCTTAAAGCTTGATATCTCTCAAAAACTAATTGTGAAAGAATTTGCTATATAGGTCTGAAGACTGAGAACCAGTCAAAAAAACCATATTAGAAAATCATTAGGACATTCTTTATCAAAAAAGATAAATAAAAAATGGTTATAATTTATGTAACAAATAGTATTGTACCACACATCTCTATAATCATAATAATTATAGGATGTGAGGCTATTGTATTCTTTAAAAAATCTTTTTGCTATATAAGTTAGGTTGTTTTCAAGATTGATATACAAAAACTTTCTTTATTCTAATTTGAGACAATTCTTTTCCTTTAGATTGGTGGGTGATTTCCACCGAATGAGAATTTATTAATATATATTCATAAAATCTTTTGTTTTGTTTGAAATTTGTTGGAATAAAATTCCTAATGCTTTTTGTAGAATGAGATGGGAATGTGGCTGCAACTGTTTCTTATATGATATTTTTGCATTCTTCTTGTTCAAAAACATAAACATGAATGGTATTGTCAAATGAATTTAGTTATAAATAATGAATATCGTAGAGATTAATGATATTAGTTTATTCTGGAGCAAATTCAAACTGTATTCACTAAGGATTAATACCTACTAAATACTATGAAAAAATATTAGAAAGTTTATCTATATCTAATAATGCAAAATTAAAGATATAGTATAAATTATCTAACGCTCATATTTGTAATAAAAGAATATGTTTTAAAAACATCTTTATACTAGTAACAAATCTAAACGAGCTAGTCATATTAGGAACTCCCTTTTTATAACAAATAATACCTTTTAAAGTAACCCCTATAGGAATAATTACTAAAGTGGCAGGAAAAGAAATTTGCTTCAAATGGATGATACCTCCTATGACTAAAGAAATAAAAATTTTAAAAGAAGATTCAATTTTTAAAATAAATCAAATCAAGAAGAAACAAAATCAAATAAATTTTCTTCAAAAGAAAATACAATATAAAAGAATAGAGGAACAAATACAAAATCCAAACATAATAGAAAGAATTAATCAATTAGAAGAAAAATTAAGAAAAAATATTCGCGCAGATCATCCAAATGCCTTTTGGGATAGGAAAAATCATGTAGTTGAACTACCTTATGAAGAAAATTTTGATGAGAAAAATATATCCACAAAAGCTAGACCAATACAGATTAATGAAGAACTCTTAGAATACTGTAAAAAAGAAATACAATAATTATTGGATAAGAAGTTAATAAGGACGAGCAAATCCCCTTGGAGTTGCCTAGCATTCTATGTGCAAAATCATGTAGAAATAGGAAGAGGAACTCCTCGCTTAGTGATAAATTATAAACCCTTGAATAAAGTTTTAAAATGGATTAGATATCCCATTCCAAATAAAAAAGATCTTATAAGAAGACTTGCTCATGCAACTGTGTTTTCTAAATTTGATATGAAGTTAGGATATTATCAAATTCAAATAGCAGAAAAGGATAGATATAAAACAACTTTTATAATTCCTTTCAGGCATTATGAGTGAAATGCCCTTTGGTCTTAAGAATGCCCATTCTGAATATCAATAAATAATAAATGATATATTCAACTCCTATAGTAAATTCACCATAGTCTATATAGATGATGTTTTGGTGTTCTCTAACTTAATTAAACAACATTTTCAGCATCTTCAAGAATTTCATGATATAATTAAAAGAAATGGACTTGTAGTTTTCGTAGCCAAAATAACACTTTTTCAAGTTAAAGTAAAATTCTTAAGGATGGAAATCTATCAAGGATCAACTACCCCTACTAGTAGAGTCATTGAATTCAGCAGCAAGTTTCCTGATGAAATTAAAGATAAGAATTAGTTACAATCATTTTTAAGATGTCTAAATTATGTGTCTAACTTTAGGATAAAACTGAGATCTTTATTTAGACAATTACAGAAAAATCCCCCAAAATGGATAGAAGAAATGACCAATATAATTAAAGAAGTCAAGTCACAGGTAAAAACTCTTCCTTGTTTAGAAATTTTGAACCCCACAGCATTTAAGATAGTAGAAACTGACGCTTCAGAAACAGACTATGGAAGAGTTCTTAAGCAAAAAACAAGACAGCAAGAGTAGATAGTTAGATATCATTCAAGGACATGGATAGAAACCCAACAAAAGTATTCTACCATTAAAAAAGAAATTTTATCAATCATTTTATGTATTTTTAAATTTCCAAAATAATTTGATAAATAAAAATTTTCTTTTAAAAATGGATTGCAAAGCAGCAAAAAAAATTTATAGAAAAATGTTAAAAATGTAATTTCAAAACATTTTTTTGCAAGATGGCAGGCAATTCTTTCTTGCTTCGATTTTGATATCAAATTTATCAAAGGCAAAAACAGTTCTTTACCAGATTTTTTAACTCGCAAATTTTTATAGGAAAAATCTCTGCCCATTTCATTATAAGTTCTATCTGTGAAGGATCTTCTTCCCGTGGTGGAAGAGGAAAGAGATTACAGTTACAATCATTACAATTACAATCGTTACAGTCGGTCCATATAGTTAAAACCATGAAACCATCAGATTATATTACTTGTTATTGACAGCCAAACCCAATTCAAAAAACTCAAACCTTCAAATAGACAGTAACTCAAAATTTGTCCACAGAAGAAAAATCACAGTTTATCACCAAAGACTATATTCTTCATGTTTGTATTCTTGAACAAGAAGAATGCAAAAATACCATACAGAAAACAGTTGTAGCCATATTCCTATCTCATTCTATAAAGAAATTTGAAATTTTATTCTAATAAATTTCAAAAAAGACAGAAGGTTTTATGAATACATTTTAATAGATTTTCATTTGATGGAAATCACCCACCAATTTAAAGGAAAAGAATTTTCTCAAATCAAAATAAAGAAAGTTTTTACATATTAATCCTAAAAACAGTCACCTTATGCAATAAAAAGATTTTCTAAAGAATATAATGACCTCACATCCTATAATTATCATGATTATAGAAATGTGTGGTACAATAATCTTTATTACAGAAATTATAACCATTCTTGGTTTATCTTTTTTGATAAAGAATGGCTTAATGATTTTTTAATATGATTTTTTAACTAGTTCTCAGTTTTTGGACTTATACAGCAAATTCTTTCACAGTTAGTTCTTGAGGGGTATCAAGCCTTTAGGACAGGTACAAATTTTAAAGAAGCAAAAAAAATATTTTTTCTTCTTTTTCTATCTTAGGGTCCTTTGGATCCTTAGCTGGACTTTTATAATGACTAATGGCGTTGCTCTTTACCCCTACTCTAAATTATTTAGCTCGAAGATTTAGAGTAAAATAGTGGGATAAGTATCTACAAGAATATGCATATATAAATCAGGTCAATATATAGATAAAGAAAAATACAACCAAACTCAAAATAGTCGATAATGCCTCTTTCCTAACCCAAAGAAGCAAGATTCTTGCAGACTTTGCAGCCATAGGGGATATTGAACAGTTTACAAAAAGGTGACAAGATTTTTCTTCTTAAATGGCCATCTCTTCATATGCCGAATCTTCTAACCAAGAAAAAGAAGAAGAAGAAGAAGATCTCCCAGAAAATAAAGATGATTGCTTTGGCATAGATGTTAAATCATAATTCAGTCATTAATCTACAGACATATGTTTACAGATATCTTCAAAACATTGCTGACGCTCTACTACAGATTGCAAATCAATAGACATAATCAATAATTCAAAAAAGCAAAAGGCAAAAGGATAAAATGTCTAACAAAGAACAAATAAGGCAAACAAAGCATGCAGCAAGATTCTTCAAACAACATGATGCTACAGATAAAATAAAATGCAAATGTAAATTAAAGCAAAACGAAATGCAAATGTAAAGGCCTTCACATCTATAAAAGGCCTAAGGCTGAAGCAAAAGGGCATTTGAACATTTTGAAAGAAACTTCCTTCTAAGCTCTCCTTCAAAATTCCCTTCGACCTCCTTTCACCTTCAAACCTTCTTCTTTATTCCAACCTACAGTTTGAATTCCGATTGTAAGTCATTTATAGCAATAATATTTTGAATTTATAGACATTATTAAATTCCTTTTGTTTCTCTCTCGCTCTCTTTCTCTCTCTCTCTCTCTCTCTCTCTCTCTCTCTCTCTCTCTCTCTCTCTCTCTCTCTCTATTAACTAGTTTTGTACGGACTACTGCTGCTCTGGTTTTTTCTTTAAAAGTTTTACTTTAGATTTTTCAATTATTATCTGGTATCAGAGCCTTTTGATCTTTTAAATTGGTGAAGTTATATTGTTATTATTTTCTCTTATTTAAACTTTATTTTTTATTCTAGTGGAAATATTGGTAAGCCTGATAGGTCAAACTCAGCAGTATTTGCAAGTCCATTGGAATAGCCTGGTGTTCTTCTTAAAACTAGGATAAGAAAAGAAAGAATAGAATAGAAAAGATAAAAATAGTATAATGAGTTGGTTTAGAAGAATGTTAGATTCAGATAGTGAAAAGCAGTAGTTATAAAAGTTTAAGTCAAAAAAGTTACAGTTTAGTTAGTAACAAAGGAGAAAGTAGTATTACTATAGGAGAAACATAAATAAAAGAGTTAGACAATGAACAAATATTAAATGAAGGAGAAATAATCACAAAAATTTTATAAGAATAGTTAACAAATTGGAGTATGCCAACCTTTAAAAAAGAAGAAATTTATAGAAAAACTAGTTTTGATTTTTCCTATGAGACCCATACTATAGAAAGAGAAATAAGAATAATTAACAGTAAATAGTTTATTTCCATGATCACCAAGGAAATTATAGCAAAATATCAAGAAAAGTGGACTTGGATGCATTTAGAAATGATTCAAGTAGCAGTTAAATCCTATTTTAAAGTAGGCTAAAATAAACCTGTTCTAGTATGCTTAAGAGATAAAAGACAAACAATAAATTTTGACGAATCGGTAGTAGGAATGATACAGTCAAATTTATATGTCAGACTAGTATACTTTTATTGCTTTTTGAATTATGTAATAAAATTAAAGGATGTTAATGCACGAAATGGATTAGTAATGGAAGTATGATATGATGATTCTTGAAAAAAGGTACTACTGCTATACTTATTTAGTATAGAATGACCTTTAAACTTACAAGAACCCATCAGAATTTCAAAGAATTAAAAGAATCCCCTAAAGGACAAACCATGCTTATAGAAATAAGAGATCATTCAAAAACTACAATCTTAGTACCAAAATTAAAACACAGTGAAGTTCAGTTCCCCACTAGCTGGGGTTTTCCTAAGTTAGCACCCCCAGCACCTTTACAGGAAATGAAGCTAGAAAGTGTATTAAGAACTCCAAAAAGAGATATATCTTACAGACATTATTAAATTCCTTTTGTCTCTCTCTCTCTCTCTCTCAACCAGTCTTGTGCAGACTACCGCCATTTTGGTTTTCTCTTTAAAAGTTTTGCTTTAGATTTTTCAATTATTATATGGTATCAGAGCCTTTTGATCCATGTCAACCTCTATAACAGAAAATAGATAATCAACACAGTATGAAGAAGTTAGAAGTTCTATAGATAATTCCAATATAAATTATTGGTTAAAAGGAGTTAATTTTGAGCTAAACATTTTCACAGCCTATCTATGAGCAAAAAAGTTCTAATAGTGAAACTATTAATAATTTAGAAACTCAGTCAGAAATCAAAAGAGAACCCACACAATACCAATCAATTAGATCTCAATAACTTAGAGTAATTAGAAAAGAAAGTTATCAGATAAACAAAGATTTATTAAGAAAAGAATTTATGTTAAAAGTATATAAACATAAAAAGAATGGTTTTTCTCAACCTTCTCTGAAGAAGAACTGATGAAAATTTGAGAGGAATGGTATAAAGAAATGGAAAAACTTAAAATAGACATATATTTCTTTAAATGGTTAAAAATGTATACCTATAATAATAAAATATTTAATCCATTTGTAGAAAATCACCCTTCAGTTAATGTGACAAAAGCTAGGACCCAACATTGGAAATGTAAAAATAATTTAAGTGTAACAGCTATACATCCGCCCTTACAGTAAGTAACAATAAGGGTAGGAGAAAATGAAGTTATAATGTCACCATTAAAAATTCCTAATTCACAAGACATTAGAGGAATAAGAAATATACAGCAACAAAATAATTATTCAAATAAATACTTTATTCTATTAGTCTACAATTAAGTAGAGTGAAAAACAAAATAAAGAACATATAAAAACATTGTTAATAATTTAAAAGCAATACAGACTAAGAATTAGTCGAAAGCATCTAACTAAATCTTAGTCAAGACACACATGCACGGGCATGTGTGCATGCGCACCCGCGCGTGCACACACACACACACACACACACACACACACACACACACACATATATATATATATATATATATATATATTAAATTTTAATAATAAAATTATATATATGTGTGTGGAGCAATATATATATGTATGTGTTTCAGGGGGATGAAGTGTATATATATACACATATATATCAATTATATTTTAATATATATATTTTATATATTAAAAAATATATAATATTATAATTTTTATTTTATATATTTGTTATATATATTTTTTCTATTTAAATAAATTAATATATATCAAAATAATATATATAAGATTATAGAATAAATAATTATTTTATATATAATAATATATATAATATTAATAAATAATTATATAATAATATTATATATATATATATATATATAAACGTCACATAAGAGAAATATAGTATAAGGACAATTTTGTTATTTTATTCTTTTTATTTTTCATTCCATTTTACTTCCATCCAATCAAATAATTAAATATAAATATATTCCTTTTGCTTTTTTTATTCTTATCAAACATGAGTTTTTTCTATTACATTCCATTCGTATTTCTATTTTTTATTGTTATCACTAAAAAATTTGCATATCAAACGAGACCTTAAAGCATATTTGATTGTAATTAGGAAAATCTCATTCATTCTTCAATATAATTTCATTTCCTTATCTTGGTGGAAAGTAATTTCATCACAAATGTGATAGAATTCAAATCAAGTCTAATAAATACAATGTAAGTAGACAAAATTATTCTTCAAATTAAAAAATGAAATTGAATATTTTATTATTATTAATTAAAAAAATCTCCTACAAAGTTTAAAAATAAAAATAAATATTTTTATATTTTTATTAAGAGTAGTTAAAAATATTTTTTATAAATTACAAAAAATATTATTATATTATTTTTTGACCTAGGATTATTATCAATTTAAATACTACACATTCACAAATTAAAATGTATATAATACATTTAGAGAGATATAGAGGGGGGGGGGGGGAATAATAGGTATAAAGAGAAAAAGTGAGCCCTATACAGACTCCAACATTTTATGTGATTTTCTCTTCAAATATATGAATGCATGAATATAAAAGATTCAATTTAAAATATTATTATTATTTATTCAACTTTTCTTTTCATTCCTTTATCATTTGTATCTAACTAAATAATGAAATATAATAATATTCTCATTCATTTTTATGCCATATCAAATATAATTATAAGTCTTAAAATTTTATTTCATTAAAGTTCATTCTTATCTCTATTTTTATTTTTATTCTCATAAAAATTATTCCCCTATACCAAACACAACATATATATATATATAATGATCAAAATTAAGAAAGACAAACTTAGATTCAATATTTTTATAAGTATTTTATAAATACAATATTAAATATATTAGATCAATACATATCTGTATTATATAATTAAGCTTTATAGGAGATTAATCTCATTATGTATTAACTGTTCCCAAATTTTTTTAGTTTAATATTTTTCTTTTAATTTAGTCAATGAAAATTATTATTGTTATTTTAATATTGTTCAATGAGATATAATTCCATGTGAAACTACTTACATGAAGAATTCAGCCGAAGGTTAAGTAGGTTTAAGCCTGGTACTTATATTTCAAGCCAATTGTCTTAAATGAACCAGTATTTAAATCAAGAGACATAGACTAAGTAGATCATGGGCTGACCTGGCATATGCAGAATTTTTTTTAAATGTATATCATATTTGTACATTTATAAATATGATATAAATGTACAAAAGGAATAATGACTAATTAATTTTTTAAAACTATATATTGAGAGATTGGATATTTGTAGAAATTGGGTAAATTGCAAAAATTAATGAAGATAACAGTAAAGAATTAATTTCAACTTATAAAACAATAATGACTAATTAATTTCAAGTAAAAATTTATTGAATTTATTAAAAAATAAAAAATAATAAAGTAAATTAATTTTTTAAAACTATATATTGAGGGATTGGAGATTTGTAGAAATTGGGTAAATTATAAAAATTAACGAAGATAAGAGTAAAGAATTTACATATATAACTAATAATCAGCCAAATGTTAAATAATAAAGTTAATTTTTTAAAACTATATATAATGAGAGATTGAAAATTTATAGAGATTTGACAAGTTATAAAATATTAACCAAGAAAAACGTAAAAAATCTACACATATTTCTAATTACTCAGTTAAATGCCTAAAAACCAAATTAATGCATGAAATGTTGGGGGAGGGAGGCCATGGCCCCTTAACCCCTTTTGGCTTCGCCCATGAGTGTATCTATAATTTTACTTAATAAAAGGATAATTCTGGACTGAAAAATACTTTAAAAAGTTAATTTAAACACTTTAATTTACAGATTAAATTAAAAGAAAAAGTAATTTTATTAAACACATTATTAATTTATTTTTTAAAAAATAGTTCAGCTGGTCTTATAGTTAGAATTTTTTTAAAAGGTTTAATTTAATTCCAAATGATAATATTGTCTCAAATTCTAAAATAAGTCCTTTGCAATATTACATGGAATAGTTAGAGAAAAAAAGATTGAAAATTTTCAATACTAAAACTATTTAACCCCTAAACACATTATCTATTTTTTTACTGTGTATTTATTGTTAAATTTAAATTATCTAAATTGATCAAATTTTAAATCAAATCTTTTACGTTTATATATTTTTGTATTTGAAAAAAGAATAATATAAAAATATAAAAAATATATAATTTATTTCCTCTCTTTATATTGATTTTTTTTTGTTTTTCTCTAAATATATTATATATTTTTAATTTATGAACATACAAGATGGAATTGCTCAAATTCATACCCAGCACAGAGTCGGACCCTTGCGAACCAAGAAACGTCCATAGCCATGCCAGATGAAACTGAATCAGTCCAGAATGCCCAGTTTTGTTCCCTCCTCCTTGACACCATAGAAGATTCTTTCCGAGAGTAGATCCTTTGAAATAAGTTTTTCTTAAAATACCTGAAGTGTCTTATAAATTTAAACTTTTGTTTATTTAAAAAAAATATTAAAAAAATACAAACAAACAAATCTGAACAATACTTCAGGGGAACTTTAGGAAAAGACACTTCAAAAGATCTCCTCGAGACTCCTTCCACTCCAATCCTTTCCTAGAATGGCAAAACCCAAAAGAATAATAAAAATGACCAAAAAAAGGCAAAAAATCCACGTGTCACTGTAGCACAGAAAATTGTGCCCTCACAACAATTTTTTTTTAAATCCAACAACTTAAATTTTATAAATTTTATAATAAAAAATTTTTAAAATTAAAATTATTTTCAAAAACTACAATAATTATTAAATTTTTAAAAATTTATTATTAAATTTAATTTTTTATTATTAAATATAAAAAAAATTCAATACCTTTATATGCTCAATATTAAATTTTTTAAATTTAATAATAATTATAATTTTTAAGAGTAATTTTAATTTTTAAAATTCTTTATTATAAATTTTACAACATCCTCATATATAATTTTCCTTTTTACCCATTGCGCTTTCCTCGAAACCAAATTTTCGACATCTCCCCTCCACAGCCAAATCACACTCCCAGCGTAGCGCCTCTTTTCTATCTCTTTTGCATATTTTAATGCAACAGCGATTATTATTATTATTATTATTATTATTTAAAAATCTTTTGAAAGTCATTTTTATAATTATTTAAAATAATTTTCTTGCTAACATATGTTTTGGATGGAGCGATTACATGTGCTCCACTGAGTTACAGAACTTGGGACTTCGTCTCCGCCAATTCAATGTGATAGTTCTCTGGGAAATTGTCAGTCTTTTTCCAGGATTTCGCTCTCCGTTCTTTGTAGTTGGTTCGAAGGTCGAAATTAACGCTTGTATATCTGAGGTTTTTATGTTTATTTTCTTTTTGTGATTTGAGAAAGGGAAAACGGCCATTCGGTTTTTGTTTCACTGGCTGGTTGTTGTTTCATTGTTCAATTTGGGGGGCTTTTGCGTTGAAGTTCTGTGGATTTGTGCCGCTGTTGGGGCGCGGAGAGTGGTGAAAAATTGGATTGTCGCTGAACAGGATGTTGCTAGCCTTTGGAGGCTTGTTCCTAAATTGTTGGAGTTTTGGCCGGGGTGCTTCGATATGAAAACTTGGGTTTCTGGGGAGAGAGTTTCAGACTTCACTTCGTGGTATCGGATGGTCCTAAGATGATAGTTAAGTGGACTGTGAAAATTGAAATGCCGAACCTGAAGCGATGTAAGTTAGAGGAGCTCGACCCTGAGGACTCTGTGTGTACAGCGAATCCCAAGAAACGAAGGGCAAATGGGTTTTGCTCTCTTGGTATGCCCGGTGAGGCTGAATATTCGAGCAGCGGTTCTGGGTCTTGGTGCAGTAAAGGATCGCATTGCGGTGGTGAGTTACTGTCGAATTCAAAATATATGAAGTTGAATGCTAGGACAATGCTAAACCGGGCCTCAGAAAGGCTTCGGCCTCCATTATTGCGGTCGTCGCAAGGTCGCTCTCAGATGCTTCCGTCGAGGTTCAGTGATTCGGTTTTTCATACGTGGAAGAATGAAAGAATCAACGTGGAGAACACAGACTCCTGCTTTAAAGAAGATAGTATTTTAGGGGAAGATGGGTCGAAGTTTAGTGGATTTGTAAAACAGGGACATAGAGTTAACTGTAGTTTCCAAAATTCAAAGTTTTGTTCATATACTGAAATGGAGGAGGAACGAGACTTGGGTGCCTTAGGTTCGAATGATTTTGACGTCAGGGAGCATGCGAATTTGTCTAGCATCGTTAGAACGACAGTTAACGAGAGTCGTTCGTCGTTAGTTAAAATTGAGAGTTATGCGGCGGGACTTGATTCTGAGGGCGTAGACCCAGAGAATAATGGGAAAGCTGAACAGAGGACAGACATTTACAAACTAGAGGATTTTGCTTCCGTTTATATAGTTTGGGCAAAATGTGGGAAGAGATATCTCGCTTGGCCTGCTATAGTAATTGATCCCATCTTGCAAGCTCCCAAATCCGTCCTAAGCTGTTGTGTTCCAGGTGCAATTTGCGTAATGTTTTTTGGGTATTCAAAAAATGGAAAGCAAAGGGTAAACTTCTCTCGATACTTGTAGTCTTAAAATTTGAATTTTTAAGCTGTCCTCGGTTGAAATCTGAAGTACGTATGATTGGCAGGACTATGCATGGGTGGGACAGGGAATGATATTCCCCTTCATGGAATTCATGGACAGGTTTGCATCTAATTAATGAATCGATAGTAGTTGACATTGTCTTGCAAGAATATTCAGCATTTACTCATTAAAATTTATCCTTATTCAGATTCCAGGGGCAGAGCCAGTTGTACAAGAGCAAACCAAGTGACTTTCAGATGGCATTAGAGGAGGCTTTGTTGGCAGAAGATGGTATACTGAACTCACATTTGGGAGCAGAGCAAATTTCTAAGAATAATGTTGAAGCTCATCCCAGTGGATTTATAGAGGTTACAGGTTCATGCGATGATCAGGAATATTACTGCCAGGACCAGGTGAGCTTAATTTATTTGATTTTGTACTATATGATCAAGACTAGATGATAAGAATCCTTATATGCTACTTCTTGCACTATAGATTTTGCATCTGTTGCGTTGTATGTAAGAGAGGCTTCTGCAGTCTCTAGTATCTTTAAAGGAAAGAGGGCCTATGCTAGATAAATACTTTCAAGCCTCTTATATGGTTCCAGTTGCTTCTTTGTCTATCGTTGTTGAACTATGACGTAGGTAATCTTGTTTGAACATGACACAGAGATATGTAAAAGAAGACTACTGAACTAATCATCAAAGGTCTAAATTCTGTTCACAAGTCTCTTAGAAAGTGCATGCATTGCACATCATATGAATGAATGTCTGTCAACAGTTTTTTTCATGGCCCAAAATACAAAACCAAAGGGACTGTTCGCAATATGAAATTTCAGTTAGTGAGGATTACTTAATATAAGTTGAAAGATATGTAAACTTTCAAACCAACATAAGAAGGGAAATAAATCATTTAGTATGATTCAAATCTTGGGGTCGTAGAAGTCTCCTTTTCGTAAGCCTCAGAAAAACATGATTAGCTCATATCCAGCATCTTAATTTACTTCCCACTTGTAAGTATTACTACATATAAGTTAAAAAGTAAATTAATTTGTTGTTTTTCATTATTTTTCGTCTTATAGTTGTACTCATGAGAGTCTACTTTGTCAACTACAGGTTTAGTTTGGTAAGTTCGGTTTTTTTTTTTTTTAATCTGGAGCAAAACTTTACAATTCTTTCAGAGAATTTATTTTTATATTTGAATATGGGAGATGAGAGTAATTTGTAGCAAATTGCTAATCATGGGCCTTGTGTTGTCATTTTGTTAGTTAATATGTTTCTTTGTCCTGTATTTATAATTACTACAGAAAGCGGATTTGGATAATAGTTAACACTAACAATATAGAAATGTCTGTCTCATAGAGTCTGGCTAGTTGTAGATTTTTATCCAGTGAATAAATTGTGCAGGATGCAAGACTTTGTGCTGGCTGTGGTTTGATATTACCTTGCAAAACCTTGAAGAAGATTAAGGATTCTAGTTGTGCTCAACTTTATTGTAGACATTGCTCAAAGTTCTGTTCAATGGCTCATCCTGGCTATTAATTTGTTCTCTAAATAAATTTGAGAAAATTACTATTTAGGAACTTTTGTCTAAGAAATATCCTATTAAGGAGCATTAACCAAGTGGTCAATGTGTCAATTACATATTTAATTTATTACTCCTTTGGTTAATGTTTCCAAATTGGAAATTTTTTGTCAAGAATTTTCAGATTGTGATTATCTTAATTAAGTGGTAGACAAATCTAATTTTCAGGTTAATGTTCTTACAGTTACGAAAATCCAAACAATATTGTGGCATTTGCAAGAAGATTTGGCACCATTCAGATGGTGGGAATTGGGTGAGATTGTGTTCTTATTTAATTAGATTTTTGTCTTTTGCCTTTTGTTTTCGTTTTTGCTTTTTTTTTTTTTAATTCAATGAAACAATCAAAATTTTAAAATGTTGTGGGGCTAACTCTTTGAATTAGGTATGCTGTGATGGTTGTAATGTTTGGGTGCATGCTGAGTGTGATAAAATCTCCAGCAAACTTTTAAAGGTGTGGTATCATGGTTAATATAGCTTTACATATATCTTTTCTCTGTCATATTTGAACTCCCTAGTTTGCAAAAACGGTGGAAGATCGTGGACTGGTTTCTGGTTGCAGGATCTGGAACATATAGATTACTATTGCCCAGATTGCAAAACAAAAGTCAACTGTAAATTAGCAGCATCACAATCATACAATTCAAAAATCAAGTATGCAGTAATTATCTCTTAATTCATTTAGGTATATTCAGAACTTTGATCTTATCTAAACCCTGAGGATGGCAGTCTTTGAATCTTATGATGTGATATATTTTTGGGACAGATCAATAGAAAATAACCACAAACATATGATACCTGAGAAGGTAACGGTGGTGTGCAATGGCATGGAAGGAATTTACATTTCAAGTCTTCATTTGTAAGCCTTTAGCTTTCATCGTGTTATAGAGTTTAATAATCAGTTTAAAATCTTTTGGCTTGCCATCTATAGTGGAAATAAAATTTATTGTAATCCCTTTGTGTTGTCTTTCATATATCTGAAGTGTTCTCTTTTCTTTTTCTTTTCTATTGATTGCCTCGGGGAGTTTTTGTGACTGCCTTTCTTTTTCCCTTTTAAATAATTCATATACTTCTATTTTGTCGTTATTTTATAATTAACTGGTGTATTAAGTGTTATCCAATGTTTTATTGAAAAATAAGCAACCCTTGTCTAGATCTGTATAACAATCTGGCTAGGTTCTATATGTGTTAATTTATTCTGAGCACCAATGGAAGAACTTAAGACGATTACAAATTTTCTCCTTCCAGAAGAATTTCAATGAACTGCTTTTTATTCCCTTTTCTTGCAGAGTTATGTGCAAGTGTGGTTTGTGTGGGTCAAGGAAGCAGACACTGAGTGAATGGGAACGGCATACAGGTTGCAGAGCCAAAAAATGGAAAGTTAGTGTGAAAGTAAAAAGCACAATGCTACCACTAGAAAAATGGGTTTGTATGAGTTCTCACTATATTAGATAAATGGCAATTTTTCCGCTGGCTTGTTTGTTGGTCTTTGTAGTATTAGCAGTCATGGCATTAGTGACGAGTACTATCACTTGCATATTTTTTTATTTAAATAGTGCCTACATTACTTTTATTTCCGGCCACCATGCTCCATTTTTTTTGGGGCATAAACACCCCCCCCCCCCCCCCCGGGGTAAGGTTATTTTGCCTCTTTTTTAAAATTATTTTGTGCTTCTTTCTTATCTTTGAATCAATATAAATGCTTCAGATTACCGAACACAGATCTCAAGCTGGAGTTTCCCTACAGTTGGATCAGCAGCAGGTACTTGCCTTTTTGCAAGGTAAATATATATTTCATCAAAACTTTCACTCACTGAAGTCTCCATATCTTTGAGGTGAACAGTGCATGACACATTAAGCCACAGACATTCTCTTGAAGATATCTTTTCAAGGTGGAAACTTATTATATATATTATTTTCCTGTCACAGAGAAGTATGAGCCAGTTTATGCAAAATGGACTACAGAAAGGTGTGCCATTTGCAGATGGGTTGAAGATTGGGAGGATAACAAGATTGTTATCTGTCACAGGTGTTATTATTTTTGTTGTAGAATTTGATCTCAGCATTGTGGATGTGTTAAAAATTTGTTTTGACCTTACAGGGCTTCAAAGGAAGAAATGTTAATTCCTATGTGTGCACATGTTCATTGTGCAGGTGCCAAATAGCAGTCCACCAAGAATGCTATGGGGTGAAGAATGTTCAGGATTTTACTTCTTGGGTTTGTAGAGTATGTGAAACTCCTGATGTTGAGAGAGAGTGTTGCCTCTGTCCAGTAAAAGGCATGTTATCTAACTTTCTCATTTTGAGTGGTATGACTTGTTTTTGTTGTTTTCCGCACACAATATTATTTACTGTCGAGTTCTTTTTGAAAGCTGAGTGGTGAATCCAGCACTCTAATTCTCCACTGAGAAAGGGACATCTTAAAAAAAAAAAAACTTTTTGCATATCAAGAATTGACATTCTTCATAACATTAAAAAAGTTTGCTGGATTTTGGTGGATTATCAATCTCTCACCACTGGACCATTCTATGCATTCAACCACTTTGTTAGCTTTCAAATACTTAAGGAGAACACTTTTATAAGACTCATGCAAATGTGATATTGATTATATATAATTCTGAACATTGTGCACTAACCATCTGTTATGTCCCTCTTTTGTCTTCTTGCCTTATGTATGCCATTGTCAGTTTTTGTCACCCAGGCAAATTCGCTTTTAATGTGGAAAATTTCTTTGTAGGTGGTGCTCTGAAGCCAACTGATGTTGAAATGCTATGGGTTCATGTAACATGTGCTTGGTTCCGGCCTGAAGTTATTTTCCAAACCCATGAGACAATGGAACCTGCCATTGGAATCCTTAAAATTCCTCCAAATTCCTTTTTAAAGGTACAACAAGGGGCAGGGAGGTTGTCTTGACATTTACTTATTATCTGGTTTCTGCTACAATATTTTTTCCAGCAACACCCCAAGAACTAAATTATATAGTCTTCCCTCTTTGATGTACAATTAGAAACAATTCTTCTTATCGTTTAGTAAGATGGAGGTAAGGTTATTATCTTGTGGATCTCCCCCCTTTTTTGTGGGCAAGGTTATAGTCACATCTAGATACCCTATCGGTGATCCTCTAGGATGCAGTTTTGTAATGCTATTTTGGCCTTTCTCCTTTTTAGGATATAAACAATGTTGCAAGGAATTTAAAAATTATAATTGGAAGGACGAAATATTTAACTGTGAGAAAAAATTATTCTCTTGTTAACTTTTTATAACAAAAGGTGGACTTATAAAAGATTTTTCAATAACTATTAGCCTACATCAGGGGTCAACTTTGAGTTCTTATTTTTTTACTTTAGTCTTGGATGTATTCATTGAACAAATCCAAGAGCCGGTGCTACAATACATATGTTTTGCAGATGACATAGTCCTAGTTGGAGAATTGAGGGAGGAAATTAATGAGAAATTGGAGAAGTAGAGACTAGCTTTGGAAACACACGGATTTCGTTTAAGTAGAAATAAAACGGAGTATATAGAATATAAGTTTAGTAAGAAACGCACTAGTTCTAGTGTAAAAGTGAAAATTAGCGAGCATACTATACCATAAGTTATACGATTTAAATATCTTGGATCTATCATACAGCATGACAGAAAAATAAAAGAGGATGTAAAATATAGGATTCAAGTGAGGTGGATGAAATGGAAGAGTTCTTCGGGCGTTATTTGTGATAGAAGAGTACCATTTAAACTTAAGGGTAAATTCTACCGTATAGTTATTAGGTCTGTAATGTTGTATGGAACTGAGTGTTGGACAATAAAAAGTCAACAAGAAAATAAGCTCAATGTTGTAGAGATGAGAATGTTGTGTTGGATGAGTAAATATACCACGCAAGATAGAATTAGAAATGAATGCATTAGAGAGAAAGTAGAGGTTGCACCTATTGTGGGGAAAATTGTAGAATCACGACTTAGATAGTTTGGGCATGTGTGAAAGAGACCTATGGAAGCCCCAGTTAGGAGAGTAGATCATATGAAGAGTAGTCTAATAGTTAGAGGTAAAGGGATATCAAGAAAAATTATAAGAGAATCTATTAGGAAAGATTTAGATTTAAATGGTTTGTCTAAAAATATGATTTACGATAAGACTTTATAGAGTCGATTGATCCATATAACCGACTCCGCTTAATGAGAAAAAGCTTTGTTGTTATTGTTGTATAGTTAAAATTTTTAAAGTATTATTTTTTTTTCTTACAATTTAATATTTTGTCATCCAAATTACAATTTTTAAATATTCCATTAAACCCTAAACCTAGGTATTAAAAAAAGAAAAAGCCATTTTTGGCATTACTGTACCAAGTGTAGTAGATCTACTTGCATTATAGTTTTGCTACATATATTTAGATGCTCTTTGTTCACATTGACTGCAGATTTGCATTATCTGTAAACAAAACCATGGATCCTCCTTAAGTTGTTGCAAATGTGCTACTTATTTTCATGTGACGTGTGCATCAAGAGCAGGGTATAGCATGGAAGTAAGTTTGATGGTTCTTTTTTATGTAAACAGGTCACTCATCTGACGCTATTATTCTTTATTTATTTTTCATAGTTTGCTCTTTTTCTTTTGGAGGGAAGGGGCATCATATATGTTTCCATCCCTAACTAAATAGTTGCTATGACAGTTAGAATTAAATCACATGAGATTAGCAGAGCTGGTGAAATATGTTAATATTTGTTTGAACTTACAGTTGCATTCCATGGAGAAGAATGGGAATCAGATAACAAAGAAGCTAATATATTGTACAGTTCATAGGTTTGAGCTCTGATCACCTAATTGTATTTAATGATATTTTCTGTTTGAGTCTTAAAAACGATGTAGCTTTATATCTTAATTCCATTGCAGGGTTCCAAAACCAGATTCAGTACTGGTTGTGCATACACCCCTAGGGGTTTTCTCTCCCAGAACTTCACTACAAAATCATAAGGGGTGCTTTAGGGGATCAAGGCTGGTTTCATCAAAGAATGTAGAACTTCTTGAAGAATCTTCAACCTCAGAGACTAACGAGTCTGAGCCACTTTCTGCTGCCAGATGTCGTGTTTACAGAAGGCCTCTCAATAAGGTTGAGTTATTTGTGCTTTTTTAGTTGCATGCAAACATGAAATGCTATTGCTTCATTTTCTTTTAATTTTATTTTACAGTTGGTCTCCCTTGATACTTTTTAATGTTTCTAATCTGCCAGCAGGCTGATGTGTCAATACACTTATTGAGGGGACCAAGCCATCGTTCTTTTCAATTGAACAGCTATAAGGTGATCTTCATGCCTCAGGGTTCACTTTGACACCATAATTAGACCTATTTCTTTAGAAATAGCTGATCTAGTTTTGTTGGTGGTTGTATTATGTGAACAAAATAACATAATCTCTTGTATCCTTGTTTTATGATAGGATGCTGAACATTCTGAGGTATTCTGAGGTATTTACCTCTCTCAAGGAACGCCTTCATCATTTGCAAGTAAATCATGTCATTTTATATACTAAAGTTTATTATCTAATTTTTAATTTTAAGTCACATCTCTTAGTATCATTTTCTTGTTTTATTTTAATGCTTTGGGTTTCAGAAAACTGAAAAGCATCAAGTTTGCTTTGGAAAATCGGGTATACATGGATGGGGCCTCTTTGCACATCGAGATATAGGAGAAGGAGAGATGGTTAGTTACTATGTTAAGATGGTCACCGGATACATGAAAGATATAATGCTTGTAGATTCTTTTGAGGACATTATGGTTATACTAGTTGTGTCTGTCTGCAGGTTGCTGAGTACTGTGGTGAGCAGGTGAGGCGTAGCATTGCTGATTTAAGGGAATCTAAGTATCGTTCAGAAGGCAAAGATTGTTATGTGAGCCCCTTGTTTAAGATTACTTTGATCTTCTGTTCTCTACTGCCACCTGCTTGCACAGTGAAGTGTATTTTTAGCTATAGTTCCATTTGTGCTCTGTTGTCTGTTTTATGCAGCTGTTCAAGATCAGCGAGGAAGTGGTAATTGATGCAACGCATAAGGGCAATATAACACGCTTGATAAACCATTCTGTAAGTTATTGCTGGATTCTGCAATGCCTGACATATCCTTTTCTTTAAGTTTTTGGTTTACATTTTTATTTATTTTTTAATGCAATGCCCACCATGTTGCTCAACAAGTTACTGATAGGGAGATTAGTGATCTCAGAGCAACTGCGGCTCCTAATCTGAATCTAGCCTGCGTTAGGCTGCTAACTGAATCTGATCTGGTTTTATGCAGAAACTACTTGGCTTCCTTGTCCTCTAGTTCCCCCACTTTCCCCGTGATGCCAAAAGAAAGAAGAAAATAATAATTTATTTTTTTTTAAAAAAAAACAAGGGGAAGGGCTACAATAAAAATTGAACATTGTGTGAGATTTAGAAAATCTTGTGGTTAAAGGAGAGTTATGCATTCATGTTTCTTATTCTGAATAAGATACTGATGTTAATCTGACTTGCTTCAGTGCATGCCGAACTGCTATGCAAGGATTATGAGTTTGGGTGATGAGGAGAGCCGAATTGTTCTTATTGCCAAGACCAATGTTTCTGCTGGTGAAGAACTAACGTATGGTTTGTTCTGTTGTATATCTTTGTTGATAATTCTAGAGTGCTCTACTTTATATGAGGTTGAGCTTTTTCACAATTGGATATATCGTCCAATTTTATAACATGCGAATCTCAATGCATTTCATGTCAAAATAGTTTGATTTGGAGAGGTAGAACTTCCCATAGAATTATTCTCCCTTTTGAACATGCAAGCTGGCATATTTTAATGTGACATAAACTTGAGATATTTGCAAAGAGAGGTGGTTTTCTTGTTTGGGCATGAAAATTTTGATTTGATTGGATTAGGAATAACTTTTTCCTCTCAATGTTGCAACAGGTATGATTACTTGTTCGATCCGGATGAGCGTGATGAACTGAAAGTTCCCTGTCTTTGCAATGCCCCGAATTGTAGGAAATTTATGAACTAGGGTTCCCATTTTTTATTATCTGAGAGGAGCAAATTGCATCTACCTAACAATAGGCAAACATCTTTCCGGTGAAGGTTTATTTGATTTATTTTTTAATTTCTATACAAGTTTAATGTAATTTGTATATTATATGGCTATAATAAGAAAACTCCCCGTATTTGTTTTATAAGGGAAATATTTGTTTCTTCACATGTGTGTAAATATTTTACATTTTATATTAGACAATTTTTATTAAAAAACATAGAAATTGTTTTTTAAGATACAACGAATGCAATTTGATTCAACATTTTAAAAAATGTGTTTAGATAAAAAGTAACTTGAGTTTGATTACATAAAATTTATTTTGGCCTGTCTGCATAAAAAATTCGAACTCATTTTTTTATTGTTATAGTTGGAGATTCTTAATAATTCATTCTTAAAAATTAACATGCGAATTCTAAAATTCATATTATAAGAGGTTAAAATTTTCATTAAATTGTATTTGAGAAAATAGTTTATATTCTTATATTTGTTGTACATTTGTACCTTTAAAGAATTATTATTTTTAATGAAAACGAAAAAGATGTCAACGTACAAACAAAAAAGATGTTTGGTATAGGGTGAGAAAGTGAAAAGAAAATAAAAAATGGAATAAAATATTTATTTTATTGTTATAATTATTTTTTAATTATTATTTAATATTATCTATTAATTATTAAAAATAGAGGTACTGAGATTTTTTTTCCAAATCATCTTTTTTTATTTTATTTCCATAACTAACTTATATCAGCGAACCAACTTCATAATATAAAAAGTATTTCAGCATTTATAATTTTATTGCATAGCGATCTGTAGACAGCTTTATATTCCTCTTAATTTTTTCCATCACCAAAAGAAAATTTTCTCTTAATTTTATTTGAATCAGCTATTGGCGCGCCTATATAACGACACTGACAGAACACTTTGCGCTTCAGACTCACTTCAGAGGTGGTTTCTTCTTTCTCTGCATTAGCTTCTGAATTCAGACGTAGAAGAAGCCGATCTCAGATTTCTCAGGCATGGGAAAGCACCTTCAAAGTGCTGCTACCGACCGAGATAGACCAGAAAAGCGAATGCGAAGGAGCAAGTCCATTTGCTCTTGCAACTCTCCTCGTCCTCCCTTTCTCTCTCCGCATTCCAATTTCAACTGGTTTTCTTTCTCTCTCTCTCTCTCTAAAATTTCCCTGGAAAAAATTGATTTCGCTTTCAAGAACTACTGTGTTTTGCTTTGAACTTAACACTTCAACGTGATGGTAAGCTTGTTTGCATTTCTCTGTGCTTTTTCCAATGAAGTCAGCAACGGATCAAAGTTTGATTCCAATTTGATTCTCTTGCTCGAATTTAATTTTTAAATCTGCTGCTTATAAATTTCTAATTAAGCTTCATTCGGTTCCATTGCTTACTTAATGAATGGAAGCGATGCTTCTTGTGAGATTCTAGCTAAGTAGAAAAACTCCTTTGGTTGAATCTTTCGTTATAGATCTCCTTTCTGTATTTTTCAAGATGCAATTGATTACGATTTCACACATTTTCTACTAATCTATGAACTTCGAATTGCCATAGTTGCTAAATTTAGAGACGATTTGATTCTGAAGACAAATTCACTTCAATCTACAGAGCAGGCTTAATTATAGTGAGGGAAATTTTTTGACAGAAAAGTAAATAAGAAAGCTGTATCAAGAGCTAATATATGTTTTCAAACGTTAACTTTTTTCTCAACGGTTAGATTGATCGCGGAACACATTGAACTCACTCTCTGTTTATAACTCTGCGAGCTGTTTTTGACAGACCTACTATTTGAATTTTGAACTGCGATAGAGCTTAATTCAGTTTCAGTTTCGTTCTTAATCAACAAACTCTGTTAGATTGCCGGAGGAAACGAAAATCGATGCTCTCCATTATTTATTTACCTGATTTGGATTGAAAATGCTAATGATGCTCAATGTGAATTTATTGTGCCAAAGGTTAATAGTAGCATCGGTGTTTCTCTTGCTTATCTATCTTAATATATTTCAAAAAGCGTATATGATTTTAATCTTAACTCTATTTATTTCTCAATGCTAAATGAGAAGGTACGAAGAGGACATATGGTCAGAGATTGCTAAGTTTTTGGATGGAAAATCTCTAGTGTTGCTGGCAGCCACAAACCGATGGTTCCGCCGTGTTATCATGGACGACACCATCTGGAAGTTTGTGAGCCTCCGTGATCTTCAGGTCCCACCTCCTCCTCCACGTGTGGCATACAGGTGGAACAAGCTGTACACTTCAGCCTTTAGTAAGGCCCGATCCTTTGAATTCTTTCCACGTAGAATTAAGTATGCAATGCACTTTCACCGCGTCCAATTAACGATGATTGTATAACGAATTTGCAGATGGAAGCCACTCTTTTATGTTCCGCCAGCAGGAGAAACATATTGGTGAGTTGGTTCTCTGGTTGCCCAGACACAATTCTCACCAAAGAAAAAAAAAAATTAATTTCTATCCGGAAAATTTACGGGGCTCTTTAGATGATCTTAATGGTATTGAAGACTGTGTAATAGAAAGGTACCTATGTTCTCTGGACCAAAAAGCTAACCCCTAACCTTATTCCTTGTAAATGCTTATCCTTGAACAAAACAGTTCTAGCAGAAACTCTCCTTTCCTTATTATTATTATTATTATTTGTATTATAGTATGGTTTTCTTCACTAAACTGTGCACTTCCTTTAATTATTTGGCAATTCTTTTTAAGTATTATATCTTAGAATTTATCCAACCACTGATTCGTTCTTGTTGCCCATATTGTTAAAGTAAACCAATGCTAATCATTGCTAATAATCTGTTATAATACGTGCAACTTCACGTTGCATTTCAGGAAAATTATTAATGTATATCTGTTTTTCATGGGTACTATCAGATTGGATGCGTATTGGTGCTTTTTCCCTGGACTCTTCATTAGCCCTCCTGGCTGAGAGACTAACCTTTCCGAGGAAGATCAGAAAGGAAGAAACGGTGGAAAATATGTTGCAGTCTCACGGTTGTTGCATGTTAGACAATGTTAAATGTGGGATCTGGATTGCTGGTAACTCCCAAGTTAACTGCCTTGGGAGAATTAAGTCACTGTCTCAGTTGAATTCTACTAACTTTATTTGTTGATATGACTAATTTTTCAGACCTGCAGCTTGTACGATGCCCGGTCTGTGACCTCAACACATGTGATGGTAATTACTTTTAGATTCCACTCTTTTCTGGATATCGTAATTAACTTCTACGATTTGATTAAGAGCCAAAAATATTTTACGAAGTCTATCTTTCCACTTTGAGGGATACAGATGAATGAGATGATATTTAGATAATGTAATGTGGTCCTTGATTGAATTTTACAAGATTGTTGACTTGCTGGAATAGATGTGCTCTTCACTAGCACATCCACTTCTCTTATAAAATAAAGAAAGGTATATGGTCTGGAGTGCTAATCTTGCTTTCTGTATAAACCTTTATAATATATTTACTCGTTAATTGACACATGTAAAAAAGAAGAGTAGGGATCCTCTACTATAGAGAATTTATGTTGTGGCCCGTTGTACCTCCCTTACAAAGGGTACAACAGTTTCTTTTTAAATATTCTTTTTATAAGTTCTCTCTAACTACTTACTATAGTAGGGATTCTTCACAATAGAGGATTCGTGCACCAACCAAAAAAAAAAAACGGTGAACAATGCGTTGTTATGTCATACAGGGCTTTCCCAATACATTGATGCAAGATGCCAAGATTATACCGACTTCAATTGGCAGTTTTTTATTACTAGTGTAGGAACAATGCAGACTTTAGATGCAAGGCATATAGAGCTTTTCCTCTGTGAAGGCTACCAAAATGGGAGCTGGGAATACCAGCTTGTAGGATCACATGATATCAAAAAGCGAGCAGATGGTGCTGCTGGGGCCATTTTTGATTTCACACACTTGAAGGATTCTTCAACTTCTGGTAAATCCTGATACCTAAACTCCCTAGTCAATACTAGCGCATAACGAGTTCTTACAAGTGAACCATAAATATTTGGATAGTTGTTCTTTATGAATAGATTCTACCACAGTCCACAAATAGGAAATTTTAGTGCTATATCTTAAGCAAAGCGTGTACTTATAATTCATCCACTAAAAAATTTGTAATGAGTAAATTATTTCCTCGAAGAATAGCTCTAGTGGTTCCAGCCTTTCAGGTGATTGGTATTTCAGCAACTTGCTTCATGTCCTATTACTTTTGGGATTGGCATTAAGGCATAAATACAATCTGTTCTAATTTCCTAATTATGTGGCAGCGGTATTTGATTACACGTCATGGATAGGGAGACTCAATGACTGGCAACCCAAGGCCAAGATTGCTCCCCATGCGGTTGCTGTGAACACCAATTTACAAGAAAATGAAGGTAAGAATATTTCTATTTTGCAGCTGTCATGTATCAATCCCGGAAATGAATGCCAGCAAACTTAGAATCCCATACTTCTTACCCAGACTGCTCGAGCAATTTCGCTGGCCGCTGTAGTTTATAGTCGTTTCTACTACCCTGCCTATTCCCCTATATAATAGCTCTTAGAATTCAATTCCATTAGACTTTCTTTCCCCCAATTACTTTTGTTTATCGTGTTTTATAATTTTGTTTTAATGCAATCAGGTCTTCATGTGAAATACCATGCTATGAAGGCTGGAGCTGATGGAGAAGTAGTTGCCATTAGAATCTCTCAGCAGCTCCTGTGATTCATATCTAACATGTCTCAGAGGGATGCCTTTATGACATTTTTATTCAGCAATATACCCTCATACCTCTAAAAAAATATAGTAATCCTTTCATCAACTCCCAATTATATAGCTCTAGGCAGAAAATTAAGGGATCGGGATAGACGATTATCCCAAGCCCTAAGTTGCAAATGGTAATGATTACAAAGCATTTCTTTGTATGCTAGTATATAAATGTACCTGAGGATGCTGAGTCTCGACTCATCTGTTTCCCTAAATTTGGATGAATTGTTGTATGCTAGAACTAAAACTAACGACAATTGAAGAATACTTTAGTATCATTTTTTCCCAACCAATTGCCCGACATAACGAAAGAAGAATTCTGCTCACTTAGTTCCGTAAAACGTGGAAGTGTTTTAGAGATCCAGTGTTTGTAACCGCCATATTGAAAAACATTCTGTTGCCAGGTAAGGTAGGGCATAGAAATGCTAATTTGTCCCAACTAAATACCAAATCTGCAAATGTTAGCCTCAAGTCAAACCTTCGATGTTGCTATAAAGCATAATACACCAATTTTCTTTTTTATTTTTGTTACACAGGGAGTGGAATGACCCACTAAATGATAATGACTTCTTTTCCGTTGGCGCGGAAACAGGATCATCCTATCGCATGTATTTTTGATATATTTTTTTAATTAAAAAAATAAATAAACAATTGAAATTGCTTAATTACATCGTCATTTTGTCGCCTTCAACCGAAAAGAATTCTGACCCCACTGAACGAGGGGGGAAGGAGGAGTGGGGTTTCGAACCTCCAAATTTCTACCCACACAAGTAGGACAGGCGCCGCTGTGGCACAAGGCCACCAGCATAAAATACACCAATTTACCAATATTATAACATGGCTTGACTTTCCTTCTTTTAATTTAAATTTAATGGAGTTTAAAATAGGGGATTCTTCCAATTATAAGCTGGTCCCTTTATACCACAATTGTTTTTCAAATAATGGCCATCTTGAAAGTTGTCTTTGTTGGATCAAGATTTTGGATGATTCAATAATTTAAACAAAACTAAAATAACTTAGAATGTTAAATCCAATTGTTAGAAATAATTTAGTGTATCCGATTCATTAAGCCCATTTATTTTAAAAGTAAAAAGTATACAAGACAACTCCTTTTATTATTAAGAAGAAAACCTGTCAAGGGGGCAAAAGGAACAAGGATTTAAACAATAGACTCAAACAACTCCATCTCTAGCAAACATTAAATAATGCTGATGTGTTGCTCATTTAAACCTTTACATTAGATAACACGTGTAAATTATTGGTGTGACATGGATGTTGACTATTGGCTTATAGTTGCCCATGTTATGCCTAATCATGATGAATTTTTTATTAAGCACTTTGTTTATTATTGAGATGGCTAGTATTGGCATGTGAAAAATTAGAGAAGATAATAAAAGGCATTAATGATATTCGATACGTAGGGAAGTTAACCTAGAAACATTAATTTTAACATCGACGACGTGCAAAAAAATTAGCATAGGATTTTAGCGCAGGTCAGAATAATATACCAAGTATAGAAACGGTGATAAGCATTTAGGTTTAAAAAATAAGCATAGGTTAAAAAAAATCACTATTTTTAAAACTAGGCCAGGTAACCAGTTTGATTGATTAGATTGAGAGTCAATCCTTAATTCAATTTAGTTAGCCTCTAAAATCAATTAGTCAAAATCAGTCAAAAGCTAACTAAATTGATCAAAATTAAATTGATTAAAAATCAGTTTGAATTAATATAAAGTTTTTTTTAACAATATTTTCTTATATACTAAAATAGTTTATCTTAAAAAATTTAAAAAATTAAAAATTAAAAATACTAAAAGAAAAAAAATTAAAATATAAAGAAACTAAAAAAAATACAAAAGAAACAAAAAGTGTATATTTGGTAGTATTCTCCATTATATTTTATTTTATAGTAGTATTTTTTTTAAATATTAAGGTGTTTGGCTAAGATTATCACTTATTTTTTTATTTTTTTAAAAATAAATAAAATCTTTATATAATTTGAAAAATTTAATATTAAATACTCTTAACTTTTAATTATGAATATTTTTTATTTTTTTAATTAAATAATAATTTTTTAAATATCTAAAAAATATTAAATTAATAATTAAAAATTAAAAATTTATTAATTTTTATTTATTACATTAAAATTTTAATATATAAAATTTTAAATATGTATTTAATTATTATTAATTTAATTATAATTCAATTTATAAATCATAAACTATTGCCTTTGAGTCACTTTTAAAAACATTCAAAAAAGTGATATATAACATTTAGTTTCTATTGGAAAACGTATTAAATACTAATGCATTGATTTAAAAAATGTAAAAGTGGATTAATCAGACTCTTCTACTCTAACTTTTTAACTAATTTTTAAGAAAAATGTGTTTGTATACCTACTTTTGTTTTTTTAATTGTTTCTCCTTTACTATTCCAAAAATCCCGTGTGACTCAAATGACACAAACTCTCCTTCACATCTCAAGTTTTAAATCTTCTGATCATGGATTCTCTCTCCCTCTCTCTGTTCATACACACTTTCCTTTCCTTGCGAATTTCACTTTGTCGAACTTGTGCCTCCCTCTGTTCTGTAATCACCTCTCCCTCAAATGGCGTCCAAAGGCATTCGTCTCGGGATAGGTAACCCTTTCCTCGATGTCTCAGCCATTGTCAATGAAGAGTTCTTGCAAAAGTACGTTACTTCGATCCTTATTTTTCTTACTTCGTTTCTGAATCATATTCTCTTTTTCGTGCTAGAAAATCAGCTCCCAGCACCATCATACTATACGCCTTTTTGGCATTTGTTTTCTCCGTCTTTGTATTCCTGTTTTACCTCAGGAATATCGTCGGGGATGAACCATAACCTTTGCTTTCTGTAGAATCTCGAACTAAGCAGGCATGACGTTCATATCTTTTTTTCTTTTTTTTTTGGGGGGGGGGGGTATTATATGAAAATTGGCTTTGCTTTAGGCGGAGATAGCGAGTGTGTGGAAGGAATTTCTATGTTTACTTCATTTTAGGTGGAGAAAGTTGAAATTTGGCTTTGTTTCAGGCGGAGATAGTCATGTATGATAATTATAGGCGTTCACATATATCTAAATATGAAGGTCACAAATGATTAAATGCTCATTGGGAAATTTTTTTTATTTCCGAACTGCCATTCTGCTAACTAATTATCATTATGGATGTTCTCATTCAGGGTTATTCACCACAGGGTAAAGGACTTAGTAGGAGTGAATTTTGTTGTTTGTGTTGCATATAAGAGTAGTCATATAATAATAGTAATTTTTCAGTGCTTATGAATTTTGTTATTTGTTCACATGGATTTTCTCCTCTATTAACAAGTAGTTTAAATTTCTCAAGGTTAACTTCATTGCAGTTATGGCAACTGCAGAATGTTCTATGTTTCTTATGAGGTATGAAAACTATGCCTCTGTGGAGAATCTGCATCAGTTACACAAGAAATCTGCATCACATGGATGTCTTTCTTGAATTTCAAGGATAATGCTTTGTCAAATTTTCAAAAGGAGAAATGGCTTTGGCAGCAATCAAAGGACCGAACAATACATTCACGATGGGGGTAAAGCTCATTTGTTAAGTTCATATATATTACTCAATGAGCTCTTATGAAGGCTCCTTGAGCCTGGTTTGATTCTATTATGATTTTAATGTTTTCAAAACATATGTTTTTTAGTATAAATTTTAAAAACAAAAAATTTAAAAATCTGTTTGAATCATTATTTTGAAAAATTGTTGTTTTTTATTTTTTTCTTAACTCTGCAAATCAAAAGTTACAAAACATTTAAAAAATATTTTGATTTGTCTGTTTCCGAAAATATAATTATGTTTTTTTTTGTTTTACAACACATTTTATTAAAAACACATTATCAAACAAGTTTTTTTATCTTTTTATTTTTAAAATCAGAAAACTATTTTAAAAATAAAAAATCAAACAGGCCCAAATCTTCTTATTCTTTATCAATGGGGCTGTGAACATCCATTAGTTGTTTGTTTTGTGGGTCCTAAGAAGCTTAATATCGGAGAACCCAGGTTCTGCTCTTTTATTTTCATATACAACTCTTTGATGAAAATAAAGGGTATTATTGCATTGCAGTGAAATATTACATCTTCTGTCCTGTAAACTTCATAAATGACTACCTAATAATTAAATTAGATTGACACCTATCCTTCCGAAAAAGGAAATAAATAGACTTTGGTAGACATTACTTTCTAAACCAGGGGGGAAAAAGTTAAATTAGCTATAGTTAATTGGAAAAAAAAGCTTTCTGATAAATTTTGTATAAATAAGGATATCTTCTCTTTTTTCGTTTTTTTAACATATAATTATTGTTTGCTCATAATAGTTATTTTACTCTAGATATTCAAACATCTCAGCTCTTAACAACTTAGCCATTCAAAGTGATCAAGAAAGTTAAAATTGATTGATTGTTTTGCTACGTAAATATTTTATGGAAGTACTTGAAATTTGTCTATTTTGTCATAATTTTGTTTTTTGACCATTTATTTCCTTAATTACATCTTATGGTTCAGTTTAATCTCATTTAACATACTATACTTTCTCACGACTGATTATTATGATTCTGTCTTTAAAAATAGGCGTCTTTTTGCTTATTCCTTAGCTACTGCTTCTTTGCAGAGGATTTTACGAGCAAATCCGATTAGTGCCTTTTCACATGGTGCTAGGAGTTTTTTTCCTTTCTGGTTCATGATACAATGCAGTTCATGGAAGCACATGCAGTTGCACAGAGGTAGGAGATCACTATTCCTATTTGAGCTTGACGCCATATTATTGCCATCAGTTTCTTTCATTTAAAAAAAAAAAAGAAATGGCGCAGGTAGAAAACAGGTTTTTTTTTTTTTTTTGGGGGGGGGGGGGGTGATGATTCTGGGTTGGTTTGTTGTTGTAGGTGTTTTGGTGATTTGTGTTCTAGCAATTTACTTTGTCAATTTATTCCTTTGTTCGATTGTAATTGGTGAGTCCTGGAGCATGCTTGATTGGTATGCGCCATTTTAGATATAAAGCTAGGGAGGAATTAAGTTGATGTGGATGGATTTGGAATTCGTTTCTTTGTTTTTCTGTATTATGAAGATGTTAATGCACTTATGAATTTATGCAGAGACCAAGAGGATGAAAGCTAGAGGAAGTATTCAAATCAACTCCAAAGGCGGCTTCAAGTAATCAGAGCTCAATCCACAATGCCTGATCATCATGTTTTCTTAGTTGATGATTTCTTTTTGTTGGATTTGAACTTAATTTTGCACATTGCCTTTTTATTTGGGATTTAGATAGAGATTTATGACACGTTTCTTCTACCTAAATACTCTTCCTGATACAAAGAAGTAATCTTTTTGAGAAATTCAGTGGAAAGTTAGGGAAAAGCTGAATACCATCTAATTATTTGGTTGATAGTTTTATTTTTACTTGCAATGGATATGGAATAGCTGCCCCGGCACTGAAGTAATAAAGAATCTTGAATTTCAGCAAATGTTTAGTAGAGTTGTATTACAAGCAATTTACTGCTTCGAAAGGTCCATGGGGGAGTTTTTTTGGTCATATCAATGGAATGTAATTCTATTTCATATTCAAATTTGATGTAATTTCTTGATCGGTAATTTATGCCCATATTATGAACCATTGGATGTGTCTCTCTCTTTTATCTATAACTGACGAAAAGTTGATGATGTAAAATAAAGAAGCTATGCATGAATTAGTATGAAGCTTTCTTTGCAATATAATGTTTTATTCATCTATATATAATCTATTTTATAACATCCCCATTGTCAAGCTGAAGGAAGTTATTTGAGAAAGTGATATTCTGTACTTTGAGTACATGGTAGGTCGCAATTTCTTATGGCATTATGTTAAGTTGATGTAAACCTAGGAAGCACGAATATGCCAGATTTGGAGCCGTACCCATACCGGATACGTATTTGGTACGGATACGCGTACCGTACGGGTACATACGTATCCAAAACGTATTTTTTGCCTCGGTACGTTTCGAAACGTTTCTTTCCATACCGAAACGTTTCGAAACGGCCCCGAAACGGCTTTGAAACAGTGGCGAAACGTTTTCTGCCCAAACCACATCGTTTTGTCCGTCGTTTAACCCCCATCTGTCACTTCAGTTCTTCTCCCTCACCCTCTGCTTCTGGTGCCGCTACGTCTCACCATGCGTCGCCTACCGTGCTGCATCATCTTCTCCGGTGACGCCTTCCGTTCCTCCGTCGTCTTCTCCAGCCAGTGGTAGGTGCGTCTTCTTCTCCAGCGGCAAGGCTTCCGTTTTCAATTTTTTTTAGAAACTTGAATGACAGAGAAAAACGAGCTTGGGATCTCCTAACTTGGCCGATAATTTGTCTCCCCTGCCTGTGTTTCAATTTATTTTTATGGTATGTGCCTCTGTTTGCAGAAAATTAAACTCGAACGTTCTGGGTTTGCTATATTTGACTTCCACTGTTCATTGTTCAACCATTTGACCGTAGCAATCAAAGCAGGTGAAAAGTCTGCTTAATCTGCTATTTCCATCTAGTAGTCGTCTCCTTGAATTGCCCTTCTTGGCAGTTCCCCTGGTTCTGCCTTCCTGGTTGGAGTTTTCTATTGGTGCAGGCCTGTTTTGTTAAATCCCGTTCCAGTCCTTCTCTTGTTGGCTACATACAAGTATAGCCAAATCAAGATGAGACGTGACGGACGGTCAGAGGCCCCACCGGTTCTATCATAGGAAAGCTCACCTCCGCTAGCTGCACTCCAGTTACTGTCATTCCCGTCGCTTCTGCTTGAAGAAATAGATAAAGAGAAGGTTATACCGAATCCTCAAGGCTTTTATCTCTCCTCTCATACATAATAGACAGTGCGGTGATCACTCATCAATGCAACTAGGGATTGACTCTTCACATTATAAGGATAACAACAATGACTGCAATTTGCAAGCTGATAAAACAAACTAGGACTCATAATCTTATTTGACCATATCTGTCGTTTGTGTTCCACAAAACTCTTGAAAGAGTGTGGTTTAATGTGGGTAGTTTTTAGAATGATTGTTGTTTTCTTCCTTTGTTACTTAATTTTGATTCCTCTGCTCATCAATTGATTAATTAGTTCATTTACTAATTATACTTGATTAATTAGTTTTTAATGTATTAGATTATTGGATATATATATATATATATATATAAATATTCCCGTACCCGTATCCTAAAATTTTAAAAATTATCGTATCTCACGTATTGTATCGTATCGTATCCGATACACGTACCCGTATCGATGCTTCTTAGATGTAAACCTAATAATAATAAAGTGATCTATGGCATTTGAGGTGATGTAAGAATGCAACCTGTACCAATTCATGAAATACAAGGAAAAGCTGTTTTCTGAAAGTGAAGTTAGAAATTGGTGTTTTCAAGTTTTTCAAGGTCTTGCTTACATGTGCCAGCGTGGATACTTCCATTGTTACCTGAAGCCAGGTAATTTTTAGCCATCAGTCTTAGTTGAGTATATGGTAATATACAATGGAAAAAAAAATAATTATCATTTACTAGCAAGCAACTTATACATTGTTAGCATTTAATTTGTAAACAACCTTGATGCTGCAGGAATAAGATCAACCAATAAAACTTCCGTACTCGCTCTAAACATTTTGGGGGATCTTTGGTTTATATCATGTTGATGTTATTCTCATGCGCGAAACTCAGGTTTTTCTTTTATGAAAGCTTGACTTTCTTTATCCTTGATAAATGTATTCTTTTGGCTTTTCTTTTATGCTAGCTTGACTTTCTTCATCTGCAACTGCATATGCTTGATTGATGTCCATGTTTAATTTCAATCAATCCACTCTGTGCAAGTGAGACTTAATATACTTTGATTATGTAAATAGGTGTCTCAGTTTGGTCCCAATGGATGAGCATGACACAGTGCTCTTTTTTAACAACTACACTGGGGACAATCTCGAGGACTTGGTGTTTCTCTACTGGCTTTGCTATTCTCATTTTGGACAGTTCCTTATGCTTATAGGGCACAAAAGCTTTCAATTAAGTATGTATATTATTACCTTGCTAATTTATTATCTTGATGCTGATTGTCTTAAAATATTAACGTTGTATTGTAAGCTTGGTTTCCAAAATAATGCGCAGCAAATTAGGAGAAATTCTAACATATGTTTAAAATAGCTACTGCAATCTTGTTTGGCACATACAAACAATACATCAAAAAATTTGTTAATAATGTCATTAAATAACTATGTGTAGCCTAATTAGTATTCTTTAATGAAGAAAAAAATATGAAGTGTAATTTTTTTTTAAATTGAGAAAATAATACCCACAATACTAGATCTGTCCATTTGATGCTTGGATTATCTAGGCGGAAAATCTTTGTCGTTCAATGAAATTGAAAAGGACCTTCTTGGTCAATCTGTGAAGTTGTTAGTGGAATCCAAGTTGTATTGCATAAATCTGCATTTTGGTCCTCTTTCAGAATTCAATGTTTTGCATTGTTTTGATAGGTTACAGATGCTTCTGCATATGTCAAAGACCAAAGCAAGCATAAAGAAATCCATTTAACAATCTCATTGGGTTTATTGCCTCTAAAAATATTGTGTTATTTATGGTTTTTTATGCCCTTTATGTGTGTATTTTGCATATTAAATATGACATTCACACTGATCTAACATATAGTTTGTATGATTTGGTCTTTATAGATTGCTTTTGATTCTAAGTTGCGTTGTTTTTTTCAATGAATAAACTATTTGTTTTATGCTACTAGTATATTTGCAAATTTCTCTAACTTTTTTTCTAAAAAATTATATGGAGCAATCCTTTCCACTTCTTCAGTCTTAAAACAATTTATTGCTCTCTTATGTCTTAAACACCTTTTATAATTGGACTTTTCCCTTTAGAAGGGTTCTTATGATTCTTTAAATTTAAATTCCAGATCTTTTATTATTGAGTTTTAATTCTATTAACATCGTAAATGAATTAATCTTATCAGAACTGGAATAACTATATGTATTAGATGACATATTTGTTAATGTCATTGGACATTAACATTATTAGTTTAGTTATAGCTTTTGACATCATTTTCTTCCTGTTTCTCTAGTGTCCCATGATGGGCCATTTCATATAACTTTTGAATAGTTAATACCTAGAAAATAACTTAGAAATATAATGTTCAAAATGTTATTCTGTAATCAATATTTTTTTTGGAAAAAAAGATGATGTTTGGGTTTGTTACAAGAGAAAATAATTGTGCAAAATAATTTTCCAATATATATTCTTTGATAAGTTTATTTTTGGGTATTGGTTAACAATATTAGATTTTTTTTTCTTTTTTAGTTTAATGATATCGGATTACTTTGTGATTATATCCAGATAAGATAAATCTATTAATTTAAAAAATAATTGTATGCATTTAGAATGCCTTATGAATTCAAGTTATATTTTAAAATATATTTAATATAAATGCTTAAAATATACAGTTACCAAATATAAATTTTTGTTTAAGGACAACTAATGAGTGATTTAAATATCAAGTTTTATTGTTTGACCTTTAAATTAAGATTAGGTTAAGGATTACAATAATTGATAACTTCAAATAAAAAAAATTAAATACCTCTATCGCACGGAATATTGACTGGACCAAATGTTTTATTGCTTTCATTAAGATTTTGATTTTGAGTAACAACATTTCTAAGACCATTCTGCATCCTCCTTGCTTAATATTTATTGTCTTCGTTAGGAATTTGAGTTTACGTAGTTAAATAATGTTGTGATGCATTATTCCTCACGGTCAGGACACTGCTGATAAGGAGAGAAGACCGGTTTAACTTGAAAGACTTTGGAAATGTTAATCCAAGCGAACTTATGCAAGATACAACTTTAGATATATATGTAGAGTACCATGCATGAGAGTTGGAAAATGCTTTTGCAATATTAGAAACTTTTATAAAGATGTTTAAGTTATAAGATATTTTAATGTGCTATTAAATTATAAAATTGCTCTTTTATATTTTATTTTTCCTTTATTACCAATTATACAACATAGTCATCTTATATTCACTTTGATATATTTAGTAGATTTTAATTTGTCCTCAGTTATAAAAAAAAATAATATTGATTTAAAAGATCAAGATAAAATCATATATTATTATTTTTATATATAGTTACAGATATTCTTCACTGATAAAATTAAAACTAATAGTTAGGAAAGCAAATAGTTAACAACAATTTTTGAAGATTGTATTTAAACATTTATCCCCCCGTTGAAAGTATATTTTTTTTAGTAAAAAGGATTATCAAATTGTGTATATTATTGTTTTAATATATATACTGACCCTTAGTCTGTATAATGTTGATATTAATTATCTGATATTATTAAAAATAATGTATTTATTAGTTTACTAATTGATTAATGTTACATATAATATTTGTATTAATTTTTATTCTATTTTAACATCCTATGCATCGTGTCCGCATTCTAATTATTATACAGCATTTATGTATGTGCCTCCCATTTAAGCAGTGCACTAATGAACATTTATGATGATTGAAAAGTTATGCACTCACGTCTCTTGACATGAAAACACAAAGCATGAGAAAAAACAATGAGAAATTTTTTTTTTTCTTTTGGATATATAAGAAACACTGAGACTTAAATATTACACTATACAAAAGGTTTAAGGTGTGGTGGAACAAGAAGGAAATGAGACCGTATAACCCTATTCAATAGAATATAAAGATCTTGCTGTACAACCTATAAATTAATTAGAAATATCAAGGGTTTTTGCAAATGTTGATACTACTTTTCTCAAAATATGCTTACATTGATAGGATAACAATGAGGATTAAAAATTAATTATTGATCTTGCAAAAACTTCAATATATTACGTATCATCATCAAGAATAGTCCAAGTTTATCCTGATGCAAAAAATTATGCCATATAAGTGTTTAAAAATTAGATTTAAAAATTAGAATTACCAAACCAAATTGCAATGGTAGAATGACCACGTTTCTCCTTCTTAGACCATTAGGATTGGGTAACAAACATATACTATTGGTTTGCCATCATTCAACCATTTTAGAGAGGCTGTGATTGTGAATAAACAGCTAAAATCAGAGTGGAATCTTGCCTCTCAAGAATTAGATATATGCTACTAGATTGAGGGGTGATGAGAATTGCTTGGATGGGTGAGCACTAGGAATTCTTAAATAATCATTTATTTTGACAAGACCAGATTGTATATAAAATTAAACATATCATATTAAAGATGCTTGGTGTCTCTTGTAAAAGCCACTGTTATATGCAGGTAAATATATCATGTGATGCCAATCGGTCCATAATAATTCCCTATTAAAAGCCAAACCAGATTGCTCGTGTGAAGGGGCATGATAGAAATATATGATGGTATGATTCTTTTTTATAATCATAAAATTGACATCCAATCTCAATAAAAGGATGGTGTTTGTGAAGTGTTGTGGCTAAGGGTAGTGCTCCACATAACAAGTGTCACATGAAAACAAGAATGCCAAAAGGAAGTCAAAGATTCAAAGTTTACCCCCATGTTATAGTGATGTGAAATGAAATTACCTCTATTTGCCAACATAAGGTCTTATATCTAGCTGCCACAGTATAGAATCTAGTATTTGAACTTGACTAAACAAATTAATCACTTTGTCTTGTCATAGAAAATAAAGATTAGAGAATTTTTTGAGCTGTCTCCTAAATATAATTGGCGCACAGCTTGACTGTTCCAATGTCTTTGGGTATGCAGTATAAGATATTCTACTATTTGAATAGAAGTAGAAGGATCTACCTGCATCGGCCACCAATAGAGGTTTAAAATTAAAATTAAAATTAAAGATCCATCACCAACATGCCATTACGAATGAAGGAAAATGACCGAGCTGGCTTTTTGAATGCCCTTCCACATCCAACTCATTGCAGAATGTGATGTCAAGCCATTATGATATTTGGGTTGCAACGTTTGGACAAATAGAGAACAATTGCTTTGAGAAATTAACTTCCAAATATGTTTGACTAGTAAAGCTTGATTAAACCACCTAAAGCATCTAAAACCAAAATCTCCCATTGAATGAGGTTAACATAACTCTAACCATTGAAGCAAATGTATTTTGGGTTTATTATTCTTGAAGCCCCAAAAGAAATTGGAGATTTTCATGTCAATTTGTTTACAATACTTTTGGGGCAATTTAAAACAAGATAATAGATAAACAATTGAAGAATTAAGCATTAAATTAATTAAAGTAACCCTTGCCGCTTGAGAAAGAAGAACGGGTTTCCAAGTTTGTAATTTTTTATCGATCTTTGTCATAACCTCTTGATATATCTGAGTCTTTGACTTGCCAACATCATATATGACCCCAAGATATTTGCCTAATCTTGACTTAAAAGTGACCCCTGTGCGATGAGCATAGCTTTTTTTTTTCAACCAATTAGGTATATTAGGGCTAAAGATCACTTTTCGATTTATTAGTGTTAACAAATAGCCCAAATAATTTGCTATATTGAGTCAAGATATCATTGACCTTAAAACACATGTCTTCAGTAACTTGAAAAAAAAATGAATGTGTCATTTGCATACATTAGATGTGACATGGGGGAGCACCTCTAGCAACACTAATACTTTTTTAATTGTTATTCTGTTCTTCCTTAAAAATCATGTAGGATAACACATTAGTACACATGATAAATAAATATGGAGACAAAAGATCCCCTTATCTCAAACCTTATTGTGGAACAAAGCATTCCATAGGATGAACATTAATAATAACTTGATATGATTCAGTTCATACACATTGTATAATAAGTTGGATCCAAAAGTCCGAGAATTTCATTTGTCTCAAAACTGCCTTTAAAAAATTTCAAGATACTTTATCATATACCTTAGTAATATCTAATTTATAGGCACATCATCCTTTAAGGTTCAACTTGGTATCTTGAATCTTATGCATAAGCTCAACAACTAAAAATCATATTATCAGATATCAAACGACTCAGCAAAAAGGCATTTTGATGTGGCACAATGAGATCATTAAGCACCCCTTTCAACCGATTGCAAATTATTTTTGAAATCAGTTTATAGATCATGTTGTAAAGGCTAATAGGTCTAAAATTCTTCAAAGATTAGGGATGATCACATTTTAGAATTAAAAACAATATAAGAATGATTTTATACTTTGAGAAGAAAACCAATTTGAAAAAACCAGACCACTAGATTACTAATATCTTGCTTGATAGTGTCCTAATAGTATTGGAAAGACTTAGCATGGAAACTGTTTGGACCTAGAGTACTATCCAATTTTAATTGAGCAACGGCAATTTCAATTTTCGACAAAGACATCTTTTTGTTAAGAGAGACCAAATGCCAACATGATAACTTTGGAATATTCAAAGAGAGAAGTTCCTATCTAATTCAATCCATTGTTAAGGGAGGCTGATCATTAAAAACTTTTGCAAAGTACCTAGAAGCCATATGCTCAATCTGAGATGAATCTTGGATCCATTTGTCATCATCCCTTTTGAGGTAGGAAATATAGCTATTGATTCTTCTTTTTTTAAAAAGATTATGGAAATATTTTATATTTCTATCGCCATGTTGTAACCATTCTTGCCTAATTTTCTATGCTCATAAAGATTCTTCACAATCATACTAGAATTCAAGTTTATGTCGACATTCTTTTTCTAGCTGATTCATCTACTTGCTGTCCATATGTGCTTGTATTTGACTTAATTGGTATTCCAAATCCATAATATGATGGTTAATATTACTAATGTATTTTTTATTCTCTACCCTTAACCTTTGTTAAAGATTATGTAATTTTTGATGAACTATGAATGTTGTAGAACCACATGTTTGTTCATTCCAAGTCTTTTGCACAAGTTCGTTACATTGAGAAAATTTAAATCAAAAGTTTTCAAAACAAAAAGGATGCCTTTTAAACAAATGGGACTATTCCGTATTATACACCAACAGTGAGTGATTCGATGCCAGCAAGGATGATAATTGTTAGTTGGACTTGGAGAACTTCTCTAATCATTATGAATTACATAGCATCCAATCCAACCTTGCTTAAATACCATCCTCTCCTTGTTTGCCATTGGTCCATGTTTACCAAATTCCATTAGGACATATGCCAATAAAATGACAAGAATCTATCATCTCATGAAATTGATTACCCCTTGTAATATAGAGACATGACTTTTTTTCTCATGTAAGAAAGCCACCTAATTAAAATCACCAATGGCCATCCATGGACAAGAGATAGCAAAATTTGTGCGTTGAAGTTAGTTCCATAATACATATCTATTATATAACTTAGGATATCCATATACAAAAATGAGAAAAAGTTGTTGACTTGCAAATCATTGACCTTTAAATGGATCCAATGTGACGAAGAGTTAATTAGATAGCAAGTGGAGCTATCACAACGGCCCCAAAATAAACCACCACCTCGTCCTTATGCATCCAACCATACATGTGAGCAAAACCAAAATCTCAAAACTTCCTTGCTATTGTAGTAAGTGTTGTTTTTGTTTCTATCAAAAACAAAAAGTCAAGATTATATTTATATATTAACAAGCAAAGACAGTGAATTGTCATGGTTGTACCACAATTATGACAATTCCAACTTAGAACAATCATGATGATAGTGAAGGTTTTTGAGGAGAAACATCCACAAAACCAACTCGTACAAAAAAATCTTAAGCAAAATCTTTTCCATTTCCTAAATGGCAAGGTAGGTTGGATATCTTCTGTTTAACTGTCTTAAGAAAATCTTGCTCCTATCATAAATTGGATTAACTAATCTAAATGAGAGTTCATTAGAGTCCTACACTTGGTTCATGCCCCATAGTACCTCTAAGACATAATTCATAAGAAAGGATTCCCAATTAGCACTAGCTACATGGAAGGGATGCAAATTGGAGATGCCCTGACTGAATAGGATTGCATGCAAAGGCCGAGAAATATAAGAGCCCAATAGTGTTGGAATAAAAGTGGGCCTACACGGGCAGCCACTAATCTTACTATTGGGCCATAGGATGCCACGAAGTAGAAGGTAGTCCATATACAAACAATTGTGCAATTACAAGTCCAATCCATGCACTCGAGTTGGCAAGCCTCTGGCCCATTGAACTAGGAATGAAAAATTTGACCAATTTAAAACACAAGCTGGCCAGCCACCGAATAGGGAAAATATATTGCATGGCCCACGAAGTTTAGTGTCCCAAAACTTGTCAGCCAAGCCAGAACATCTCAAGATACCCACTGAATTTTGATTGTGCAAATTCTGTTGTCCAACCGACTCCACCTCCTGCCAATCAAATCTCAGAACATGTTCTCTGTTGATAACAGCATTCACCGCATAAAGCCATTTACCCTTAAGACGTGCTGCATCATATTGCAACCTTCCCTCCTGTATTCAAGTCGAAAAGAATTTTCAACAGCTTGCAACTTTTTCTCCTCTATTTCGAAAAGTTGTACTTGCCACTATAGTCTCGCTCTTCCAAGACCCCAAAAAAAAAAAAAATCATATCTGACGGCTAAAAAATTAGTGAAGATATAATTTACATTGCTACATTTATGTCATTATTTTACATTTTATAATTATTTAGAATGGTACTAAATAGATTGTCACGAAGAATTAGCACAACAAGAATACCCATAAATATGGTGTAAAAAAATTATATTGATCAAATATGTATTTATAATTATGTCTATGCATATTTATTATAACAATCAATTAAGTTATTTTTTTTATATAATTATAATGTCATTCGATTAAATTATTTGATTGAATTATTTTACAGGGTCGGGTTTTAAAACATTGCTTCTAAGCCTAAACCCCTGCTCTCCCTTTTTCGCTATATTTCGCCAGAACTACAAAACGGATTTAAAAACCCTGCGTCTAAGCCTCAACCTCAACCTTTCGGTTAACATGGTATGCGCCTGATTGCAGAGCTTGTGAGGTATGTGTGGATTTGAGAACAGAAACACTGATCGAATTGGCTGCTTCTCTCATTCCAAAACAGGTAAAGATATTATCTGAACCTCTTCATTTAGAAATTTCCAGGTAGATTTGGATGTTAAAAAGAAAAAATTATGAATAGGTACATAAATTTATCACATTAGTGAATCATAATTGGTACTTATGATTAAATTTTCACCAACAACTCTATATATTTTTTTGTTTTTTTTATTAAATACTGAAAGTAAAACATCTAACATATGTATTATTTAAATAATATATGTTTTATTTAAATATTCACATACATATATATATATGATTAACTAATACTATCAATTAATATTTTTTTCACATATGATTAACTACAATAGTTAAATTTAAAACTACCATGATAGAGGATAATGAAAAGCAGCAAATAAAAAAATTTTAAAACTTTAAGGATCAATTATAAAATTTTAACTAATAAAAACCAAATTATAAATTTTCGGACAATGATTTAACCCTAAATTAAAATTCTCCTTCAGTTTTGATTTGGGTTAAGTTCCCAAAATCTCCTTAGATTCTGGTTTTCCGTGGCTAGGCCAAGACTGGGGGAGCTTCTGAGTTGGTTAGCCGATCTATGAAGCAGAGGCCGTTGACCCATCTCTGCACGAAGAAATTATAATCAAGGCGAAGGAGGGAATGGCTGATAAGAGTCGAAACTTTCCGGCGGATCCGAATCTCCCTCGATGGGTTTGTCAGAACTGCCGCAACTCCCTCTGTATCGTCGGCGTCGATTCTTATGCCGAAAAGTTCTTCAACGACCCGTCTCGTTCTGGTCGGCTAGGGTTTTCTTCCTTTTCCATCGTTTTTGCTTTGGTTGATTTGAATCGGTTGGTTTGTGTTTCGATACTCTTTATTATGTTTTGATTTCGATGGGGACTTTGCTTTTACGTTAGGGCGGATTTGTGAATTTTAGTATTTATGCCGTTTAATGAGATCAGATTGTATTCAAGATATGAGTTCTTTTTTAGTATATATATATCTTGCGACCAGGTTTGAATTATACCTTTGTGGAGTAGTATTTTTTACAAGGGAGAATTTCTGTCCATAATTTGCTTTGCGGGCCAGAATTGAGTCAATTTAGTAAAGCTGTTGCACTTTTTTGTTTACCTTGGAAAATGTTCCTAAAGAAGGCACTAGGTGTGGTTCCATTTTCTGCGCTGTAATACTCCATCTCAATTAATTTGAACAAATTTGATGGGTATTTATTATTATTTTTTTCTTGGATACGCAACAGAAGGCAAGCCTTTCTTTTACTTTAACCCTGGTCACCCTAGTGAAGTGCAAAGTATTTTACCAGCCGTGTTAGTTGATATCTTCGGTGGATGTTTATTTAGTGTTGTATGAGAGGATTATTGTGGCTTATTATAATGAAGAGGTGATGCACACGCAGGAATGCAAGGATCTTCCATTGATGGGGCCAACAGTGTGCTAAGTACAACTAGAATGGACAATTCTTATGTTGTGTTGCCAAAGCAACGACCTCTGACACTAGGAATTCCTCCATCTCGTGGTGTGACTATTCAGCCTGATACAGGCCAACGTGGAAAGGCAATGGAAGAGTCATTTGTGGTTGTGCACAAGTCTGAATCCACTTCTGATGGAAGTGGAACCCATTCATCTCCAGGGGCTGATCCCAGTGGTCATTTGCAGCCTCACAACTCTGGGTTTAATTCAACTATTACTGTGCTGAAACGTGCATTTGATATTGCCACAACACAGACACAGGTTTACATAAATGAACCTATGATTCGTTTCAAAACCCAGAAAACTTGTTGATTGGTTTAGGAGTTATTTTTGAGGCAGTTGGATCATTATCTACATGTTTCTATATGCATTTCCAGGTTGAACAACCTTTATGCCTTGAGTGCATGAGGATATTATCTGATAAGCTTGATAAGGAGGTTGAAGATGTAAACAGGGACATTGAAGCATATGAAGCCTGTCTTAAACGCTTAGAAGGGGAGGCTAGAGATGTGCTTAGTGAGGCTGATTTTCTGAAGGAGAAATTAAAGGTGATTATTTGATTTACTATTTCCATTACATGTATCTCTTTGTTTTAAGTATAGAGAGCTATCAAACCATAATGGGTCATAGCTATTGTATAGATCTATAGCCAATATACATTTCCAGATGTTATACTTGTAGATCGAACAGCCTATAGAGATGCATGCCATATTGGTTTACTGTGAAATATACGATGTGAATGCTTATTTCCATTTGGAAATATTTCTTTTCCTTGGTTGCATAGAAAAGGTTTGACATTGCACTCATAATTTTTTTTAAAGAAAAAATAATTTAATGAAGAGAAGAGAAGAACAATAAGAAAAATTTAGGACAATAAGTCCTCCCTAAACAAAGAAAATAAAAATTACAGGCTCATTAGATCAAAAGGGTTCTGGAATCCACAGAGAGGCCAATAAAGTAATTCTATCCCAAATAATATGCAATGGAAGAAACCTCTGATTAAACAGTCTTACATTCCTTTCTAACTAAAAGACACCACAAACCCACAAAGACTGCATGCTGCCACAGAACTTTATGCTTCTTTTTCTGAACAAAACCAGTGAACTTAATGGCTAAGAAAACCTGCGGATTAGCTGGACACCCATTGCTCCTGAAAAGTACTAAACAACCTACTTCAAATCTGCCATGCCACTTCACAATGCAAAAACAGATGATTGTTTGTTTCTGAACCACAAAAACGCATATCACCGACCTTGGGAGAAATAGCCGTATTGGGCCTTGTGGTCTGAAACAAAGGATTTGTATTAATCCATTATGAATATGTACCTTAAGGTATTCAACAATACCTATTCTGCTGCAACAATTAATACATACTAGGTGAAGTTGTTCCTCATTTCGATGGAGCTTCTAAGTCTTCCAAGAGCCATGCCTGACTTGCTTTGGCACCTGCATCCGTATAGGGTCATTCCAAGATCAGTCCTATGTGATCTTGTGTAATGTGTATAACTTCTTCCTTCACCTCTCCTTTTTTGGGGAGGGGGGGTGGGGTTCTCTCCTCTGTAGGAGTAATACATGCTTATCAGAAGGAAAAAGAAAGGTGAGGCTGTTTTATATAACGTGTAATGTATGTTGCTCTTTTGAAGTTATAATGAGTATTTTGTCGCTGCAATTTAATCTGTCATTAAATTTGTGGTGGACAAGGTGGGATTTTAATCTGAAGTTTCATTATCTTAGAAGGCACTGTTTTGATTAATATGATGTTATTGAGTTTATCATCAAATTTTCTTGTGAAGCCTAATTATTGATTTGATTCTTCTTGAATTCTATTAAAGATTGAGGAAGAAGAAAGAAGGCTTGAAGCAGCAATTGAAGAAACAGAGAGACAGAATGCTGAAGTAAATGCTGAACTCAAGGAACTAGAGTTAAAATCAAGGCGCTTCAAAGAATTGGAGGAGCGGTATATTTATCCTTCTGTCTTTACCTAATGAATATGACCTTTCTCAATTAAATTATGCCATATCCCAAAATGCTCGTGGATTTTTCTTTATAAATATTGTTCTATGGATATAGATATAGTATTATTTGTTTCTTCCTGGTGCATGTGGAGCCTTAATGTCATTACTTATTTCACATATTTGAATGTGTAACAGGTATTGGCATGAGTTCAATAATTTTCAATTTCAATTAATTTCTCATCAGGTTTGTGGGTGATTCTCGGTTTCTTTTTGGCTTAATATCTCATTCAACACCCTCATCTAAGGCAGAATATTCTTGAAAGTCCTTTTAAGTTAGTCTAGGTGGATTCTGAAGAATCATTGGTTCAATTCAAACTACGTACATAATTTCATTGTTTTGGCTTTGTCAACTGGTGCTTGCTACTGCCATCTTCAATAGTGAAATATAGTGTCATTATGATAATGTGGAGGAAATAAAACTGATCTTATATTACTATCATCACAGAGTCATGCTTTATGGTTTGCGATTGAAAAATTCTCTGACTATTTTTAACAGTTTGATTTCATTGGGTAATGTTATTTACTCGTTTAAATACTTAGAGAAGCATGAGCAAGTTATAGAAAAATTTTTTGCCCCTCTTTTATATAATTTCCAATTCTGATTAAAATACCTTGATCAACAGGAGGAGAGAGATGCAATTTTGGCCAAGATTGAAGTTTCACAAGCACATTTAGAATTGTTGAAGCGAACTAATGTGCTCAATGATGCCTTCCCCATTTCACATGATGGAGAGTTTGGAACAATTAACAATTTTCGACTTGGAAGACTTCCCAAAATTCCAGTAAGATGCTTAGCGTGTTCTTGTCTTCCATGTTGTCTTGAGCTTAATATTTATCACTGGGTTTGTTGCCAGGTAGCCTAAGCATTATGGATAATTGGTGAGTAACCATGGGATATAGACAAGTTGTTTATAAGGTCATTGGTTTGAGTTCATCTTTGTTTTGTCCTTTGCTCTGCTCAATTTTCTTGTCCAAATAGCCAGAGCATACAGCTGAGACTGCAAGAGTTTTGGTGTGTTGAGCATTTTGTATCTAGTTGTTTTGTCTAGTAACAGATTGAACCTTACGGACAATTTGGCAAATCTACAAACTCTATTGCTTTATGCATACATCATATTTCTCATGTTTGAGGCAATTGAATTATGTATATTGTCTTTAGGTCATAAATTAACCAACCATATGAAGCATAAGTTTGTTGTTTGCTTAATATGTTTATATAATACCCTACATGGCACATTGTCTGCTGAGTGTAATTCTGGAAGGCAATCTGTAGATAGCGTGCTATTAGAGATGTCTAACTTGAATATAATATAATATGATATAATTGTTTTACTTGTGCCGAAAATGGAAGCTCATTAAGCTTCCAATATAACGAATTTCACGGCCAAAAGGTAACAATAATGGATTCCAATAAACTTATTCTCTAATGAATTCTTCATTTAGCAAAGAAAACCTTCTTTTTGCAAAAAATTATGGAACTTCTATGACTCATTAGTTCTGAAGGTGATTTTTGACAAAGACCACTATGACAGAGTATGGATAACTAATATAGAGTATAATTATTCAGATTCTGTGTGAGCTCGTGTCTTCCTGTGCCTCTTCATAAAATTATAAAATTTTTTAGCTGCATGTGCCATTTGCTCATCTGATAATTGGAATGAGATGTAATTATGAAATTTTCTTCTTATGCTTTTTCTTGGGTTGTTTTTTCTTTTCTTTATCAATCTGAAGTCATTTTTCTTGTGAACTTGAAGATTCAAGCTTTTGATTATGATATTCACTGCTTTGCATAACGTTCAGGTTGAGTGGGACGAGATAAATGCTGCTTGGGGCCAAGCTTGCCTTCTCCTTCATACAATGTGCCAGTATTTCAGGCCGAAGTTTCAGTATCCTTTTTCATTGAGAAAAGAGGATCATTTTATTTATTAATCTTTTGTTTTGTTTAACTTCTCTTTTATGCCTTAATATAAAATCCGTTCATGCCTTCATGAATCCAGTTCACATATTTTATCAAAAAGAGTTCACATTTAGTGATGGGCTTGCTAATGCTTGAGATCTCAAGGCCTTGTTACTTAGATTCTTGTCTGGCAATCATGCCAAAGTTTACTATGGCTACGCACTCTCTTTAAAGTGTACTACTAAGTCATTTTAGTTTGTTATATATTTGTAGTCTAGTTCAATTTTATGGTCTTCTAGAAACCACCTAGATATTTTTGTTTGGTGAAAGAGAATCTTGTTGCTGATCCTAGTTAGTTTACAACAAGGATTTGTGTCCTATTTTTTAGATTGTTTTTTGTTATTCTGTAAACTATGGTACAAGCATATTAGTTTAATTGAGATATTGTAGCAACCTGGATCTTGCAGGCTCCTTTTTTTTTTTGGGGGGGGGGGGGGTTCAACTAGCTCACATTTTCATATTATTGTCACTCTGCATTCTACGTATGATTTATTGGGAATGAATTGTGACATGTCCTTAATTCTTCAATCCTTAGATATAGAATAAAAATAATTCCTATGGGTAGCTATCCTCGCATCATGGACAGCAACAACAGTACTCTTGAGCTGTGAGTATACCTTAGATATCTTTATTTAAACATTGTAAAATCCTCTTAGGGCTATTGAAATGGTGTTTATTTAATATTTTGGGTCAAGATTTGACTTTGGCTCAGATTATGGAGGTGTGCTGAGATTGTGGTTGGTATTTGTTATGCCAATATGAAAAGCTATGAACAGAATTTACACCAAAAGGCTATCAATAGTGTAATTTGATGAAATTTCTGCCTTTTGGTTTGTTCTTACACTTGTCTACTCGGTCATTATGAATGGATGTGAGGGTTTTTCAGGTTTGGTCCAGTCAACTTATTTTGGAGCACTCGCTTTGACAGAGCAATGACTTCGTTTTTGGCATGCCTCAAGGATTTCGCTGAGTTTGCCAATTCTAAGGATCAGGAGAATAACATTCCACCTGAGAAGTGTTTCAAATTGCCTTATAAGTAAGTTTCATCATGTGTTAGTGGCAGTCGATTTTATATTGGGGTGCTGTGTAAGTGTGACCATGTATCTTAAATGTGTCCTGGGATATTGAAGTTATAAATAAATAGAAATCTCTCATGCATCTTGAGGTAAGCAGTTGGACATCCTAGATGTATTTAGGCCCTTCTGCTATGTACGTTGATGAAGAAGTTGAGGAGAGGATGAACGTTTTTAGGTTTACTTTGTGCTTATCTTCAGAGGGAGTACTCAAACTCTAAAAATGACTAATGAGCTTGTGAGCACAATATGTTGATAAGTCATGTCTTGATGGACTTTAGTGTATCAATGGAACTAATGCTGGATTGTCCCCCCTCCCAGCCACTCATTCCCCTGTCCTTTTCCATCAGAAAAGAGAGGAAGAAACAAAAAAAGGAAATTGAAATCTGCTTATGATTACGTATTCTGCTGCTTTATTCTCTCTCCTTAGCTTAGGCTTTATTATGGTTGTGTTATTAAATTGAATATTTATGAAAAGAGAATTTGCACGTTGTTTTATTTTTGTAAATTTAGTTATGAGAAAGTTGCTAGGTGCAGTAAAGCGGTGACGAGTGTGGGTATAAACAAGAGCTCTTGGATTTCAACCTCCACACTGTCATGTACTAAAAAGGAAAAAAAGAAAGTTGGCTGTGAAATAACAGAGATTTCCTTGTGGTTTAAATTTGAAAAAAGGGGGGTGGGGTCAAGGGTGGGCACTGGAATGCCTGTCCCAACTGTAAAACTTCATTATACTTTCACAAAATCCTATTTTCATGTAAACCAAATCCAAATTTATCGTCGTTGCATGTGTAGATGCGGTTTGATTTTTTATTTATTATTTGTACCATATTAAGTTTGTATTCTATTTTTTTAGCTTATACGCAATCTGTAACTGTCATTAATTTTTTGGATTAGAATGATAAATACCATGGGCTGTTGATTTGTAGGATTGAAAATGACAAAGTCGAAAACTACTCCATCTGTCAAAGCTTCAGTAAGCAGGAGAATTGGACTAAAGCTCTCAAGTACACTCTCTGCGATTTGAAATGGGCTCTCTACTGGTTCGTTGGAAATACGAATTTCCAGCCTCTTTCTGCAATAGTGCCTTCTCATGCTGAAGTTCCAGCTGTAGGGTCTTTGTACATGAAGCGAGGTAATGAACCCAAGTCTGAATCTCGAAAGTAAATATATGGTGGGAATTAGGCAAAACGTAAATATGTGTACATAGCAATACCTAGTGTTTAGCATGTCTTTGAACAGATGCTCTTTCACTTTCCAGATGGAAAACAAACCCCTTTTTTCTTCTAGATAAATCTTCCCTTTTTCCCCCTCCTGTAAGTTATTCATCTGAAAACTGAGTTTACACACTGCCTTGCAAGGATATGCAAATATTGGCTGCATTTGGCTCTCAGCTTTAATTTTATGCTATACTTTCTGCGATCTTCTTTTCCCCTGAGCTGAATGTATGGCTTTTAGTTAGGCTTAACAAATTTGTTAGGTGTTTACTTTTAAGTTGTTTAATAAAATTATGATGTGTAAATCTTTTTTCTTATTACCACATTATTAACTAAAAGTTCATCCACGTGTGATGATTTTATTTTTTTTTTTAAAAACCTTATTATGAGCATAGAAATTGCAATACATTCTTAGTTGACCCAGTTATAAAAGATTTGTAAACCAAAACAATCATAAAATAACACATAAGCAAGCAGGAAGGTGAATTGTTGGAATTTGATCGTATTACAATGGCTAAAATTCTTAATTCTCCCGATGCGAAGCTACAATTCTTTTTTTCTTAGATATGATATGATTTTTTAAAAATTTTTTTAGGGGCAACATTTGTTTTTAATTTTTTTTTTTCCTGGAAATTGGGGTCACGGCTGGACCCTTAATTTTTTTCAAAAAATATACATCCAACTGTGACCCTTCAATTTTTTTAAAAAAAATGTATGGGGGGTGAAGCTAATTTTTACTAAAAGTTTTTATTTGTATTAATTTAATTATTTGGTAAATTGAGATATATAAAATCTAAATATTAATTATAATATTTAAAAAATTATTTAAAACAAAGCTTGTAAAATTAATTTAGAAAAATAAAGATTAATTGTTTAAAATAAAAAATTAAGTGTTAATTCAATTTCTTCAAACTTGATAAAATAGTAAGAGTGTTTAAAATTTTGATGAGCAATTAATTAGATTTATCAAGTATTGTTGAACTCAATATTAAAATAATTAAAATTTTGTAATTGTTGAAAAAGAAATTTGTAATATGAAATAATGAACTAAAATATAAACGCATAGTTACAAAAAAATGATGCATATTATTCAAAATAATAATAAAAAAGACTTCTTCATTCTTGTTATCGTTGGTCTCGTCGTCACACAAGATGATCTTCTTCTTCTTTTTCTTTTTCATCCTCCTCCTTTTCCTCTTTTTTTTTTCCCTTGTCTTTTTATTCATTCTCAACTTCATCTTTTTGTTATCGTTGTTTCCTTTATATTCTACCTATTGGTATGCCACGGGATTCATATTTTATTGGGAGGATTGAATTGGAAGAATTAGTTGATGTAGTGTGATATATCATGCCTATTGTAATTCAACGTATGATGAAGACCAAGAAGCAAATTCAAAAGCAAATATTGCCTTATTTGAAAATAGGTGTGTGAGAGGGATAGAGGCGTATGATATATAAAAAGAAGAGTGAACGCCTACAAAATCAACAAAATGCATGAGTGGCATGAAAAAAAATGGACTTATAGTGTCATGGTGGGCCTGTGTTTGTGTTGCTGAGAAAGAAGATGGACCAATGGCATTATGGTGGGTCTGTGTCTGTGTAGATGTGTAAAAAGATGGATTAGTTGTTGCAGATACAATGTCAACACGAGTGGCAAAATCATGATAAACTCGATCATCCACTATAGGTACTTTAGTAGATAGAAATCCATGAGTTTTTTTTTTTTTTTTTTCCGTGCAACTTGGAGGAAGTTGGGATCTAGACAATTGAGAAGTAGAAGAAACAGGTTGGGAGATCGTCATGTCCCAATACTTGCCAAGTGCATGGAGGATGTTAGTACAATTACTTACCGTAGACAAACCAAGTAGTGAAGTGTAATTTATAGCAAGTAGTCGTAAGCAGTCAGTTAGATTGACCTATAAAAAAAATCAAGAATCATATATATAATGTGTATGTAAAAAGTGAAATAAAGTAACTGTGATAAGTCTTTAAAAACTATCAAAAACCTTAAGCACTATTAATAGGCTGGATCCACCAGCAGGTAATCTTCCAGTATCATTTTACATATTTTGGGGAGTGATCCAAGGGTACTAATGACATAGGCGTAAGCAACAAAGTATCTTATCAACTCCACCATGCAATCATGAAGGTCTTATACTTTTTTCACTAGTCCAAGTGGGTTTTACTTTCAAGCGTAAGTATATTGACATTTTCTAAATCATCAAAAGTATGGGGCATGAGTTGCATCTTACTAAACTGTTAGAGCACCCAATTAGTATGATACCACTCCACAATGTAAAAAGCAAATAAGTAGCACAAATACTAGCCATATGTCTAAGGAAGTTAAACAGTAGTTAGGTATCAATTAGCGCACATCATCTAAATCGTATAAATGTCATATAATCTGTGAAAAACGAATTAAAACATGTAAGGATATGATATTACACATGTAATTATGTGATAAAGTGTGGAGTGTCTCAAATCTCATCGGCCCTCATCTGATCTAACAATACTTTGTAATGTTGTATGGCTAATTGATGTTGGCCCACATGCTTCTACCTGCAAGATATATGATGAAATGATAGTTAATTATGATTGATAAAATCAACATGAACCATATAGTAAGCATTCAAGCTTGAAATAGTTAGAAGCCTAGCGAAAAGACCAATGATCATTATATAGCATGCCTACATGCTGCTCTTGGCCATCATTCATGTTTATCGTTGCCTTTTTCATTTTGGCATAGTCAGGAATTCTTGCACCATTTGTATCTATTTGTTCAAGAAATATAACCATCTAGTCATCATAAATATTTATGAAGGCTACTAGATTCATGACACATCTAAAAACTTGATGTCACCATCATCATCTATATCACCACTACCATTGTAATTGTAAGGAGTAGCATCATATTCATCTTCTTCCTTAAATGTATCCATTATATCTTCTATCTCTTTTGGACGAGAAGGAGGGCATCAACTAGTTCATGTGACGAATTTGGTTGAGAGATATGATCAATTAGTAGACAAGATAAACTCAAATGAGAGGTATAATTAATCAAACCAATAGTTGAATATTGTTGAATTATTATATGTTGGATGTAGAATTGACTAATACTTGCAAAGTATGTTCTAAACAAGGCAAGTTGATTGTCTGTGACATTAACATGGCTGGAGGACCAGAGTGGGTTTAGCACATAGTCAACTGTTGTTTGAGTTACCACATTTAAGTCTAATTTGTTTGATGAAAATTCTGCATACAAATCTACTAAACAAAATTGTGATGGAAACTTTGCATTTGCCACCTATATCGCTTGAATGTTGGCATCCCTCCTCAGTTTATATACTCAATACTTTATGGGCCTAAGTGACATTTGATATTTATATACTAATTAAGACATATTGATTTAAGCTTAACTATAGCTGTTTTACAATCTCCTATTTTAACTTCTCCAATAAAATATCAGAATTTAAATAATAGTCATTACATCAACTGTATTTAAAATAAATATTACATCTTCATCGATTTCGTATATTTGTCCATTTAAATACGTGCATATAACCTCTTTTTTATTATTCATTTTGTCAATTCGAGTAACACTTTCACTAACATCCAAAATAATATACAAAATACATAAATTACTAAAATTGTTATTCAACGAATACAATTTTTTCCTATTTCATTAGGTTAACTTTTACAAAAATTATAATATTTTTTCTTAATATATAGTACTTTCGCTACACATGTAGTGCGTGTGGTGTTTAATTAATTGTTTTTTATGTAAAAACAAATCATACAACAAATTATAATTATACACTATCTAAGTGATAATCACATACAAATCATTATACTATCAAAAAAATATACAAATCATTATTATTCATTTTTTTAACTGATAGTCAAATTTTTCATTAACTTAATTTTAATATAAGTGGTGATATATGTTAATCATTACTAAAAATAATGTTAATTTTTTAAGATAGAAAAAAATAGAGACAAATAAATAAATAAATAAATTATTATGATATTATTTTTAAATATTATACTCATTTTCTTAATATTTTTCTTAAGTTTTCTACATTTTCCATTTACTTAAATATATAAATAATATTAATTTTTTTATATTATATCATACTATACATAATTAAAATTTTAATGTTTTATTTCATTCACATTATTGAAACTTATACTATATTAAACATATTCTTTTATAATTGTTTTTTATAATATTATATTTTTTATATTTTTCCCATATTATATTTTTGTATAATATTATTTTACAATATTATACTATTTTATTATATTTTTTCCCATACATTTTTATAATATTTTATTATATTTTTAATACTATTTTAATAATATTTTTATAACATTTTGTACAATGTTAAAATATTTTATTATATTTCTTTCATATATATTTTATAATATTTTTTTACAATAATGTTTTTTCATATTATTTTTTCAACCCCCTTGTATTAACAAATATTATATAATTTTTAATTTATTTTACATTATTAAAAACATAATTATAAATTATAATATCTTGAGCCTATTTTTCTTCAACTTCAATTTTCCTAATAATTTAACAATAATTATTTTTTCCAACTGCAACTAAGTGTTTCACGTGTTAAAAATAAAAAATCATTAAGCTCACATCAAACAAGTGAAAATATAAATATTTCACAAATTTAAAACTTAAATACAAATTTTAAACAAAATAAACATTTATTTTGATTAACATTTACATACTAGGTAATTGATTTTAGCAGATACTTGGGATTACTTCCTTTTTTGTAATATTCACAAATTAGATCAGAGTTATTCTCTTTTTTTTTTTTGGGTGGTGAGACTTTCTTTTTATATAAGTACTTGCTTCTATAATGACTACAAACAATGGCTAGAGGGAAGAAGAAATTACCATGGTAGAAATAGCACTGCGGCAAAAGGAAGGTGTGAGGTGAATTGGAAAGAAAATAGAAAGATGAAGAACATGAAGGAAGCAGATGAGTGGGGACACGAGGGAAAGAGACATGAGATTTGGTTTAAAAACGCAGGAAGGCAATGTTTTAAAAAAAAAAATCCTTGGATAACATTTTTCTTCCGCCAATTATATTTGTCCATGTGATAACGTAATCTTATAATATAATTATGTGCTGCCACGCGGACAGCTTTTTATTCACATGCCAAGATCAAATTTTAACCCTGACATGCTGGTCAAGGTATCCTTTTTGTTTATTTTGTTTTTTAATTTGGAGGTCACAGTGACCTTTTTAAATTTTTTTTTTATTTGGAGCAACCGTGACCCTTTTTGTTAATTATTTTTTTAATCCCTCAAAATTTAAAAAAAAATTACATACAATATTGGAAAAAAATGGCATCTATGCATGAAAAGAATTTATAATCTTGGCCATTGCAATACGGTCAAAATCCTAGTGACTTGCATTAAAAAAATATATCTAATATGCTTACATGTCTTTTAATTTGGTTTACCTTTTTTTTTTTTAATTTTTTTAAATCACCAATTTTTTAAAATTTTCCGAGAAATACACTTAAGTTTTTGGATGAAGATGTTCTGTACTGCACACCAACAACGGGAGAAAGAAAGAAAGATATATATGAATGGGATTCACTTAAATCGAGCACCTCTTAATTCTCTCTTTTTAATTACATTCTCAAAGAAACCCTACTCGTCATTTTATTTTGTTGCGTTAGAGTCATCGCTTTTGCTCCTTCATCAGATATTCACTGAAATAGATGATCATACACACGTTAGAATTGCATGTTTAGGCAGAGCAATCACAAAATTGATCACAGTGCACTCTAATTCCTCATGTTCTAATGTTCTTTTAAATTTTAAACCACTTTTTCATCACGTAACGTTTCATGTTTTCCTGGCTTTTATAACTCCCACATATGGCTCGCGGTCAATCAAGCTTTAGGAATGACGTTTACAAAAGAACTTAATCCGTCTTAGGCCTTAGTGCTCTATTGTTGTGTGACGTAGAACTACCGTTAGTTATGTGAGAGGATACCTAAAATTCAATGTGAAAATAAAGTAATAGAAGCTGTTATGTATTGTATATTGATTAATAACTTACTGGATAAAAATTTACTTAGTAATGCATAACTGAATCTTCAGTACTTGATAAAAAATTGTTAGTTGTTTTGAAATATCACTTGAGTTAGAGTTCTTAAACTATTTTGAAATTTTAATTAGAGGAATATTGTCTCTTTAATTAATTTATTTAAATATTTAGTGATTTTAATATTAATTAAAACATATTGTTTTAATTATCGATTTAAAGCAATTAAAAGTAATGACTGCAAAGAGCAATTGGTAAATTTCATTAAGTCACAAAAAATAAATTTTAAATCTGTCTTTAATTTTTTTCCAAATAATTGAAGGCAAGACTGATGTAATTAAATTTTTTGAAAAATTATTCTTATTAATAATTATAAGAATAATATTGCTTTAATTGAAGTTACAGAGATTAAAACTAATATGAATATATTAATTTATAACAAAAAAGTAATAAAAATTTAAATAAGAAAATAATAATGTCTTCTTTTAATTATTTCTAATAATCCCAACTGTGAATTTTCTGTAAAGATGTTTCATAAAAGTATCTCTATCACTTAAAAATAACATTTTAAAAATCAGATTAACTATTGAAGAAAAAGTGACTAATACACAATTTAATGATTAGATTATAATTAAATTAGTTAAATTAATTTATTTAAAGTATATATTTTTGAATATATGAAATAAATTTTTCATAAAATTTAAATTAATAAATGTTAAAAATATAGTTATAAATAATATATATATATATATATATATAATTTAGTCATCAGAATGTTTACATAAATAACACTGCACTAATGTAACAAAGAAGCTTCAGCGGGTGAATGGCCTAGTTTTGTTAAACGGTTTTTAATCGAATTTGACCACCCCAAAAAAATCATTAAACAAATTTACCAAACATAAGTTTATAATTTTCTTTCTTTTTTAAGGAAATTTTTTTAAAAAGTAAGTAAAGTGTGCATAAATTATTCCGACATCATCTAACTGTAATATTAGAAAACTCACAATTTCGTAGAAGTAACAGTCAATAAACTTCTCAGACAAAACACCAAAAGCAAACATTACATCATCCCGAAATCGAGCCGTTGTGATTCCTTAATTTCATATATCAAACAAATAGAGCATGTTCCTTAATTTCATATTCCAAAGTCGCGTATTCTAGCGAGATACGATGTTCCAAAGTCATGAACTGTGCATGCATGTGAATAGTACAAATCCACCCAAACAGAATTCTACACACACAAAAATCTCTATATATACTTGTTCCACAATGCACTGTAATCGTCAAGTAGCAAAGTAATTCCTCCTATCGAAAGGCCTATCCAAAACGTTGTCGTTTCCTCAACCATGGCAATGCCAGGAGCTTTATCCATGTTTCGCCTAGCTGCTCTTCTTGTGGCCATTGTCTTACTGCTATCACGCTCTGAAGCTCAGAATCAGAGCTTGTCAATTTCATGCAATGAAGTGGTTAGGGTGATCACTCCTTGCAGTCCTTACTTGATGCAACAAGATGGTAAGCCCTCTCTGGCGTGCTGTAATGGCGTCAAGAACATTAACGACAGGTCCAAGACCAAACAAGACCGGATTGATGCATGCAATTGCATTAAGCAAGCACTGTCTAAAGTGGGAAAATATAATCCTAATCGAATTTCTCAGCTTCCCAAAAATTGTGGGTTCAACTTCAGGCTTCCTCCCATTGATCAAAACACTGACTGCAGCAAGTAAGGCTTTCCTTTTCCAATTAAATTTACATGTTTGTTAGCAGGTATAGAAGTTAGGGATGCGGGGTGTTAAGTTGAAACAAAGTGTTATTCACATTTTGTTGTTCGGTATTACAATCAAAAGCATTTTCGAACTTCGTCCGAATATAAAATCTTCACTCAAATGATTTTCATTCTTAAGAATACATTTTCTTATATTGATTCAGTGACTCCTGCATTTATGTTTCTATAGAGTATTCTTTAGAATCTGGCACAGATTTGAAAAGTAAATCTTATACTTAAAAGTTTTTTGACATGATTAGGTATTCATTTTATGGATAGTTTTGTCTAATATCTTTTTCGTAAATTAAATAAGATTACTTTCTTTTATTTTTTATTTTTGGTTATATGTTTCTATATATGCAACTTGGAAGATAATAACAACTTCTCTTTTGGTTATGCAGGGTAGTTCTTCATGGCATGTAGATTCAGGTGTTCACCTGGGAGGCTGCAATTGGAAATGTAGCCACAAGTTTACTATGATCTTAATATAAATAATTGCTATGAATAAATGATTATTCCATGTAACATCCCTGGCCAAGGAAGCTGTGTTGCCCAGTTGCTCATGTATGCTAAAAGAATATTATGAATTTTTCGATATTTATCAGTATTCCGTTCAGACGTTAATATATTATATATTATAACTGTTAAATAAATTTAAATATTTTTATTTAATATTACTGTTTACATGCATAAAAAATTACTATTTATCAAAAAAGGTATCAATACTCTATGAATACTAATTTTTAATCGAATTTGCCATCATCTGGTATTGGAACATCACCATACTTTCTTAAGTCAATAAATTGTTAATGAGTATTAGTATTATTAACTTAAAATGTATATAACTCTTTTAAATTTAAAGTTATGTATAAATAAATTCTTTGGCCTTCAGAAGTTTAAATTTGACTTTCTAAACTCTTAATCTCATGTGAATAACTCTTCCTATATCAATCAAATTGTTATAGACTTTTTCTACGTCATCGAGCTCTACGTGGAGTTCAGTCAAAATCTAGTCATTATTATCTCTCTCTCTCTCTCTTTATTCCTCTCTTCTCCTTGGTTCGAAGCTTCTTCTGATATGCTGGCTCAAGATGAATCAATAAAAAGCTTCAACTCTTCTTTTGGGCAATATTTGAACCAACCCACCCAACCCTCTTTTAACTTGCTGCTTCTTCTTCTTCTTCGTCTACTATAGAAATCTGCTAACAGATCCTGAAGTGAGCTGTATTGTTATATATGCCTTATTCGACGATTTGCGCCCAACCCAAAATTTTTTAAACCAAAAGATGAACCGGGTCTTGTCGGAATCAACCTCGTATATATACTCAAGAGGACTAACAAAGCGAATCCTCAAGCTCCCAAAAATAATAATAGTAAGAAAGAGAGCGGGAGAGGAGATAAAAGGGAAAGGGAGAGAGAAAAAAAATTCCCTCCTTCACCATTATCATCGGGTCTGAGCATGATAAACATATATTTGATCAAAGGAACCAATTTAAGAGTCCAGAAAACCAAAGACAAAACACCATAAATCTCCGATGCTCTCTGTGTGTTCAATATCTTCAGCGAATGTGCTTCTGTACACGTATAGGGGTGAAGTGTTCAGATCTCCATAGACAACTACGCGGCTCTAATATGCCAGAGTCAGAATCTTCTTACATCGTTGTTTCTACAATAGAAAAAAAGAAAACCCAACATTTTAATTGAAGACTGCAATGATTCTAATCAAATATGAAATCTCAAGTCTCAACACACGCAAGGATTAACACTTTGAACATAAATGAAAATATGCCCAATTTACCTTGTGGAGTTTTGACGAATCCGACTTTCCAGACCCATAATAAGTGCTCTTAGAAATCAAATAGAACCATCTTACTGAAATTACAAGCTTTGTGAAGACCCAGCTGCAGAAACGCCCACCCCAGTTTAACGGTGAGATACAAAGGAATTAATATATTAACAAATTAAAAAAATAAAAAACACAACTGCCCTTTTATTTATATTTTTCGAATTCTGTAAAAGCGACTTTCCAAATTTATTGCTCAAAAGAAGAATCAAAGAAGCTTTTCTTGTTCCATCTCGAGAACCTTCGAACCAAGGAGGAGGAACAAAGATCCTTTGCATTGAGGGTGTGGACCCTAGTACTAGGTTAGATTCTAACTTAAAACCAATTAGTATCAAATAAAATTGCCCAACAATTATATAACCTGCACGTCGAAAACAGAGGTATGCGATGTGGAGGACCGCGTTTTTCCTTGCTTCAGTGGCTGGAAAGAAAACTTCTAGAGTTATGATTTTCCTTCATTCAATGAAGCCATCCGTAAGAAACAAAAGCAAGAGCAAAAGATAATATAATGCATCAACTCAGTCCAAAGGGTTATTTGATCCGCAGCTATCTGTTTTAGTATTTATCTTTCAAATAAACAAAATAACTAGATGCGACATGACCGTGTTGGTCATCAGGCAATCGAGCTGCCTGAGAGAATTCAACTCAAGTCAGTACAGTGTTCATGTATGCGAACCCGAGACTTGTTCAGTTCATGCTTCATTCACTTCAAAATCTTCTTGGGTCTTTTCGAGGCATGCACAAGAATTTGCTCTCATTTTTTGGTAAATTATAATTCGCATAGCTTGTTTGAACCAAAGAGTTTTGACAGAGATTGAGGTTAAGAATAGTGTGGCTTTCCTATATCTTTTAAAAATTTTGTCGTGCTATAAGTGATGTGAAAAATTGCTATTCAGATAAAGTAAAAATAAATTTGGTAAATATCTTATAAAAGTCGCTTTTTTTAAGTAGAATTTATTGATAGAGTATTTAATGATAATTTTCAAAGATACTGTAGTTTTTCAAAAGCTTGTGAAAAGTTTCTGTTTAGATGGAGTAAAAGTAGAGTTTTGTAAAAGTATTATAAAATCCGCTTTTAAAAGCAAAATTTATAGAGAGAGTATTTGGAATAATTTATAAAAATTCTATATATGATTTTTTAAAACATGTGCTGTAAGTACTGTGAAAAGTTGTTGTTTAGATAGAGTAAAAATACTATTTGGTAAAAGTCTTATAAAAGCCACTTTAAAAAGCAGAATTCATTGAAAGACTATGTGGCAAGAATTTTCAAAAATTATTGTGAATGCGTAGGAGGACAATAATGAATACAAATGCTAAAACTTTCTCTTTCCAAAACTAAATTTTAAAAACTTCATATCAAGTTATTAAGATAATATAATTTAGTTAAAGGTTAAAATAAATAATTAGTGGATAAAAGTTAAGGGACTCATTATAAAGATAGCAACTATAGTATTATGAATAAAAATTAGATTGAAAGAATTACTTTTTTATTATAAGAATTGAAGAAAGCGGCAGAGATTTGTCTATATAATATTCTTGAAAACATAGTAATTTTTGTGTTTTGGTGAGAAGCTAAAAAAAAAATTATAAAGAGATATATAAGCAACAATATAAACTTAATAGTAATAAGTTTATATATATCAAAACCCATTTAATTGATTCAGTTTTTTACTTTTGCAAGGTTGGTTTGGTTTTATCCTAACTATAGCACTATTATTTTCTTTTTCTCCCACCACTCCTAAACGGTGCATTTCAATTCATATCTTCTACCCCGGCCGTAAAGCGAGAACCAAAACGTGCGTTTCATTCGCATCGATTCTTCAGTCCCGCCTGGGACTCATGGCGATACAAAGCTTCCTTTTTTACTCCTTTGTCTGCTCCTCTGGTAGGGCTTGCGAATCTGCGATTGCATTGCAAGGAGACCTGCTTCAGTCACCATTTTTGAGTCATGATTCGCGATTGCGCTGAGTTGCGACTTGAGAGGACACCTGCGTTGCGAGGACTCACACCTCATACCACATTCGCCTCACGTCATGGCATCTAAATGTTTCAATCTATGTAGCATTTAGTTGTTTTAAGAACAAGAGCTATGCGAGCATCTGTTTATATTCTAGCATTTTGATAGGAAAAATAAATATTAATGGGGTATATTTGTCTTTTTATATTAACTGTATTCCATTAAGACCGTTTCTGAAGTTGTTAGGTGCGCATCATTTTTAAACACGAGCTGTAGTCACGTAGACGAGTATGAGAACAGTAAACTCTTTTCTTCGTATCTCGTGCGCTTCTCTCCTCTCATCTACTTTCTCCGATTTCTCCCCTCTCCTCTTTGATTCTTATCACCTGATATCAAAGCCAACATTCCTGATGGCCGAGGGTACACGAGCCCAAGTAGCTATGCGTGAAGCAGAGGAAAGGATGAGGTTGGAAATCGATCATCGGATGGGTCGATTAGAAGAACAAGTCGATGGATTACAGGGAGTAAGAACAGAAGTTATCGCGTTGCAAGATCTAGTGTGCAGAATGGCTATTCAAGTAGCTGACATGAGTACTAATAGGGATCGCAATCGCAGCAATGGTCGAGAGGGTGAATATCAACATCCAACCCGATACACAAAGTTGGATTTCCCCAGATTCTCAGCCGATGACGTAGATGCTTGGATTGCAAAGTGTGAACAATTCTTCACTCTGGATGGAACTCCAGAAACTCGAAAAACGGTGATGGCTAGTATTGCGTTGGATGATGGAGCTTATAAGTGGTTTCAACACTTTGAGAGGAGTCAGAATGGTGTAGTTCCATGGACGAACTTTATTGAAGCCATTTGTATTTGTTTTGGACCACTATATGATGACCAGATGGAGGAGTTGATGCATTTACGTCAAGAAGGGTCAGTGGCAGAGTATCAAACTGAATTTGATAATCTAATATGTAAGTTGAACCTACCCGAAGCAAGCAAGTTGAGCTACTTTATTAGAGGACTTAAGCCAAAATTGGCCTTGGGAGTTAAGTTGCTTCGTCCTCAGACTCAACTGGAGGCCAGCAAACTAGCCAAGTTGCAAGAATCAAATATGGCGTCACTGCATCAGTATACAAGGAATATGCTAGGAGGTAAGTACTCTCCTAACCCTTCTAAAGGACTGCTGCCTACTCCTTCTCCACTAAGAATGCTAATCCCTGATAAGATTCCTAGGAAATGGAATCCGCCTGGTAACGCTAATACGGCGTTAATGCATAAGGGCCCTGATGCTCTAATAGCTAATCCGGCTAAAGGTATCCTAGGCAAACCCAAAATGATCTTCAAACAAAAGTTAACGACAAAAGAATTGGATGAATGCAGAACTAAGAATTTATGCTATTATTGCTGAGAGAAATACTCCCTGGGTCATGAGTGTACACAGAGGAGGAAACTACAGGTATTTCTCATAGAAATGGAGGATGATTCGTCTGGAGGAAGTGAGTTACAAATGCTTGGGGGGTGAGAATGGTGACGATAAGGAGGAGCCACAGATACAACCCACCCTATCTCTTAATGCCATGATTGGGACTGTTTCCTACAGTACTATGTGCATTAGAGGACAAATAAGTAAGAGGGGGGTGCACATTTTGATCGACATGGGTAGCACTCACAATTTTTTGGACGCTGCAGTAGCTGGAGACCTGAATGTCTCTGTCAAGCAGATTAACCCACTTCGGGAGGCAGTGGCAAATGGTAACCATCTCGTAGGAACAGAGAAGGTAGTCAACCTTCAATGGATATCTCAGGGGGTTGAATTCAAGGCTGATGTTGTTTTACTACCCTTGGCTAGCTGTGATATGGTCTTAGGCATGCAGTGGTTACGTGGATTGGGGAACATATAATGGGATTGCAAAAACTTGGTCATGGAATTTTGCTGGAAGGGCAAGAACGTTAAATTGAGAGCTAGCCAACCTATCAAAAATCAAGTAATCGACGATGACAAAATGCTTCGTCTATTACTGACCACTACGAGTCCCCTGGGCTACCAATTGATCCCTTACTCCAGTTCAGCATCCTGCCACTCCGTAAGCACCAAAACAGAGGAAGCTCTTCCCATTGAAATTACACAATTGTTAAATGAATTCCACAGGGTGTTTGAGGAACCTAAGACGTTGCCTCCGAGCCGAGGTGAGTTTGACCATCAAATTGTGCTGGCGAAAGGCACTAACCCAGTTAACATTCTCCCATACCGGTACCCCGTAATGCAGAAGGATATCATCGAAACCATAGTTAAGGACATGTTAGAGCAAGGCATCATACATCATAGCTTTTCACCATATGCTTCATCGGTGGTGCTAGTTAAAAAAAAAAAGACGGGAGCTGGCGGATGTGTGTGGATTACAGGGCTCTTAACAAGGCTACCGTCCGTAACAACTTCCCCATTCCTCTCATCGAAGACTTACTGGATGAATTGGTAAAAGCTAGAGTGTTCTCTAAATTGGATCTCCGCTCAGGGTACCACCAAGTTCGCATGCGCATTGGTGATGTCCACAAGACGGCTTTTCAGACACATGAGGGACACTATGAGTATTTGGTCATGCCATTCGGCCTAACCAACGCACCCTCCATGTTTCAAGGAATTATGAACTTCATTTTCAAGGATCTTCTGTAAAAATTTGTGTTGGTATTTTTCGATGACATCCTTGTGTATAGCCACGATATGCTTGCACATGTTAAGCACCTTCGTACTGTATTTCACATCTTACACCAGAACCACTTCTACATTCGGTGCTCGAAGTGTGCTTTTGCAACCCGAAGCATCGATTATCTAGGACATGTTATCTTTGAAGGAAAGGTGGCAGCAAATTCTTCGAAAATTCAATCCGTTGCCAATTGGCCAGTACCTACTAATTTGAAAGAACTACGCGGGTTTTTGGGGCTTTCCGGATACTACTGCAGATTTATCCATTTTTACAGTATCGTGGCTAAACCATTAACAGACTTGCTCAAGAAGGACGGATTTGTTTGGTCATCCAAAGTTGAGGAGGCTTTCCAATCCTTAAAGCACGCTCTGATGAATACACCAGTTCTAGCTCTCCCTGACCTGTAGCACCCCTTCACAGTGGAGACAGATGCTTCGAGCTTCGGCATTGGAGCAGTTCTGACCCAATTTGGCCACCCTATTGCTTACGTGAGCAAGGTGTTGTCACCAAAACACCAGTTGCTGTCTGTTTATGATCGTGAATTGCTAGCCATTGTCCACGCAGTCTCTAAATGGCATCAATATCTCAGCATTCAACTTCGTTATCCTCACAGACCAAAAGAGTTTAAAATTCCTATTGGAGCAGCGTTTATCTACGCCTAATCAGTACACATGGATTACCAAGTTGATGGGGCTTCAATACGAAATCAAGTATAGAAAGGGAGCTGATAATGCAGCTGCCGATGCTCTTTCACGAGCTTCTCATGGGGACCTGCTGCAATTGAGTGTGTCGTCAGTATCCACTAAGTTATGGGATCGTATTCAGCAACAATGGAATTCAGATCCCACTCTCCAACGGCTCATTACTGACTTGCGAGTTAACCACACTTCCCATCCCAAGTATCAATGCCATCAAAATATGCTCCTCCGTAAGCAGAAAATCGTGATCGGACCTCATCAAAATGACTTAAAGCAACTCATCCTGCAGTGGCTACACTTTGGAGCACAGGGAGGACATTCGGGAGCCACAGCTACGTACCATCATATCCGAGCTATTTTTTATTGGAAAGGAATGATGTCGGATATCAAGGATTTTATCTGGCAGTGTGACACCTGTATGAGGTGTAAATACGAAATCGTAGCCTACCCTGGACTCCTTCAACCTTTACCTCTGCCGCAAGGAGTTTGGCAAAGCATTGCCATGGATTTTATCGAGAAGCTACCAAGGTCGGATGGGAAGGATGCCATTTGGGTCGTCATTGACCACCTCAGCAAATATGCTCACTTTCTCCCTCTGGCTCATCCCATAACTGCTGCGCAGCTTACTCAATTGTTCCTTGATCACATTTACAAACTTCACGGTGTGCCTGCCAACATCGTCAGCGACAGAGACCCATTGTTTACTAGCAAATTCTGGCAAGAGTTCTTACTGCGGCTAGGAGTTGAACAACGAATGTCTACGGCCTATCATCCCCAAAGTGATGGCCAGAGTGAAGTCCTCAACCATTGCTTAGAACACTATCTTCGAAGCTTCTGCTGGCAATCTCCAAAGGCATGGGCTCAGTGGTTACCCCTTACGGAGTGGTGGTACAACAGCACCTACCATACGTCTATTGAAACTACTCCGTTCGAGGTTATGTACGACCAACCTCCTCCACTTCAGCTTCCTTACCTCCCTCATGAATCAGCAATGAAAACCATAGATCGTTCCTTCTCTGCTCGTGAACGAATGTTGGCCACGCTGAAACACAGCCTCACTTTAGCAGTTAACTGCATGAAACAATATGCGGATAAACACCGTACTGAACGCCAGTTCAAGGTGGGCGATTGGGTCTTTCTTAAGCTACACCCGTATTGACAAACCTCTGTGGCCCCTCGTAGCTCCGAAAAATTGGTGCCAAAGTTTTATGGACCTTACCAAATCATGGCTCAAATAGGTACGGTCGCCTATACTTTGAAATTACCAGCATCCTCAAAGATTCACCCTACTTTCCATGTATCCCTGTTAAAGCCATGTCATGCTTCGAATACCCGTGTTCACCACTTACTCGATAAGTTGGACTCTGTTCTGCCATCTAAAGAACCACATGCAGTGCTGGATCGCCGCTTAGTTCCTAAACAAAACCGTGCTATAACTCAAGTCTTGGTTCACTGCAAGGGGGAGTTACCAGAGGAAGCCACTTGGGAAGCCTGGCAAGACTTTCAGCAGCAATACCCAGTTTTTGCTCAGACCGTCCATCCTTGAGGACAAGGATGCTGTTAAGGGGAGGGTATTGATAGGAAAAATAAATATTAATGGGGGTATATTTGTCTTTTATATTAATTGTATTTCGTTAGGACCGTTTCCGAAGTTGTTAGGTCCGCATCGTTTTTAAACACGAGCTGTAGTCACATAGACGGGCATGAGAACAATAAACTTTTTTTTTCATATCTCATGCGCTTCTCTCCTCTCATCTACTTTCTCCGATTCCTCCCCTCTCCTCTTTGATTCTTATCACATTTGCAAATATAGCCATCTTTCTGCACCCTATCTGACTTTGACAGTTACGTATCCCCATTGTTCTATATTGCTCTTTACTTCCAGTATCCAAAATCTGCATTGTTTGATTATTTTTCTACTACATGGCAAGATTCCTCTTGGCCAGTATCTGCGAAAAGTAACTAGTACAATTTAGATTTCTAGAGGTTTATTAATTATAAAATTTGTGAGAGTCATTCCAATTTACAAAGAAATTAACATAATACTAAAAAAAATCAAATTAACATGAAAAGAATAAACATTACAATATATATAACAAAACTAAACATAACCTGTGAAAAGTAACATAAATTATGCAATTAAAAAACAAACATTACAAGAAACAAAATCTCAAAAAAAAAATCAAATCATTTTAAAAAAATATCAAAAATAAAACTGAACCAAACTAATTATAATTCAAAATTATGAAATTCACCATTGTATAAAATTGACACACTGAATTGAAGTTTTGAATACTTTTATTTATTATCTTTTAATTGAATAATTTGATAGTAAAAATATAAAAAATTAAATATAATTTTTTTCCTTTTAAAATGGTCTTTATTCAGTTCAAATGTTTCTAAAATAAATAATAGAATTATCTTATAATACTAATTAATTTAAAAACTTAATTTATATCTCACTAAAATAGTAATACCTGCAAATTTCATTTCTTTGGATAGTTTTTATTTTCTGTTTTTGATAACGGGATGGCTTTACTTTTATACATAACTACTATAACTGCAAATTCCAGTAAGTGTCAAAAATAAGTCTAATACCTTTTCTCTAGCATCCTCTAAAAAATTCTACCAAAGAAGTCAAAACGCACCATGTCCATATCCTATATCAAAGTTTGATAACAGAACCACATCTAAAGGGACAATATCAAACACCTGAAGTTGACTTTTATTATCCTTCTTATTTATTATATTATACCTTAACTTTTTTTAATTCATCATGATTTGGAAAACAATTTTATGAAGAATTAGTACTGCCGCAAGATTGGTTATAGCCGTCAAGGCTAGCTTTCAGCAATTTATTTTCTTTCTAATTTAATGTTGTCCAATTGAATTTGCTGCATAAAAATCAACAACATAAATGGACCGTTTATTATAAAATTCCCATGAAGTCTTGTGACTAGGAACCTTCATTATTTTACTCTTTTGGTACATTATACAAGATGACGAGCTGGGTGACAATGATTTTCAAAGAAATTGGACGATTGGCGAAACAGAGATTTGAACTTGAAGACATTATACAGATTACCCACAATCCTCAAACCTCGACTACTCCTAATAGCTTTTTTTCCTTAAGATGTTTTGTTGGAGCCAAAACCATCAGACGTCTCCACAACAAATTTGCCTTCAAGCAAAGTATAGGAAACGAAACCATCACTTCATTTTCAAATAACTTTTTTTTCTGTTCGATATTACATTTTCACATACTGAAAAGCTTAATTATGCACATATAATTGTTGCAGGAATTCTTCAACAGAACTTGCAAGCTACATATACACATATGGCTTGCTACGTGCAAGTTACATATGCACTAATATTTGCAAGTATACTTTCACTCTAAAGTAAAACTTGCATATAATTGCTTAAACCTAACACACCCCTAAAGCTCTTGAGTAGTGAAATCAGGCTCAGCTGGCTTCTGAGGCAGCAGAGGCAGCAATCTCTGAGGCATTCTGTTGTTGCGTTCGCCATTTTTTCGCAGGCTACGTAACGCATTGGCAGCGAACCTCGATGCGTATATGGTGGCACCAAGACTTGGTGGAGACCCTTCCTCATTTGCCAAAGCATCTTGTAACCTGTCTTCTGCTTCACGTAGTGATTTCTCAGTCTTCTTTTTGCAGTGGCGACGCCAAGCTACTTGTATGAAACAGGCAGCCCATGTCCTCCATTGCAAGGAATAGTACCTGGAAAAACAGTAGTGAGCCAGATTGTGAACCTAACATCTCTACCATAACTGGAGCTGTTTTTCATGGACTAGACTGGCCCATGGGTATAATTGGCTCAATGTAATAGGTTTGGATCTGAACCTGACATTTGGGCCAATGGTCTTAAATTCAAGATGTCATGAAGTGTACACAATTTAAGGCTAAGTCGAGCTCGAAGTGGACTAGCCTAACAACAAAATCCATCAATTTTTTCACTTTTTAAATTTTGCATTATATTCATGATTTATTCTCATTCTCTACATTCTCCTTTATCATTTCTACTTGTTTATTTTTCACTTCATGATACAATTTTTTTCTAATAAATTAAAGAAAATAAAAATAACTATCTGGACAAAAATGCCTTTAATTATAAAAGTGTTACTACATTGAATATAAATTGATTTTTGTCATTTTTTAAATGAATAATGTATTTTATTCATAAAATATGTTAAATTCACCTAAGTTTTTTTTCTCAAATTTTAGCATATGTTTGTTTGCATGAAAATATACATTGGTCAAGCCCAACCTTTGCTCATGGGTTTGAGGCATTACTAGGCCATCAACGATGAACTTAAGGTGGGCTGATGCTTGGACTTAAACCCAACATCTATGATTCTATTGGGTTTTTGCCCAAGCCCAGGCCTGGCCCATGAACATATATAACCATAACCCAACATTCCCTTCCCCCTTGTACCATGCTCAAGTGAAATTATGAAGGATGACTACCACTGTAAAATCAGTCCTCACATAGTTTTTATAGCCGCTGTTATTTCCTCATGTGTTTAATATGGTTTTTGTCCTTCCAATCTGACGTTGCCAAACTGAATTTGAAAGACGGGATTATCTGAGAAAACCCCCTAAGATATAGAAAAAATTTTGTGGTTCTATATGATATCTGCAAATTATGTCTTTCTGTACAGCATTATTCCATAAAAAAGGAGATAGCACATCATCAAGGAGATAAACAGGTAGAAACATGATATCATGCCTTACCTGAAAGTGTGCTGGATGCTTTTGTTTTGAAGGCGTCGAAATTGGGAAGCAACGAACTTCAAGTCGTTGGCCATGAGAGCAAAGGCTTCAACTTCTGATATAGATTCTACTGTTCTGGTTGAAATGGGAAGATTTAAGGATGAGTTGGGGTCCAAGGCCCATGTTAAAAGCTCCTCTCCGCAGAAGTCACCAGCCTTGAGAACAACGGAGTTGAAGAAGCCAGTTCTTCCACCGTTTGTTGTCATAGTAGCAAGGTTTCCTCGCATAATGAAGAGCATTTCATTGACCAGATCTCCTTCACGAACAATGTAGCTCTTCTCTGTATAAAGTACTGGCTTCAGCCTATCACAAAGTGCATCCAACAACTGCTCATCCATTTTCTCAAACAATGGCACCTGAAGCAATAATAAACATGTTCATAAGTAGGTGAAAATAATTAGATAGAGAAGAAAAATTCTTAGGTAGACCTAGCCTAAGTCAATCATGAAGAGACATGTAAGCATGTTAAACACACTTATGAAGCTCATAGAAGAAATGCTCATGTGTATCTTCCTGATTAGCTTAGTAGACCCAGTCTACCTAAGAGACTCTCTTGATGATGAGATGATTAAAAATGATACCCACTTTTTTAAGTAAATCCAAGCAAAGGTGACGCTTTATGTCCCTTCTAAGATCTCTAGGAAGGTTGTGGATTAAGGTTTCCTCTTCCACCCCCCTATTCTCTTGCCATTTGTAATGTTCATACCGTCTGATTCTTTCCCTCAAGTGCTCAGGTAGCATACGATGGGACATCCATTGCTCTGCATCCCGCCTCTTGACTCTCATTTCTTCGACTCTAACAGTTGTAGATTGTAGATATTTCTGTAATGATATGCAACACAACCCAGGAAGTCATTAAATGAGGAACTTTAACGTAGCCAACTTTATAACCTTCAAAATGGTGAAAACTTGGTTTCCAGTGGAACATAAGAAATCAGTGCACTTTACATTCACCCCTTGCATCCAAGATAGGTGCAGAAGCCAATAGAAGCTCAACAAAATGGGAGTGTCAGTGGACCCCACCACTTGAAACATCTAATTGGTGAGTAAATTGCTCCATTTGCACCTACCTATCTTGGGTCATAGGTGTGTACCTAAGAATTATTAACCCAGTTATGATTAAAAATGTGACCCTTTGCCTACTTGAAATTTACCCCATCACAAACTACGTTCAATTTGCATAAAAAAAAGACTTGTGAATTAAACTTGATTTGGTATTACGGACATAATTTAATAAACTTTTGTTGGACAAAATAACACTTCTTAAATATTAGATGAGCAACATAAACCTGTTCTAAACCACAAATGTGTAAAGTGTATTATGTCTGGGACAAGACAACTTTGAACTCTGATTTCACTAAATGGTCCAAGTCAGTCCTTTAGTTGGATGGTACTGATGTATTTGATCTTATAATCCTAACAAAGAATTACCTGCATGTTTGCAATAAGTGATGAGAACAAAACCAATCCAAAGGTTGAGATGAAGATAGCAAAGATTATCTCCCCAACAAATGTACTTGTCTTAAGGTTTTGTCCCAAAGAACTGCAGAACATAGGACAAAAAAATTTGGACTTTAGTATGCTTTCCTTCACACAGATGTCGCAAACATTATTGCATCCATAAAAATTTAAGAGGTGGAAAACTAATAAGTATACAGCAGTTTCAGAGCTTATAAAATGTGAACCTTGCATGGGAAGTCAAGAACAGAGAAGATTATTGACCAACCTTACATTGCGCAAACCCCACCAAAAGCAGTACAAGATCTTCTGAGGAAAATCTGCTGTTGAATCTACCACACGAGACTTTAGAGCATCGATAAATATTCCAAAATTGAAGTCTCCAGGGTCATCAATGTCATCAGGATTAATGAAGTGGCAAAAACTATTAAGAAGTGATGAACTATTAAAAAGTGAAGTATTAAAAAGTGAAGGGACAATTGGGTCCTGGTGTCCACAGCTCAACTGTGTATATGAAGAGAAAGTAGTTTTATTATATGAAGAGAAAATAGTGCTCTTATAGGAAGAGAAAGTAGTGTTCTTATATGTAGCGACAGTAGTGTTCTTATATGAAGAGAAAGTAATGTTCTTCAATTCTTGGTGCCAACACCGAAGCTCTGACTCTACTGAAAACAGGTACCAAAAAGCTCCAACCACCTGGTATGCCACATTTACTTGGTGATCAAGAAATCTATCACAATATCCAACATTATAGACAAAGCTTTATGCATAAGCACTAAAATCGGCTTACATGACTTGCTAGCATATAGAGAAAAAGATTATAAGCAGCACCAGCCCATGCTGTTTCAGTCAGTATGCCAGAAGTTATAGTTACTTCTGTGAATAATGGATAGATCCGAAGAAATCTTGGCACATATTGGATTAATACTATATACTTTAACCAGTCCTTTGCTGCAACGGAATGTCTCCTTGGAATGATAGCTAAAACAACCACCTGAATAAGTAGGAAAACATCAAAAGTACTAAAATAATAGCAAATTATGTCAAGAACATCAAATGAAGTGAAAAACATGACTACAAATGCCTTTATTTTGCTACTGTAGTACCCAGCATAGGAAAATACTAAGTAGGGCGTCCCTTCTGTAGTCTAAAAGAGATTGTTAGGGATTAAAATAAAAAATATTCATAGACCTCCAATTAATAGCTTACGCTTTTAAGTTGAAACCATTTTTGACGTGGCATCAAAATTTCTATGATCAACTAGTTAGGGGTTTGGTTCTTAACACTCTCATTCTTCATATTTAAATGAAATTTCATCACAAAGTCAGTGGTCCTATGCTTTGTCTACACTTCAAATCTAATGAACTTCATGTGAGGTAACATTTTATAGATTATAATAAGACATATTCACATGCCGTAACTTAATAACTTATCATTTTCTCTCTTTATTATTTTCAGGGCATTAAACCCACTAAACTCATTGTATAAGTTTTATCACATGTTTACAAGTTACACCTATTAATGGGTCAATTAACTTCTAATGATATATAAGGAAGCACTCCAAAATGAGTAGAAGAGGGAGATACCTGTGGAAGTGGAATAATTGATAGGATGTCAATGATGAAGTATGAAGATAAGTATCTTTTTGCAATAGCCAGAGGATCACCAATGAGCTCACCCCTACCAAATACTCGAGAAGAAGGGGCAATAAAACCAGTTTGAAACTGAAACATTATGTGGAGAATGTAGAAAAGATCAAAGAATGTACGAAAAACACTAGCAGTAATCTGCAACGGCTTATTCAAACTAAGGCATTTTCCCTTGGCATTAATCACTGGGATGTAAAAGAACAGAGGGTCCACAGACACTGCCATTACACATGTGATCACAAATATTTTGTTCCATTTCTGAAGGAAAGACCCCTGTGGATCAAGAATTTTGCGCTTAGAAGCCAATTTCTTGGGTGTTGCATCATTTACTGGATGCACATTTATGGGTTTTCTCAAGGTTTTTATCTTCTCAAACCCTCTCTGGAGTCTTCTACTAATATTCTTAAAAACAGCTTTTACTCTTGGTCTAACTTTTCTTTGAGGATATCCATCATCAGTAGAATTTGTCTTCTCAACACTAAAAGATGGTTCTGAACTCCAGTCCTTAAACCTAGATAGAAATATAAACGTAGTAAGTGGCTTAAACAGTAAGTATCAAGAATATGTGAGCATCATCTAGTTCCCAACAATGTGAAATCAAGTTTTAAGTTTTAACAAAAATCATCAGATCTACTCTGTGAGGTTAGACCAAATTGTGGAGTATTGCATACTGCAATTCCGAAATAGATCTCATGTTCAAATCTAATTAGCAGGTAAGGACTACCTCGCTATGTTGCCCAAACAGATGGAAGAAAATAAAAAGAGATGGAGAAGACAAGCCACTTAAAAAAAAGAAAAAAAGAAAAGATAGTCCAAGGAAAAACAACTGTCGGCAGACCCAATTTACAAAAGGTAAGTAAATAATTTAATCATTTCTCTTGGTGATTAGTTAGGCCCACCTATCTTCTATTTAGACTTGTTCGAAATCAACAGCCAGTAGTCTTGATATTTAATCTAAAATTAGTAATTACCCAACTTGAAATACCATAGTTTGTACTGTGACAGTAAATTGCTCTATTTGGTGTCAATCTCATATTTAAAGAGACACATATTTTAGAATAAAATGATTTCAAGAAGTTTCTCCCGACACTTGGACAAAATGAAGCTTTCATTTAGAAATAGATGTATCAGGCCGTACAACTATACACATAGAGGCAGCAGAAAGCAACAGAAATATGTAGTAATATGTGGGGTCATGATTAAAACCATGATTGAACAAACTAACCTCACAAATTTTTTATCGTTGGCATCCATGATTAAGCTTCTTCCTCACCCAGTGAGAAAATTAAAGCTTTAGAAAGAGAAGTCGGGCCTGCAAAATCCAACTTCGATTAAGAGTTTCGTCTCCGAAAACTCTAAAGTAGCGCACACGAAATTGAATAAAGAAAAGGTTCAATGATTAAAAAATTTTCTATTATAAGTTAAAGTCGCAACAATATAAAATACTAACCAGAAACCAGCAATTATCAAGTCAATGAAGTCAATCTAGTAAGTCAAGTACTCACCCCATAGGAGCCAATTTATAGAGAGAAAACGAGGGATAAAGACTTGAACCAAGTGAGACTGGTCATTGACATAAAAGAACCCAAGATGAAGAACAACATGAACCAAATTGGAGAAACTAGTAAAATATAGGTGAATATGAACAAGCAAAAACAAAAAAAATTCAGTCTAAAAGATTTGACCGAGGCATTTTCTCATCAAATAGAAGTAGATCGAAGTACCAATTACCAAACATGCGTGCATGATCACTTCAAAAGTTAAGATAGAAGAAAAAAGCAAACCATAGTCGAAGGCTACACATGGATTTGTGTCTGGTTTCTAAGAAAGCACAGAAAGGTGAAAATTTTGTTCCTTACATTTCCTCCTTTCTTTTTTGGCTGCTAAAGCAAGGTGAAAATAAAAAGGAAACACCAACCACAAAATGGCAGGATATGCTCAAAGGGTTTTCTTTCGCAAAACCCTTCTCTTTTTCCCTACCTTTCTTGGGAACCAAACCAGAGAGAAAGCACAGAGCAGAGAGGACAGAAAGAGCAAAAATGTCACATTAGAAGCCTCGCAGTGGTTTAACAAAGAGAAAATTGAAGTAGAAGAAGCGTTCCGAGGATGTTTGAGCTTCCAGGGACAGCGAGAGTTTGTGATAGCCGTTTTGTCGTTGCTGCAAAGACTACAAAACTGAGTCCACGCAATGAGATTCAAGTCAACCTTTACGTCCCCGGGAAATACCTTGCTCGGTTACATAATGTCAGTGTCAATGAGAATGTGGGACCTACGGGTGTTCATCGGCCCATTGGCCTTGACGGCACGTCTTAACTTAGACTAATTGGATCGAGTTAAAAGTATAAATAAATATAATTTTAAATAAAATTATTTTAGGTTAAATCGGGTCACGAACGAAGGTATGTTTTGCCTAACTCGCTTTAATAATTACTTTTTTTTAGTTATTAATATATGGTCATCTTATTTTTTTTAATTTTTATTTTATTTAATTATCTCTGCATACTGTAATTTTTATTACCTACGTAAATATTCTTTACTTTTTAATTATTTTTATTATTAATGTAAATACTTATTGACATTTCTTTTATTGAATAATAAAAATATATATATTTACCTAAGACTAATTATATTAGTATATCTTATATTTTATTTAATAGTACTAAACTATTTTTTATTACTGATACAAATATAAAAGTTCTAAAAGTTTATTATTTTGAAATATATGCCTATAAGTTTGTGAAAAAATATTTTTATATTACAAGTATCAATTCATAAAAAAAAAATTAGTTTGGGCGGCCTTAACTCACCATATCTCAACATAAATCTGACTTATTAGGGCCGAGTAAGGCTACAGGTGTAAAAACAAGTTTGATATCTTAAATCGGGTCAGGTATCATACATACTAGATGTTCGGTTTGACTCTACTCATATATAGCCCTACTTATTAGGGCCGCCCCAAGTTGCCCTAACCCGTTCTAAAATTGGCTTTTCTGGACAAGGTAGGGTCACGAGCATAAAAATACGTCCAAGGCTCTAATCGAGCCGGGCTTCGAGACAAGCATTGCCCTGACCCGACCTTGTCCATGTACACCCCTAGTGGGACCCCCTACGACAATTCACCCCCCAACATCTGGAATAACCGGTGTAGTATAATAAAAATAAAATTATAAAAAATAGCTTTTATGTTTTTATTTTAAAAAATTATAAAAAATAATTATTATAAAAAAATAATAAATATTATATAAAATTTTTATTTTCTGTTTTTTTTTACTTTCTCTTCACTAATAAAAGAGGTCTTAATATTAAGATTTTTCTTATCTTTTTAGTAATATGAAGTTTAGCATAATTTCTTCAAAAAGATCACATGAAATATAAAAATAATAATATTTTATCAAACCTTGCTCTATAGAAATTTAAAAAAAGAAAGAGAGAGAGAGAAAACACAAATATCCATTTAGTTGGCCGATTGCAATATAATTTGTAATATAATTTTTTTAAATATTTATTATATTTTTATAATCATTATTCAAAAATATATCATTTTCTCTTATACTTTCTCTTCCCCCTTAATTTTGAGACTTGTCTAATCTTTTCAAGTAATGTGAAGTTTTGAATAACTTTTTTAGAAGGATCACATAAAATAAAAATAAATAAAATAGTACTTCATTGTGTCTTGCTCAAAAATAGAGAGAGAGAGAGAGAGAGCACCATTTGGTTAGCAAGTTCTAATTTAATCTGCAATATAATTTTTTATAATATTTATTATATCTTTATAATTATTATTTAAAAATATAAAAAATTTTAGAAATATAAATATCACTTTCTATCTTATTTATTTTATTTTTATGTTTTTTACATATTTAATATTCTACCAACCTAACAAAACAATAGTTCTTCATGGCATCGGTCTCCTATTCCTAGCACAAGTGATGTTTGGATTAGCCTGTGTAACCATTAAAATTAAGTTGTTTTCAAAAATTTTAAATATCTACCCTTTTATATTAATTTGATACATTTAAGAGAAATATTTTTAAGTATTAACTTTAATTTTTAAATCAAAAAAAATCAAAATAAAAACAATTTTTTTAAATTACGAGGCAAACCCCTAGGGTCGACATAATGTTTTGTCAATAATTATATGTTTGAATAAAATAAATATAGTTAAAAATTGTTTCACCAAAAATATAATTAAAAATTTAATCATTTCACTATTAAGATTAATTATTTCATTAAAATTTTATTTATTACATAATATTCAGAATTAAAGTTTTTAAAAAAATTAAATATTTGTAGATTTTATTACCTTTAAGTTTGTAATATAATAATATTTCTTAAATGATAACTATGTTTTAGCTTTGATTTTTGACATAATATATTTGAAAAAAATTAAATTAAACTAATTTTCTTTTAAATTTGTCTAAATTTCACATAATATTTCTCTTATTTTAAAAATATTATTTAATTTTCTTAACATTTTGTATATATTAAAAAAACTTTCCTACTACTTACTTTTGTTACTTATGATGAATGTAACCGGCCAGTTTGGATTCCAAAGAAAAAAAGTGCCCTAAAGCAAACAAGGTGACTTTATAAAAGAGTTCATTAATATTAAAAGTATATTAAAGGATGTAAATAAAATTTTACACATTTTATTCACCTTTTTAATTCATTCTCTCTCTCTCTCTCTCTCTCTCTCTCTCTCTCTTAAATTTGAGCAAGTGTTATTTAAAATGATTGGACATAAAATGTCTATAGGTAATTTTTTAATTTTGCCATTAAATCCTAAGATTTAACTTTAGACAAGGATAAAAACTACTAAGCCAGAATAAGATAGGGTAAGGAAAATTTTGGATAGAACAAAGAAGTGCATATATATATATATATATATAACAGCAAAGGCAAAAACACTTTGACAACAAAAGACAAAAATTAGTAAAACAGTATTATCAAAAAAATAAAAGAAAAAGATGTATTTACCAAGATTCAAATTTATAGATTGTGGGATTAAGGATTTGACAATATATTTCAAAATTTCAACATAATTATCACTAACAGTTCCTCCATAAGCGAAAGTTGGTGAGAATGATATAAATATCCAGTATTAGAATACCTGGTACATTCCATCGCTTAAAATTTAGAGTAAATTCTACTAATTTCTTTTGTGATTTGTTTAAAATATATTTAATGATTTTTTATTTTAAGAACTACATGCAAGTTTTTTTTATATTTTAATATATATTGTAACAAAATTAATTCATTTTTTGTCAAAAAAATAAATTTCTTACATAACATGAGATTATAATAATATTGTTAAAATAATAATAAAGACAGTTAAATTAATATTAATTTTTCAATTTAATTTCATTCTTAATATGATAATAGAAATAATTAATTTTATTAACAAAAAATAAATTTGACAAGAGTCAAATATAGTTTCTAAAAAAAAATATTAGATATAATTTAATTAAATCTAAAAAGAAGTGTAATTTTTTCTAAAATTTAACTCCATCTTTAAGAAGTAAATGGCTACTTGTACGGCCGTTTGGTTCGCTGTAAAGAGAGAGAGGAAAAGGAAAAGGAAAAGGAGGAAAGTTAAAAAAAATTATAATTTTATTTTTATAATCTTTATTCAATCATTATTTAATACTTTTTAATAATAATTATTCAATCATTAAAAATAAATGTATTATAAGTATTTTTTATTTATAAAATTATTTTTTTACTTTACATTTTTATTTTTATTTTAACCTTCTATATACCAAATAGGCCTTTAGTCTTTTTAATTTTTTCACTTGACAAAATAAATATGGATAGTTGAATATAATTTTTGATCTGCAAATCTATTTTTTTTGGTAGATACCTGATTATGGTTTTCATTTTTATTCAATATAGTAAATCTAAATTAATTACTTCTCTCAAATTTTATATATAATTATAAAATATTTTTTTTGTATACTTCAAAACAATAATATAAATTTGAGAGGATTGAAAGTTAAAAGTTTTAAATTTTGTTATTCAATCCTATTTTATTTGTCTCTTGCCTAACCTTGATAAATAGCTTGTCAATATCATTTCATGATACAAAATTATGAGCATTTAATGTATTATATCATTTATATACTTAATTATTAAAATTTATTTTATACGTAAACTCTATTTACATTTTATATAGACTCTATTTATATAAATTAAAGTTTGGTAATTGATTTTTGTTGGGTATACCTAAAATTTCTTTTCAAAACTATTGACAATTCATCACAACTCATTGGACTGGCAAACAATAATAATTGCAAGCGTCCACTTGCACCAAGGATAGTTTAAATTTTCAAAATTTTAAATAAAAAATATTTATTTTAAAGATTTTAAAATTTAAATTATTCTAAAAAATTTTGGGATTAAAACTTTTAATTTCAAGTTCTAAATATTTTTAAAATTTGAAATAATTTAATATAAATATTTTTAAATTTAGAATTATCAACAAAAAAAATTTCTTTACATAAGAGCAAATAGCAAGTTGAATGATTTGTCGCTTTCTACTGTGTCATGATCATTAAATATATGGCCCAGTAGAGAAGTATTGATCCAACAACTATTTCCCCCTTTATTTTTGATCGTTCCACTTGTCAAAAAAATTAATTTTAATTGTTAGAGTAAACTAGATGGGTCCCTTGCATGAATTTCTGTGCAAAAATTAAAAAAATTGTCAACACGGAAACCGAGGCGAATTATACTGTTTATTCTTTCAGTGCTACTTAGTAATACATAGAGTATAAATATATAGATTATGTTGATTTGTCTTAAAATTTAACTAAATTACATTTAATATTTACCTTATTAAAAAAAATTCTCAATTTCTTAAAATTTTAATATATATTATAATTTTCTTAAATTTATTTTTATCAAGAAACTAATTTTTTATACAATATGAAATTATAATTTTACTTTTACAATAGAAATAGTTAAATTGATATTAAATTTTAACATAAAATTATGATTTTATCATAAATATAATAGTAAAAATAATTAAATAATTTTATATTTGAAAAAATTATATTATATAAAAAATTAATTTCATTAACAAGAAATAAATTAAAAAAAGGTCGAGTATAATAATTTTAAAATAAAAAGAATATCAAATATAATTTAAATGTAATTTTTTAACTATTAATTGAGCCTTCAATAATTGCTGTTGGATATTTATTTTGCTGACCCTACCAAGGGGTGGAAAGTAAATTTATTTTCAAATTTTCATCCTATTTTGTTCTGTACATTTCTTTTATTAATTGAAAGCAAAATAAATTAAGCAAGGACAGATGTCAAAACAAGATTCCAATATCAAGATTCATCTCCATTATTAATTAAACAATATGATGAAGTGTAATAAAAGTATCTCTTTTAATTAGTAATTTAGTATATCATGAAGAACCAATAAAAAAAATACATAGAGAGAATTCCTGGAAACAATTCATTAATCACATGAAAATATAAATAAATTAATAATTTGACAATCTCATTTATAGACACATAAGTTACAGAATTGTACCAACATGAGCTATTGAGCTGGTCTGAATATTCCGGGTTCGATTTAATCTTGTGTACGAAGAAAACTTGGTTGGGAGAAGTTCTCACCTTTAGCACCTGACGATGCCTTGAGAGATTAGTCTTTTACCTATCGAATACCTGGTGCTTAAAAAAAAAGAAAAAGAAAATTGTAACAACTAACAAAAGATATAATTATCCATGATATGAATAATTAATGAACTAATAAAAAAGTTGCTCTAATCAAACATTTACAAGTAAATAACTATCCTAAACAATAAATAAATAATAACTCTAACTTATCATTTTAGAGAGAGAAAAATTTTCACACTCCAATATATTCAAAATAATATAAAGAGTAAATTACATAAAATTTTATTAAAATTATACAAGTTTCTTATTTATTTTTAAAATATACATAAACTTTTCATGAAATAAAGAGTCGCGCAAACATCCCTTGATTTTATTTTTAAATTACATAAACGTTTTCTCTCCTAAAAATAGACATTTTTTAAGTTTTATTGAAATCACACAAATCTCCCTTAAAAATAGAAAAAATACTCTGTAATTTAAAAAAAAAAACTTATAAGAGATCTATGTAATTTACTCTTTCTTTTAAAAATAATTGGTGCATATTTTAAAAATAGAATAGAGGTATATGTAATTTCAATAAAATTTAAAGGAAATTTGTATAATTTATTTTAATAAAAATATAACAAGTTAATAGAAATTTATAAAAATAAATAGATTAATAATTTTTATCATTTAAAATTCGTGTTTTAATAAACTTTTATTAGATTTTAACACACTTATTTACTATGAAAAAGATGTATCTAAAAATTCTTTATTAAAGAGAACACAGTGACGGATGATCACCATAATGACGTGAAATGGGGTGGCCATCAACTGGGACGCATGCTCGTCTTTAGCAAAATTTCTGTCTTTTAATAAAGCTATGTCACGCTTTTTCTCTCTTCTCTTGTTTGGCTCCACTGAAAAATTAGGAAGGGTAAGGTGTTGGATATGATTGGCATGAAAAAAGAGAAGAGAAGAAATAAAGGAAAAAGACAAAACAGGAGAAAGCAAGGGGACACACTTTGTGCTGTCACAGATCATGGTCAAAATCCTTTATGCTTTGTATAAAGGATAAATAGTTCACAGGCAAACCACATTTTAGCCCCAACAAAAAGTTCATGTTACTCCTTAATAAATGGAAAAATCTTCAATCTAGTCTCCTATAGAATCATCTTTTTAATTTATCTTTTATATATAGCTATTTTTTATTTTAATGTTTTACAAATAAAATTATTTTCAATAACATATTCTTATGTCAATTTACTACTAATTAAACTAATAGGAAATGTATTGTCAATGTGCATGTTATATACTAGTGACTAAGTGATAAGTTATAAAAAATATGTTACATAGCATTACATTAGTTAATTCATTAATAATAATTGACATAAAGATATTATTAATAATAATTTTAATTGTGAAAGACTAAATTAAGAGATATGTATATGAAGGATCAAATTAAAAAGATAATTTTATGAGGGACTGAATTGAAAAATACTCAATTTGTAATGAACCAAATTAAGAAGATAAATCAACAAGGAATTAAATTAAGAAATACTCTATATGTTAGGAACTAAAATTAATATTTTAGTATTTTAGCCCCTTAATTGATCTTTATAATAATTTTCCATTTAAGCTTTAGACTAAAATGAAAACATTAAACTCTAGTTAAAATTAATTACAAAAAAATCTCTTGAATTTACATTGTGTCATCCTGACTAAATGTTAGTTCATGAAGATTGTCAAAACAAACAAATTGCTTCTTGTCATTAATTTTAAATAATATTTAACCTTTTATATTTGTCAATTTCAAGAAAATACTTTATTATATTTTACAATTTATTTACTTATTTTAAAATTAAGTCATAATTCAAAAATTAAGTAAAATTTAATTTTTCCATGAATGAATTGTGGTCCCCTCTCTTTCCAAGGCGTGATTATGCGACAACAAGAAGTATCTTTAATGAAATGTAAGTCCTCGAGAGGTAAGTGGCTTATAACACATTAATCTCGTTTGATATGTTAAAAGTTAAGCAAGTAAATAAAAATTAAAAAAAGTCATTTTGTTAATAGAAAATAACTTTAATATATATACTTTTAATAATTAAATAATAATTAATATATAATGTTAAATAATGACTGAGTAATGATTATAAAGATAAAATAAATATTATAAATAAAAAAAATCTTTTTATGATGCTACCAAATAGAACCTAAAGCTTGAAGCTACTTGTGACAAAGGAAACTAAGAAATTAAGAGAATGAATTCTTTTCAGGGATTGATTGAAGAGGTGTGATCAGTCTAAATTAAATTTTTGAGGATAAAAATTAAAAATCATATTAGTAAGAGAAAATTATATTATAAAATTTTTAATTGCGTGGTATAATTAAAATTTTTATAATATACTTTTTTAAAGTTATAATTTTTAATGTTTTTGTTTTAATTTTTATCTTCAAACTTACATTTTCAAACTTAAAATTAAAAAAAAAAAACTTTTTTTGTTTGACCATATCCGTCCAATCAGTGGTTAATTGGAAATGATCTATGTTAAAAAATTAAAGTGCTTAGTGTAATTTATCTCTTTAACAAGATTTTCTTAACTAACATAAAGTAAATGAGAAAGTTCATAAGATAAAGATTTATTTATATTTAGCTATGGAAAGGAATATATATATATATATATATATATATAATGGGAGATTATTTTTGTATTTTTGAATAAATTTAATATTCTTATTTTTTATGTTTTTCTTGTTCTTTTTCCATTCCTTTAATCAACCAATTGTGGCACGAAGAATTGATAGACATAGTAGAAACTAGCCAATAAGGTTTGAGTGTCAAAAAAGCATGGTTCTTAAACTAGACCGATTATTGAATTGATAAAAGTAGTAATTTATGGTTCATTAATTTGACTGTAATTAAATTGATAGTAATTAAATATATATTTTTTAATTTTATATATTAAAAGCTTATATAATAAATAACTAGAAGCCAATTTCAAGGCTCAATAAACTTAATATTCAAACCTAAGCAAATCAATATCTATTACAATATCTATAATTACAAATTAAACTTAAAGTATATAACTAACAATTAATTGTCATAATATTTATTAAGGTTAAATTCATCAAATGTCAATTCATTAGCATCTAAAATAAGAAAACCACCATAATCATTATCATTATATTCAACTCCAAAATCATCAAGTGATTCCAAAATTAGTTAGTATGCAATATCCACTTCTTCAACGCCTAATTATATAATAAATTAAAAGTAACATTATACATAATAATAATACTTATATAACATCCAAATAATGAAAGAAAATTATATAGACCTTGTTCTCTTGATGATTCACCAATTATTAGAATTGCATTGTCTTCATAAATAAAATGTTCGCTCTCAAGATTAACACTATCAAACTCAAAAATTACTTCTTCTTTAGCTATCCAAAATTCAACATTATCAATGGATTTATAATCAATAGGATCATAACTTTTCTTCTTATATTGTAACTTAAAATAAAGCATAAAATATTAAATAGAGTTTCAATTATACTAAAAAGAGTAAATGATAATTATCTATTGAGTATAATTATATACTTATTCTTTAAACACAAGTTATCAATAACATAAATAAGATCCCTTAGCCTTTGATATTTATAATATCTCATATCAGGTAGGAAGACCTTGGGCTAAGGCCTTATAAGTGGGAGTGGTGCTCTCCCTTTCGACGGTGCGCTTTTATGGGATAAAACTTCAAACCTAGATTACCGGCTGAGGCAAGGTGTCTAACTAGGGACAATATTGTCAAAGGCTCTATAAAGAATTGGTATCAAAGCTAGCCTAACCACATGTGCACCTCGAGAATGAGGTAGCCTCAAAGGGAGGTGGATTGTAATGTCTCACATCGGATAAAAAAATTTTGGGCTAAAGCCTTATAAGTAGGAGTGGTGCTCTCCCCCTTGGCGGCGTGCTTTTGTAGGACAAAACCTTAGACCTAGATTGTAGGCTAAGGCAAGGTATCTAACCAGGGACAATACTGTTGAGGGCTCTGTGGGAAATTGATATCAAAGCTGGCTTAACCATGTATGCACCTTAAGGATGAGATGGCCTGAAAGGGGGTGGATTGTAATGTCCCACATTAAGTAAGAAGACCCTAGGCTAAGGCCTTATTAGTGGGAGTAGTGCTTTCCCTCTCAACGACGGACTTTTGTGGGACAAAACCTCGAACCTAGATCACCGGTTAAGACAAGGTGTCTAACTGGGGACAATACCACCGAAGGCTCTGTGTTGTCTCAGCTGGCAATCTAAGTCTAAGGTTTTGTCCTACAAAAGTGCGCCGTCAAGAGGGAGAGCACTACTCCCACTTATAAGACCTTAGCCCAAGGTCTTCCTATTAGATGATTTTCCCATAGAGACCGCGATGGTATTTTTCCTGGTTAGACACCTTGTCTCAATAGGCAATCTAGGTCGGAGGTTTTGTCCCACAAAAGTGTATCGTTGAGAGGGAGAGTACCATTCCTACTTATAAGACCTTAGCTTAGGGTCTTCCTACCCGATGTGAGATGTTATATTGTTCTAATTTATTTCTTTTCTTTACATGAATGCGTCTAAAAATACTCCAATTTTAGTTACATCCTGAAGAAAAGGATGTTTAGCCAAGAGTAGAAGTTATTATATTTTTCAAGGTTGGAGCCCTACCACCATAATATGTCCATCATATATCTACATAAAATATATTTTGTTATATAACCAATCATATAGTTAATCCTTTAAAATATTAAAACAAGAAAATATTCATAAATTGATACTTAAAAGATTGTATTATCTTTGTTGTATTGTAAACTTGGTTTTGATCGAAACTTCCTTCACACTCACGATACATTTGCACTTCTTCAATGGTTTTTGTAATGTTACTACATAAGCTTTTTATATCAAACAAATCAAGTACGCTTTGAATGACCTTATTCTTTTCACAAAATTTTTCATTATAAAAGAAAGCAGGATTCAACAAGTAAGCTACTGGATGAAGATTAAGCTTCAAATGCCTATCCCATTAAGCCTTAATAATATCTATGTAAAGCTTTTATAATAGTTTTATATTTCTAAACATCTCCTTTATTACATTGTTTGCCCTTTGTATGCCTTCATAAACATAACATAAAAAAGGTTTTTCACTTGCATATACAATTCTTCATAATTTGATAATGGGAGCCACAAGTCTTACATAGAAATAACAATCACTCCAAAACTTATTATCTTATATGATAGCATTAATAGCCTTTCCTGCTATAATCTTGGCTAATTTATGTTTAGTGAAGTACTTATCTATAACCAAAACTTGTAAATTATGCTTATTCTCATACAGACTTCTATATGTGATAAAAGTAGTAGCAAACTGAGTTGCTTCTACTTAGCCATGATAAAAAAACTATATGGTTGTACACAAAGATTGCTACCTTTAAAGTTTTTGCTATAAGGTTTGTCACATTAGGCAAGCTATCAATGACCTTTAAAAGGAGGTTCAAATAATAAGTAGCACAGGGTGACCAATAAATGTGCTCATATTTTTTATGTATCAACTTGCCAGCTGCTACATAACTAGTTGCATTATTAGTCACTATATTAACAATGTTAACAAATCCAATTCATTCAATAATTTCAAAAAACATTTTAGACAATGATTTTGTATCTTTCACCATATATGAAGAATCAATAGATTTCAAAAATACTATACCTACAGAAAAATAAACTAATACATTAAATCAAACGCAAGAAAAATAAACTAAAAGTTTTACCAATCATCATTTAATAAATACTATACCTGCAGGAGAATAAACTAAGATGTTTATCAATATTCTTTGCCTTAGGTCAGTCCAACCATCAACCATAATTGTATATCCAGTTTTTGACCATTAAGCTCAGTGACCTTCAACAATTAGCTGGCACTTGTTTTTACAATCTTGAAACAAATTGACCTTTGCTTTATGAAAAGAAGGGCCTCTAAATCTAGGTTCCACAGCAGCAATTGCATCACATCAAGCTGAAAGTAAAGAAAGCTTAATGCATTAAATAGAATGCAAGAATCATAAAAGCCATCTAACAATTGCTAACTTAGCTCTATGTTGTGCTTCTTTACTAGATAATACAATTTTGAAACTTGGTTGAGAACTAAGAGTTATCCTTGAAACAAACTAATTATCAACTCCAACATTATTTTGCCTTTTGCCTAAAGCAAGTAATTGCCTCTTAAGTGGAGGTGGTTAAACTTCTTCAACTTCTGGTCCACCCTTAATTTCATCACCATATGATTCATTGAGATCCTTAGTTTCTTTCCTTTGTTGTACTTTTTTTAGGAACTATATCATTCCCTGGCAAACATCATGTGGACCTTTTTTCGCAAGAACTTATTTGACCTGGTATGCCAACAAGATGTTGCTTCATCCTGTTTATGTCTCCTCTTTTATATACTGATGAATAATGAAGGCAAGTATATACATTGCTTTTCCCCTCTTTCTTAAAAGCAAAATGCTCTTATGTATGATCAATTTTTGCATGGAATGACACAGAACAGGCAGTTGTGGATTGTTTGTCTAATGATTGTGCATTATTACTACCAATTGTAAGAAAGTTGTTAGCATTAGCGTTTGAAACATTCGGAGCATCCATGCTTTTAATATGTAGTGCGCTAGAAAAGAAGCAAGTTAATATGATAAAAAAGATATAAATTTAAATAAAAATGATATATATATTAAAGTATTTTTGCAATTACAACAAATAAAAAGATACAACACATAAGCAATCAATTTTATTGATGCCTAAGGATTTTATAAATTAGTTTAACCTTTTTGCCCTTATTTTTGGGATCTTGGAAACCTTGCCCTTTCAGGTTTGACAGTGGGAAATTTTTTTTCTTCACCAGCCAAAAGCCTAGCTTCTCTCTCTCTCTCTCTTTCTTAATCATATATTGAAGGGTTTAAATCCTTGATGTTATCTATTATCCTAGCATATCCTTACCAATATGGTACATTAGATCAATTGTTGGAGCAATGCAAAATTTTACTAACAAATCTCATTTTTATTAATTATTTTCTACACATACATACATTCTGGAATACTAGTTTCAAGACATTGTGCATTAGATTATCATTATCTCTATCTTCAAGGAACTTGCTATCATATTCTAAATTTTCTTTAAATGGTAACATAACCAAACTAACTAAAGAAGAACATTAAGGAACAACTTCAAGTAAGCATTAGGGAACTAAATAAGGTTCTTTAGGAGCTAATTGATTTAATTAGTATTACGAGGAAGACATATGCTAGGAAGCCTAATGAGACATTGAAATGCATTTTTTCTAAGGTAGATGCATATAGAAATGACTTAAATACAAGCTTGTGACCATTCTCCTTATACCATCATATTACCTTCACATACATGGATGTATATATATTGGTAGGTGCATTCGGCCAAGGGGTGGCTCATTCAATTGGCCATGTATATTATTAACTAGCATCCAAATAAATATTTGAATAAGTCTTGGAACCATTAACACATTGCATAGCTAAGCAAATAGGTATAGGAAGAAACAAAACACAAGGGAGAATAAGGACAAAAATATGCCACCATGACATTCCACTTGCCCACCATATATATATAATCATATTCAGTCATGGCAATACACTTCATTTAGCTGTGGGAAATTGCCATGAATCACACTAAATATCATGGCTTAACCAATTTAAGATGAAGATACCTAGCATGCATGGTGGGGAAAGGACAAGTGGAGGAGAAATAGAATAATTAAACCATAAGTATCCATTTGAAGAATTTCACCATATATGTATACAAACATCCACTTAGGTACTTAGACGTGTATAATTCCAGTCATGGACTCATAGTTTATCCATTAAATATACATTAATTGGATGGGAGAATATTATATGTAATATGATGACACCTTGCATGGCATCGAGTGAGATGAGGGAGGAATTGAATTTTTTAATCATCTTAAGTGCATCCACTTTCGGTTAGGAAGCTTAAGGTGGCACTTGCTCTAGTCTTCTCCACCTTAGTTCATTGAGGCCAAGAGTGATAATGGAAGGAAGGGAAGAGAGCTTGGGTGGCCATGGGGATGAAAGGATGAGAAAATAAATTATAGGTGCAAGAGACTTCATTAAAGGTAAGAATAGGAAATCTAGTCTATCTTTAATTTGCTTTGATTCCACCTAGTTAAAATTTTGAATTGGGACACTCTTCCATTGTTGGACAGTCATAGAACATTGAGGAAATAAACATTAGAGGAACTTGGGAGGAACCCATGGGTCTTTGGGGGTAAGTGATTAAACTCTTTCCCTTTAAAACTAACTAAGTCGAGAGTGGGAGGGAGTGGAAGGAAAAATCAGTATGCTTAATTTAGCCATGAGAGTAGCACCTTAAGAATGTCTTAAATTGAATAAGAGGGACAACAAAAAAGGGCAGCACGTATGAAGGATGTTTTGACACCAAATGGAACCATATAATTAGATATTATGCATAAGTACATATATACATAATTGCCACCATTGGAAATGGATGTACTGGGGTTAGGAAAGCTAGTAATTAGAGACTAAATTGCCATACAAATAAATATTTGGCGCTGGACTTTAAAGCCTTGAACTCAACACAATTAATTCAAATGATATTCAATTAATGAGAAGAAAAGGAAACAAAGATGTGAGTACTTTCAAATTAAGAACTAAAATTTTCAACTAATAGAAGAGAATTAAGATTTATTGTATAGGAATTTAGTAGCTTAATTGTAATTCAAATCTTGACCATGACTTGTTCTTAGTTAGGGTACTATGTGATTGAAATTATAGGGAAACAATTGAGATAACACAGGCTAAGGACTAACTCGATAGAACAATAGTGACAAAATAGACAAAACAGATAATTAATACTGTATTCGTTCTGTTTATGTACGTAATTGCACTGAATAATTCCTGAATTCTCTATGCCATGTATGGTTTTATGTATGTCTACTAAAGTAACTCTTATGAATATCAAATTACTATTATTGGCCAATTACTGAAGCACAGTAGCCTAACGATTGAATGTATGCTGGTGTCTGATACTTGCACACTCTTATAATAAAATGTGAATAAAACGTATTCTACATGGTGTTTAATGTCGTTTATATGTATGTTCCTTGAATGCATTATTAATTATTAGGATTTTATCTCATTACAAAACTAACTTATATTTTCAAGTAGTTATATAGCAGACAAAGCCAACCAAGTAGAAAAATAGGCCAGCAAAATAATAAACTATGTGTAGTAAGATTGTCTACTTTGTAAATCTGTTGAAAAGTGTGAAACTTAACATATGACTTTGATTTTGGGAATGTAGTTGTATTATGTAATCCTCTATCTGTGATATGTGTGGTAATTGTACATAAATGGTTTTTCCTTTTTAGCCTGATAGTAACATATGATAGAAATGCTAAATTGTATATAGAAGTATTTTGAAATTTTTATGCCTAGTTAAGGCCAAAGAACCTATTTTGAAATTTTTATGCATGAGTCCTCCGAACTTAGATGAATCATAATAGAGTATACTACTTTAGATTGTCATCTTTGTATGAAATCCATATACCTTATGTTTGTGTTCTATTGAGGTACTTGGAGAAGGCCTTTGAAAATAAGATTTAAAAATTTTCAGAATTTTTAGAATAAGTTAACACTTCAACTATACGTATGTACTGGATAGATTTAAGCAAGATTCATAACAAATGTCGTTAATTAGGTAAATAAATGAATTAATGCACAAAAATTTATGGGGAGGTAGCTAAGACATATAAACTCATATCTATAAAGTTTTAAAATTTTTAGATTTTGTTTAATAGGTAAACTAAGTTAGAAACATAACAGATAGTATGCAACAAGTCCGAATTAGGTAGGGGTCTAAATGGCATTGGTTAAGGAGTCATCCATGGAAATTGTCAAAAATTGTTTTAGTGGATTTTGATTAACATTATAAGGGATCATTCTACCAATTTTTGTAAATTTCAGATGACATTTGAGTAGGTAAAGAAATTTCACAAAAATAAGCCTTAAAAATGAGGTTAACAGTGTCTTGTTTAGCTTTTATTTCTTCACAATAGAAGGAATATTATTGTGGCAAGGAAAAAACAAAATTACGAACCTGTGTTCTTGTAATAATATAGTAAGAATCTTTAAGGAGTGGTACCTGCCTAGGTTGAGACTCACTTAACCAAATCAATATTAGGTTTATAATATTACACAATGCGCCAAACATTAAAGACTATAAAGACAATTTAGTTTATAACATATCAAGAAAGCAAATTCATAAAACCAAAAATGGAACCATATAAGCTTGAACACTTTTTTTTATCTACATATATGGGATTATTTTACATTTGGCTTGAAACTAATCCATCTATATGGTTATTTATTGATCTTAATTGTTTATATAATTCTCGCATAAAGACACCTAATCTCCACCACATCAATTATGTTAAGAAAAAATTAATTATTGAATTTCATTCTCCTCCCTCGTGGTTTGTATACATATGTAGCTATGAGAGAAATTCCACAAACCAGAAATGATCATCAATTAAATTTAGGTCCCTAGAATGGTAAACATAAAACCTAACTCAAAAACTATCCATGGAAAATCGTATAGAGGAAATTGATTTCTACCTCCCCTTTTCTTATTTTCACTGAGTTTCTCAATTATATATAAACAGTAAATTGCTTCTTCAACCAAAGCTTCAATTCTAGCCCTACACCACTACTAGCAGCATTGTACATTTCAGAATAAGATTCATATTTCCAAAACAAAGAATAAAGATACAAAAATAACAACATTAAACAAGAAAACTTCCATTGATGCAAACATAACTTCAAATAATAGAACATAAAGCAATGATGGAACATAAGAAGCAAGGAAAAAGATGATCCGCAATGAAGCTTCACAATGGGAAGAAGATAATGCAATAATGGACCTTCGCGATGGGAAGAAAATGATGCAACAACAACAGGAGGAAGATGATGCAAGGATGGAAGGCAATGGCTAAATGAATTAGAATGTGCTACTACAAAGAAAGGAAATTGGGAATTTGGGATGGATGAAATAGCTGAAACCCTAAATGCACATTTTGATTACTTCTACAAATTAAAAAAAAAGGGGACTAAAACAACATCATTTTAGACTAGCATAATTAAAAAAAATTCAAACTGTTTGACTAGTTAAACTAATTGGTTTTGTCAGTTTTTATCATTTTCTTGACTAAATTTGTCGATTTTTGACCGATTCTCTGCTAATCCGATTTAATGGGTTTACTGGACCAGATTGATGATTGATTTTTAGTCCAATCGGTCGAATCGACCGATTCAATCTAATTTTTATATCATTGCAAAAAGGAAAAGGAAAGGGCTTTAGAGATTATGAATGAACTTTAAGATAGCCTCTTGCACCTTTAGGGTATGTTTGCGATTTTTTGTAGTGGGGAATGGAGTGGGGTGAAATAGATTCAAGACTTAAGAATTGTTTAAAAGTTTTTTTTATAGGTAAGTGAGATGGCTAAATGTGGCCAGGCTTGCAAGAGATGGCCTCCCAAGCCAAGCTACCTCTAGTCATCCAAAGCCTATTTTTTATTGTTCCCCAATTTAGGTGGTCAATGATAAAGTAGTTAAAGTTAAATATTTAAATTATAAGATTACCCTTTAATCTTATAAACTTAAATCAGTTTATAAGAGTAACATTAAAAAAAAAAAATTTTATCTATTCCATCTTATTCATTTTATAATAACTCCCAAATAATGGTTAAATGAAACTATTCTATCTCCTTGTAAAACTTCCAAATAATGTAACGTTCCGTTACATTCCACTCCATTTCATTCTATTCCACTATATTCTATTAATTTCTGTTTTGTTCTATTCCTTTCTAAACTTCTAAACATAGCCTTAGCGTAGAAATTTACTTTGTTGTTTGATTTTAGTTATTTGCATTCCCTTTGATTGAGTGAAATAAAGAATCTTAGTGGAAGTTGTGGTTGCATGATTGTAGGAGTTTAGTTAGTAATTACCGATCAAATGTTTCGGTGCTATTGGGTCAGTATTTCACTGAAAGTTTGTTGTGTTTTCTCTCATTTGAAAACGTCTAATATGGGGGGGGGGGGGGGGGGAAGACAACATCTAATATGAATAATAGTTTTAGTAACATTTTTTTCTTTACCTTTTTTGTGTTTGGTAAAATTCCTCGTAAAATTTGTCATCTCTTCTTTATTATTTTGTTTATTATTGTTCACATTTTTTTAGGATAAAAATAAAAATGCCAAAAAAAAAAAATACAAGAGACCTTTTATGCTCTAAGAAAGTGCATAAAATTAAATTTATTAGTACAAAAATAAATAATAGAGGAGATCTTTCAATAAGAGGAATTGAATAATATCTTTTTAAATAAGAAGGATATTATATATAATTTAACCAAATTTAATAGAAAAATAATGTAATTTATTAAATAAATAATAATAATAACAATAATAGTAATAATAATAAATCCACGGTAAAGCAATTAATTAGAAACACTTGCTAAATTACATCCTTCCAAATATATTTCTTTATTGAACAGCGAAAACTAGTTTACTATGAACTTTTGAAATATAATCGAATTGAAAACTATACGGAATAATTTAGTCTGTATATGACTTAAATATAAAAAAAAAATTATTTATATATAACTTAAAATTCAAGAAAATTACGTGTATTTGATTTTTTTTAAATTTATTTTTTGACACAAAAGCTATTGGTTGAGATCCCAGATTTGTATTGTAACGTGAAGGGCATAAACATCCCATTTGTAAGTAGCAAATAATTATATGAATGTAACCGTCAAATTAGGACTGCAAAAAAATGTGCCCTACAGCACATGAGGTGACTTTAAGACTTCATTGAAATTAAAATTTTTTTAGAGGATATAAATAAATTTTAAGTAAATTATATAACTATTTTTTAGTTTTATTAAAATTATATAAATTTATTTTATATTTTTATAATAATATATATATATATCTTTTACAATAAAAAATTACATTACACTTTAGTTTAATTTTAAAATTTTTTGATTAAAATGTCTTTAATTAGCCTAAATACATAGTTAATTAACCTTCCCTCCATTTATATTAATAGATGATATTTTAATAAAAAAATTTTAAATTAGACTAAAATATGTATTTTATAAATAGAAGAGAAATTTGTACAATTTTAATAAAATTTAAGAGATATGTATAATTTAACCATAAAATTTTGTCCATTTTGTTCATCTTTTTCATTCCCTCCCTTATTATTATTATTATTATTATTATTATTATTATTATTATTATTATTATTTATGCAATAGATTGGGGGACTAGGGATTAATAGTATATTTCATAATTTCAACATAACTGTGATTAATATTTCTTCCACAAGTGAACATTGGCAAGAATGACTTGAATATCCTGTACTAGAATATCCAGCACATTTCATCACTTAAAACTTAAAGTAAATCCTATTAAAATTTACTTTGAAATTTGATTAAAATATATTTGATATTCTTTTTTATTTTAAAACTAGTTTCTCCTTCTGCAAGATGCAAGGGAGATTTAAAAAATATTCATGGGCCCCACATAAAAAAATTCAAAAAAAAAATGTGTGAATAATAACTATACGGACATGTATTATTCATGTACGGACATCACATAGTTTTAGTACGCAACCTGTGAAAGTCGTACTGTTTATAAGCCGGAGTCGCATTGTTCACAAGTCGTGGCTTCCACAGGATTTTATATAATATATTGATTATACCAAACTTCCTTGACTTATATATATATATATATATTTCATAAATTTTTTTCTCTCATTCACTTTCTATGAAAAAAATAACTTCTTACATGATATGAAACTATAATATCATTTTTAATTTTATTCTTAATATAAATAAGACTGTATATATGGCTCAATGACCTAACTAACACAATCATATCAAGTTAGGTTGGGTCAAGTCAATGAAATAAAAATGTTTGGACTGAATTAACTATGTTGGTTACTTTTGCTTGACTTGACTCAATTTGGTTATATATATATATATATAAATTAATTTATAATAATTTATATAAAAATTATTTTTTTAAAGATAAAATATAATTTTATGAAAACTTATATAAAAATTTTATTTTTAGGAGATATTTTTAAATTTTTACCCAAAAAAATTGACTTGACTAGGTTTGGTAATATGTCGAGTCTACCTTGATTGAGTCGAGCACCGAATTCAAAAAATTTGGCCTAAATTGGGTGAGATATCAATCTATTGCAAAAACTAAACTTGTGTATACCCTTAAATATGATAGTAAAAATAATTGAATAATTTATTTTTTAAAAAATACATATTATGTAGATAGTTAATTTTATTAATAAAAATAAATTAGAAAAGAGTCAAATATAATATTTTACAACAAGTATACTTTAATCAAATATTTAAAAAAATTATTGTAATTTTACTAAAATTTAACGCCATCTTCAAGAGATAAATGGCTACTTTTGTTTTTTTTTTTAAATTTTAAATTAATATGGATCGACTTTTAAATTTATTTTTTGGCAGATAACTCATTATGGTTTTCATTTTTGTTGGATATATTAAATCTAAATTAGTTACATTCTCTCATTTTCATTTTTATTATGAAAAGATTGAGCCTTTAGCATCCATTCGTATCCAGAAATTTGTGTGTCCTTATAAGATTTATTTTTCACAAATTTCAAAAGATCATATAATTTTAGTGATGATCCAATAGTAATCCACTTTTAAGTCCCTCTTGCCCTACCTTTGCAAACTCATAAGATATGTTGTGAATGTCATTTCATGATATGTTACTATTGACAATGTTTCATGAGTCATAGGAGACGGCACATGATCTCTTACTAAATAAGCAACCGAAAAAGCAGGATAATTGATAATTCAATGTATTTTATTTAAAAGATCCCAACTTTTTAAAAAGGTGGGATTCTTAATTGTTAAGGTGCAAATTAGAGAATCCATTCGCGTCAAGTACCGCCTTTATTGAGTCAGTATTATAAAAGCAAATAACAAGTTCTAGAAAATTAGTTGCTTTTTGAGTAGGCTCCTCGATAGAAGCAAGATATTATTTTATTATAAAAAGGTTGACAAATAATATATATATATATATATATATATATATTGCATGCACAATCCTATCTTTTATTATTTTTTAACAAAATAATACTAAGAACAGGAGAATATGCAAATTTTGTGCATTTTGCCTTCAAGTATTATGATTAAATAAATTAACGGCCTATCAGAGAAGTGTAGATCCAACTGCCACCACACCCTTCCTTATCTTGCCAGCTGCTTGAATCCTCTTTCACTCGTCAAAATAATTTATTTATTGTTTTGGTACAACTATTTGATATTCATAGGATGCAAATTTATTATCAAGTTTCTCAATCCACGATTTATCCAGATTCAAATTGGATAAAACTATAAAGGGTGAAAAAACTCTTTCAACTGAATTTTTAACACAACTCTATTTTTAAAAACTCGAACTCAGGACCTTTGATTAAGTTAGAACAATTTCTTGTTAGTTGATCTATGTATCTTAATTTATTTTAATTATTAGACTAAATTATATTAATTTTAAAAATTTATAAATTATATTTTATTTTTATTTTTATTTTAAAAATTATATTCAATTGTTCTAACATTTTAATATGTATTAATGAAACTTTTCTTTAAATTTATTTTTTATAAAAGAAGTTAATTTTCTATAAACAATAGTTTTATTTTTAATATAATAGTAAAAATAGTTAAGTAATTGTAACTTTAAAAGAAATATATATTGTGTAAAAAATTAATTTCATTGACTAAAAAAATTAAAAAAACAGTTGAGCATAATTTAACCAAACATTCATGAAGGTTAATGTAATTTTATCTAATATTGAGCCTTCAATGATTGCTGTTGAATGATTTCTCTACCCTACCAAAGGAGGCAAAATGAATTTATTTTCAACGTTCATACTATTTTGTTCTGTAGAATTCTTATATCAAAATAAATTAAGGAAGGACAGAACTCTAAACAAGATTCCAATACCATCATTCATCTCCATTATTAATTAAACTATATGAGAAGGGTAACAAAAGTATCGCTTTTAATCAGTAATTTAGTATGTGATGTAGAACCAGTAAAAAAATACATAGAGAATTTCTTGACACAATTCAATAACTTCAATTTTATTAATCCATAAATATATAAATAAATTAATAATTTGACATCTCATATATAGACGTATAAGTCACAAAATTGTAAGGTAACTAAAAATATAAACAAGAGATATAATTATCCATTTACAGATAAATAATATCCCAAAATAATGCATAAATAATAATTGTGCCCCTAAGAAAACTATAAAAAAAATTGAGAAATGTTCACACTCAATGTATTGAAGATAATATAAATATAAAGAGCAAGTAAAGATTGACTAAAATAGATACCTTGACAAGTTTTATCATTTAAAGCTCTTATTTTAATGAATCTTCTTTATTAGGTTCTAAAACTTACTTTGAATGAACAAGATGTATCTAAAAACTACTTATTTGCAACATACAGGAGTCTCTAGGATGCATTCTTACGTCCCAGTGAGGCCTTTCCCATTTCTTGTAACCATGGCGATTACTTATTTGCAACATACAGGAGTCTCTGGGATGCATTCTTACGTCCCAGTGAGGCCTTTCTCATTTCGTGTGACTATGGTGATCATCCTTCACTTTTGGTTTTAAGATACATCTTGTTCATTCAAAGTAAGTGTTAGAACCTAATAAAGAAGATTCATTAAAATAAAGCTATGTCTCACTTTGTCTCTCCAGTCTTGTTCAGCTCCATTTGAAAACCAGGAAGGGCAAGGTGTTGGATAAGATTGGTAAAAAAGGGAAAAGGACCAAACAGAGAAAAGCAAGGGGGCTCAACTATGTGCTATCACGTGATGGGAAATCATTCAGTGAAGAAAGGATAAATAGATTAAGACCAAACTACACTGTAGCCCCCACTAAATGTATATTTTGGTTTTTTAAAATATTTTTTATTTAATCACTCAAAAAATTATTTTTTTAATTTAATCTTTTATAACTGAAATATTTTTTAATTTGGTGGTTTATAAAATTATTTTATTAATTTTTCCTTTACATATAGATATTTATCAATTTATTTTTATAAATAAAATTGTCATTAATAATATTTTTTATTGAATAATTGGGTTCAAATTCTATAAGTGTATTATTAATTAAGTAATTTTATATTTAGTTAACAATATAAATATCTATGTATGTATTTGAAAAATAAATATCTAAAAAACAAAAAAATAAAGGTCTATTTGATTCTATTCTGATTTTAATGTTTTCAAAATAAATAAATATTTTTTAGAATAAAATTTGAAAACAAAAAAAAAATTAAAAAGTTTGTTTGAATCATTATTTTAAAAAATCACTATTTTTTATTTTTGTTTTAATTCTGTAAAATAAAAATTATAAAATATTTAAAAAATATTTTAATTTTTTTATTTTCAAAAATATAATTCTGTTTGTTTGTTATACAAAATACTACATTAAAAATATATTATCAAATATTTTTTTTTATTTTTTGTTCTTAAAAATATAAAAATATTTTAAAAATAAGAAATCAAATAGACCCTAAATTACTTTTAAAAAATTAACATGAATCAAATTAAATTAAATTAAATTAATCTTTTATTTTATAAAATCAGTTTACTCAATTTAATTTAATTTTAGTTCAAAATTGAATCATGCTGAATTTATAAACACCCCCACACAGCGGCACCATGCAAATTATATTATTATCGAGCGCGCTGGCCACAAAGTCTCCATAGGTCAACCATATCTAATAAATTAAATGAACCTAAAAATGTCTTCCACTCGTATAGAGCTTTATTGGTTGATTGGTCCCATGCCATTCGGTAGCGTCCTTCCCCTGTCTCCGCTGACGAAAAAGACAGAAGCACAAAAAGGTAAAAGCATTGCTAATATATAATTCTTGTCATGTTTCACGTTTCTTCAATAAAAAAAAGTGAAATATTTTTGTTCCTTTTTTTTAATTTCTAAATTACATTATTTTTTCTTTTGTTTTAAAAAATTATATTATCTTTTCCTAAAATTAAAACATGCATTAGTTAAAATCACACTTATTTTAACTAAAATACTCCTACATCTAGATAATATAAAAAGTATTAAATATATATTTGACTGATTTAAAATATTTAATTTTTTAAATTTAACAAATTGTAAAATCATTTCAAAAAAAATAAATCATTAAAAACAAGGAACATAGTTACAAAACATTTTTTTTAAATTTAACTAATCTAAAGATAACAATTTAATTTCAATACTAACATTTGTATTAAATATATATTAATAAACATACGTATTAATTTAATTCATCACATATTTTTAACATGCTTCTGGAGAATGACGACACAGGCTTAGGCTGAATAGCTTCGAATCTAACAAACATTTGAATAATTTATGATTTGCTAGTTGTAATCTTTATCTATCAAATGTTATGTTTGAGACATATTCAAGGATAAAATTGTTGAGACCAAAAAATTTTAAGTTACAATAATTATGTGTTTGAATAATATCGCTAATTGTGAGATATTTTATCTTATTTTAGTATGATTTTATAGGAATAAATTTCATATCGGTGAATTCTAACACTAAAGAAAAAATTACTCATTTGAAAATTTTCTTAGATTTAGATTGAGTGATTTAAGGATTGGACAGGAGAAGGAGATAGAAATTGACTACTATCCATTAGAATGGTTCCTTGGATTTGCTGTGATGTGAATGTATTTTTTTTTATATAATTTATATAGTATCTATTATACTTTAATAATAATTGCTTTATCAATCAAATCGTACCTTTAGCTATTTACTTATTACATTCATCCCCTTTTACATCATCCAAAAATTATAGGAAAAAAGTACTTTCTTAGTTCCAAAAATAAGGAGTGATTATCCCCAGTTTAAACCATGAAAATCTTCACAAAAATTCACCTTTGAACGAAGTATAGGAGACCGTCACTTAATTTTCACAAACTGAGAGCAAAATTACGCACATATAATTGTTGCACGAATTCTTCAACAAGCAACACATGCACATATAGTTGCTAACTACATGTCAAGTAGGCACAATTATTTGCTACAGTTGAATACTTTTCTCAAGTAAAACTTGCATTATAATTGCTTAAAACTAACACAGCCCTAAAGTTTATTGGTAGTGAAATCAGGCTCATATGGCTTCTGAGGCAGCAACGTCAAAGGAATTCTACTGTCTTGCTCGCCATTTTTTTGCAAGCTTCGCAGCGCATTAGCGGCGAACCTCGGTGCATATATGGTGGCACCAAGGCTTGATGGTGACCCTTCTTCATTTGCTGAAGCTTCTTGTTGCCTGTCTTCTGCTTCACGTAGTGACTTCTCAATCTTCCTCTTGCAGTGGCGACGCCAAGCTGCTTGTATGAAACAGGTAGCCCATGTCCTCCATTGCACGGAATAATACCTGGAGAAACAATTGCAAAGTAGATTATGATGATGTTCTTTTTCTTTTAAAGGGAATGAACCCAATATTTAACATAACTGGGTTGTTTTGTTCACGAGTGAGTTTGGCCTATAAGTATATTTGACTCAACAGAGTAGCCCTTGAGCCGTAAAATTTGAGTACTTCTATTCATAAGCTATTAGGCCTATACACTTCAAGACTTAGTTGGGCTTGAACGACTTGGCCCAACAATAAAAAGATTTAACTTTGATATATATTTTTTCATATTATTATTATTATTATTATTATTATTATTATTATTATAATTAAAATATGATTATTTATAAAAAAGTTATTATGTTATAATTGAAGAACTATATATTTATCATATTTTAATTTATTTAATTGATAGCAAAAATATAAATAATTGCATATAAATTTTTTTCTCAAAAAATTTTCTCACTTTTTTTCTCCTTAAATTTTGCATTATATTTATTATTTTTTCTCATTCTTTACATCCTCTTTTATCATGTCTTATTGATTATTTTTCACTTTATAAATATGATTTTTTTTAATAAATCAAAGATGATAAAAACAGTCAGACGACAAAAATGTGAATATTGGGACAAAAACACCTTTAACTATGAAAGCATAACTAAACCAAAAGTAATCGATTTTGGACGGTTTGGGTTTAATTTTTGGGCCATTTTTGTCTTGGCTTAGTATAAGATTTTTCATAATTTAAATCTAAATACAATAACATAAAGGCATAAAAAACTCATTAATAATGGCCCCATGGTAACAATTATTTTTTTCTTTTACAAATCAAGTCAAAATGAGCCCATCAAAAGAAGACTACTAATATATATATTGAAAACCCCTAACCACTGTTAGATCGGTCCTCACAGAGGTTTTTAAGCCATTGTTATTCTTATAGTGGTTAGCATGATTTTTGCCCTTCCATTCTCATGTTGCCAAAATGGATTTAATAGAATACGTTATCAAGTAGGGACAAGGTAGAAACATGATGACATCAAGCCTTACTTGCTAGTGTGCTGAAGACTTATGGTATGAAGGGGTCGAAATTGGAAAACAACGAACTTTAAGTCGTCAGCCATGAGAGAAAAAGCTTCAACCTTTGATATAGATTCTACAGTTCTTGTTGAAATGGGAAGATTTGAGGAGTTGGGATCAGTGGGCCATGTTAGAAGCTCCGCTCCAATGAAGTCACCTGCCTTGAGAATGAAGGTAAAGAAACCACCACTTCCCTTACAAGCAAGCTCTCCGCGCAAAATGAAGAGCATTTCATCAACTAGATCTCCTTCAAGTAAAATGTTGCTCTTCTCTATGTAATGTAAAAGATTCAGTTTATCACACAGTGCATTTAACAAGTGTTTATCCAATGTAGCAAACAGTGGCACCTGAAGCAAAGACAAATGTTTATTACACGTGTATATTTATAGGTAGACCCATATCAAACCAATTATAAAGAAATATATTAGCATATTAGTTACACTTTTCAGTAAAGCCCACACATCTCATATGTACTTTTGTGATTAGCTAAGTCTACTTTCTTTATTATTTTTTTTCTTTTTGTAGACTAAATTTAACTAAGAATTTCTCTTAGATGAAGATATGATTATTTAAAAATGATACCCGCTTTTTTAAGCAAATCCAAGCAAAGATGACGGTTGATGTCCTTTCTGAGGTCTTTAGGAATCTTGTGAATTAGTGTTTCTTCCTCCACACCCTCATGTTCTTGCCATTTGTAGTGTTCATACCGTCTGAATCTTTCCCTCAAGTGCTCAGGTAGCTTATGGTGGGACATCCATTGCTCTGCATTCTGTCTTTTGACTCTTATTTCTTCGGCTCTAGTAGCTGTAGATTGCATATATAGATTGTAGGTATTTCTGTAATAATATTCAACACAACCCATGAATTCATTAAATGAGGAAGTTTAACCTTAAGAATTAAAAAAGGATAAGAATTTGGTTTGCAATGTAATGGAAGAAACTAGTGGATGGGTGCAAAGAATCAATAGAAGTTCATAAACTAGGTATATTAATGAATCCGATCACCTGAAATATCTAATTTAGTAAGTTTTTATTGGTTCCTTACACCTATCTATCTTTAGTGCAAGGAGTATATTTAAGAATTATTTATCCATTTAGCTCACTTATGATTTAAATGTGTCCTTTTATCTACTTGAAATTTAATCCATCACAAATTTTATTCAATTTCATTAAAAGAAAGACTCATGAGTTATACTTTATCTGCTATTATGTACATAATTTAATAAACTTTTGTTAGATAAAATAAAACATTTCATGTATCAAATATGGAACATAAACATGTTTTAAACCATGTGGGTCCTTTTTTGTTTTTTTGACTTTTTGGGCAAAATTGATCAAGTTTATTATGTCTGTAAGAAGACATCTTTGAATTCTGATTTTATTAAATGCTGCAAGTCAATCCATTAGTTGGATGGCATTGATGTATGCGATCTTAGTATCCAAATAAAGAATTACCTGCATGTTTCCAACGAGTAATGAGAACAAAACCAACCCAAAGATGGCGATGAAGATAGTGAAGATTATTTCCTCAACAAATGTACTTGTTTTGAGGTTTTGCCCGAGAGAACTGCAGAATATACGACAAAATCTATGACTTTTAGTATGCATTCCCTCATACAGATATTACAGACATTAATAAATCTAACAAAACCTAAAAGGGCAAATATTAGAAAGATAAGTATACAGAAGTTCCATAATATATAAAATGTGAACCTTGCATAGGAAGTGAAGAAGAGAAGACTATTCACCAACCTTACATTGCGCAAACCCCACCAAAAGCAGTAGAAGATCTTTCGAGGAAAATTCGTTGTTGATTCTACCGCATGAGATCTTAGAGCATCGATAAATATTCCAGGATTAATGAAGGGGCAAGAACTATTGAGAAGTGATATGATAGTTGAATTCTGGTGTCCACAACTCATGTATGTAGTTGTAGAGAGATTAGCATTCTTCAATTCTTGGCGCCAGCACCGAATCTCTGATTCTACCGAAAATAGGTACCAGAAAGCTCCAACCACCTCGTATGTCAAATTTACTTGGTGATTAAATAATCTAGCCCGATATCTCATTACATAGATAAGGTTTTATGCATAAGTAATAAAATCAGCTTACATGACTTGCTAGCATATAGAGAAAGAGATTATAAGCAGCACCAGCCCATGCTGTCTCAGTCAGCATGCCAGAAGTTTTAGTTACTTCCTTGAATAATGGATATATCCGAAGAAATCTTGGCGCATACTGGATTAATACTGTATACTTCAGACATTCCTTTGCTATAAATGGAACTGAAGGATTCATTATTGGAATGATAGCTAAAACAAGCACCTGAATAGATTTTAAAAGAAATCCAGAGTGTTGAATCAACATCAAATTATGTCTTGCACATTAAAATGAACAGATAAAATGATCACAGATGCCTTCATTTTTCTACCGTGGTACTAAACAGCGGAAATTACCAAGTAGGGCATTACTCCTAAAGCTTGGATGAGATTGTTTGAGATTATTTGAAAAATTATATACAAATTTTTATTTAATAGTTTAAACTCTTGAATTGAAACAATTTTAAATTTAACATCACAATTTCTATAATCAAGTGGTAGGATTGAATTCTACTCTTATCAATCCACTCTTCATTATTAAAGTAAACTCTAGCAAAAAGTTGGTAAACCTATGCTTTATCTACACTTCAAGCTTAGTGAACTTTCACATGAAGGGAAGATGTATTAAAGATTATAATAAAAAATATTTGTACACTTTTACTTTTCGGAGTTAGTAGTCCTGACACAGATATCAAAATATTTTTTCTCTTCATTTTTTTTTTCAGGGCATTAAACTCACTAAACTCGTTGTTTGTGTTTTATCACATATTTACAGGTTACACCCATTAATGGGTCATCGGACAGATATTTTAGGTGACTGCTAGATATATAAGAAAGTACTTCAGAATGAGGCGAAGTGGGAGATACCTGCGGAAGTGGAATAATCGATAGGATGTCAATGATGAAGTAGGAAGATAAGTATCTTTTAGATCATCAGTGAGCTCAACCCTTCCAAATACTGGAGAAGAAGGGGCAATAGTAACACAACTGGTTCGAAGCCGAAACGTTATGTGGAGAATGCAGAAAAGATCAAGGAATGTACGAAGAGCACTCGCAGTAATCTGCAACGCTCTATCCGAAGTAAGGCATTTGTCCTTGCCATCAATCAGTAGGACATAAAAGAACAGTAGGTCTACAGACAGTGCCATCACATATGTGATTACTAATATTTTGTTCCATTTCTGAAGAAAAGTGGGGTTTGTCATTTTTTAATATTCTCAGACCTTCTCTGGAGTGTTCTTCTAATTAATTGCTCAAAATGGTATTTTCTTTGATGATATCTATCATCAGTAGAATTTGTCTCTTCAACAATAGAAGATGATTCTGGACTCCAACCATCAAACCTGGATATAATATAAACATAGTAGCATAAACTATAAGCATAAGGAACATGTGAACATCATCTAGTTCCCAACAATATTTTATAAAGTTTAACATAAATTATCAGATCTACTGATAGGCGAGGGGACGCCAAATAGTTGGGTACTGCATACTGCAATTCCAAAACATATATCATCCTCAAATCTCATTAGAGTGTTGGATGAGTTTGCAGGAGAGGGATAAACTACCCCGCTATGTTGCCCAAACGAAAAATTGCAGAACAGACGAGCCAAGGGGTCCCAAAAAAAGAAAAAAAGGAAAGTCGTAGTGGATGGTCCTAGGAAGAAACCTTCTTTCATGCTCAATTTTGTAGGAAGAAAAGAGGATTACGTGGCTTGGGACACAATTTTTTTGGTTAAATTATGATTTTGTAATTTTATTTAGAGTTAGGGTGAAATGAGCTAAAATGGTTATTTAGTTACATAAATATTTTAAATTCTTAAGCATGTTAATTTAATAGTTTTTTGAGATGATTTTGATTGAGTTGAAATAACGTCTCTTGGCTCTAATAGTTAATCAATATATTTTCTTTTAAACTCAATTTAGATCTCGATTTAGAATTTGTAGAGAAACTAGTAGAGACACTATGGTAGTAGAATTAAAGTTCTATCAACAATAATTAAATTAACAAAATTAATCATTTAAGATAATTATAAAATTAAATAAAGAATAAATTATATAGATTTCTTTTAATTTATTGATATTTATAGATTTTTTATTTTTAACATATACATTTTAATCTAATTTAAACTATTTTTTATTAATTTAAATATTTATTAGATATTTTTATTTTTACAAGAATTGAAAGTCATCCCATTTAATAATCTAAATAATTTTATTTCTATTATTATTCTTCGTCAAATTATATTAAAATATACATAAATACATATATATTCACAGTAGAATATTCCTGACTAGATAACCCACAGTATACTTACCCAAGCACTCACCAGTCACCACACCCACCCACTGCCTATCCTAAGGTCATAAATGAGTCTGTTAAGTCCGAGAGACACGCCAAACGATGGAGAGAGGGCTTCTGGATTCTATGAAGCATAATGCTCATGCTACACTGTAGAAAAAGGCATAAATAAAAAAATAAAAAAATAAAACAAGAAAAGGAGATGGGCCCCTCTTTTGCCGTGCCCCCCTGCGTAGTAATAAAACTGAGCTCAGAGAGAGGAAGAAATACTTGAACCCATTACAACCAGTTGGAGTATTCATTGATATGGAAGAACCCAAGATGAAGCAAATAAGATAAAAACGAACATAGATCCTCTATAGTGGAAAGATCCGTGTTGTGGCACAATAATATATATATATATATTATTTATAAATTACCTCTAATTCATTACAGCACGGTTATCCTGTAGTAGAAAATTTGTGCACAATAATAACAGGGTTACTACGAAGTATCAATTAAGAATTAACCTAAAATGTTAGACTGAGGCATTTTCTTATATGATAAAAGTATAAGTACCAATTACCAAAATTTCATGCATGATCACTTCACAAGATAAGATAAAAGGAAAACAAAATCAAAAATCATAGAAGAAGGCTAAACATAGGCTGATCATAGGTTTGTGTATGGTTTGATGATTTCTGAAAAAGTAAAAACTTGCAAAGAGTACAGAAAGTTGAAAACTTGGGATATATTTGATTCTGTTTTAATTTTAATATTTTTTAAAATGAATTTTAAAAATAAAAAAATTATTTGAATCATTATTTTAAAAAATTATTTTTTTTTTCTGATTTTATAAAAAAAATTAATAAAACATTTAAAAAATATTTTGACTTTTTTATTTTTAAAAACACAATTTTATTTTTTTTATTTTATAAAATATTTTATTAAAAACACATTATTAAATAATTTTTTTATTTTTTATTTTTAAAAATAAAAAATTATTCAAAAAATAAGAAATCAAATAGATCTTTTGTTCCATACTTTTGCTCTGCTTTTTGTACAGCATGGCGAGAGAAAAAATTAAAAAAAAAACCCCACTTTGCAAAAAGAAGAAAGAAAAAGGAAAAACCAACCGCAGACATTCCAAGATCGTTGAATAGCGTAAAGCATTTTCCTTCCAAAGACAAAAGTTCTCTTCTCTTTTCATTTCCTTTCTTGGGAACCAAACTAGAGAGGGAAGGCTCAGAATAGAGATGAAAGAAAGACGAAAAATGATATGCTCTGCAAAGGAAAAATCAACATTATCTTCTCCTTCTTCTACTTTTTTTTTTGTTTGTTTTTTCTTTTCTTCTTCCTTGGCCACATAGAAGAATGGCCGTTTTGTATTTGCAACGAAGGGTAAAGACAATGCGCAAGAGTAGAGGGCATTCCACTGTATCACTTCTGGTATGGGGTTTGGTGATTCAGAGAACTAAACCTCATCTCTTATCAATTAAATAAAAAAGAAAAAAGCATGGTTATTTAATGGATTTTTTCTCAGAGGGTTCAATTTAAAAAAAAGGAAACTTTTTATTATTAATTATCTTGAAATTTGTGTACAATAAAAAAAATTATATATATATATATATATATATTAAAATATCTAAAATAATAATAAACTTCAAAAAAATGAAGCTCTATAAATTATTGCTGACTTCTTATATAAAAGCAATCAACAAGATGGACAACCAGTTGCTTTTTTGGTTTTTTGTCATGATCATTAAATATACGATGAATTGCAGAGATTTTTTTATAAATCTTATTAAAATTATGCATATATTATCTCTATTTTTAAAGTATCTACATACCTTTTTTTAAAATAAAGTTATTTTGTATTTGAACCTAATTTTAATTTTGATTAAAATACCTTTTATTAACCTAAATATATATTTTTCTTAAACTAAAAAAATTTCAAATAGAAAGTATTCTGGTAAAAAAATTTAAAATTAGACTAAAATAAAAATAACTTTTTATTTTAAGAAAGGTTTAAGTATATTTTGAAAATAAAGATAAGGTATGTATAATTTTAATAAAATGCAAAAAAGATTTATATACCTTACTCTTAAATATATGGCTTATCAAAGAGAAGTGCAGATCCAATGACCAATTCTCTCTTCCTTCTGTTGGTAGCTACTTGAATCCTTATCCACTCATTAAAAGAATTTATCTTAATTATTAGAGTAAATTATGTTAATTTTTCATGAAAGTTAATTAAATTATACTTAATTTTCCCTTTAATTAAAAATTTATATTTAATTATTTTGTCATTTTGATACATATTACATAATCTTCTCTTTTTATTTTTTTCCTATCAAAGAAATTAACTTTCTACACAATATAAGATTGTAAGTTTATTCTCCATAGGATAACCTCTAACATGAAATTATGATTTTATTCTAAATATAATAGCTAAAGAAAAAAAGTTAAATAAGTTATTTTTGGAAGAAACATATGTTGTATAGAAAGTTAGTTTTATTGACACAAAATAAATTGAAGAACTGAGTGTAATTTTAAAACGATAGGAATATCAAGTATAATTTAACCAAATACCAAGAAAGATTAGTGCAATTTTCTCTAATTATTAATTAAGCCTTCAATAATTGTTGTTCGATATTTTCTTTACCCTACCAAAGGAGGAAAAATGAATATATTTTCAATCTTCATTGTATTTTAATTTATTCTATATAACTCTTTAATTGAAAGCAAAATAAATCAAGCAAGGATAGAAAACAAAACTAGATTCCAATGTAAAGATTCATCTCTATATTGGGGGGAGTTTTAGGGTGCTTTGGAAGGATTAAGGTGTGGACAATAAAGATGGTGAAGGTAGAAAGAGAGAGAGTGTGTAATAATAAAGAGCTGATAACTTGTACTAAGGAGTTTAAAGAGATATAATGCAAGACAAAATAAAGACTATTAAGCATAGTGGAGCTTAGATGTAGTGATGCTCTCTCTCTCTCTCTCTCTCTCTTTCTCTCTCTTATGTGTTTGTGTGTTTAAATGATGGTGAAGATGCTCTTTTAAGGCCTAGTTTTATGGGCAGTAAATTGATGGTGACGATTAGGTCAAGTAACCTAGTGGAGTAGTAGAAGTCATCTAATCAGATGATTTTCATGCTTGAGCCATTTTGTTCAAAATTACTTGAGCAACTTGTTGTATCAAGTCCTTAAGTGAGGCTTAATGAATGGTAGTTGTAGAATATTTTAGGCCTTATAGAATCTAACTAGATGAGGTTAAACTAATTTGAACTCTTATGGCTAGGTGGCATCTATAACACTTGCCTCTTAAGTCCACTAACAAATGTCAAGCTAGGTGGGTTTAAAATAGTGTGTTTGCCTTTAGTGTCACATGATCAATGTTAGCAGTGTTGTTGCTTTGCGTTCCCATGATTGTACATATCGGTACAAAGTGTTCCACAAAATGCAAGAAGTCATGAGATGTGAAGCATTGTTTACTAGTCTTTTAAAGTCTTGTTTGGTATAACTTTGTCTATCTTCTATTCACGGGTTGTACTTTTGCTTTGTCTTTTATTTACCTACATGTTGCTTCTTTGCTTTGCCTGTGTAGGTTGGTCTTAGTCTAAGTGCAATGACTATGCCTTTTCTTGGTGACTTTAAAAGTAATATGTCAAAGGATAAATTTCATTGGTCTCATGATAGTTACATTTTCCCCTTGAATGTTATTTTGTCATTGCCTTCTTAATAGTAAGGCATTTTTTATACTGAGGCTAGGTCTTTTCTAGTATTATATGAGGATATTCTTCAAAGGGGAGTGCACTTCCTACTAGACGTTAGTTTTTATTTTATAATTGCATGGATTTAGCATGGCTTTTTGTTAGCTAACATCACAAGCTATGCAGTGTGAGTTGGGTTTTTTGGCTTTATGTTACTATACAAGGATAGTGTTATTTTTTCATATGTTTTGCCTTTTTTTTAAGTGTTAGTGAATATGCTTATATTTTTGGTATGTTTACTATCGTTAGTAAACCCAATTATCATTATCTCTTTATCAATGGTCTATAAGTTTGAGTTTATTATGGGTTTATCATTTTTTGCATGTTATGTCGATAAAATTAGTTATAGTCCTGATAAGGTAAGGAGGTATAGCGAAGGTATTGTTGATAATGAGGTGATTGTCTAGTTGGATGTGGTTGGTAGGTTTCATCTAAATGAGATTCCTTTAAGTTCAATGACCTTTAAACTAGTACTAAGTGATGTTAAGGCAAATTGTTGGTTTACTCACAATCACCTTACTTTGCCTTAAAATCATGATGTGTAGAGGCAGCTTTAGAGTTATACGGATCAAGGCTATCCAGATGTTTATCTTGTAAATCCTTTGGATGCTTTTCTAGCTATTTCTCTTTCGACAAGTTCTCCATCTATGGCTTCTTCATCTTACTCTTCCAGAGAACTTACTTTGTGATGGAACTGTTGAGAGGCGAGTAGGTCGTCTAGTGGTTCTAGGGACAACGTAAAGAAAAAGGCATCTATATCTTTGTTTGGCCTCAGTGATCTTAAGAGTTACCCAAAGGAGAAAATAGATAAGGTTACACCATGTTGTGGTACATACATTAATAGGTTCATGGAAAGCATTCAAGGAGCTATCAAGGCATGTTTAAGTTTAGGCTTTCAATGTGAAAGATATAAAACAACATGTAATAGATGATATCAAAGATTAGTAACAAATTTTAATGAACACTCACATATTGAAGCACTTTTATTTTTCTATTATCATTTGCATTATATTTGAGGTTATTAAGGTAATCTTTAGTGCACTTGCCAAGTGGGTTTCTTAAGTTCAGGTCATTACATTAGGTTGCATAAATTATGTTTTTAGTGTATGTACTAAACTTAGTTACTAAGCCTCAGGTCATGGGGTGAGCTAATGTACCCTATATTGATACATTATTCCTACAAGTAAGATCATATGCAATAATATTGTAGTCTAAGGTTTTTCCTAGCTTTGTCCTTCCTTTTTTTCAATGTGAGCTTTTATAAAATCTAATTTGAACAATTAAATATTGTTAACTTATTCCCTAACCAACTAATTCACCAATATTCTAACTAAAGTTTTCTTTAATCAACATTGTTAATCGCAAATTACCTAAGCTCGTAAATATGTTACACTATTTCCCTTGAATAATTACTATGCATTGCTAATCATTACTAGTTACCATCTTTAATCAATTAATTCCTCAATATCCATGCCATTGTTCGCCGCTAAGCTTGTAAATATATTATTTTCCTTAACTAAATTTATTCATCATTATGCTATTTTCCTCATTCAACTCTCTTCACTGCTAATTTTCAATCTATGCTAATCATCATAATCAACACTATTTACCTTAGTCTTAAGCTATTTTCCTTGATAAAGTGCTATTCATCGATAATTTAAACTAATTTCTTAATATCTATGTCAAAGTCTCCTTAATCAACATTGTTCATCACTAATAATCTATATTAAGCTACTTTCCTTAATCATTAAGGTTTATAACTATAAACTAATTTCCTTGAATCAAAATTGTTTATTAACTAAGTTATTAATGTGTTCTTAACTTCGTTACATTAGGTTGTCTATTCCTTATCTAGCCTTATAACTTTTCAACATTAATATTTTAGCCTCCTTTTAATAAGTCAATTTGTATGGGAACTTGAAGCCTCTCTATGTAATCCCTATTTCCTTCTATTATGATCAAGAGCAATTTACTTATATCTAAGCTATGTGTTTCCTAAGAGATGCATGTCATTTAAGGCGATATGTTTTATGTAAGAACCTTTGTCTTGTCAATGTGTTTGTATTATTTTGCCTTATATTAAGTGGCAATATATATAGTAGTGGTTTGGCTAATTTCTAAGCATCTAATGCTAGCTGAATTCTACATATCTAGTACTTGAGAGATGTTTGGAGATGGTTTTCCTATTGCATTAGGCATGGGTGGAATTTAGAAGATGGCATTATCCTTTGTATTTGGATACCTCATTCGTCTTAGCATGAGTTAATGTTCCACTCTAAGAAAAGAGGTTTTACCTAATATGCCTTTGTTATGCTACAAGGAGGATAAAGGAGTAAGGGAGGGATCAATGGCCTTCCTTATTTTACATCTACCTTTGCAATAGTTGGCTTTATGTAGTGGTTCATATTGGTTGGTCACTAATGGGGGTCAAGCAACAATAAATGTAATTTTGCAGCCTTTTCCTCTTGTTGAGGAGTTGGGTCACACTTTTGCAGCCATTATCAAGGCTATTTAGGTAGCTTTCTCCACTATAAGGAACTACCCTTGCCAACATTAGCTAACCAGCTAGACTTTTTTTTCTCTACTTTTTAACAATGTTGTTGAAATCTTAGGGGAAATTTTTTTTAAACCTTTGGCTAGACCTTCGTGACCATCATAGAAGGATGTCACATTTCTTTATAACACTTTACTATTCTATTTTTTATACTTCCAAAACTTTGTAAAGAATATATGAGTAATAAGATTAAAGTCCTATATTTTGTTTAAGGTGTTACTCTCTTTTACTTTGAGAGCTTTTGTAAATAATTTCTAACAAGCTTAGTCTAATGTGAGGCCTAACTAATCTTTTTTTAATGTGATCTAATGCTAACTTCTAATGTGCCAAAGTAACATTTGGATGCCTTAATGATTATGTTTACTACATTGTAAGATCTTTGTGATTTTCTAAAGGATTCTTTTCATGTGTCCAACTTGATGCTTCATCTTTCAATACATCTTTTCACTTGGCATGCCTTATCCTTTTAGTCCTTATTTTCCATTATATAAGGGGTGCAAGGATTTCTTTTTATCATAGAAACTTTTGTAGAGCTTGCAAAAAATGGGCTTGATAAGGCTAATGCAAATAACCATTGACACCTTCCTTTCTTATAATTTATGAATGAAGGTGGGTTGATCGGATGCACGCTTCATGTTGTGTTTGGAAGAAAGGAAGTGTTACTAATTAATCTATCTAGGAAAGATTAGTCTCTTTATGTGCACATCCTTAAAGGTCCTTTGCTTGTTGCTTAAGGATGTTCTGGGGTGGGTTTTGATGTTTCTTTTGTTGCTTGCTGATTTGTCCCCTTTGTTCCCTATAAGGCTACCCTCGTCCAGTAGCATGAGGTTGTTAAGGTCTTTGCTCCGAGATATTTCTAATAGGATTTTAGGCCTTTACTTATCTTGTATTTTTCTTGTTCATCTAAAAACCTCTTTCCTTTTAAGGTAATTCTTTATAATTTGATGTAATCTCCTCTTTCTTTTTAATGTGAGTTTCATATGGTTTTGAGAAGTTGTCTACATCTTGAGGTTTTAATTTTTATAATGAACATAACCTTCTTTAAAGGTTGCTTCATGTCTCTTATAACACATGTAACTTTTTTGGTTTTCCTAATTGTTGGTTGCCCTTGTTATAAAAGGGATTAACAAAGTTTTTTTTTTTAATGGATGATAAGGATCAATTATGTGCCACAACTATGTCATCAACTATTAAGGCTTAATTTTTTTTTTCGATATAATGATCTATTGATATAATGTTTTCCTCTTCTTAGAACGGACTAAGTCTCAATGATTGGTATTATCAATGGTAGTTATCACTTAATTCAACCTTGTTAAGATTCTTTCTAGGTGATAGGGTTAGTTGTAACATCTTCCTTCTAATTAAGAGTTATTAAACAATATTTAAGCAATTTAAAGTAAACTAAAATAATATTAAGAAAATAATTAGGAACCAATATATGGCTATAAAATAGAGATTTGATGAATTTTATATTTATAAAACATTAAGAAATTTTTTTGGGATTTTTTGAAGTTTATTAGGAATTTTAAAGAATTTTTATGAATTAATTAGTACTTTCTTAAATGTTAGATAGAAAGTAATTATGAAATAAATCTGTCAAAATTTAATTTCTAGAAACTCTCAAGGCCAAAAATACCCTAAAAATATGAGAAAAATATTTGAGAAATAAAAAAATTTAAGAAAAATTTTGAGGGTCAAAATATAATTATTGAAAGTTTAGGGCAAACATACATAACTTTCACAAGACCAAGATTTAATTTTGACAGGACCAAAAGATAATTTTTTTGGGCCAAAAAACTAATTTTTCTAAGAAATGAAAGTTGCAAAAATAACAAATAGGAAAAGTTGAGAATTTTAATATATACCTTACCATAATTAGTAATAATTTGTATACCTAGCGTTAACCAAGTGAAGTATATTTTTATTTGCTAGTACATGATTAGACTGACTTTCTTACAATGTCAATGAGCAAAACTTGCTAAGAGAAGCAAGATTTGTTGAGAATTCGAGGGAGACCAAAAGAAGCTTCATACAATCTCTATTTATTGTAATACTTCATCATCCCATCCACTCTACTCAATTAAAGAAGGAAAAAGTCTGAGAATAAAGAGAGAGACAATGAGACACAGACAACAAGTAAAGAGAGGAAGGGAGCTGCAAAGAAGGAGTTTTAAAGGAGAAGGCAAGAAGGAGGAGACTTAGATTAAAAACTAGGTAAGACATTTGTCTTACTGAGAAGCGATGTTTGCCATCCATCCCCATCTTTTTCTTAGTTTCTCTCTTTAGAATATGTTACTTATCAATAGTGAAAACTTGAATCTTGCTTGTTTATGGTTGTTTTATACTTCATATGGTGATTCTAATATGAGTATAGGCTTTTAAAATACTTAACAACCCCTAAAAACTTCGTTTCACCATTATGTTCCTCAACTCTCATTTTCTCTCTTTAAGGGATGTTTTAGGTGAAGCTCTAAACTATCATTTCTAGGCTATATGTTGTCTTAAATGAGGTCTTGGTTGAGAATAGATGCTTATGATGTGCTTAGAGCATATTAAAAGCCTTATTTCCACACTTTTATCACTTTCTCCCTTTAACATGACTTTTTTGGCAAAAATGGCATGTGATGTTTTGAATATTTAAATCATGTATTGATGGTTGTTTTATTTTCCTGTAAGGCTTGTAAGATTTCTGAAATAGCTGTTAGGGTCGCTGAGATTATATGTGAAAAATTTATGAAATGAACAGTAGCTTTTGCAGAAGAACACATGACAGGGAAGCTCAACTAATTGACCAATTACAAAGTAATAGTCCACTATTGAGTCGTCAATTGCCTTTTTATGTCTAGTATGTTGGAATTTAAGTAGAGGCAAACAGCGAAAATGTTTAAAAAATTTTATTCCAATTTCCACCAAGGATCCGTCAAAGTCGCTTAAACTGAATAGGTTCAGAGAATTACCTTTTCTGTCGTTTGAGTTTGTTATTTTCTTCTGTTTGGATCACAGGAACTGACCGCAAATCAGCTCCCTCTACTGGTATCCACACGAACAGAGTTCAGCAACTCAAACGGTGTGCTAGCAGCCTGTCCGTACAATTCCGCATAGTCCGTATGGTGTCTGTACGACGTTCGTACACTTCCGTACGATGTCACTCTCTAAGGATTTTGGAGTGTCCGTATAGTCCGTACGATTCTCTCTCTCTAAGGATTTTGGAGGCAACTCTATTTTTTTTAAAAAATTATCTGATTAGTTTAAATTTAAATCTATCTGATAGAATCAAATTTAAATTATCTGATTAGTTTAAATTTAAATCTATCTGATAGAATTAAATTTAAATTATCTGATTAGTTTAAATTTGAATCTATCTGATATAATTAAATTTAAATTATCTGATTAGTTTAAATTTAAATCTATCTAATAGAATCAAATTTAAATTATCTGATTAGTTTAAATTTAAATCTATCTGATATAATTAAATTTAAATTATCTGATTAGTTTAAATTTAAATCTATCTAATATAATCAAATTTAACTTAATTCATATACATATATATATATATATATAATATCAAATATAATATACATATATATATATAATATATTTCACATTTAATTATTTATATATATATATATATATATTTATTTATATATATATATATATATAAATAATTCCTCCATCCTAGATATTCATTGAATTTAGACACATTTCTTATTCAATGAATGTGGACATTTTAGCCCGAGTTGGTCCGTTCTTGTGTGCGACCCTGCAGGCCCATATGATGTTGGCAGTGGGTCAACTGCACTGTTTGACCGACAAATCACAAGCGGTCTCTAGCAAGACATTGTGACTACCCAAATCATATGGAATCGGTGATCCAATGTAACCTATCTTATAACCCTATCATATCCCTTTTGTCACATGATATCTAGATCGAGTATGAGGCATGGAAATGTCATCCTCAACTTGCTCAATCATAACTTTCTCGATCTTTGAGCAGACTGATATAAGATGGAACCCTTTCCATCTGAGTATGGCCATGCATTTCTCAATCACACTCATCGAGGGGCCCAGAGATATCTCTCTATTAATTAAAGGAACAAATTCCATCTTGACCACTCATCTTCCTCTGCATGGATTCCATTATACCTGATCACAGTCTTTATAATCACCCGGTCAAAGGTGACATTAGACTATGCCAAAGTACAGTGTCCTTCATGTAGGAATCTATGGTGATCTCAGGTCCAAGGGATCAATGACATGATTATATATGAGATAAACTTATGACCTAATCCATGTAGTTTATCTTATGATGGGTCTATTCAACGTTCTGTTCTCTAACACACGCCTATGATTTTGATTCATATCATCATACATGATTAACACTTAATTAATCAAAATCATACTAATCTTAATTCATCGTTGTTCTTACAAGGATGATTGATTAGGGATATTTTGGATAATTAAAAAAAAATGATTTATCCATGGATATTATTATATATAAACATGCAAATAATATAATAATGTTATAAAAAGAAAACTCTTATTTCGTAATAAAAACAATGTTCGCAATACAATGATTGGCCTAGGGCATAATCTCCAACATAGTATACTAGTGTGACCTTAGATAGAGTCACCCATGTTGTATAATAATTGGTCTATTGTCTTTTAGTCACCAATTGACCAGAGGGCCTGAGCCAGTTGACTAATCCTAGTGTTTTCATTAATATCCAAAAATTTCTTTAGAATATGAATGGTAGTAATGATATCATGTGCTGTATGTAGATAGTGTTTATTAATTCTTTTGAGACCCTCAAAGTAATAAGCACTAAGTCCTTAACATTAAGTCCCTATACAACATGTATGTGACTAGATGTCGTGTGTAGAAGATAGAATTTCAAACTATTCCCATGCATGGATGATTGCGCATATTATAATTCCTTGATTCCTATGTACGAAAGACAAAACTCCATATGATTATCTTGTGTAGAAGACTAATGCTAGAATGCTGATGACCATATCATGACAAACCTAGATAACTTGGAATTGCAAACTTAAATGGACCTCATATTCGTGTTTGCAAGTTTCCAGTGCATGTATGATAATTTGATTAAGTTTTTTTATTATGAGAGGTCTGATTGATGCATGTAAATGAAATGATTCTTGTAAATCTTTTGAATGCAATTCTAGCATACATATGATATTTAGATTCTGTCTTTAGGCATGCTAGAGTTTTATAACTCTAGATGCCATTAATATCTATGAGAGATGGTTTTTAAAGGATGATCTCCTTAGCTTTTCATGTGAGACGGTTAGCTTCCTTATAGGGATAGATTCAGCTTTTCTACTTTAGCTTCTCTTCAACAATAGGTTTAAATTTTCATATCAGATGGTTAGCTTCTCGACGAGGATGGTTAGCTTCTCTTTAAAAATGGATTAAGAAACCTTGGCTATGCATATGATGTGAATATACTTTAAGGGCCATCCTAGAAGGCATGTTTATGGTTTTATTTTCTTATCATTATTGGATACTCTAATAGATATCTTTTATAGATATGAAAGAGCTAAGAAAAATGATCCTTTGTTCCTAGATATGCAATAATTTAAAGAGAAAAAAAAAATCAATGCCCACGTTTAGTGGTATGGTATACTAGATGTACCTCCTATAAATATTTTCAGACTAACTCAACTGTATTTCTAAGGATGATGGAGTTGTATTTCCAAAAAATATGAATAGGACAACTGCCCAATATGTTGAATTGTAAGACACTTTGATTATTATGAGATGTTGATGATAGTTGATATGCATAACTTGTTCATTGTGATGTGATCATCATTAGACTTATGTTGACTTATTGAAATATCTCTTGCTATGCATTTCATTTGAGTTATACGTATGATATTAGTTTTCCTATAAGACACGAGAAATGAAAAAAATGCTTTTTGTATGTGTGGTAGTTGAACATTATCTATTTTCAAATTTATTACTGTCATATTAAGAATTTTTACGATTCTTATATGTATGGTGATGCATCAACATAGTAAAATGGGCCAACAACTAAGTACATTATGAAAGTAAAGTAAATGAATTTGACCACGCTAGGAATAAGTTGGGTGTGACTAGTTATTGAGATGAAGACCTTAATGGTTATTGAGAAGACCCAATCAATACCTCATAATATCGATATGCTATATTTGAATAATTAGATTTCTATGTAGCTATTAGAGAGCTCTTTTTATTATGTTATAATTGCTCTATAATTTAACATAGTTCATATTTTGCTATGGTTTAAAGCCATGAATCCAATTACTTTTTGTTATGTATATATATGTTGGCTCATGGCCAGTTTGACTTACAGAGGACTCTTTTTTGGTTGTTGTAAGTATGTATATATGTATGTATGTATGGGTCCAATATTCTAACATTAAACTTTTACAGTGGAAAGTCTTAGTTGAGCCTTATCCACTTTCATGGATAAGGTAGAACAATTATTATGAAAGCTTACAATTTCTAATCATGAAGAATTGTCTTATTTAGATGTTGCTTCTTTAGCTTCCATATGTTAAAGTGATTAATTAAGTGATAAATTGACTAATTGATGGAAAGGGGTTACATTGGTTGAGTATGATGACTTTTAATCCATTGCTCATTGTTTATAGCATAACCATTGAGCAAAAGCTACTACTTACTTATTTAACAAAATAAGTAGCTTTTCTTATACTACTAATCTTGTATAAATCATCTTTTTCTAAAAAGATGGATTTTGAAAATGAGTAAGTTGTACTAGGAATTGTTCTTGTAAAAAGATGCATTTTGCAAATTGAAAATATTCATTTCATAAACAAGTCATGTCTTTTGGAAAGACATTTTCATAAGTTGGAAATATCTCTAAGTTTTAATCAGTCCTTCTAGAAGGATGTATCCTTTTTTTTGTTCTAAATCTTTTTAAGAGTTTTATGGGTTGCTATAAAGCTTATTTTTCTAGACTTTTGAGGTTTTGACCTAGGTACCTTGAATATTGTTCACTATGCATGCTAAAGGCTTTTAGTTTAGCCAAGGTTGTAGAGCAAGTAGTAGTGTGTATCCAAGGTGGTGGCCCTGCTAAGGTTAAAATGCACTGGCATGTACGTGGGGCCATAGTCTTTATTAAGGTGGTAGTAAGTTTATGTGATATGGGGTACACTTGAACCCTGGCCTTTTTGTAGTATTTTTACTTTTTGGTACAAGCTCTAATTCTTAGCTTCTTAGTGCAGGCTTCTTTCCTAATAAACATTATAAAAATCATTTAACACAGCTTAAAAGAAAAATACTAATTGAAATCTATTTTTCTTTGAAAAAAAATATTATTTTTTGCAATTGATCAACATAAACATAGTTTCAAAATATGGCTCTTTTCAAAAGTTTTGACAAAAATTATTTCAAAACAACTACTTTTCATCATATCCTCTCTTTAGGAGATTTCTTTTAGATTAATACCAAATGCTTTAAAAAGAAAAAAAAAAGAGCCATATTTTGAAACTATGTTTTCAACTATGTTTATGTTGATCAATTGCAAAAATAACCTTTTTGTCAAGGCTGAGAAAATAGTTCCAAAACATGGTTGTCAAAGAGGTAAAAGCATATTTTGCTTTTGCAAAGAATGATTAAGATTGTAAGCATTAACAAATGTAGATTATGGTATAACGTGGTTGTCTATCTTACTCGTGATGAATCTATAACTATAATATAGTTTCTATATAATAGGCAATGTTATCCTTCTTTACCTATTATGTCAAATTTAAACTTTCCTATAATGGATGAGGTCGTCCGTCTGACTTGTGGCAAAACTATAACTATATGACATAGTTCTTATATAACTGGCAAGATTATCCTTTTTTGCCCATCATGTCAAATATAACTTTTCTATAATAGGTGAGGTTGTCCATCTAACCTGTGACAAATTTATAACTATACAATATAGATTCTATATATGACAGGAGAGATTATCCTCCTTTGCCTAATAATTTTCCTATAATAAGTAAGGTTATCCATCTTACTCATAGCAAATCTATAACTATTTAATATATTTTCTATATGATAGGTGAGGTTATCCTTCTTTGCTCATGACATTACCTTCTTATTTACTATGCAATAATGTAGGTATCTAGTACTAAGCAACATTATAACTAACTTGAATAGTTATTACTAGGCAATTTCGTAACAAAGAGTAATGCTTCATAATAAGAGATCATTAAATTACTATATTTGAGTAAGGGTTGTGTTACTTATATGGGCTTTTAGACATGGTTAAGTTGTAGAGGATAATCTTATTTGTTTGTCTCAATCCTTCAAAGTAGAACAATAAAGGAAAGTTGAGATGCTTTTTAACACACTAAATGTTTTAAGAGTTTTAGGGTGCTTAGGAGGTGTCAAAGTTGAACAAGAAGGATGGTGAGGAGAAAGAAATAATAAAAAGATGATAATTTATATTAAAGGGTCTAGAGAGATAGAGATACAATGACAAGGACTATTAAGCTTAGTGCAACCTAGAGGCAATGACACTTACTTTGTGTGTATGTGTTTAAGTGGGGGTGAAGATACTCTTTTGAGTCCCAATTATAGAGGCCTCTATTTATAAGCTTCATGGCCAATGGGTTGATGATGATGATTAAGTCAAGTTGCCTAGTGGAGTTATAGAAGTTGTTTGACCAAATGGCTTCTCATGCTATAATTGTTTTGTTCAAAGCCATTTAAACAACTTGTTGTGTCAATTTATTAAATGAAACTCAATAAATGGTAGTTGTGAAATGGCTTAGGCCTTCCAAAAATTGGGTTGGATCAAGTTGTACAGATCGAAACTTTTATAGTTAAGCAACACCAATAACAATCTCCATTATTAATTAAACTATATGATGAAGTGTAATAAGAGTATTGCTTTTAATTAGTAATTTAGTGTGTGATATTGAATGAATAAAATATACATAGAGAGAATTCTTTGATACAATTCAATAATTTCAAATCTATTAATCACATAAAAAAATATAAATAAATTAATAATTTGACATTCACATATAAGTTACAAAATCGTAACATAACTAACAAAATAAATAATTATCCATGATATGAATAATTACTAAACTAATTGAAAAGTTGCTCTAATTAAACATTTACAAATAAATAAATAGCTATCCTAACCAATAAATAAATAATAACTCTAACTTATCATCTTAGTTTATGCCTCTAAGCAACATATATATATATATATATAAAGATAATATAAAAATTTATTAAAATAAATATATTAATAAGTTTTATCATTTGAAGTTCTTATTTTAATATATTTTTATTAGATTGTAACACTTATTTACAATGAAAAAGATGTTCCTAAAAATTTTGAGAAAAGTATACTTTTAGTCCTTTTAATTTTACTCAATTAAGTTCTTATAATTAAAAAAATTGTAATTAAACTCTGATAGTTTAAATAACTTTCAATTTAATCCTTGTCATTATATTTTTATGAATATTTTATTATATGTGAATTAATTTTACTTTGTTATATATTTTTATCTCTTTTATTAATATAAATCATATATATATATATATATTCAAAGAGTGAAAATAATATATAATTAATTATACTAGTAAAATTTAATAGAATATTGATAGAATTTTAATAGTATGATTAAATTAAAAAATTATGAACTATAAGAATGTAATTACAAATTTTTAAATTATAAGAGTTAAATTAAAAATTCAATGAAATTATAAGGGTTAAGAGTATGATTTTTTTTTGAAAATTTTTTTAATGGATTTTTTTTTAATAAAAAGGAGAACTGTGAAGGATGATCACTATAATTCCATGCAATGAGATAGCCCACGACCGAAACTTATGCATGCAACTATATTTTGCAAAATCTGTCTTTTAATAAAGCCATGTTTCCCTTTGTCAATTTAGGTCCTGTTTGGGTCCATTTGAAAACTAGCAAGGGTGAGGTGTTAGATATGATTGGCATGAAAAGAGTAGAGAAGAATTAAAGAAAAAGGACAAAATAGAAAAAAGTAAGGAATCCAACTTTGTGCTATCTCATCATGATAAAATAGAAATAGTTCTTCTCGTATTAGAAATGCTCATGTTCCCTCATGTTCTCTATAATGAGGGAATCCATTCCCTCCAAAAGGAAAAAGAAAAAAAAAAAGTTTGTAAGCGACGTGAGGAAAAATAAGAGTCTTCAACATGAAGGGATTAAAATCTTGATAAAATCCTTTACACTTTAAAGGAAATAAATAAGTATATTAAAACCAAGCTGCATTTTAGTCTTGACTAAATGTTTATTTTAGTTGTTTATAAATGAGATGTTTTTTAATTTAATTTATTATAAAATTTATTTTTTAATATATATATATATATATATATATATCATAATTTAGTCTTTCAAATAAAATTTTTATTAATAACAATCTTATGTCAATTTATTGGTAATAAAACTATTAAGCAATTTATTATTCCTTTACATATTATATTAATGGTGACCAAGCATTAACTTATAACAAATATTTATATGTGTTATATTTGTCAATTCTATTTATAATACATTGATTGTCAGACATAATAATAATTTTAAAGTAATTTTATAAGAGGACAAATTAAGAAATATACCATCTTATCAAATTGAAAAGATAAGTCAATAAGGGATCAAATTAATAAATACTTCATTTGTGATGGTTTAAAATGAAAATTTATCCTTCAACCCCCTAATAAATTTTAAAATATAATAATTGTTTCCTTTAAGCTTTAGACTAAAATGAAAACATTAAACTCTTGTTAAGTTTAATTGCAAAACGCCTTTGTATTTGTACTCTGTCACTTTAACTAAATGTTAGTCCATGAAGATTGCTAAAAAAAAAATTGTTTCTTGTAATTAATTTTAACTCATACTTAACATTTTTATAAAATTTGAATTCTTTGCATTTACATCTTAAGAGAGAGAGAGAGACCACTCACTTCTCTCTTTTCCTCTTTTTTTTTTTCTTTTCAAATTTACTTGGTACATTTAAGATTTTTTTTTGGCCAGCTTACATTCAAGATTTAAATGTAGAGAATCCAAATTACATTGAAGATGCTTCATGCTTCACATAATCACACTTTGGAAAGAAAAGAAACCACAATTCATTCATGAAAAAAAAATTACATTTTACTTCATTTTTGAATTAACGTTTAATTATAAATAAAGTATATGAATTTTAAAATATAATAAAATATTTCAAAAAAGTATATGAATTTTAAAATAAAATAAAGTATTTCAAAAAATTTAGACTAATATAAAAACGAGTCTTGATCCTCTAAAATTTTTTATTATAAATTTCTTACAAATTTTAGAAAGAGAAAAGAAAGAAGGAGTTGAAAAAATAAAATAGACACCATACACACTTCTATTTTTTAATTCACTCTCTCTTTGAAATCTATATGGAGAAATAAAGTTATATTTGACATTAAGGGCGTGGTTGGCAATTTACTATGTATAATAAATTACTTAAATAATTTAAAATCAAGTTTTACTTTTTCAAAAAAGATATTAAATATTGTGTTTGGTTTAGTCAGAATTTTCAATTAAAAGTGATATTTTGTTCAAAGAAAAAAATTAAGAAATAAGCTATAAAATTTCATAAATAAAAAATTTATTAGGGGAATTAAAAATTTCAAGATACTCAATCAAAACAATTTATACCAAAGCTAGACATTTTATTTTATCAAGTATAATTTTTTGAAAAACTAAAGGAAGTCTTCATACTAAACACACCTTAGATTTTAGAATTTGGAAGGATGAGGAAGAAAATATATAAGATGAAAGCGAATTAGAGGTGAAACATTGGGCAGATTTCGTGGTTTGTCCTTTACTTTTTCTCTTGTTACAAGCACGCCAAAAAAGGGAAAGTCAACATCTTTTGCTGTGATTCCACTTATAGCTCGATTTGGTTGAAGATCCTCTCCAATTGAAAAATTCAATTGAACGGTGCAGTTGGTCTTCTTATCTATTTTTTTTAAACTCCTTTCATCGTCACTCTTTTTCTTTTCCTCTCTCTTTACTTCTGAATTATACTCTAAATGGATAGTCCAATTGAATCTTTCAACCGGAGCGGATCCTCGCACGCTTAATTTGGAACAATATATAAAACTCTAAAGTTACATAGTCTTATTGCCTAGGTATAATTATCTGAATTACATGCAGAGGCATTTTTGTGTAATACAATACTCGTTAATATTTGTTACACATTTTGGTCAATATCATTCCCACACAACACCACGATGACCATGCAAATTGTACTATTATCGAGCCCACAGGCCACAAAATTTTTTTGGGTTACTCATTTATAGGGCTTGTTTAATGTATAAAATAGAAAGAAATGGAATAAAAAATAGAATAAATTAATAACGAAAAATAACCTTTTATTTTTTATTTTAAAAAATAATAAAAAAATTATTGAATAATATTTATAAAAATATAATAAACCTTGTAAAAATAAGATGAAAAGAGATAACGGAGCCTAATAAACTAGATGTACCTATAAAACTTCACATCATATAAAGCTTTATTGGTTGATTGGTCCCATGCCACTAAGTAGCGTCCCCGGTCTCCCTTCTCTGATGAAAAGAAGGAAAGCCAGGAGGCAAAAGCATTGCTATTTGCTAATATATAATTCTTGTCATGTTTCACGTTTCTACAACCAAAACAAAAAAGTTATTTTGTCAAAAAATTCTAAATTATATAATTCTTCTTATATTTAAAAATATTACATTGTCTTTTCTTAAAACAAAAAAACAACGTTATATTTATCTCCTTTATAATAAAAAATAAGTTATAATCACATTTGTTTTGACCAAAATATCTCTATATTTATTATTTATATAATATAACAACTATTAATATATATTTGATCAATTTAAAACAGTTAATTTTTTAAATTTAACAAATTATAAAATCATTTTGATAAAAAAATTATTAAAAACAAGGAGCATAGTTACAAAATATTTTTTTAAATTTAACTAATTCAAAGATAACAATTTAATTTCAATAATAACATTTGTATTAAATATATATTAATAAACATAAGTATGAATTTAATTCATCACATATTTTTAACATGCTTTTAGAGAATGACGGCACAGGCTCAGGTTGAATAGCTTGGAATTTAACAAACATTTGAATAAATAATGATTTGCTTGTTGTAATCTTTATCTGTCAAGTGTTATATCAATTTTGTGTTTGAATAATATTATTAGTCGTGAGATATTTAATTTTATTTTAGTATGATTTTATAGGAATAAATTTTATATCTGAGAGTTTTAACTTAAGAAAAAATTATTTATTTTAAAATTTCTCTGAATGAATGGGATTCGGGTTTATTGATTTAAGGATTTAACAAGGGAAGAGATAGTTATTGAATTTATTACCTGTAAAAGTATGGGTTCGGAGATGGATAAAAGTATTTTTTTTTTAATTTGGAAATGAGGATTATAATATTCTGTACCCACCATGATTATGCCCAGCATAAATCATGAAAGTCTCCACAAAAATTCACCTTTGAACAAAGTATAGGAAACCGTCACTAAATTTTCACAAGCTGGGAATTATGCACATATGATTGTTGCATGAATTCTTCAACAAGCAACGCATGCACATATAGTTGCTAAGTACAAGTCAGGTACGCACAATTATTTGCTAGTTGAATACTTTTCTCAAGTAAAACTTGCATTATAATTGCTTAAAACTAACACATCCCTAAAGTTTATTAGTAGTGAAATCAGGCTCATATGGCTTCTGAGGCAGCAACGTCAAAGGAATACTGCTGTCTCGCTCGCCATTTTTTTGCAAGCTTCGCAGTGCATTGGTGGCGAGCCTTGATACATATATAGTGGCACCAAGACTTGATGGTGACCCTTCTTCATTTACCAAAGCTTCTTGTTGCCTGTCTTCTGCTTCACGTAGTGATTTCTCAATCTTCCTCTTGCAGTGGCGATGCCAAGCTGGTTGTATGAAACAGGTAGCCCATGTCCTCCATTGCAAGGAATAATGCCTGGAGAACTATGACGATGTTTTCGTTCTTTTAAAGGGAATGGACCTAATATTTACCATAATTGGACTTACTTTGTTATGGGCTAGATCGGCCGATTATATTCGACTCAACATAGTGGGTTTTGATCCAGGCCTAAAGCATTTGGGTACTTATATTCATGCGCTATTAAGCCTATATACTTCAAGGCTTAGTCGGGGCTTGAAGGAATTGGTCGAACAACAAAAAAACTTTAGTGTAATTTTTTATATTTTTATTATTAAATATTTTAATTAAAAATATCGCAAATATATAATTTAATTAAAAAATCATATAATTATTTATAAAAATTATACATGTGTTATATTATAATTAAAGAACCACATATTTATCATATTTTAATTGAATTACTTGATAACAAAAAAATAAATAATTATATATAAGTTTTTTATAAAACAAAATTTCTTAATTTTTCTTCTCTTTAAATTTTTTATTATATTTATTATTTATTCTCATTCTTTACATCCTCTTTTATCATGTCTTATTGATTATTTTCCACTTTATAAATATGAATTTTTTTCCTTTATAAATCAAAGATGATTAAAACAGTCAAAGATGATAAACGTGACTACTAGGACAAAAATGCCTTTAATTGTGAAAGCATAACTAAACCAAAAGTAATCGATTTTGGACGGTTTGTGTTCAATTTTTTGGCCATTTTTATCTTGGCTTAATATAAGATTTTTCACAATTTAAATCTAAATACAATAATATAAAGGCATAAAAAACTCATCAATAATGGCCCCATCGTAACAAGCAATTTTTTCTTTTACAAGTCAAAATGAGCCAATCAAAAGGAAACTACTAATATATACATACATACATACTACATGCATACATATATATATATATATATATTGAACACCCCTAACCACTGTTAGATTGGTCCTCATAAGGTTTTTTAAGCCATTGTCATTCTTAGTGTTTAGCATGATTTTTGTCCTTCCATTTTGATGTTGCTAAAATGGATTTAATATAATACGTTATCAAGCATGGACAAGGTAGAAAGATGATCATATCAAGCCTTACCTGTAAGTGTGCTGGAAACATTTGGTATGAAGGAGTCGAAATTGGAAAATGACGAACTTCAAGTCGTCAGGCTTGAGAGAAAAGGCTTCAACTTCTGATATAGATTCTACAGTTCTGGTTGAAATGGGAAGATTTGAGGAGTTGGGATAAGCGGCCCATGTTAGAAGCTCCTCTCCACCGAAGTCACCTGCCTTGAGAATGAAGGTGAAGAAACCACCATTTCCCTTACAAGCAAGCTCTCGTCGCAAAATGAAGAGCATTTGATCAACTATATCTCCTTCAAGTAAAATGTTGCTCTCCTCTATATAATGTACTAGATTCAGTTTATCGCACGGTGCATTTAATGAGTGTTTATCCAATGTAGCAAACTGTGACACCTGAAGCAAACACAAATATGTTTATTACACGTGTATATTTATAGGTAGACCCATATCAAACTAATTATAAAGAAATATATTAGTCATATTTTTAAGTAAAGCCCACACATGACATGCTCATGTGTATTTTTGTGATTAGCTAAGTTTACTTTCTCCCTTTTGTTTTTTCCCCTTTATAGACTAGATCTAACTAAGAATTTTTCATAGATGAATATATGATTATTTAAAAACGATACCCACTTTTTTAAGCAAATCTAAGCAAAGATGACGGTTTATGTCCTTTCTGAGATCTTTAGGAATCTTGTGAATTAGTGTTTCTGCCTCTACATCCCCATGTTCTTGTCATTTGTAGTGTTCATACCGTCTGAATCTTTCCTTCAAGTGCTCAAGAAGCTTACGGCGGGACATCCATTGCTCTGCATTCTGTCTATTGACTCCTATTTCTTCGGCTTTAAGAGCTGTAGATTGCATAGATTGTAGATATTTCTGTAATAATATTCAACACAACCCATAAATTCATTAGACGACGAAGTTTAACACGGCCATCTTTATGATTTCAAAAAGGATAAGAATTTGGTTTGCAATGTAATGGAAGAAACTAGTGGATGGGTGCAAATAATCAATAGAAGTTCACAAAATAGGTGTATTAATGAATCCCATCATCTGAAATATTTAGTTTAGTGAGTTTTTATTGACTCTTTACATCTATCTATCTTTGGTGCAAAGAGTATATTTGAGAATTATTTATTCATTTTGCTCACTTATGATTTAAATGTGTCCTTTTGCCTATTTGAAATTTAATCCATCACAAACTTCATTCAATTCCATTGAAAGAACAATTCATGAATTACACTTTATTATTGTGTATATAATTTACTAAACTTTTGTTGGACAAAATAAAATATTTTATATATCAAACGCGGAACATAAACATGTTTTAAACCACATGGCTCAAGTTTTTTAAATTATTTTTCACTTTTTGGGAAAAATGAGTCAAGCTTATTATGTTTGTAAGAAGACATCTTTAAATTCTGATTTTACTAAATGAAAAAAATTGCTATTAATGGTAGAGTCACCTCTAAAAGTATAAAAATCACCATTAAAAAAGTTATAGTGGTGATAGTGGGTCGCTGCAAGATTGTGACTAATACTAGTATAATGAAAAGTTTTTTAGTGACAACAAAAAAGTTGCCACTAAATAATGCAAAGAGAAATTGCTTTTGTTCAAAAGAAAAGTCAACGCTAAAAAATACTCATGAGTGGTAATGTTGTTGCCACTAATTAGCAAAAATGAGTGACGATAATTTGTTGTCACTAAAAAGTTATAATTAGTGGTGAGAAAATTGTCACTAATAAGGGGCTTTTAGTGGCAACCAATAGGTGTTGTCGTTAAAAAATTCGTTTTTAGTTGCGACATTTGTTGTCACTAAATTTTTATAATTAGTGGCGACTATCATTTGTTGCCACTAATTAGTTATTTAATGGTGAATTTAGTCGCTATCAAAAGCAGAATCATTAGTAACAACTAGAATTATTGTCACTAAATGTGATTTTCGAAAGCAACATTAGTCACTGCTAAATGCATTGAATGCCTTTAGTGATGATTGATGTCACCACTAAAGGTGTCAATTTTTTTTAATATCTTATAAATAGTTAAGCAATATGTACTAAAAAATTACATAAAATTCAAATAGTACTAAAAGCAACTTCACAAGAAATGAAAAAAAGCAAATAGTAAAATAAAATTATAACAATCAACTTGAATCACATCAAAAGAAAAGTTTTATTAGAATTAACTTCATATTCATAAATTGTACATAATTGAAAAACCTATAGTAGGCTCAAAAAATTCATATTCATATACATAATTAATAATAGAAAAACTGAAGTTACAAATTATACATTCATTATTAATAATTGTTCAATTGCTTAAAGATACAACTAACGAAGTGCAAATAGATTCAATATACTCCTTCATCTTTTAAAGCTTACTCAACCTTAAAAAAAACCATATTATTGAATTTAGTACTAATAATCACCTTGGTTTAAAACAAAAAACAACACTAATTCAAATACCAACCAATGTTTGAGTTAAAATTTGAACTTGAAACTAAGCTTAAATAAAAGGTTTAGACTAGTAAGAAATAAGTAGTGCTTTATAAACATACCGCTATTTATATAAGTTCATTGGGTTGGTCTGCCCGAAGCACCACTGCTTAAAGGTAGATGTCCTTAATAGAATGAAAAGCAACTCAAAATATCTTTCATTGTTGGAAAAGGGAAGGGAAGTGTGTTATATACCTATTGATGCAATGTGGACAACAAGACAATAACTTGTGCATGAACTTCATCTTGTACCTATTTGGTCATTTGGGCTCGCTCTTGTTATAGCTTATGTTCAAATTCTTCTTACATTTTTTGTTTCATTTCTTCACGCTTTTATGCCATATAGGCATGATCTTCCTCCCGTTTTCATTCCATTTCTTCCCAAACTTGCTTTATTGCAAATGACACCTATAGTCCACATCAACTTGCTCAATAGGTGTTTTTTTTTAATTTCTTTCCATAACCCTTCCCATGAACAAACCTTGACTATGCACCCAGTATAGTAGATAAAATCTCGTTGTCATGCGAGATTTAACTTCTTATGATTATTGTTGGAGAACTAGCTCATGTAAGCAATGTTGCAAGTTAAGCAACAAATTAAAACTATATACAATAAACTATAGTTAAACAAAGGTTAAAAATTGAAGGATGTTTAAAAGGTTACATGAATCTCCTATGACTTAGGGTTAACCCATTCTATCTCCCCATCCTTTGTTTGATGAGTGTATTGTGCCTCCCATACCATGTTGGGTCTCACTAGTTCTCCACTAATAGGATCCCTCTAAAATATTTTGTAGATAACATTATTTTATCTTATAACCATAGAGAAAACAAAATGGGTATATAGAAATGTAATGGTAAATAAAAAAAGAGGAGGCTGTCCTCACTAGGCTATGCTCCACCTCCAAAAAGACCATGTGCCCCATGTATGCTTGGTTATTTGCTTTCTCTTATTTAATTTATTTCTATTACTCACTACCTACAATTAGGAAAAAACCTTTGTTGTCAATTAAAAATAGTTATGAGAATTGCACATAACTAAGCATGTTTAAACCGTACTATATAGTAAGAGTACACTACCTTAAAATCTTCAGTAGCTTAATGTTGGAGCAACTACTCCCAATCTGTAGGATGCACATCAACCAATTGAACTGCAGCCTATCCTCATTTGTATCTAAAAATTTAACTAGATTATGTAACTTTGTCTTCCAACTCCTGAACAATCTTCGCAAATTGCTTAAAGTGAAGCACTTCATTGATAACTCAGATTGACCCTTATATGGTTTAAATTTATCCTACGATCAACAAACATAAATAGTTATAATGATTTATGTAAAGATATAGTTTGTTATAAAATGAAATATCATTTAGTTTGCATAATTGTCTATGCACAAACATATTACCTTAACTTTTAATCACATGATCTCCTTATATTTTTTTTGTTGAGCAAGCCAGTCACCATCTCTAAACAAATAAGCGGTTCGAAACCAACCAGCCACAGTAACTAGAGAACTCTTGAGTGTCATCTCCAACAGCCCGTTCAAAGTCTTCATGTCTGTCAATAGCAATCTTTCTACCATGCTTTGTCTTCAAATTAACAAATACACACTTATATCTCCCTCGGTCTTTGTTAATGGTGCTACAAGAAGCTAAATAAGGCATGTGAGTCATAAAAAATAATTACACATTGGTATGTGTGTGTGTGTGTGTGTGTGTGGAGGGAGGAGGGGAAAGTAAACCATAAATAAACAAAATACAAATGTGGTTATACTTGCACTTATCTGGTTTAGTGATGACTGAATGGGTGGAGAATCTTTATGTTCTTGTTGTGTCACAGATCGTGCTAATGTAGGTGAAGTAGACTCTTTACACTTAGAAACATTCTCTATTAAAAGTCTATATGGTGATCTCACATCACCTATGTCGTTGCATCTCAATCGACTACTACTATGCCTATTTCCTCTTCCACCCCTTCTTACTATCCTCCCACGTCCACCACCTGACATTTCTTGTAAAAGTGCAAATGAAATGTGAGATACATTAGTTTGAATCCAAACACTAAGTTGATAACAAAGACATAAGGTAATTCATATGTAAATACACTATTAGAAACATATTTCATCTAGATTATTGTTAGTGTCATCTATGTCATCTGCATCATCCTTATCGAGTATGTCTTCCCCATCTTGTTCATCGATGGACACATCCTTATCCTTGTCATTGTCATCAATGAACTCATCCACCACATCAATTGTATTTGGCCCACTTGGTCAGGGATGTTTGTTTGAATGGTTTATTATTTTTAGTTGAACATCATCCCTATAAAGGCAAACCACTACGTCAATGCTCACATTATTATTAGTAGTCAAATTTACTTTAATTTCAATCTATTGATAAACTTCATTGCTTAGTAGTTCCTCATTATCTCTATCTATGCCATCATCAATCACCTCTAACATATTAAAAAGGTTACAAGGATTTGTTTTTACAACAAGAAGCCAATTAGGTTACAAATGTCCTCCATGTAAAACATTGTTCTACTTGAGATGCCAAGACAAATGGCTCATTTGAGTTCAGTAAGTATCAAGTGTTAACACTTGTAATTTCATACTTGGCAACCTTATATCCTCTTCTTAAATGACCTACATCTCACCAATGACACTTGAAGAGATACACTTTCTTATTCCTAATGTATAACAACTCATATATATATATTTCAAGATGCCATAATACCCTTCTACCTCATCTGAATCACTACTTCTTACAAGAACTCTACTATTCTATGTTCTCCTACTGAAAGCTTGATCTTAAGTATGGAATTTAAATCCATTCACCATAAATATGAAATAACGATGGACCATTTTGAGCAGTCTAACTCTAAGACTCATGAAGTCATCACTTGTATCACTTCGTGCTCTTAACTCTAAAACCTATAAATGACAATATGTGCGAATATTGTAACTTTTAAATTGAACAATGGAAACATGAGGTCAAAATATACTTATACATGAAATCATCTTAGGAACTCTTCAACCATTGAAAGTTGTGTTTCAGTTTCCATCTTGTACTTCCTATAATGTATGACCTAATTAATTAAGAGGTGATAATAGAAAATGTTTTAGGTAAGTGGTGGCCAATTTCTATAGATTTACTCAATGAATGGCCAAATGTCTTTACATTTCTACAACACATACATATAAGTTTGATTAGACTCCACATCTTATAGAAATATTGACTTATAACGTCCTTTTGCCTACCTACTTGGATTGAAGGTGGACATCGCATCATGTTCCATCTATCCATCATCATTTCTAGGAGGTCTATTGAACTTAGTAGGGATATTTTTCAAGTAATGAACAAAAAATAAGGTATTCATCTACCAAGTAACCTTCAGCAATTGAACCTTCTAGACAAGCTTTATTATGAATATAAGTTTTCAATGTCTGCAAGTACTTGTAAGTATAAGTTAATATGAATAAAGTAAAACAACTTCTAAGTAATAAAAAAAGGATATCAATTAATTGGCCTACCTTACTTCTTGATAGGGTACGTCCACCGATATTGTATGGATCTACCAAGTTTAGCCTATTTTGCCAAGTAAACAAGCAAATGAACCATGATATCAAAGAAAGCATGGAAACACTATTTTCAATTTGCACAATATGATTGCAATTTGGGTTTCTAAGACATTAAGATCTTCAATTATTAAGCATTTCAAACACAAGTCGTTAAAAAATTTTCCCAATTTTATTCTAGGTTTTGACACTTCCTTAGGCAACAAGTTACGTATTACAAGTGGGAGCATGTATTACAACAATACATGATAGTTGTGACATTTCAACCTAGAGATTTTTCACTCATGGACATTGACGCATCTTGAAATATTTAAGGAGAAGGCATCAGGCACCTTCAACTTAGCCAAGAAGTTACAAACTCTTGACTTTTCTTGTGCGGACTATGCATAGCATGCTAGTGGAATCAAAGTTTTGTTCCCATCTTCTACTGGGTACAATTGTTGCCTAATCCCTAAATCAACCAAGTTGTATCAACTCTTCAATGTATCTTTACTCTTTCCAATCAATGTTGACACTATGTTATCAGAAACATTTCTTTCTATATGTATAACATCCAGGTTGTGTCGAAGCATAAGGGCTTTTCAATAGGGCAGTCTGAAAAAAATACTTTTCTTCTTCTAATTAAAAGTATCATTGACAAGGTAATGCTTTCACTTTTAACCTTTCCCAAAACTCACATTACTTAGTGCCTGAAGTTGTATAAGTGCTTTATCACTGGTTAGAGGAAAATGTGCAACTGAATGTTCAACTTTCCTATCGAATGCTCTTTTATTTTTCAGCCATAGATGATTGGTTGGAAGGAAGTGACGATACCCCATGTAATACAACTTATTTTGTAAAGAAGTAGAATGTGTGTCTTTGTGGCAATAGGGGCATGCAAGCGTCCCCTTGATAGATCACCCTGGGAAGTTCTTGTATGCCTAGAAGTCATTGATTATCTAAATGATAATTGCATACATCTTAAAATTGGATTGTGAGTGGGCATAATACATGTCAACCCCATCATTCCATAATTCCTGTAGCTTCTCAATCATGGGTTGCAAATACACATCAATGTTATCACCAAGATATTTAAGGCCTGTAATAAAAAGTGTCATCATAAAGTACAGGTGCTTCATTGATAATTATGGTGACAAATTATATGAAACTAGCATAACTAGCCAAACACTATGGTTAGTATTCATATTTCCATAAGGCTAGAATCCGTCACTAGATAGACCCATCCATACATTTCTACAATCATAAGAGAAGTTAAGATGTTAGTCATTAAATGATTTCCAAGCAATGGAGTTAAACGAATGTCACAACACCTCATTGTCAATGTATTCTTTCATGTGCAATTTCATATCTTGAGCTGTATGTCAAGCCATGTATAGTCGTTGCAACCTAGGGTTCAATGGAAAATGTTGCAACACTTTACGTGGCACTTTTTTGCCTCTGTGACCATCCAACTTCTGTCTAGACATGTTGCACTTAGGACATGATTTTGCATTAGCGTGCTCTTGCCAATATAAGATACAGTCATTCTCATATACATCAATTTTGGTGTACCCCAATCTGAGCTCCCTAATAATCTTCTTTGCTTCATAGTAAAAGTTAAACACTAGTACTCCTTCAAGTAGAATATCACTAAATAAATTTAGCAATGTATCCATAAATTTGTTGCTCCAATAATTGAGGCATTTCAAGTGAAAGAGTTTGACTATGAAAGACAAATTTGACACCTTGTTACAACCTAAATAGAGTTTGGTCTAAGCATCTTTCAACAACCTAAAAAATTGGCGAGCCTACAAGTTAGGTGACTCCTCTGAATATGTGTCACCGAACGCATAGTGTAACATCTCAATAATGTTATCTTTCTCATCATTATCTTTCTATGCTTCATCATTTGCATGCTAAAGAGGACTATGGGCACTAGGTCAAACTTTTCCATGTGAGTCCCATAGATTCGTCACTCTCATTGAAACCGTTCTTGAACAAATATGCCCTTACTTCACTTTTTAACTTCCACACTACATTCTTGCATCCCTTGCATAGGCATTAAATCATATCAGTTACCCCGCCTTGATTGAATGCCCATTGGAAAAACTCATCAATGCCTTATATATATATATATATATATGGCATATTAGCTCTATTCCTGATGTGTATCTAACTTTTATCCCATCCCTAAATCCTACATTAATGCATTCAAAGTGAGTATTCCTAACTTGCTTATAATTATATAGTAATATATCTTTTTTTAAAACACAAATATTTGATTCACCAAATAACCAAAAGAAGACTCTAACCTTTTAAGTGCTAGAACATTATGACTAATGTTATGCAATTGCAATGCATAATATACATGAGAAAACTTAATGGAAGGATATATAAGACAATGGCAAAAAAAGGTAATGGTAAATGAAAGTGAGTGAATTTGAGAGAAGGCATCAAGCAGAAATAGATATCTACAATACATGCATCCATAGTTTTTACTCTTTGTTTGTCATTTCTTCTATTTTCACATATAACTAGCACATTCTAAGTATTCAAAGTTGATTTTTAAGCTACATCATGTGTATACGGTTCTAATGGTATCATGTATAGAAAAAGCTTCCTTATATGACAAGGAAACTTCTTTTTGGGTTTATGTTTTTTGACATGATTATGTGTAAAAAATAGCTTTTTCATAGGTTGTATTTTTACGCATGAGAAAACTTAATAAACATCTTCACAAGAAAGGACAACACAACTCATAATATTTACTTATATATGTTTCTATATTTAGTTTTAATCTAGTAATCACTTATTAAATTTTTATCATTGTTAATTTACTTAATTATGCTTTTATTTTTCATATTAATCTATTAATTATTTATCAAATATTTTATTATTAATTATTTAGTATATATTTAATCTTAACTATTTACGAAATATTCTCTATCTTTATCTTAATATATTAATTCTTTAATGAATTTTAAATTTATTATTTTATTTAATTATATGTTTATTTATAATATTAATCTATTAACAAATCATTACCACCTAGTTCATTTATATGTGGAAGGCAGCATCTTGGAATATTACCACCTCATCTATAACAATAAATCTAAATAATATGATCATCTCGCTATTATAAATTGCTCTCTTTGGTACATTTAAAAAGAAACATCTTTTAGAACAAATAATTTCAATAAGTTTTTCTAGGAACAACAAATGAACCTTTCATGAATGTAGAAAAAGATGAATGAGGCAAAAGTTCTAATTGTAAATTTATGCAGAGAGAATAAAAAAATTAAAACAACAGAAATGTGCATCAAAATGTGAGATGCTTGGGCAAATATCCCTTAGCGTTCAAGATTAAGCTACCCCTTCACCCACAAGCCTGAGAAAATTTAAGCTTTAGACAGAGAAACACTTTACTGAATACAAAAGAAGACTCAGGTTAGGCATGCACTACTTTCTTCTCCAAACATTCTAAAGTAGGGCACAAGAAATTGGGCATAAAAGAAAAGGGTCCATTTTTAATTAAATTTCTAGTATAATTCAATGTGGCAAATATTAAATTAGTAACCAAAAGCCATCAATAACTTGGACAACTAAAGTAAGGATTATCACTTGTAAGATGGAATATGAGTAGGGAAATTTTGAGCCATACACAATAAATAATAAAAATAAAAACTCAAATGCAATAGTGCAAAAAATATTTTTCCTATATGCAATCTTTTTCTAACATTAGTGGCACAATCCCTAAATTCCAAAAGTATTCCCTCAAATGCAATATTTGGTTTAAATTTTTTTTTGGAGGGGTTTTCTTTTGGGGGACTTGCCCCCAACTCTTTTTTTTTTTCTTTTTGAAGAAGTGGGGAGGGAGTAATGTGACACCGGATCAAATAATAAAGTTTAAAGTAAAAAGTGTTTTAATACACTTTTTTAGAATTTGGTGGTAATATCACTATTGTATCTTGGTAAACAAGCTACGCGTAGGGTCCTTAATTTTGGTCTAGTAAAAAATAATTTCTTAGATTTTAGATCCATGAGTAATAAACTAAAGTTACATCTCTAAATCTAAATTTAGTTATTCAATTTTTTTTTGAAAATGATCAAATTACTTTTACATTGAGATCTTTTTATACAAATTTATTAATAAAAATGAAATAATTTAAATAACTATCAATTGTTTTTAATATTTTAAGTGAATATATATATATATATATATAGAGAGAGAGAGAGAGAGAGAGAGAGAGAGAGAGAGAGAGAGAGAGAGAGAGAGAGAGAGAGACAGAGAGTATTTTGCCTATCTTTAGACTAAATAATCAAGTTCATCTACTAATTGAAGAACCTACCTCACCTTCCTACCAACTACCCTTGCCAGGGTCAAAAGTAAATCTGTAAATAACCATATAGGACAAGCCAATGAATACAGAGAAGGGGAAAGATTTGAATAAATAACCATAGGACAAGCCAATGAATACAGAGAGGGTGGAAGATTTGAACCCGTTCATTAATGTAATGGGCCATATAATATGCAGAATGTAAATATTTGTGTGGCTTACTTTAATTTGAACTAGGTCTTACCCCGACAACATGCAGGTGAATTCATAAAATGTCTTGTGGATTTCATAGAAAAAAATTAAAAAAAATACATAAATAATATGTGTATAAACATAAAAAAATACTTAACACACAACTAATAAAAGTTATAGCCGTAATTTCTACGAATTTTTATATAATATATAGATAGATTTGAAATGAGATAAATATCAAATAATTATAATAAATAATAATTATAATAATATAATGAATATTATATACAATTATTGAAAAGAAATATTTTGCCCTTACTTGCAACCAAATTGCCTGTAAAAGAATCCAAGATAAATCAAATACGATAAAATCAGGTGAGATTGAAGCATAGACTAGGAATTAACCTAAAAGATTAGACTGAGGCGTTTTCTCAAAGGATAAAAAGTATACGGAAGTACCAATTACCAAACTTTCATGCATAATCACTTCGCAAATTAAGATAAAAGGAAAACAAAATAAAAAATCATAGAAGGCTAAACATAAGTTTGTGTCTGGTTTGGTGGTTGTGACATGTTTTTTGATATGACGCAAATGTAAACAATTTTTTTATATAATATTTATTATACTCTTACAATTATGATTTTATCTATTAAATCATTATTTTAGTTATAAAATTTATTTTTACAAATAAAAGTATAAAAATAATTTTTTATTTTATCTATTTTCATCTATTTATTTTTTACAATTTTTCTTCTTTAAGAAAGTAAAAACTTGCAAAGATTACAGAAACGTGGAAACTTTGTTCCTTACATTTGCTCTACTTTTTGTAAAGCATGGCGAAAGAAAAGGGGGAAAAAACTTTGGAAAAAGAAGAAGGAAAAAGGAAACTCCAACCGCAAACATTCCAGGATTGTCGAATAGCGTAAGGTGATTTCCTTCCATAGACAAATTTTCCCTTCTCTTTTTCACTGCTTTCTCGGGAACCAAACCAGAGAGAAAGCCCAGAGCAGAGACGAAAGAAAGACGGAAAATATTATGCCATGCAAAGGAAAAAATTGGCGATATAGGAGAAGCGTTGTCTGTGTTGTTTATTGGCCGTTTTGTAGTAGCAGCAGAGAGTAGAGATAATGCACAAGAGTACAAGACATACTACATTATCACTCGTGGTATAAAGTAATATTTTGTTGACAAATTTTTTCTCACCAAATTAATAATTCATAATTATTGTTCTTTAAATTATATGATAAATTATAATTTGAATTGGTTCTAACACATCAGTCCAAACCCAAGGTTCGACCTATACAAATGTTCATTAAAGCAGCCCTTAAGAACTTGAAAGGTCACGCAGCTTTGTAGTCATTATCACTATAAATAGCTCAATTGTCTCACAACTATCGAACAGACTGATTCCACAAACCAGGTGTGCTCGTTCTACTTTCACTGTGTTTATCATCCTCATTTTACCGTTAGATTAATTTAAAAAATAAAATTTTATTATATAGAGAGTAATGTAATACCATAATAAAACTCGGGTTTTTCTATGAAAAGTTAGACCTCTTAAAATGTCAAGTTTTTTACTGTTAAATGTTATGAAAATTTGTGTAAAATAATTTTTATTATTATATACATATATCTCAAGGTGATCGACAATGAAAATATTTAATCTTTCAAGAAGTTGAACTCTACAATTTTTTGGCCATTGGATCTCCTCAAAATTTATATAGAGTAATTTTTATTATTATACCCATTATCTTGAGATAATCCAATAATAAAGAAGTTCCGTCTCTCAAGAGACCGTACTCTTCTGTAGCAAAATCTAAAAAAGTCAATGGTCAGTGCATGACATGAGAAAGTTGGAAGATTCAGGAGGGATTTATAAATAAGAACCTAAATTTAAAAATAATTATTCTAAAAAAGTTATTATCTAAAAAAGTTATTATTATTATTTTAGTTAAAATTAATAGTAACTGATACTAACAGATATTTTAAAATAATTATTTTCAAGTTGAATTTTTATTTATAATTCTTCAATTCAAGAAAAAATTATAAATAAGAATCCAAATTTAAAAACATTTAGTTATTACGTTTGCAAGAAATAGCCAACTACAGTCACATAATGTTATTGTTACTGAATTGATTTGTGAGGTCCGTACAAAGATTTATCCGGTATCCAATTTTTTATATTTTTATTATTAAATTCTTTGATTAAAATATAATAAATATATAATTTTTTAAAAAATAATATATTTATTATATTTTAATTTAAAAAATCTGATAATAAAAATATGATTAACTACACTTTTAAAAAAAAATTGTTCATGGACGCACACCACACTCATGCATTATGTTACACAGAGAACTGTTACTTGAAGATGAGTTAATCAAGCACAAAAGTAGGCAAGAACAAACACAAGTTAATTAATGCCACTGACAGATAGAGAAGAAATAGACTGCTCTTAAGAAATTCAATTTTTAGGTAAATTCGATCGATGTATCAAATATAAATATATTAAGTCAATTGAAATAAAAATAAATTATAAAGATCTTTTTTTAATTTTGTTAAAATTATATAAATTTTTTATTTTTAAAAAAATATATAAATTTTTTATGAGATAAAAAGTTACTATACACTTTAATTCAATTTAAATTTTTTATTAAAGTATCATCTATTTAAGTTTTTTTAGTTAAACAAATATGTATTTAAATGAAAAAAAATTTAAAATTAGATTAGAGTATAGGATAATTTTTTATTTTAAAAAATTTTATATATATGTTGAAAATATAAAAAATATTTATATATTTTTAATAGAATTCATAAGAGGTTTCCATAATTTACATTTGAAATAAATATGTAAAAAAATAAATTTTATTAAAATATACATAACATACTTACAATCTATTTATAATTGCTTTGATATATATTTTTTTTAAAAAAAAATTAAACGCATTGCTGCAGAACAAGAAGGGAACAAACTAAGCCGCTGAAAAGGAAACTCCTGAAAAATGAATGGCATTCCTCGTAGACAAGCTTATTGAGGCAGATACTGTTCTACACTCTGCCATTTCTAGAGATAAAAGATTTACATCCAGATTATTAGAAAAAAAAAATCAAAGTTAATTACGAATATGCGAGCACTTTAGATGCACTTTTAAGTAAAATTTTTTTCTGATATAGTTACATTTTATTTATAATTAATTTGGTTTACTTATGATTAATAAATGATATTTACCTATAAAACTCTTTCCCAAGAGAATATTTTAGTATGCATAGTGCTTTAAATTATGTAGATACTATACAAATTAATTATCAACATATTCAAGTTACCAGGCCTCTAGGTATAAGAGTTTCGGCAGCTTGCGTAAAGTCTTTTAGTATCTAAAAAGAAAAAATCATATATATATATATATTAGGTAAGTTGAAATTTTATCTCATCCTTATTGAGTTGCCATTGTAAACCAAAGCTTTCTTCTTAGTTGCTTTATATATTGTGTGGCAAAAGAGATTTGAACTCGAGACTTCTTTTTTTTTTTATTTTATTTCAGGAGAACAATGGAAGCTAGCCCAGCCTACACATTCAGGCACTTAAGACTCTTTGAATGACCAAAGTGGCTTAAAGTTTTCTAATGTAAATTGAAAAATTCTTGGAGTCAGATTTTATCCAGGGTTTGGTGGGAGAGAATGCTTGGATGGAAAAGAATGGAGGATAAAAATGAAAATGATTTTTTTTTTCATTTTAACGTATTATTCGATTTTTGTTTAAATAAATACATTATTTTTTCATTTCTCATTCATTCTCCATAATTTAAACATATGCTAAGAAAAAAAATTTATATTTATATTTAAATTAAAGAAAATATCAAAATTAAAAATTTCACTTCTCTTGTCTCTCTTTTCCCTCCATTCTTTTAGATACAAACATACTCTAAAAGTGTGCTTGACATTTACAAGTGTCTCTTCATAATTAAACTTTTCTTTCAAGAGAATAAACTAAGTCTATCCAAGAATTTTTTGGATTTTTAAAACCATAAACTAATCCAACTAAAAAATATGTTCTTGGAATCATTTCGATGAAATCACGATCTGGCTTTTGTTTGATCAGTTGGGTTCATGTCAATCAACACTGTTTGCAACAACAGCACAAATACCAATAGTAAATGTTGAGAGACATTTAAGCAGTCTTCAAGCAACAACAGTCATAAACAAAGCAATGAATTATGCCTCATCTCCAAACAAAGAAAAGAATTAATCTGCACCGAAGAGCAAGTGTTCAATTTCAATCCATCCCATCTCTATATGTAAGGTGAAATTCTGGAGTAGAAACACATCAACCTTTGCAACGGTCCAATCCAACCAATATGTATCCAAATTCATCAATTCCATCCTAAACAAAGTCCCCAGCTCTTCCAAACGGTACTTTTCCCAAATGAATACAGAAGAATACAACGGCCAGTAACAAACGACATTTTCTATCTACAAGATGATAATAAAGAACGGTTTGCCTACAGTAAGCCCCGTATGCCAAGTAAACTAAATGACATTTATTCACCCAATTTTAACTAACCTAACAATTTTAATGCAGAACACAAATTGTCTAACCTTCGTCTACAAATTCTGCTCGTCTGAGTGAGAGCACTGAGGCTCAGAACTAACAAGGAAGTCGTCCACTGAAATAAAAACAAAGCTGCCATTGTTACAAGTTACAATCAAAGCTCGGACCATAACCAAAGGAGGTAAAGTGTAAGTTTCCAAGTAGATTCAAACATTATACAGAAATATATTTCCCTTCCAGAAAGCAGATGTTTGTCAGTAAAGGCCAACTTGAAGAAAAAAATCATTTCTTAAAACATTATTTAACAAATCAAGTATATAAACATCCATCGAGTACAAGTTGATATAAAGTACAATCATTTGGCAGGGGCAACCAATGGCTTAAAGTTGGGCATGGAACATAAGAATAAGTCCAAAGCTACTTCTATGGCTTAAAAAAACACTACTTTTATGGAAGCTATGAACACCATCCAAGATCCATATAAAAATCAATAGCTTCATTGGGTAGTTGGTTAATAAAGAGACGGGGTAGGATTGAAATAAGGTTTTTAAGCGAATTAAGCATGTATGATCCTCAGCTTCGTGAGGCATCCACAATCAAAGTTTAACTTATTGCAGATTCCCAGTGCTAAAACTTCTCTCCAACATCTTTATTAGAACGTGAAACATAAACAATATACTTCTAAATTGAAACATATGTGGGGCTTGAAACTTTTATATTAGAAGTGATACAAACAAACAGCATCAAAATAATACAAGCGTCAAAACCAAACTATATATCTTAGAAAATGCCAGACAACATAGATGACATGGATCCGCTACCTATCACAATGATAGGTGCCACAGACTAAAGAATAAGATGCAATACGTTGACATGAAAGCAACTGTCTAATTTAGTGAGGGGCTTTCTCTCTTTTTTTTTTTTGGTGAAGCTGCTATGTGTTATGAATAATGAGAAGTTGTTTGTTTGTTTGTTTGTTTTTATTAGTTTGTTGCTTTCAGTTAAAAGTGTAAATGAATATAACTGAATCTCTCTTTTACTCTAGCTGGTATGAGTATGAACCAGGGAAGTATAAAGAGGTTGTTGAAGCTTTTCTAATAGAATTTCAATTGAGCATCTATCGCCTAGAGTCTTTGTACTAGAAGCATTTGTGCCAAAAGCAATTAACCAGTGCTTAAACCTATCAGAGTAGGTAACGAAGCATGCCAGAAACAAGGAAACAAAAGTATATCAAAAGTTCTGGAAGCAAAGGAACATTAAATTAAGATCTAGCCTTAACTTTTTCTTATTGCTGTGTGGTTTAATTCTAACTAAGCCCAAGCCACATATCAAGATGAGAATATATACATGGCTTCGATGGCCTCAGAGGACGTTTTACCTTTATCTTTGAACATTTTTAGCCACATTTTTGGGTGCAAAACATAGTTAACAGAATGCAACTAGTCACTTACACTTCAGCACTTCCACTGCTCCTGTTCACATCTCATCTGAGGTATCTTCAAGAAGCATAGCTTGCATGCAGTAGATGAGGCATTTTAACCAAAAGTGAAGTGGATAATTATCAATTTTTTGTTTCGTTATTAATTATCTGGCTTTAAATATTTGATTTCTCTCCCTAATTTCTTCACTGAGCTACTAATTCCTCATGGTTTTAGGTCCTCTCTTAATATGTCTAATTCTAGAAACTTTGATTTCTTTCTAATGCATTTAAGTATCAAGTTGTGATATCTTCCTCTAGCATATCTATATCTCTAGTTTAAAATTCGTTTTCCTTTTTTTGAGCAGATTTTAGAAAAGTTTATATTCTATATATAGATTGTAGATATGTATTCTGACATCTTCTTGGCTGTAAACCAGGCTTGTATTCCATAAGAAAGCAACGCCTTGTTTCACTCAGGTGCATGCTGAGAACATTACATTTTACACTTTGCCCATAGAAGCTAATAGACCCTATCACCGCAGAGAGGGGATCCTCTTGTATGTGAGAAGGGATCCTCTCTCACATACAATTCCCCCATCACCTGCTTTCATGGTGGTTCAGATATTAGTAGATCCTGTTCAACTGTCATGTGAATTTTGTATGCCCATTATTGTTCACCAAAATAATTATAAAGTTAGGACATGTAAAAAGAAAAAGGAATATATACACAAACACACATATACATGCATTTACCGTTATTTATATCTTGATCTGGAGATTCAAGCAACATGTCTGAATCAGACGGCAAAAATGGTGAACCAGGATAGTTACCCAGGGATCCTAGATCTGCAAAGAATTCAAGATGATTGATGAAAAAAACTTAAGGATATCCAATTGTCCAAAATGAGTGGACTTTAAAAACATTTTTGGCAGCTCCCTTGACCGCATTAAGTATATTCATCTAAAAAGTGATTTACCATTCATTTACTTGAAATTCATAGCACTGAAATCACCAATAACAAAATGAGAATTTATTAGTGTTGTTGCCAAAATTGTAGATGTTTTATGAAATTCAGAGGCCATGAACTAAAATAAATACGTAACAGCAGTTCTCCCCATAATGACAATGAAAGCTTTGTGCTTCTTTTTGAAGGACATTTTACTGCACTTTTACAAAGTTATTACTGGATTCCAACAATTTCACCTTTGTCCCAAATATCTAAATTAATTGAGGTATGTTATGATATAATGAAGCCATATAAGTTAAACATTTGAAACACTTCATTCCCAGATGACCTCTGACTAAGTTGAATTAAACTAAATATCTAAAAATGAAAGTCAAATAAAATATTACCTCCCAAGTTTGGCAAATCTGCAGTTAGATCAGGTAGGCTAAAATTCCACTGAATTTGATCAAGCGATCTGGAAATTCCAGTGTTGCTATCTGGTGCAAGTTGCAGTCCTGCTGAACTTGCTACATCAGACACAAATGCTGTATCCAGTGCCGATGCATCTGCGTTCATTCCTGATAAATCTGATGCGGTGAAGGGGAAATGACCACTGGATGCTACTGATGTAGGACTCATTGCCATTTCTGACATGGATGACATTGAGCTAATTGATGGAATAACAGGCGCCATACCAGGAGCATTGTGGTCCATCCCCATACTTCAACAACGAGAAAAGCAGCTGCCATTAGCAGAATTTCTATCAAGCAAAATACTTAAACAAAGAAAAACAAATAACTTCACATTCCATTTTTCAACTTTAGTATTTAAGGGCATGATAGCCAGAACAATCCCAGCATAATATTAGTAATGAAGAAATAAACAGGAGCCACAATTTAGTGTTTGAGACATCATATTATGGATGGAGAAAATCTTTTTCAGATATTGTGGGTTAAAACCTCAACAGAATTATTAAAGTGCCTTAAAACATGACCATGGACCATTTTAACAAACATTAAGAAACACATTATTAGTCATGCTAACAAAGAGCTCATTGATCAAACCAGTTGTAACTTTTAAACAAAATATCCATTTGCACATTTCAGGCTGTGTGAAATACAAAAAACCAGTTATCCTAAATCATCTGGAAAACACCCAAAATGCCAAAATATAAGACCTTTATAGTACTCTTGTTCAATAAGTGCGAAAAACGAAAAAACGGGAAGTAGTTGGATAAGTTCTCACTCAGTCCCAGAATTCATCTGAATGGAATTAAAATTGCTTGGAGCAGGGACTCCATTAACCACATGACAACTTGATATACCAGAACCTATGGAATCAAGATGTGGTTGACCCGTTGCTATATTGGGAGGCTGCTGTAACACTGGGTATCCCATAGGTGGGTTGTTAACTGCACTGCAAACAAGTGATGTTATAGAATAATGGGGGGAAAAGAGAAAATGATAATAGAAGTATGGAACTTAACATGCAACAATACTCTAGTCCATCCTATTTTACAGCATATATGAAATTCAGCAACTAATCCGGGAAGTATGTGCAAAACCCTGAAAAGATTCTGAGGTCAAGAAAGTTCTCCAAGCATTAATATGGCAATATAAATCCCCAGGGATCCACCAATATCAAAATCCAATTCCAGCCAAGATCTAAAAGCCCCAATTTGGGGTAGTAAAGGTCAGTGAGAGTCAATAACCTACAAGAGTATCTAATTTATAACTAATTCCCCGCCTCCCCTACCCCCCACCCCAAAAAAAAAAAAAATCTCTGTTCCTTTCTTATTGAATTTATTCAAACACAACTAACATCCAAAGAAGATAACAGCATACACCTATGAAACACAAACACTTCAATATCAGACACTCATATTAAACACTAAGCGACACTTTAAATTACATGTGGACACTTCTAATTTTCATGTGAGTGTCGATGTCATGTCCGTGTCAATATCCATGCTTCTCAGACATACACCAACATAAGCAGCAGATATGACTGTTGGATACCCATTAATATCTTCATTAAATTGGCTATAGTATGTATTTGTATTATACACTTCATCAAGATTCCAGAATTGCAGTGAAAGCAGTTAAAACATTTACTTGTTGATAAATTATGCAATAAGTTTAACAATATTGAGATTCTGAATGCTAAGAGAAAGTACTTTGGATCCTTTTTCAATTTTGTAGATATTTTTTTGCAGTGGAATAAATGTTAACATCAAAATAGATTTGTTTTCTCAAAAATTTATGAGGACAAAATGTAATTGGTTGGTATTTTGTAGAAGCCTAAGTAAATTGCTAAATTCATTTTGTGACTTGTAAACACAAAAGATCAGCAAATATATATTGCTCATCCCCTAGAATATTAAAATGATTATACATACAAGATTAAAGTGAGTGCAATTTTTGAAAGATATAAGATAAAACAGCGAGATTAGATATCCAAAGAATTCAGTAGCATTAGAGGAAAAAACAGAAAACTTTCATTTCATAAACCAGAAAGCAAATTGGCAAGTAAACAAGCACAAATACCATTGGGTTTTGAACCACTGTACTCACCCTTCATCTTACTTAAAGGGGAACGAGGTGCCATTAATCATTATCTTGAGATATCATACATGTAGCTTAGTACATTGTTAATACAATATTGTTAAGGCTGCTCTACATGCAGAGACCTGCATACATTAATGATATTTAAGTCATCAAGTCTAGTTGGGTGAGATGAACTTCTAAGAACCCTATGTATTTGCTCACTGTTTATTCTTCCCTGTTCTCAAAAGGAAAGTGCCTATCAATTATAACCTTAGCCAGGGGACATGACCAGATTCAAGTTGTTGGCTAGGATGTTAACAGTGCAGTTAGAATAATAATCATCTATAGAGAATAAATATATCTAAAAAATGGAAATGTAGGTGTCATTCATCACAACTTGCTGTTTAGTTTTAGACATGCAACTAAGTGGATATAATACATTAATCTGAGGCAAAACTTACCAGGCATTGGATGAATTCCATTCTGTATTGGAGCCAATGGAACCTTTGGAGCCATGGAATGCTTCATCAGATGACACTGATTCTCAAGCAAATGATTGAACAGGAGTATTTGCTTTTTCAATTTTAATCTTATATAATATGCCCTGAAGAAATCAACATTCTCTTCCTCTAACTTCTGCCATACTGAATTAACAAAAAGAATGAATCAGAGAACAATTGAAGATGTGGGTGCCAATATTTATCATTTTGGACACAATAAAGGAAAATAATAATAGCATCCAAGAACATTTTTTCCAATAGCAATTTGTCTGTCAAAGTATGTTGATTTTGACATCGTCAGCTCATAAATGAGAGAGTAACATATGAAAAGAAAAAGGAAAACCATAAATAAGGATGATAAGTTTTCTGTGAATAACATACTATAGAGATAATATTATTATTAACTAGAATGCAACATATAATAGCATAACAGATACGTCAAGATGCCTACCCAGAGTTGTAAATCCAGGATCTATCTTTGCCCGAGTCAAGAGTGTTTTAACCACTTCATCTTTATTCATATATAATTGTAGACACCTTTCTATTAAATTCTGGACCTACAAAAGTAGTTTGAACAATTAATCAAATAGGAAAAGAAATAGAACAGTCAAGGATAGCTTCTGCAAAATTATCCCTGTAGAAACCAACTATAAGAAAAGAGAAGAAAGCATGTGGAAATCCAGAAAATAAAAGAAAATTAATCAAATGCTTATAAACAGTGGATTGCCTTACTAGCTCAATATCCTGTCGTGAGACCTTTTTGCTGTCATTGCTTGAAGCAGATACTGAACCAGAGTCCGTAAAGGGAGCATCAGTTTGGTGATTGTTCTGCTGTTCATTTTGGGACTCATGAGAAGCTTGAGTTGAAGGTTCTTCTTTCGGGCTCTACAATTCCATAAAACTTTTGTTTAGCTTAAAAATAAAATATACAAGCAGCAATAAGTGTTCATCTAGAAAATCAAGCAGACAATGCATCACTGCCAATGTAGAAAAGTATGGAAATATGCTTATAATACTGAATACATAGGGCTAAAAGTTTGTGAATTTTTTTAGAGCATTCAAATATCCATACTAGTTTGCTTAACAAAGATTGCTTTAAATAGACAAATTATACATACATGGGAACTTAAGTGCTTTGCATGGACATGATGAATTATACCTCCCATTAATCTTCACCTTTGTCAATTTTGTCAACAGAATCATATCACCACCTCTACCAGACCTTCATGCCAAACTTATCCAGGTAGCTTCCTCCTCAATGAGTATTGGTTCATAAGGCTTCCATTAGACTATATTTTGTAGGGTACATGCATTCTATCACCCAAATCTGTCGCCTAATCATTGTTGACCAGGCTAGTCACAACCGATCACCATGTAAACATCCACTTCTTTAATATACAAACCAACATCTCCAAGCATCACTGAAAATTCATTATATACTAGCTAAGCACTCTATCTCTTATCACATGAACCACCCCCCTCCCCCCCATAAAAAAAAAGGGTATTGTTTTGGTCCACAAATGCTTTCCATCAAACTACCAGACCAACAACTTCGTACGCACAAGCCAAAGTATTCTATCTCCAGCTATACCAAATAACAGCTTTAATAACTACAACAACTATTTGCAGGAGGAAAGTCACAGCTAATTGCTACTAGCAGTAGCTGGCATACAAGATTAAGGGAATGCACTTTGAATGTTACAGTTAATAGTAAAATTACAACCACTATTAAATTGTTTTTATGTTTGATGTTTATTGATTCTTAATGAATGGAAATTTCACAGTTCCTTTGGTTTTGACAAACAGGCATACAATTATATCACAATAACTTGATAATCTCTTCCCCAGTAATGTCTTTATTATTGATGCTTCACATTCAGATAATCTAAGGAGAAGAGAAGTTTTGATTGACTAAAGAAAATAGTTTCCTTTTGGCAAATTTGTCCTAGGGTCACATGCAGATATGTATGACAACCATTATAAATAAGGAAAACTATGAAACTAAGTACCAGCATAAAAGGAATACGAAGAGAGAACCTGCAAGTTCTTCATTTCAGTTGAAAGCAGGCTGACCACATGTCTTCGGAAAAAAATTTAAAGTATTCACTGACTGCCACACTTTGAAGTCAAAACATTTGCAGATATGTCTATAACACCTTCAAATTGCAGTAGCTTTCTCTGAAACAAGAAGAATAATCATAGATAAACCACTTAGAGGAGCATATCATCCTTGAAGTCAACAAACACTTCTGATGGAAATCCAAATCCATCTCAAAAGTACCCTTACAAAATCATTTTCAATAAAATTTAAAGCATTTCTTCTAAATCACAGACATCTTCTTGTGGTGAAATATATGTTCCCCAGTAGTATCTTGTTAGAAAAGAAAAATACTTAACAAAAACTGGGTCAATTAAACAGTCAGAAAGGTTTTGGCAGGAAGGATGACAACTGCATCACTAGTACTAAACTAACATAGACATAAACAAAATAGTGCAGTTAGTTTGAAGCAATAAAACACCACATTTCTGCTTGCTTCATCTAAGTCGACTATGTAAGTTCATTATTCCTTTTGCAAGAATAAGTAGATCCTCAACCACAGTTTTTAAGATACTCTAAAGATTCCTGTATCAAACAAAATAAAATTCAGTGTATTCTAGTTCTCCATAAGACTAGGCATTACAACATTTTAGCCACCAAATGAACATACAAATCAGGTAATACTATCAACAACAGCTGGCAATCGTTGAAACAATGTCATTCACGAGTGAAATCAAATGGTAGAACACCAGACAAATACTTCTCTGAACCTCATGGAAAAATGGGAAGTAGATATATGAACCAGATCTCAAATGTTAAGGAAGTCCTTAGCCTCAGCTGCTTTCATAAACACATGTTGTGTCTTGGACTCTAAAGTGAAACTTGAATTAAAAGTAAATAAACAAATAAATTTAATGCCTCGACCAGAAACCGGGAATCCGTGAAGCAAAAAGGGGAAATAAAGATCTAGCGAAGAGTACCTCACACCCAGTTCCTGAATCTCCAGCAGAAAGAAGGACGAAAACAAAATTACTCTTTATCTCGATGACTTCAGAAACCCCAACACCAAGTTTTAGCTGAGTAATTTGAAGCTACGAAGCTTCAACTGGTAAATAGAAATAGATATGAAACTTCAAACGCTGAGAATTGGAGCTCCGAGAATTGATGTACAGAAGGAGTAATGTTGGAGAAAGTACCCCACTGAATTGAATAGCAAGGAGGTTTAAGAGAGAGATATTTTCAAGGAGGTGGAAAATGATATTTACACGAGAGGTAGAAAAAGTAACAATGGGGTTCCTAAAATTACAGACGGTGAAGGTTCTTTAACGCAAAAGTGACAGATAATCTCCAGCAAGGAAAAAGATGGAGAATCATGGCAGAAAGAGGAGGAGAAAAGCGTATCTTTTTACAAATTAGAAACTAGAATGGTGAGTCCTGTATTTGAATCCGGAAAAAAAAGAGTTCATAAATTTGGTTTTTGGGTGCAAATTTAATTTAATTTTATAAAGTGTTAAAGTAAAAATAAAAAATATATTTTAATATAATTGTGTTTTTTGGTAAATTATTTATATTCCTCTGATATACAAAATTATTTGTGTTGAATACACCACCTATCTAAAATATTTAGTGCCATGCTACATTTAGCGTCTAAAATATGGGAAGTATTGGTTTGTGTTTGGTTCACCGTTATTTAAAATTTCTCATATTATTTAAGATTCTAAGAATAAATCAAAAAGTAAACAAAAAATCATATCACGTTATCTTTAATTTTTCTGACTTTTATAAAATATTAAGTGTATCCTTTCTCTCTCAAATTTCTATGTGTCCTACAAAACATAAGTGTATTGTATATTAATATTCAAAATAATTAAAAAAACATGAAATAAGAGTATAGTAAATGGCTCGAGAAATATGAAATGGCATTATTTTGAACAAAATAATCAAAAAAAAATTAAGGGTCTCACATTATTAAAAATTTATTTTTAAATGTTTGTAAAACATTTATTATCTTCTTTTTATGAAAATTTTCAATATTATAATTTTTTAAATATTTTATGCCTTATATGATATATCATAAAAGATATAAGAGATTATAACGTAAACGAAGTAAATTTATAATTGCTTTCTTGCAGAATGGCTCTAACGGCTCTTTTTTTCAGCTTCGGATTGCAACGGCTCCAACCAAGAATAAAGCAAAAAAGTCATTTTTCTTTTCACTTTTTTACATGTATTTTAATTTTTTATATTTATATTTTATCTACATGTTAACATATAATTCGAGATTAAATAATTAAAAAGTCTTAAAATCATATATATTAGTATAAATATTTAAAAATTTGCAATTTTACATAATGTAATCATGACAAAAGCATTTTCAATCAGAATAAAATAAAATACAACAAAATATTTGTTGATCTTAATACAACGAGTAAATGACATAGCTTTCAGCCTAAATCTTAAATGATCCAAACCCTTTGATTCTTATAATTTCCTTTTAAAAAAAAGTCTGATCGAACTTATTAGTGCGGTGTGAATTTCAAAACGGTGCACCTATCACATCCTCCTAACAATGAAATGAATAAAAAAATATATGCTGATATTATAGCTCTATAATGATAAAATGAGCATCTAATTTAAGAATCTATGGATATGCTAATTACATCCAGAATGAATATATATATATATATATACACACACACAGATGCTAATTTTTTTTTTGGCACAATGAGCTTTTTTTAAAAAATTAGTTAATTATTTTTACTCTTATGTTAAAAATAAAATTATAGTTTGATATTTATTAACTTAGTTACATTTTTATTATATTAATCATAAAATTACAGGTGTAAACTAAACTTTAAAAAATGTATTATATATATATATATATAATGCATTTGAAAACGAGAGCAAACCATCCATTATTCTAAAGTATTTGTTTGCGTTATAATGCAAGATGTAAAAAGTCAAAAGCTAATGCAATAAAGCAGTGCTGTGTGTTTCAACCTTTTGGAGCATTTGTCAGATGATAAAGAAGAAAGGATGGGGGAAAGTAGGGGAGGGGTCAAATTGAATGCACTAATTGGAGGATGCATGAACATCACTAATCCTGAGGCCTGGTTTGATACGATGGAATTAGAAAGAGAAAATGAGAGAGGGAGATAGAATCTAATAATTTGATTGTTTGGTGTACAGAAGCCTCTTTGGTCATTTCTATATTTGTGGGAACTTCTTATTTTTTCTTTATGTAAGGGATTAGATTTTTTATAAAATAAAAAATAAAAAATAATTTTTTTATTAAAGATAATCAAAAATAAAATTTTAAATTAAAATATTATTTTATTATTATTATTAGTAATTAAAAATAATTATTTTATTATTTATTATTAATAATAATTAAAAATAAATATTTCATTATATTTTATAATTATTAATAATAATGAGAGGTATTTTGATATTTTAATTTTTATTTTATTTTATTTTTATGTCATTTTTATTCAACCAAATATAAAAAAATAAAAATATTCATATTTTTTCTTCTATCGCATCAAACATAATTATGGGATATAAGATTCTTTTTCATTCCCATTTCATTTCCTATTCCTATTCTATCAAAAACTAATCATGTGTACCAAATGAGGCCTAAGGGTTTTTTAATGTTAAGCTAAGTTGTAATATGGAGTATCAAGATATGAATAATTCAAATGCATATCTTTTATCTTTTTCATTTCAATTATTTATTTTTGCAATTTTAAATTAAATAAAATATAAAATAAAAATAATCTTTCAACTTCTATCAATTTTTTTACTTGACAGTTTTTGTTTGATAGAAATTGAAAGTTACTATATCTTATATTTTTCTTCTTTCAAAATTGGAAAAAAAAAAAGGATGGCTAGAATTAAGAAAAATGAAGGATCTAAATTTAGATGATTTAAATTGTTGTTCAACTTGAGTAACAAAAGACCCAGTTCGAAACACACATTAATTTTTAACCAATGCTAATAGAATGAGTTTATTGCAGAATTGATTGTTAAAAATGAACATAATTACTATGATTTTGTAGCCCAGTATACAATGAATTAATCATTGAGGAAACCACAATTTATTTCTTTAAATTAAAGTATGATTATAAAATTAATACATAAATTTTAAAATGTAACATAATATTTTTCTGTACTTGAGAATAAAAACTAAAACATTAAATCCAAATAAAATTAACTGTTACAATTTCATCTCAAGTCGATGCCAGTTCGGAAAATTTGTTGAATTGAGAAAATAACTTCTTGGAATTAATTTTATCTGAAATTTTATGGTTTATTTTAGTTCAAAATTCATCGACATGTTAAATTTTCTTTTAAAATTTATTTATCGATTTTATAGTTAAGCTATCAGGCTCATCCATGTGGCAAAATATATGAAAAGTTAATGAAAACACAATAATAACTTAAAAGTATTCATTTATCGCAATTCTATGGCATCTCATTTTTTATTATATATAATACGATATTTACATGATTATCTCCTTAATTTTTTATGTGTGAAGTAATTATTATTATTATTTAAATAGATTGAATTATCCTTCTCGCCTATCTCTATTAAACTTTTAAACTTAAAGATAATTTTTTAATTTATATTTCATATAACATAATGTGATATTTTTTAATATAATTTTATATAATATTTATATTTTATATCGTATAATATTAAGCAAATATTCAAGTGATGCCATATATATGAAAAGTTAATTTAGATGAAGAGTTTTAAAATTTTTACTTGCTACCGATTTATATCAATTTTTGTTTGGATTAGATTTAAGTATAATTTTTTATATCTTTATCATTAAGTTTGTTAATTAAAATATAATAAATATATAATTTTTAAATAATATTATGACAATAGTATATTTTTAATTAAAAATTATATATTTATTATAATATTATTTATTATAATTAAAAATTTTGATAATAAATATATAAAGAATTATATATAATTTTTTTGTTATATATATAATATGATTTAATTTTTTTGGAATGAATATATTAAAATTTTTAATTGTTAAAAAGTTGCACTTTTTACTCCATGCCTTCGCGGCTGTTGATGTCAGGGTATGGTAAGGCTGGCTGCTGGCTGGCTAATGATAGATGAGCCGCTCACGAGCCACAGCTGCAGTGAGTCAGTGACACGTCATAGAGTCTTTTTGTTCTCTCATAACGTAATTAATTAATTAATTAATAACAATCATTAGCGTCAAAAATGAACAGAGTCAATAATGAAAGGCACAAATTTCAAAAAATAAAATAATAAAATAATGGCGCAACAATCGAAGATGCCACGTAAGATTTGTCTTATTTCCATATACACACCAACCAATGTCCATACCGGAATCATGTCAGGTACACTATAAAAAATACTCGGCTGAGAGCATTACACGTGTCATTACTTTATCAGCGGAGCGTGGCAGACGCGTGGCCGTTGATTTCCCAGGTACCGTTCATCGCCATATAGAGCCGGCAGAACTTTCTTCACCGACGTCCTCCTCCTTCATCGCCGGTATTACCAAGCTTTGTCGGCATCGTCCTTTCTTCTCGTGATTTGGTTTCAGTTCATTCTCCTTGCAACCTCTGAGGAGGTTTCTTTCGCTTTCGCATATATATATATATATATGCACATATTATCATCTCTGGAATTTCATCAGTGTGTGTGTGTGTGTGTGTGTGCATGTGTATGAGAGAGAGAGAGAGAGAGAGAGAAAGGTTTTGTGTTTTATCTTTTGGCCTTTTTGCTTTTCTCTCTCTGCAATTCGTTTACTGGAATAATAGGGTTAAGACTTGGGAGAGTTGTTTTCTTGGCCATTAGATATTGAGAGAAATTGAAATGCTTTATTTGGTTCTTTTTCCAAGTAGTCGTGCGTGTTTTGACTACCCTTGGAGCAAAAGGCATCACTGTATGCAGTCTTATATAGATAGATGGATACTAAACACGTAATTGTAGAACATGATATAATGTTACCCATTCCATGTTGATGCGCCAAATGCTGTAATGGATAAAATCGTTATACAATGTAGATAGTCTTATATTTTATGTAATTTTGTTAGATTTTATCCTATAAAGCACACAAACTGAACATTAGTATATTGTCAATTTGCTAAAATTATTGGAAGTAGGCAGTACGATAATTATTATGAACATTTTAATATTCACATAAATTTGTCTTTTTCCTTCTTGCAACATACCCACAGTAATATTAATATGTTAATTAATATCTAGGTGTATATGTGTGTGTATATAGTACTATTAAATTTTTATTATTTTACATATGGATAATTTATTATAAATTATTTTCTATAGTATCTTACTTTATTTTAATTAAATTAATAATTAAATAATAGGTGTTGAAAAAGGCGTACAAATAATGCCATGAAACACGTCACTTCTATTTGTTGCCTATTCAATTTCGTGCTTGTCAATGTCATATTTGCTTGAAATGTTGAGTAAGTACTTTCAACAAGTGTGGCTTGACTAAATTTTGTTCACTCCTATTTCATAATATCATTATCATCTAGGATGAAATAGAAGGTTAAAACTAAAAGGAATCTGACTCCTTGGAACTATAGATTAATTACAATCACAATTATTGGCATTTAACTAAATTAAAAGGCTCTTTATTTACTTGCCCATTCTGAGCCACTTAAATTGAAGAAATATACAAATGTGAAATGTTTCAGATATTTCGGGATGATAAATATCATACCCTGATGGTGAGGTTTAATTAAATTTTGGTAACATATAATCAGTAACATTATTGGAGTTAGGAAAAACTTGATAACTAAGGAAACGAAATCAGATGTAATTGAATTCTTATAGAACATTTTAATTAGTTGCATGTCATTGGTTGAATTCATACATGATATGCTAGATTATAGCCATTCCAATGGCGATTCATTGTAGGGGATTTTTTTTTTGGATCAACATTGTATGAGAGGTTTTGGTGCACAACTATGTATATGTATATAGATATATATTTAATGTACGTTGGGTTTATATTGATAAATAGAAATTTGGGTAATGGGCAGTTTTCTATTGGATTAGTTTGACTTAGTGTTTCCCTAAATGAGATAAGTGTACACTGAGGTCGAATATATTGGACCACTAACACCCCCAATTTAATTTAATATATAGAATTGTTAGGAATAAAAGTTAAAAAAGAATAAAGATATGAATGAAATAGAATAATTATATTTTGTATAATATAGTAAAGAATAATAATATTGTTTTATTTATATATTTAATTTGATAAAAAAAGTGTTAGAATGAAAAATAATAATAAAAAAATAACTATCATACCTTTACTTAAATAATAATAATAATAATAATAATAATATGATGAACTTTGTATAAATTAAGTATATAATTATTATTGATCCATGTATTTATATAAAATAAATAAATAAATTTATTTTTCTTTTTTAATATTCGGAGAAAATTTAATTATCAATCAAGATGTAGAAAAGAATTCTTTTTTCATCATTCTCTATCATGTGCTACCAATCGTGGCGTAAGTGAATTCATTTACTCAAGAAACACAACATGACGTCTAAGGTATGCACAGTGGTTATATAATGAATCTAGTTGGGTCAACGAGTACTTATATAACATGCCCCACTTCCTGTCACTGTTGGATCAAGTACAATTACCATAATACCCTTAAGAGATTGCCTATAGGTAGCCCACATATCCCTCAAGTAATGTTTATGCACCATCACTACTTCTTTCATATACTGACTTAAGCATTAGAGCTTGTGTTGAAGCCACTATTGCTTATCCCAAACAATGTTGCTTCAAGTGATGTTTATGCTCTTACAAAACTGGTTATCTATCAAGAAAATGCGACACATGACCAAAAAAATGCTTTTGACTGAAACTAAGCACATGTAACTTTTTTTTTTTCACATGTCATATTTTCATTCCTAATTTGACCACAAAATTTTGAGAGAGAGAATTTTCTTTTAATAAGTTTCTATGTTAACTGTTTACACACAATTTAAATAAGAGTGCACTTAAGAATTCCTTACTGCCTATTGGCAAAAATCTATTGTAACAGACAACGTTGTGGTGGTGTTGCAATGATATGGCCAGCAGCAACAAAAGGACGACATATTAACCTAAAATTAGAAAGACAACCCCAGAAGGACAAATACCACGAGTGACTTTCGGTGCACATGGCTGAAACAACATAGAATATGTAGAAAACCATAACTTTGAGGCTAGAAATCACATTAGAATCCTAATCTGACATAGAATCCCACCAAGTTGAAAACACATCAATGATAACAATAGTAAGTACCCACCACCTTGCCGGTACATCGCATAGACTTCTACCATGTGCTTGTTAGAGCTTGTTACATAAGAGATTTATCATTTTTTTTAACTCTCTAATTGTCTTTTGATATGGTGAAGACGAGGAAGAATAAGACAAATAATTGGTTATAGGATAGGCACTTGGGGATAGGATACCTGTGAATGAAGCAGAATTGCTGGATGTGGATGGTTTTGGAGATATGATAGGACAAACAAAATTGTTGAAGAAAAAATCTCTCAAATAATATGAAAAATCAAAATATATAGTGAAAAATATTTTGTTCGATTAGGCTAAAAGTGTATTTAGGGGAGATAAAATGCGTTAGGAGCTTCACTTGATCTAGTCATAACTCCACTAAATGGTCAAATGCAAATGCTTGTGTGGGGAATTAATCTTATCAATGGGCTGAAAATGGGAACTAAATATTTTTGGGCCCATAACTAATAACCTGTTAAGAAGTTAACTTGGTTTTGTTTTACACACACAAATTTAGGCAAAGGCCGTTGCGCAGAAGATGAGTTTAGGCGGTACAGCAAAAAGAAAAGGAGGAATGTCAGATGCAATCTTTCTTAATAAAATGAAAATAAAGTACATAAGCTTAGCTGAAAAGATGGAAAGTCAGAGGAAGGTTGCTACTCAAACTGTCTTATACTACCAGTATTCATTTAATGCTCTACAAGAGAGAGGAAAAATAAAATGATCAAGGAAGTCTCTTCCCCTCAGGTTGTTCTTCATGCTTCACCATTAATAGAGAAACTAAAGCCTTTGTAGAAAGAAGCATCAACATTTATTATGAAAGAGGCTTCAGCTGAATGTTGAAGAAGCAGCAATATCTACAACATTTATGGAAGAAACTTTTAGCTATTTGGAAGCAAGAGAAAGAAGTCTCAAAGTAACGGCTCATCTCAAATGATTGGTTATCTAAGAACTTTATTGAAAAAGGAAGAAGATAGAAGAATAAACATTACATTAAAGAGAGATATACTTCTTCACCTACCTGCTTGCTAAATGTTTAATATGCTTTAATCCTTTGATTGAGTAATTCAACGTTTGTGGAGCTTTAAGTGAGCCACCTTAAGTGCTTTACGTGAGCCTACACTTAATCTTTATATTACTGTGATTTTTCACTTTAGTTGTTAAGAACTTGAGAGAATCCCAGTGGATTGAGTGAGAATGTAAAAGTTCATGGGGTTAATCCTCTTGTATTGGGTTACCTTAACAATTAAGTAGTAAAGGCCAAAAGGCTGATACCAAATCTAGGTTGTCTCGATTTTTAAGATGGTAAAACAAAAGAGTGTGGTCTCTTAGGAAGTAAAAGTCCAAGGGATTTATCTTTGGCAAAAGGATTGCCTAGTTATAATTGTGGTTATCATTATATATTAAAATTCCCCTAGGAAAGTGGATATAAGACCACCCACGTCTATACTATTATAAATCTATTTATGTGATCTTCTTCTTTCCTAATCTCTTTAATTCTCAATCTATTTTTTTTACCCATTATTCTACTTTGAAAACTAATGCATATTTTTGGGGAGCTAAGATTCACATAATGTTATAAGAACTTAAATCTTTGGTGAAAATTTAATTTGCAAATTTATTTGATAAAAGGCCAATTCACCCCCCATCTTGATCTCTTCTAGACTAATAAAAATCTGTGCTCTAAATAAAGGGTTTTGATGGTCTAGTAGACTATCTAAGCACAAGGGTTGATCAATAATGATGGGTATGTTGCTAAGATTAGAGATAGCAATTTTATGAGAAGGTGAAGGTGTAATGTGTAGAGATATTGGTATCAAGGATGTAGAATGTGAAGAATCATTTGTTAGAATAGATATGTGAACTGGGTGGGAATATTAGGAAATTTATAAGGTGAATGGATATCTGAATCAAAACAAAAAATGTCATTAGGTGGGAACCCATTTGTATGTGATGATGTAAAGGATAAGGCAAAAAGAAATATATCTTCATAAAAGATTATATCTCTATCGATCATGATGGTTTTAGTAGTGAGTTTATACAAGATATAGCCTTTTGGAGTTGTACAATATCGTAGGAAAACACAAAGAGTGGCACGTGGTTAGAATTTGTCCTTAGTATTCAAAATTGTGGCATATGCTAGATAACCAAATACTCTTAGATGGTTGATGTTAGGTGGTTTGTTGTAAAGGATTTTAAATGGTGTTTTATGGTTGAGTTTGCTCAAAGAAGTCTTATTAACTAAATAAGTTGTTGTTTTATACATTCTTCCTAGAAACAAAGTGGGAAGTTCAAATTGAAAAAGGAGGAGCAGAGGCAACTCCAAAGAGGTTTCTATGCTTTCTTTCCACCATACCATTTTGCTATGGTGTATGTGCACAAGAACTTTCATGAACAATGCCAAGTCATCATTGAAAATCTATAGGCCATTATTTATTCTTCCTGTCAAAATTTTGGCATTGGAGTAGATGGAAATGCAAGTAAAGAAAGTTTGGATACGATTAATGGTCTCATTTTTATGTTTCAAGAGGAAAACCCCAAGTTGCTCTTGAAAAATCATCTACTACGGTTAAGAAAAATTTGTTTCCTTGGCAAGTTGGAGTATGGTATATAGACTCCATATGTTTATGTGCAATAATTGGAAGCAATGACAAGTATTTGATTGGCTATGAGAAATGCAACACCTAACTCTTTATCTCATATTTAAATGATCAATTGATCTTAAATAATATGAATTAACCTTATCTTGATTTGCAGAAGGTAATAATTATTGCTAAACTTAGCCAATTATACATAATTAGAACTTTATGCTTCACTAGCATTATCTTACTCCATCATATATTAATGTACGTCAATTACTTGTACAATTAACTTAACTTAGGAATTACCATTCCACTACCTAATTAAACATCCTAGGTTGATATTTCTAAGTGTCAACATGTATAATTCATAGTTTTAGGAGTTGGGATTACATAAACCTAAATAACAAAGTAAAAAATAACCTAAAATACACATCACTAATAGCTAACATGGCTTGGCGGTGTCAAAATTGTAGTAATCCCAAATAAAATGGGAATTGAAATAAGAAAAGAATATAAATAATTGAAATTAATAATGATAGATTAATTCAAATAAATTAAGTGAAGTCTAGGACATAAATTTAATTAAGCAAAAATTAAAATTCAAGCATGCCATAGCTCGAGTGGCAACAAGCTTGTATCATCCTTTTAAGTGACTTGTGTTCTAAGTTGAAGTTATATACAATGGTCTAGTTGGAAATTTTATTATTTGCTTCCAACCCTTTGCTTTTCTCAATTTGCTAAGACATTCCTTAGATATTTTAGCATTAGGACAACGTGTCTTCTCCTACTGCTTTCCTTACATGGTAATGTTACTTTTGTTCATTTCAGTCTTTGTAAAGTGTCCTGTGATTTCTCCCTTCTCTCCTTGCATTCATCTTCTTTATACTCTTGGCAAGAAGAGAAATAATCAAAGCTTTTTCCCTTACTAAGCATGCTTCTCATGTGTCATCTTCTCACTGGGTTACGCATCTTGTCCATTCTAAGGAGCCCAGAAATTCAAGACTTTATGTTCCATCTTATACCATGTTTGAATCTATCATTTTTTACTTTTCCTCACTCTTTATCAACCCTTTGTTGATCGAGAATTTTATCTGAGACTCTTTAGGAGACTTCAAGAAGTATGGATATGTATTAATACTTAAGTGTTAAGGATTTGGGAATCTTTTTGAGTACTTTCATGGAGGGGATAACAATGGTTTGAGGATAGAAGGAATGATAACCATTCGACAAATACTATGAGTGAATAATGTCCTACTACAATCTTTATGGTTTATACTTGTTTTTACTATGTCATTTATACTTTATGAAATATCATGATTTCTTAAGCATTAATTATCTTTTAAATTTCATCAAAGATTTATAGAAATATATTTTTATAAATTTAAGATCCCTGAATTTTGTAAATGATTGATACATGTATAGAATCAAAATGAGGAATTTTGAGAATTTTATTTATGGATTTCTATGACAATTATGTATAAGAATTGTTAATATGAGAATTAAGTAGTTTGATTCCATATATGACAAAAATATTTTATAGAGGGACTTTTTTTTTCTACTAGATAGAATGTCAAAGATAAAACAAAACTTATTATTCTTAATTTACAAACATCCAAATTTTGATGTCTAATACCCTATAAATAGTTCAAATTGTATAGGAACAATAATCAATTTTCACTTGAATGGTTTGTAGAGAAACCCTGCCTTCTCTGATCCATTTGGCATGTGTAATTTCTTTTCCATCGATATGTCTCGTAATTGGTATTCAAACTCCTTTTGTGCCTATCTGTTTAGTTAATTCAATAGCTTCTTTCATTGCTTTGTGAAAGGAAACTTTATTCTTTAATTGTCCAACTATAACTTCTACAAGAATATTAGGGTGTCCATAAGGGTTGATTGAATGGCAAATTTCCTACTTTCAAAGCAAAGACCTTGACTAGTAGTTAGCTGACTTATAAAGATCAACACCACTAAAATAAAGAGGTGGCCTGGTTCCTTGGTAACCTGTTCCAAAGGATAAATGCTGGTTGCTAATAGCAATTTTGTTAGCCTTTAGTGCATTATAGTTCATACTTAGCTAATAGGGGATAGAGGAGGTGTTGACCCTATATGATTGTCATCTAAAGTAGAATAGAGGGATATTATTTTATATGAATTGAGGTCTCATGACAAATGTTATTACCCATACAGGCTTAGTGCCTACGACAAATGATTATTTCCCTACATGGGCTATGTGCCCACGATGGCTCTCTTGTTCTAATAAAGTCCTTCCAATGAAATTGTTTTTAAGAATAAGTTTTTGAAAGATCATTAATATAAATTTTTAAAAGTTTCATGCTTATTTATTACTACTATTGTTTCTCATTGATTCATGATTGTCATAACAACAAATATTTGTTAAATGCTTTTGTATTTTTAAGCACTTATGAATTGTTTATTATATTGAGTAGATATGAAATTTCACCTTTGAGATAATCTAATGTACTTGTTATTGAATTTCAACAAGTAATTAAATTATTTACTTACTCTTGTGTTTAATTATTAATTTATATATTGTGAGATGCTATTTACTTATTAAGTATTTGGGATTCTAGATAGTAGCGTTAATCTTAAGCCTTCCTTAGTACCTTAATGTGGACCATCCTTTAGTCTGGTGAGCTTTGCATCAACTGTGTAGGTGAAGTCTATTTTGATGTATTTGATTTATTGTTTTGTTGTATCCTAAATGTTAATTCACATAACTTACATGCAAGGTCTCCCACCTTGATATATATGTGTTTTTGTGGATAAAAATTGGAGCAGATCTCCCTTATTTATATTACTAAAATGATCATTGGTCATAAAGATTTCAAAAGGTCTAGATTTCATAAGAGATTCTACAAAAATTTCTACAAATAGGTGGAAATTCAAAATTTGCTCAAGGATTTTAACATTTAGTATGGAAGTATTAATGTGAATTAGTTCCCAAATGCTTCATATACATCTAAATGTATTTTGGAACTAAGAAAGGTTTGCTTCAAAAAATGTGCCTTATGGAGTAGGATTTACCTTGTACTTCATGCTAGTCACAATCTAGCTTTTAAGATGTGACAAGAATAACTATTTAACATGGTATAGGTGTGTTACCAACATCAAGAGATTGCCCTGCTCTACATGCCCTTGTTGAGCAACATGGCCTACCCATGTTCCTGTCGAGTTCTAGTATTATGCATAGCAAACTTCGCCAAACATGTATACATTCATTTCAGACTTTATGGTTTACATATAGATCCATTTAGAGCTCAAATAAACACTCAAATAAACATAGTTTTAACATGATCACATCACCTAATACTAAGCAACATAGCCATACATAGTATGGAACTTTAGTTACAACTTGAACATAACAAAAAGGAAACATCTTAAAAACATAGTCTTGTTAGCACATAGTTGTAACATAATATGCTTCAACTAAAGCGTTCATTATGGTGCTTCCCCTTAGAAGAATCCATTCTTTTACCTAGAAATGTTAGTGACAAAAAAAGCATAGATGAGATAAAATCTTAGTAGTTAGTAGAATTCTCAAACATAAATTTCTAGCTATAAACATAAAGTTTTTCATAAATAACTTTCTTGCCATTAAAACATATGTATTTTTCAGTGCTTTTTGTTATGTGAATTATCATGCTTTTATAAAAATTTTTATAAATCATTTTGGAAAGGAAAACATTTGCATTTACAAATTCATTTTAAAAATACCATGGTCCTAGTGACATCTATTGACCAAATTATTTTAATGATAATAAAATTTTTAAGTTAAATTTATAAAAGTATTAAGTTAAAATAATTAAATAATGTTTATTGTTTATTGTATTGATCTATGTTGTCAAATTTATTTTTATAGATGATAACAATTATTTTGAAAAATAAAATACATTAAAATAAAGTCTGTTATAATATGCCCTCCACTTAAATTAATGAAGAGTAGCAAACTTTCGAAGAAATATGTTTTTAGAAAAAGCAAAAAAGGAGAGAAAGAAAATGTAGTATTTATTTATCATAGGAATGCTTGAAATGCAGTATGCTTCTTTTTGTTACTACACAACATATTGCAAAAAGCGTTATTGCCAAAGATTTTTATAATATTCATTTGAAGTCATGCTAAAGAAAAACTAAATAGTAAAAGCAAAATTTATATTATATTTCTTTAAAGAAATGTAGTTTTGTTGGAACCAACCAAAAAATGACGAAGTGCTTTTAAAAATGTCATATCCTATTCTAATGTTTTGTTTTAACAAAAAAGTGCTGCATAACCTTTTAGAACTCATATATGACCTCCACCTCTTTCTATCTTATCTACACTGAAGCTACAACTTTTGCTTCACTCTTTTCTTCACCTCTAAACAATGTTACAGTAGTTTGTGAGAAGAGGAAAAAACCCAAAGCACTGGCGGCTTCCTTTGGTATTAGAATTAAGGAATGGCATAAAACTTTATCGAACCAAACGTAGCAGTAGTAAAAAAGAAAAGCAACATCACTATTCTAGAGCATTTAATGCCAAACGCTTTCAAGAAAAGTAATAGTGGAAGAATTCAAAAATGGTAAAGAAGAAGAGGACTCCTCTACAGCTTTAATGGCTAAGTTGAATCTTCATCTTCCTCAAGAATAGAATCATCTACTGGGGTAGATTACAAACATCAGCTTCCTAATTCATAAATCTCAATGACCCATTCTCTAACACTAAACTCAGATTTGAAAGCGAAAACTCAAAAGTCAAAAGGCAAGTGGGGAACTCCAGTTATGATGGAAGAGACAGGCCAGAGACGGAGATGATATCAATACTAGCAACGTTGAGAGTGTCAACGCCAAAGATACATATATTGTCGGAACTCCATTATCATATCTATGCTCAGAACATTGAATCTCAAAGAGAAGTAAAGAGGGAGAAACTTAGACTCATAAGGGAAATTACAAAGTGTTGAGAATGGCTTCCTCTTTTAGGTTTCAACTTAAACAAAGCATTCATGGTGGTGGAACAATCATATAAGCTCGAAGAACTGGTGTCAGTTTGCTTAGTTCGAACTCTAAGTCTGAGATATATTAACTAAAAAAGATTTGGAGGGCTAATCTTGGACAGAGTTGCATTTAAGTAGGAATTGGAAGTCCAAATATGGCTGTCAAAGGCACATGTAACACATTGCAAGTAATCTTCATATTAGATCATCACTGCCATTTTCAGATGGTTCTTAGAGGGCACTCAACAAAAAAGAAAGAAGAAGAGAAAGTCAAAGAAACTCACTCTAAAATGTCAGGGGTACACTAACATTACTTTCTTAATCTCCATGTCTTATCTAAAATATTAATATAACATTACCATTTTGTCTCATCCTCTGTCACATGCTTCACAACATTAATTACTTACATTAATTGAGAAGAGAAAGACTAAGCAAAAGTAGAATGTAGCAGATTAGTCCAGCGTAAGTTTCGTCTCTTCTCTTATTTATAACGTGAAGTATAAGTGCAAAGGGATGAAAGAAGAAAAGGTATGACTTGCAAGTTGAAAGGATTTACTCTAACCTTCATAGCTCTTCAAGTTTCTTAATAACATTCTTTCTCTTTCACCCACTATTTCTAAAGCTACTTTCAATGAAAATATTTTAAAGCTGCTATATAAATGGAAGAAGAAGAATAGAAGAAGGAAGACATGAGAAAACAAAGGAAAACTAAGATATATTTTGGTTCTTTTTGTTCTTTTTATTTTAATTTCCTAAACTTAGTTTATGGTTAGATATAACTAGAGAGAGCTTTAAGAAGTGAGCTTCTCATAATCTTTTTCTTTTTTTTTAAATAAGGGTTTCAAATCTTTTGTCATATCATTCTGTAAATATTTTATCATATCATTTTATAACTGCGGTATTTTCTATTTCATAGCTACATTCATCCTTCATGGGAAATTGTATTAGGGTTTCATTCTAGCTGTGATAAAACATCTCACACAGTTGCAATGTGCATATATTAGACATTCTCATAGATGATTCAAGTGCCATTTTCACTGTTTATCCACATTTTCCTCCATTTTCTTTCAACTCCCTTAAATCCGAACATCATTTTTTTGTCTTTCCACCTTATTTTCACTGTTTAAAACAAAGTTTTAAACATTGGGAAGCATTTTGGTGGATCAAAAGCTTGGTTTTCAAGGCGTTTAGAATCTGTGACTTGCTAACATTTTCCCTCCAAATTTTGGCCACTTTGAAGTAATTTTTCATATTTATTTCATAAGGGTAAGCCAATATAGAACAATTTAATTGATACATTTTCTTGATTTTTGCTATAGGGATTGGGTTGAAATGAAAAAAGGACTATATTGAAAGGAAATCAATCCGTCATTTTCTTAAATTTTTATGGTTAATATGTAATTTTCAGAAGTTTTAGGCCAACTTTGTAAATTTTAAAAAATTTGAGCCAATTTTTGAAAATTTTAGGGTTAAATTTTAAATTTCTAAAAAATCTAAGGGTCAAATCGTAATTTTAAAAAATTTGCATAAGCATTTTTTTAAAAAATTAATTTTTCCAAATTTCCTAATTTTCAATAATTCCTTTAGTAATTTCTAGGTAAGTGATCTTAGTATTAGAAATTTTAAGCATAGGATTACTTAGACCTTTGATTATTTTTCAAGATGGATCCCAAGAAAATGAGTAAATCTATCATTGATCAGTGTAATGCTAATAGATTCATGTCTAGGGAATTGCAGATGGGATTCAAGTATGCCCTGTACAAGAAAAAGTTGATCCTGAAATGTGGATTTAGTTTTGGAATTTGGCACACAACTTATGTTGTTAATGTTCTGGGAGAAAGAAACCGATAAACTGTTGGCACCCCACCTTGTGTAGTAAATTTGATGATGGTGGAAGAATTTTACGCTAATGTCTTGGATCTTACTAAAGGAAAATGCTTTGTCAGAGGGAAGTTAGTTCCTTTTGATTAAGAAAGTGTAACTGTATTGCTGCAGACTCCCACTGTCTACAATGATAAATAGATTACATTGTTAGAACTTAGAAGAACAGCAAGATTAGGAGCATTTAAGAACCAGTCTCTGCCATTCTATTAATGAAAATTGGGACCAGTCTTCTAATGGATCCTTTAGCATCCCTGCAGAAGCCGGGGCCACCGGAGCTATCTGCGTCGAGTGAGTCGATTGAAAAAGGAGGGGAGACAACTCAAATGCCAGCGAAAAAATCGAAAGAGTCGTGACGTTGAAAATGAAATTTTTCTAAGATTCATTGCTCGATTTTGCATGCTTTGCTCCCAAAATGCAAAGAGACTTTCTCTTCATTATCTATCATGAGCGCAACTTGGTATTTGTTTGTATCATCTTGCGTGTTGTCACAAGTCAATGTTCACAATGTTACATTAAAGTAAGCATTGCTAGTTTATGCAATCATGCAAAGGCATTCAATTGATGTAGGGAAGATCATTCATAAGAATATAATGCATTATGCTAAAGAATTGAAAGGGAATCTATTGTACCTATCTTTAATTACTGCACTATATCAGAAAGGTGGAGTTCTGCATGCTTTACATGAGAAGAGGACATAACACAAAAAGCCCATTGGTATGGCAATGGTAAGGAAGGCTTTGAAGTTGAGCTCGACATTAAAATGAACCCAGCTCTTTTACCCCTATTGATGATACACGGCTGTAAGCAGTTGTGGAGGAAGGAAAAAGGATAGCTAAATGTCTTATCGATTAAGGAGGGCACTAAAGAGTGATATTGAGCTTATAGCGCAGAAGGCTGGGATTTTTGCTAAGTACCATTTAACCATGCCATTATCACCGATTGAGAATCCTGACATTGAGCTGCATGAAAGCAAGACTGATGAGGATCCTTCCGAGGATGAAGAGTACAGAGATGATTAAAATTTCTAGTTAGATCTTGACCCTAAGAACAGTGGAGATGACGTAGATGAATGAGCTAGACTTAGGAAAATAATTATTTTTAGTTTTAGATATTTTTGTAAATATTTTAATAGCTATTCAGGAAACATGGTACGCAATTTGATGCGCTATTTTGGTTTTTAATTAATGTTGCAGAATTATTATCTTTATGGTTCTATTTTGTGTTTTGTTTTAAGTGTCAATTTTAATTTGGCATTTTATTCTCTATTTCCTATACATATTGCAACTTAGAAACTTATTTCTCTTTTGCTTCCAAGCAAGAAATGGAAGTAAAACAATTGCTATCTTTAAGATTTTTATCCCCTCCTTTCCTAGGAGTATTGTAGAAGGCAGGACTTTTAATTAACATGACTAAATATAAATATCACAGTAACTTAGGATTTTATTTTCTTTTTAGATTTTGGATACCAATCCCTTGAACTGTGTTGCGTGATTTTCCATGGCAAAACTCCAAATATGTTGCTCTTTATAAAAGGAATTCTCTTATCCTTTTCTTTAATTATGCTTAAAGATTTCAAATATTGGGGAAAATATCTATTTTGGGTTTGCAGGTGGAGAATTGCAAATTTTTGAAAATTTTGAATCCTTTTGTTCTTTGTTGATTATTTTTATGAAAATTTTTAAACTTTTTCAAAATCTCCCTTATTGTTTCTAGTTTTTGTTTTGCCTTTAGAAATTGTTTTGCTTAAGGTGTCTTTTGCTTTTTGTCGATTATCTATGATAAGTAAAAGGCTGTGTATATTTTAGATATTGGTTAAGAAGCTAAGTTGCATGCTTTTAGTTGATCAAGTTAATTGATAATATCTATTTTTCTTTGCTTCTCGATCCAAGCTAATGCACTTTACCATATTGATTCTAGTTGTTGGTATTAGATGGTTTGTGTTTTAAAGATTGTGAGATAGGTTTTTAATTTAAAACTCTAGAACCTACTCTATATGACCTTGAGGCGAAATCCTAACTTGTGTATAATTGATGGATATGATTTAGGTATTTTTTGATATTTGAGCCTATTGAGTTTACTTTTTTCTAATATCATCACTAATTCCCCTTTGACCTAATGATAATTGATGCATTTTATATGCATAGATTTTCTTCATTTTACATACATGATTTTACTTAGTCTAAATGAAAAAAAAAAGCATGTTATTACCCTTCTTTCAAGATACTACAAATTTTATATTTATATGTGAGAAGGTTTACATTTTGTTTGAGTAAAGTATAGTGTGTTTAAGAAGAAATGTCACTTTTTGGTAGGTTAACTTTTTAGCTTTATTATATATTTTTAGAAAAACTATGTCTATGTTGTGCTTTAATGTAAATCATTTCATAGCCGGTCACAAACCCAGAAAAAAGAGGAGGGTTGTGTTAGGTAATCGACAACCAACATAAAATTTCGTCGAATCTTTACAACATGGATCAACAATATATTAACGTTAATGCTAAGGCATTTCCTGGAAGCAACAAGCTATATAGCTCAAGTGCAATGTCAAATGAGCAAGAGTCACTACATTGACGCTTGGGTGTAGTGAAAAATAAACAAGAGTTCTCACATTTTTGCGAACAAATATGGATAAAGAAGTTAGTTCACGAAAGTAAGATTTATCTTGGAACTTGGAATATAGGTACACTTACAGGCAAATCAATGAAAAAGATTAATTTTATGTGCTTACAAGAAACTAAATAGATAGGAGAAAAAGCAAAGGAATTAAACACTTCAGGTTTTAAACTTTGATACACTGCTAAGATTAAATCTAGAAATGGAGTAGGTGTAATTGTGGATAAGTATTGAAAAAATGTTGTGGTAGATGTAAAAAGATTAGGAGACAGAATTATAGCGTTAAAATTTATAGTGGAAAGAGAAACTTTTAATACTATTAGTGCTTACATACCACAAGTAGGGTTAAAAGAGTACTATAAGATAAAGTTTTGAGAGGATTTAAAAGGTTTAATTCAGAAAATACCTTTAGGGAAAAAGATTCTCATAAAATGAGATCTTAATGGTCATGTTAGGAGTATATATAGAGGTTACGAGGCTTCGCATGGGGAATATGATTTAGGAGAAGCAAATGCAGAAGGTAAAACTATTTTAGACTTTTTATTAGTGTTTGATTTTATTATAGCTAACACTTGTTTTAAGAAGCGAGAAGAACATCTTATCATATATAAAAGTGGGAGGACATGTTCTCAAATTAATTTCTTTCTATTAAGAAAAGTGGATAGAAAGATTTGCATGGATTGTAAAGTTATATTTGGTCAGAGTTTGATTACATAACATAAGGTCTTAGTGATAGATATTTGAATTAAGAGAGCAAAGGTCAAGATAGGATGGCAAGAATAAAGTGGTGGCAATTGAAAGATGATAATGAAAAAAACTTACAAGAAGGATTCTGGAGGAAGGATTATGGGAGGTAAAAGGAAGTGCAAATGATATGTGGAATGAGATAGCTAAAGAGATTAGGAAGATTGTAAAAGAGATACTCGGGGAATCAAGAGGTTTTGGACCTAGGGATAAAGAATCTTAGTGGTGAGATGTAAGTATACAAGATAAGGTTAAAATTAAAAGAGAATATTATAAAGTATAGTTTTTGTGTAAAAGTGAGAAAAATTGAAAAAATAAAATAAAATAACTAAGAAAGACACAAAAAAGTGGTGAGCGAAGCGAAAGTTAGGGCTTTTAATGGATTATATCAATCATTACGTATTAAAGTTAGGGAAAGAAGTATTTATAAATTTGCTAAAAGTAGAGAAAGAAAGACAAAAGACATTGACCAAGTGAGATGTATTAAAGACAAAGAAGGGAAAGTCTTGATCATAGAATAGAATATTAAAGAAATGTAGAAATGCTATTTTTATAGGCTTTTTAATGAAAGACATGGGATTTCATTACATTCAAATAGCCTAGACACTACAGAAAAGGATCAAAAGTATACCTTTTATCGTAGAATTCGAGAGGCAAAGGTAGAAGAAGCCTTGAAAAAGATGGAGAATAGTAAAGCAATAGGACTAGATAATATACCTATTGAAGTATAAAAATGTTCAGGAGTAAAAGGTACAAATTGGCTCACAAAATTATTTAATAAGATTATGAGATCTAAGAGAATGCTAGACGAATAGAGAAAAAGTAATTTAGTTCTTATTTATAATAACAAGGAGGACATACAAAACTGTACAAACTATAGAGGAATTAAACTCATCAGCCACACTATGAAGTTATAGGAAAGGGTTATGGAATGAAGATTAAGGCAAGAGATTCAAGTTACAGAAAACTAATTTGGTTTTATGCCTGATAGGTCGACTATGGAAATAATATACTTGTTACGTAAATTAATGGAGAAATATGAAAGGAATAAAAAAGACTTATATATGGTGTTTATTGATTTAGAGAAGGCATATAATAAGGTACCAAAAGATGTTTTGTGGAAGGCTTTAGTTTTAGATGTGCTTATTGAACATATCCAAGAGCCGATGCCACAGTGTATGCTCTTTGCAGATGATATAGTCCTAGTTAGAGAGTTAAAAGAAGAAATAAATGAGAAGTCAGAGATGTGGAGACTTGTTTTGGAAGATCATAGATTTTGTTTAAGTAGAAGTAAAACGGAGTATATAGAATATAAGTTTAGTAAGAGGTATACTACTTGTAGTGTAGAAGTAAAAATCAGAGAATACACCATACCATAAGTCACTCAGTTTAAGTATCTTGGGTCTATCATACAGCATAACGCAGAAATAGAGGAAGATGTAAACTATAGGATTCAAGCAAGATGGATGAAATGGAAAAGTGATTCAGGTGTTATTAGTGATAAGAAAGTGCCACTTAAGTTTAAAGGTAACTTTTATCGTACAGTTATAAGATCGACAATATTGTATAGGACTAAGTGTTGGGCAATAAAAGGTCAATAGGATAATAAGTTCAATGTCGTAGAGATGAAAATGTTATGTTGAATGAGTGGGCATACCAAATTATATAGAATTAGAAATGAATACATTAAAGAGAAAGTTGAGGTTGCACCTATTGTAGAAAAGATTGTGGAATCGCGTCTTAGATGATTTGGACATGTGTGAAGAAAATCTATAAAAGCCCCAGTAAGAAGAGTAGATTAGATGGAGAGTAGCTCAATAATTAGAGGTCGAGGAAGACCACAAAAAACTATAGGCAAAACTAATAAAAAAGATATATATTTAAATGGTATATCTAAAGATATAATTTATAATAGAACTTTATGGCGTCATTTGATACATATGGTCAACTCCACCTAATGAGAAAAAGCTTTGTTGTTGTTGTTATACATATTTTTAGAAAATGGAGAAAAAGGAAATGAAATACCTCAAAGAAAAAGAAAGACATAATGAATAGAATAAATAAATTTTTGGGTATTTAGAAAAAATTTTAAAAAGGAAAAAAAGAAAAAGACAAGATAAGAAGAAATAATTTGAGGGAAGAAAAAAATGTAAAGTGATGAGTGTATATGAGAAAAAGTAAAGTGGTGAGTATATGTTAGAGAGAGTATCTCTGCATTTGTTTTCATATTATGCTCTCTTGAACTTTACTCATTATTTTCCTATACCCTTTCTTTGTGAGAATCTTGACCCCCTAGCCATATTGCAAAGCTGTAAAGACCTAATGATCTATGGGCTATGCATAGTTTATATTAGCAGAAAGGGAATAGAAAAAGTAGGCATATGAAGCTTTTAGACTAAAAACTTATTATGTAGTGTCTCTTACATATTCTACTCTAGCATTAATAATTAAATTGATGTATGGCTTTACGCACACATATCAGGAGTAAGAAAAGATCTTTAATATCTTTTAGACTCAAATATTGGTTGCATGACTCATGTTTCCTTATTGATATCTTAGGATACACACTTTGTGAGTGTCTAATAGACTATTGCAATCGTGAAAGAAACCCTTTATAGGATGATCTTTTTATTTCTTTTTGAGCTTAATTATTAGTTTTGGCATGTGGACAAGTAAAAGTTTAAGTTTGGGAGTGTAATTAGTCCTAATTATACCTATATTTTCATATCTATTTTAAGGACTTATCATTGGTTTTTAGTTGATTTTATTATTTTTTTAGGTTTTTCATCATTTTTATATTTTGTGTAAACAATCATTTAACTAGGAATTTATTTTAATTTTTAGTAATTAAATAAGTTTAATTATGGATGTGCTTATATATGCAGGAAGGATGCTAGCTGCAAGTTAAAAGAATTTACCAAATAGGTTCTATTGTTTCAAATAATGGATGTTCCATAACTATAATGCAAGGAAATGGGAAACCCTAAAAAGACATCTATGCAGTTGCTTTGGAAGGATTTTCCACGATTGCGATGCAAAGCAAGTGAAACCTTAAAAAGACGTCACCACAGCTACACTAAAAGGATTTTCTATAGTTGTAATATAGGATGCTCTGAAAAACCTAAATGTTAGAGGACTTACACAACTACGAAAGTAGACTTAATCATAGGTAGAAAAGCTTGTCAAGTTCAATGAGCTCAACTAAAAAAAATAAAACAAAACAAAACAAATATGAGTCCCAAAAAAGAAGCTTAATAAAAATGGACCTATTTTAAAAAGCTTGAATTTAACATGAGCTAGACTTAGGCTTCTTTTCAAGCCCAACTCGTATTAAGTCAAAATCTTTGTATATCAATTAATAATATAATTATAATTTTACCACACTCTAAATCCCTAATACTCTTTACACTAAATGCTTGAATCTTATCCTTTGTCCTACTCCTGGTTACAGGACAATGTTAAGCAAAGCAGTTGGAAGAGTTCAGAGTTTTGCCACCATTGTTGGACATCGAGTAGCTTTAAAGTTTAAAGATCATCTTCGACTCTTCATGCTTGTTTTTCTAGAATCTCCTTCACATTTGGCTACCCCACTATAAAAAAAATGGCAAATTTGAAACAGAATTTAGCAACAGAATTTTGTTCCATCGCAAGTTTATCGCAAATCCGTCACTAATTCTATCGTAGAAATTAGCGACGGAATTTGTGACGAAAAATTTTCGTCGCAAATTAGTTGGTGACGAAGTTCAGCGATAGAAAGTTCCGTCACTACTAAGCGTGATAGTTAATTCCAATTTTGTGATGGAATTTTGTGATAGAATATTCCGTCACTAATTTAGCGATGGAATTAGTGACGAAATTTCTGTCACAAAATTTTTCATCGCTAATCCGTCATTAAATCCATCGCAGATTATCAAAAATTATTTTTTAATGATTTATATGATATAATGACTTAAATATATATGTATATATGAAACCGTTGTAAATTAATTAAATATTATTAATTTTGTGTGTATATATATATATATTATAATTTAATAATTTATATATTATAATTTAAATTAATAATTTAATTATTTCAACATGAAAATAGTAAAATGTGATAAATAGTAATGTGGTTAATTATTCTATGAGTAATAAAAGGCCTCCATTCATGTTCAAAAATTAAAAAAAGTATAATTTATTTATTTTAAGTCATAAATTAATATAAATTTAAAATATATTTAATTAACTAAAAATAGTAAAAAAGTTTACAAATTTAAAATCATGATTTAAACAACTGTGTATAAGGAATGATTGAAAAATATATATAAAATAAATAAATGTGAAATAAATATTTCACTCAACAAAATTCAAAAGATAAATGATATAAAAAAATTATGACATGTCTATTTTTCAGAATTTTATAAATATTAAAAATGACTCCACTCAGCCACTATCCTTTAATCACATCATATCTCTCACCTTTTTATGCTCCTAATCGTTTTCCTCTTTTTGTTATGGTGTAAACTCTCAGTTAAATTCATACATTCTTCATGGTGTTTCTCTATTTCTGTTAGCACTTTTTTAAGTAATCGTGTTAAGGTTTTTCTTTGTTTGAAAACTAATTCTTTCTCTCATTTAAATGTCAAATCTCTCAAATTCTCTCGAAAGAAGCAAAGACTAAATACCGAGAGATGCAAAATCAAGAAAGAAATAGAGGGTATAATCTAAAATTTAATACATATTATATAGTTATGTAGTTAGAGAGAAAGAATAATATAAAAGAGTATGTATCCAATTTACTTTATTTTTACGCCTATTCCTTTTTTTTCCCCAATCTCTTTTAATTACACTATATGCAAAAACATAATTAATATCCTTTTTATTTTCTTTCATTTTCAATTGAGATTTGATTTTTGTTGGTTCATATTTGTTTCCAATTACATTTGCAATGATTTTTCATTTCCTACTCATAAGAGTCTGAGGGATAAGAAAGTTTTTTTTTCCCCTTCTAACAAAGGAAAAAAACTTGTCAAGATGATTGTTCTTAACATGAAAATTATCATAATATGATGTTAACTATGGTTTACCAATCTATTAAATCTTGCTAAGTAAATTATTTAATTACCCAACTCCTAATTTATAAAGAATAAAAATAAGTGTTAGTAAATTTAACTATAACATAATATTGTATTCATTAAATAATATGAAAAATAATTTTTTTTTTGTAGACTACATAGTAATTTATGTTTTTAAATTACAAAAAGGTATGTTACATATAATTTTGTTAATGTAAAATTTTTATATAAATTATGAGTTCGTGACTTTTTTTTTTAATTTTCACTCTCCTAATAACTTATGTTGAGATTTGGCCTTAAGTATGAGTAATTTTTTTTAATAATTCAATATTATATAATTAGACTTTAAAATAATTTTTCTTTTGTATTATATATTTATTGAGGGATTTGAAAATAAATATCTATAGAATTTTACCTAAGTTTAGTACTTTAATATATTTTTTTGTGTGTGTGTGTGTGTGAGAGAGAGAGAGTTGGAATTATATACTATAGTAAAAGAAAAGTTCATAATTTTTATTCTCTCAATCTACTTTAAAAGTTTTTTAATCCTGTTTAAATTGGAGTTAAGCTCATATTTTTGTTAAAGTGTGTAAGCTTTTTAATTTATATATATATATATGATAATATGGAAGTTGTTGAATTTGATATAATAAATGAATATTGACCTAGTTATTGTTTGTGCTCTAACATTTTTTTTATTTAATAACTCTTCAATTTTGATAATAAGTTTAACTATTATTGCTTTATTATGAAATGAAGATACTTTTTTATTTAAAAAAAAAAGAGAATAATTTGTGTTTATTGGGATGAGTAATTTTTTTTCCTAATGAAAACTTAGAAACTTGAAATTTAAAATCCATCACACTTTTATACTAAAATTTAATTGAATGACATCCCTCTAAAAAAAATTAATTGAATAACTCATAAATCAATTTGATTAGAAGAAGATGTATTTCTAGTAAATAGAATGACTTTTTATTTGTAATTTTATAAACTGAAAATAAAACAAATATGGTAAATTATCAAACTTATTTAAAGAAATGAAAAAGGGTAATTTAAAAATAATAATAGCTAATATATATTGTATAGGGATTTAACGAACAGATTAATAACAGGTCAATAAGATAATTAAGGAGACCTAAAACGTATTGGAAGCATTGTTTTTGGTAAGTAGAAAAAATGAAATAACACAAAAGTTTTCTTAAGAAGAAGTGAGCTAATTAAGGAGGTCTTATAACATAATGGTAAATACAATTTCTAACCTTCAAATTGATTTTTTCTTCTACTTTCTACAATGAATTAAATATTTATAATATTTTTGTTCATATATAAAGAAACAAGAATTAAACAAATTTAAGATATGTTGATTATTCTTCTACTTTGATTTAAAGTTATAAGTTGTCTAAGAGAACCTCAATCTCTCCAAAAACTATATAGTCACACTAATGATTTATGAACTGTTTTCACTTATGCTTTAAATACTTTTAAAACAAAGCCTCAAAATAAATTTGAAGTAAGTAAAAATAAAAAATCTTATGATGTATCGTCTTAAAATTGAATTTATGCTAGATATTTTGTTAGAGAAACTAAAATTGAATTTTTAAATTTTAATAAATGATAATGACTTTGCTAGTTAAAAACACCTTGGGTGAGCTAGTTAAAAATAAATAAATAAATTTATTTCTTTAACCAAAAAATAAACATATTTTTTTTATTTTTTGATTTAATCAAAATTATTTTTTATAATTGAAATCACATCTTTTAATTTAAAATTATGACTGAATTATATTTTAAATTTTAAATAAGAAATATTTATTAATCAAGATATAGATGAGATTGATATATACAACTATGCACTAGTGATAATTTGTTTATATATTAGAAGCTTAAAAGATTAGACATATGAATTCATTAGAATTGACTGTCAGTTAGATTATAGGTTGTTTTATTCCATAAAAAATTGGTTTGAGTTTAAAAAATAAATTTGCATGTATATCTTCACCAATACAAAAATCTCCTTGCATTTTTAAGGAATATCACATGTAATATGATGAGTTAGATCCTACATATAGTTGTTTGTACACAAGTTGAAAGCACATATGGTTAGTAAAAATTGGATGCATGTAGTAAATAAGGCAAACCATACCTAACAACTTCAAATTCTTAATTGAAAAAATAGTTAACAAAAAAAAAATCAATGTATTATATTTTAGATAAATGTCATATGAAAATAAAAAATTTTATTAATTTATTAAAACTCTATTTCAAATCTTTAACTCTTCTCATTCCCAGCAAGTTATATATTTGCTAAATTTTTATTATTTAATCATAAAATTTAACATCTCCAGATTTTGAATTTAAAGTTTTTTTGGGATAAAACAAATAAAAGACAAAAAAATTAATCTAATTCCAAACCAAAGGAGCAAAACCAACAATTATATAGATATAAAGAGTCCTCAAGATTGTTGCTTCCAAATAACAAGATATCAAATGTCTCTGATAAAAAATCATTCGGGAGTGTAGGGCTTGCTTGTTAGGAAAAGAGAAATTGGTTGACAAGAACAATAATCTTATTGGGCTATTTGGCTATTTTTAATTGGCAAAGAATTAATAAAATACCAAATTATACTTCAAATTAATTATTAAGAAATAGAGTTAATTTTTTTTACCTAATATATATATTTTTTAAAAAATTACTTTAACTATTTTTTATTGTCATTGAAAATAAAATTACACTTTTATATTATATTACAAATCAAATGAAACATTGTTTTAATATATCAAAATATCAAACAATTTAAATAAATAAAAATATCAAGTATAATTTAATTAGAAATTTATTCCAACCCAAGTCCCTTATGGATTTAGATCTCTTAATTTATTCTTCGTTAATTTTTTTTTTTTGGTCAAGATGAAAAGGGAAAGAAAGAAAGAAGATCAATACATTCTTAGAAGAAAGACAAAAAGATTTCTTCTCTTTTTATTTAACAATATTTATTTTGTTAGTACAATCATTGTTCAATAATTTTTATTTTTAATTATTTTTTCAAAATAAAAATATTCTTTTGAAGTATATTTTTAACTGTAAGATGCATTTAATTTTAAAAGTTAAACTTCCTATAACATTATCTTGATTTTAAAAACTATAAGAGTAAATTATACAATTTTTTATCAAATTTTAGTGAAATTAAAAAAAATCTTTCATTTATTTTTAAAATATATATTCTAGTCAAATTTTAAACTTTTTAACTAAGATATCTTTCATAATATATATATATATAAGGATATTTTAGTCAAGAAAAATATAAGTATTTAAATTAATAGAAGATATTTTAGTAAAAAAAATTTTAATTAGATAAAATATTGTACACTTTTTTATTTCAAAGAAAATTTATATATATATATATATATATTAAAAATATGAGTTAATAATCATTATATAGCTTTACTTTCTCTTAATTTTTTTGAATGGAAGATGCTAATAAGATTTCAACTTAGTCGATGGCATGTGCCATTTAATGCATCTGAATATGTTGAATGTATATATATATATATATATATATCAAAATTTGTAATCTTTACGGGTAACTTAATTTGAGGTTTGGGGTGATTGCTTCCGGCGTTTGGACCAAAAGATGATAACTCATTATGAATTTAGGAACACAAAATAAAGAATCTTAAGAAATAAAAAGAAAAAATATATATTTAATTCATATTAATCTCATCCCACACAAATTGGTTTTCATTTTTAGCAAGCAACAGGGTAATTTTATGAAAACAATGTTGCACTTTTGAAGAATAGTTGTCATATTAAATTTAATGTTTCCATATGGAATATTTAATGCCATAATTAATCATTTGTTGCTTTTTTTTTAATAACAAGAAGTCTATAAAAAAACAATATACATCTATTGTTTTAGTATTATATTACCAAAAGCTATTTGATGTGTAAAATAAAAGGAAAATGCAATGACAATAAAATTAAAAATAAAAAATGATTCTTATATCATTGCTTTAGAAAATAAACTATTAAATAATGATTAAAAAATATAATAAATATTATTCAAAAAAACAAACTGATGATGAGAGAGGGTTGAGGGTGACATTATTAACCTTACATAAGTACCACTGTACAGCACACCGAGTGACACATACATAAGGTTAAGGGTGATTGATAAGAGAGGTTCACACCATATTGATGCAGCTTCCCCACACACAGACAATTCCCTTTCAGTAATGCGGAAAAGAGTTTACAAGAGGCGAGAGATCAACGCAGCAAATCCAAATCCCTCTTAGTCTCATCGACAACGTAACGGTTCCTTGGTGGCATTTCTGCGCCGTCGATCTTCATTGAGGTTAATTTGGATTCGTCAATAGGAAGGGCAATTTTAGGTGGTGGTTTGAGGGTATTTATCATAGCATCAGGACCTCGGAGACGAATCGCCGCTCTGTCATACTCCAGAGCGGCTTCTTCCGCCGTGTCGAAGGTGTCGAGCCACACCCTTTCCCGTCTCATCAGATCTCTGATCTCCGCCGCCTGCCGCCCCCACTCCCACCATCGAACCCAGCAGTACTTCTTTCCATTCAAGTCGACTTGGTCAGATTTTCCAGGTCGCACCTTACCGGAGTTGTTTCTGAACCTCTGTTTCGAAGAAGAGGTATTTGTACTTCCTCTATGAGCCTCTCTGTTTGCCAAAAAATTTTGGTTTGCATTATCTTCTATACGCTTCCCATTCAATTCTCGTTTTCAATTTATAGTTTACACTGTACTTTACTTGTTCCTCTTTTCTCATTTGAAAAGAAACTATTAGGAGGTAATTATTTGTTTCTCCTTTTTCTCTCACTTTCTTTTCCATTTTCTACTTGATTTTAGTGTGTAAATCGATTTATTGCTTTGGATTGTTTGGTATGTCGTAGTTTGTTGTGTTTAAAAGCCCATTTGGGGAGTCAAACGGGCATAGATATAGCGTTAGCAAATCGCAGCTGCATAATTGTCGTTCATGAAAAAATTGATCAAATTGGAGGAGTCTTCATATTTGTTCAAATTGTCATTCGGATTCATTTTTGTTTTTCTCGCTAAAAACTATTATTCAATTTGTTGTACATGATTATGGCTACTCGTAGTTAGGTAGTAAAATACTCATGCTAGTTAAATACTATTTAAACAAATACAGAGATATTGAATGGGAAATTCTAGAAAAGATGGAAGAAAATAATTTTAAGCCAAATCATATATATATAACAAGTAATTTATTCTTAATTATTATCGTCTACTTAATATTGGTCCTTATTTAGCTTAGCCAGTTTGCTCGCCCCAGTTCCTCTGGATTCTCAATATTCTAATTTGTATCTCTAAATGCAATAATTTACTTGGTAGTTTAATAATCAATTTGTATTAATAAATGCCTTATGGGCAGGAGCACCATTCACGTCTGCATTGACATTTTCTCAGCGAAAATATGCAAGCTTTCCCACATTAATGTAACGGTGCATTTTGGTGGCTCTAAATGAACGACTTGGATTATGCGACACAGCTAGCCAAGACTTGGATCAAAACGCATGCGATCCCCCTTTTCCAAAAACCCTAAAGCATTTTCTTTCTTTCAAAGCTCATTGCCGCTGCTGTTTGAAGCTCCATCGAAGGTCATTATTGGAGCTCGTTAACCAAACTCTCTCCTCCGACAGCTAAGGTTTGTCTCTCTCTTTTGCTTTCTCTATCATCTCATTGAGTATAAGTCTTTTGAGCATAACTTTCTGTTTTTTGTTTTGTTCTGCCCCTGTCTCTTTCCCTTAATCTGTTCTGCATCTCCCCTTTTTCCAGTTTCCTCCCTCTCCATTCTCCTTCCAACATTGATAGGAATTCCTAAAATGAAATAGGGCACCGCATTTCAAGTTTTATGTGACTTAAATGAATCAAATTTTAAATTAAGATTTGTTACAAAATGAATGGAAAAGATTATTGTATTGTAAGTGTCGTGTTTGTTATTTTGCTACTGCCAAATGCCGTGTCATATTGTGCTTTCCTATCTGTTTGATGAGTTTATTAGTCACTTTGGAGAATTAAGTCCCTCTAATCTTAAGGGCAACCTCCCATATGGGGAAATGCTCTTAGTGCATTCAAGAGAATAAATTATCTAAGATGCTGACTCTTAAGACTTAAACTCAATTAGTCACAACAGTTCCTTGAATTACTAGTCAAACCTCAATGGTTGGGTACAAGAATAGAGTTTTTATTTCTAGTAATATGATTCTTGGGAACGTAATTTCTAAGAATGTTGTTAAAATTGCTTGGTGATAAGACCCGAATCTATTAGGCCAAGTCCCATTATCATTTATGGTTTAAAAAACCAAATAGATCCCTTTAATCCTATGATTTGGATTTTTCTCCTTAAGTTTCATTATTCAATATAGAGTTGATATTGAATTTTGTTATCAAACTTTGATATTAACTATCTAAAACTAACACTTAGTGCTAAATCAGAAGCAATACTTGTTAGATAACACAAATTTGTTTTTTATAAAATATAATTTTTTTATTAATTTGAATTTAATTAAGATTCAAATTAGGATCCATCAATCCTAGAAATACTATAACAACATCAAGACAAAGCCCATTAATTATATAATTATATTTAATTCAGAACTTAATCAGTATTTATGGAGGTGCGGTACACAAAATTAAAATGTTTCAAACCTTTAGTTTGTTAAAAAATAAAGTAAGTTATATAAACTCCTTTTAAATTTCATTGTTTTCTTTTTTACATTTAAAATATATATAAGCCTCTTTTAAAATAAAAAGTTATCCAACATTTTTTTAAATTTTAAATTTTTTTATTGAAATACCTTCCATTAATGTAAATATATTTTTAACTAAAATTTTTATATAAAGGATACTTTGATGAAAAAATTTAAATTTATATTAAAGTGTAATATAACTTTTTATTTAAAAAATTGTATATATTTTAAAGATAAAAAAATATGTGTAATTTCAACAAAATTTTACAAAAATTGGTATAATTTATTCTAAAAATAATATGAAATTCAAAAATTAAAACAGTGTTTCTTAAATATTGAAACGAACACTAAAAGACTTAATATTAACTTTGAATCTCTTTTTTACAGGTTAGAAAAGGATAAACATGTTTTACAATTACAATTATTATCTTTGGTTGGAATTTTAAAATTTTAATAAAAGCGAAAATTTTCGAAGGGCTGAAAATTTTCTAAATCTACTAGCTATAGCGAAAATGCTTCTAGCTATAGCGAGTGCGAGCATCCCATACAAAAACTAGGGAGTTGCTTGCCGTAGCACGCACCATAGCAAAAACAGGGGTCTGAGACTGATACGTGCTTGCCGTAGCAAGGGTTATTCTTCGCTATAACGAGGGTTAGTTCGAAAAAGCGTAAAAAAAAAAAAAGAATTTGACTTCCTAAAGTGCCCCAATTCATTCTTTCTCCTTTTAACCGACTTAGGCTTCATCCAAAGCAGAGAAAAGGGCAGAGGAGAGAGAGAGACACCTAGAGAAGGAAGGAGAACAAGAAAAAGGTAAGCATAACTTGAGATTTTCCTAGCTTTTCTTCTTAGAATCTTGTTCTTCTCTCCTTGCCTTCTCTTTCTATGGTTTTTGTTGTTGAATTAGCTATGTTTTGAGCTTGGTTCAGAAGAGGAAAAGTGAAAAACCACTCTTGAAGGAGGTTAGAACTCATGTAGCTTTATTTCTTTGCTTTCCTTTCTTGAGAGCTTGAGAGAGGAAGGATAGTTGGTGAACTTTTAGAGAGAAAAAGAACCCCTAGTTTCTTATATGCTTAGTAGGGTTTGCTATAAAGAAACCCCTATCTTTGTGAATAAGTGTTGAGTTATGAAAGAGTAATTTTATACTCTTGTGTGTCTAGGCTCAAGAGAAGCACTTCCATCTAGTTGTGATAGTGAAATCAAGAAGGGAGAAGACAAATTGAAAAGGAATGCTTGTGTTAGCCTATAAGGTAGCTCTTTCCACCTTTTCTCATGCATGAATGTGTGTTTAGCTTGTTCTAAAATGTGTGTATGTGTATTTTCAAGCTATGAAACGTATGCTAGCATGCCTTTATATGTCATGATCCTTGATGCTATGTTATGTGTTAAATGAATCTATGATGTTTGTATGAGTTTGCTTAAGTGTGGAAAGGCCAAGAACTCTTCCCTTGGATGAGGATGAGCCAAGAACCCTTAAGTTTGGTTGAGACAAAGCAAAGGGTCTCCCAAAAGCAATGTGGACTCCCAAGAGTATGGTTGAGTCCAAAGTGCTCAAGAGTGGGTGAGGCAAGTCCAATACCATGAGGAGAAGTGTGAGGCTAATCCAAACATTTAGTAAACCCTTGAATGTCTTATATGATTGATTCATATGCCAAGGTTGTTTTTAAAGTGTCCATGACTTCCACTTTTCTATACATGCATTTGAGAAGCTTGCTTGACATATATTATGTATGATTGAATGAGAGATAAGCTATTGGGATTCTTTGAATCTCATCCCCTTCTCTCCACTATCCTAACATGTTAGGTGGACCAAGTGAACAAAGACTTGGGAACCACCAAACTTGAAGCTAGGAAAATCGGTAAGGGATTTGTGAAATAACTATCCTGTCACCATTTTATTGTTAAGAGATGTAATCGAATGATGTACATTGGGTGTGCACTTATGAATACTTGTAAATAGATGTACTTATTGTATATGTATGAGAATTAGAACTATAGTGCATGGTGTAGCAAGTTTCGATAAAAATAGTAAGATCTTAGCATTATGTACATGGTGTATGTTTTAGTGTGGGAGAGTGAATTTTGCAAATCTGGGTTGTTAAACATTTGAGCCATGTTTGATAGCCTATGTTAATGCTTTCCCTTGTGCTCATAGAGCCTTAGGAGTAGGAGAAGCAAATTTGAACCCTTTGAGCCCTCTTTTAACAAAGGAAATTGACAATTTGCCTCCTTATGTCAAAGTCTGACCAAATAATCACTTCTTGCCTTGAAATTTGGCATGTGACTAGATATTGCCTAGAGCTTTTTGAGAAGCCAAAGATTAGGTCATTAGGAGGTCTGTGAAATTTTCTATGATTTTTCAAAGTTAGTATTAGAATTTTGGATTTGCACTAGCACTGTTCATTTGATTAGTTGTGTAATTATGTCATCTGAGGGGCAAACGTGATCCAATGGCTACGAAATTTTATAGGAATAAACTAGACATTCACAGTGACTTGTAGCAACTAGAAGCACCTCATTTGAAGGTCTATAGAGGAAGATATGAATTTTTGAAGTTTTTGCCCAGTATCAGTCATCTTGCCTGACCAGAAATACTGTTCCATCTATTTCAGAGAATTTGGCTTGATGAACTGATCTGGAGATATTTTTTATTTCTAGTTAACATCTACAGATTTCTATATTAGTATCATTTTCATGTATTGTATTTTTGTGGATTTAGTTGGATATTTTTGAAGTCCATATCAGTAAATTGTGACAGCATCAGAACCCAGTCCGACCTCCAGACCAATTCGCGTGTCAAAAGTCCTGTGTGTGAGATTTTATGACTTGTACATATTTTTAGCATGAATTAAACATCCTAATATTTCCAGAATGACCAAGATTACATATTTTTAATTTTTTTAGATTTAGTTATGATTTTCCAAAACTTGCTTAGAAATGGGGCTAAGTCTGGCCAAGAATGCATATTCATGTCCCATGTCTCTTTTTGGTTTCCATGGGTTGAAAGCATGTTTTTATGAGGCAAATAAGTTGTAATGATGCAATTAAATATGAGGATGCATAGCATGGGCTCACACGGTCCATGTGACACCGAAATGAATTTGTAACCATGACGCTATGCAAGAAAGTGTATGAATCCAATGGAAGTTCTCACTTTATTCTTACTATATCTCACATGAGCATGTAAGGGATGATGGGCATGAGTTAGAAATGATGGTGTTACACCCTATATGTATAGAAAACTCAAAGTTATTTTAACTAAAGCATGGGAGGAGAACATCTTTCTTTGATTGTCATCGACAATTTCTTCCCCCTGATCATGCATATAGGAGAAATAAAACCTCTTTTTATAAGAACAGAGTTGAGAAATCTATGCCTCCATTACGATTAGATGGAGAGAAAGTTTAGCAAAGAGTATGCAATATGCCAAAAGTGACTGAGTTGGGAGAACTTGTACCAATTAAAGGGTATAAGGACACTCATCATTGGACAAAACAGAGCATATTTTGGGAATTACCACATTGAAAAACTAACCTCATTTGACATAATCTTGATATTATACATATTGAGAAAAATATATTTAACAATGTATTTTATACTGTCATGAACACAAAAAGAAAGACTAAAGATAATACACAAGCTCGATTGGATGTGGAAGAATATTGTCGACAAAAAGAATTAGAACTTGTCAATAGTGGAGGGAAAGTTTTGAAGCCTAAGGCACAATACACTTTGAATATAGAACAAAAATGAGCTATTTGTCAATGGGTGAAGAACTTGAGACTCCCTAATGGATATGCATATAATCTGGCTCGATGTGTTAATATGAAGGAAGCAAAGTTATACGGAATGAATAGTTATGATTGTCATGTATTTATGCAATGTTTGCTTTTTATTACTTTTGGTACTTTGCCTGAAACTGTATGGAATCCTATAATCGAACTTAGTCAGTTCTTTAGAGAACTTTGTTCCACTTTATTAACGATAGCTCAACTAGAGTTATTAGAGCAGAACATTGTTGTAACATTGTGTAAGTTGGAGAAGGTCTTTCCCTTTGGGTTCTTTAACTCAATGGAGCATTTGCCCATCTACCTTTCTTATGAAGCAAAGGTTGGGGGACCCGTTCAATATCAATGGATGTATCCTTTTGAAAGGTAATAAAGACTATTATTATATGCTTGGAATGAATATATGTTTAAAAGGTAATAAAACTTGTTTACCTCGCTTATATAGGTTCCTCTAGAGATTGAAGCAAAAAGTCAAAAACAAAGCTCGGGTGGAAGGATCTATATGTGAAGCTTATATAATTGAGGAGATTGCAACATTTTGCTCACATTGATGTGCCATTAAGAATTATGAGACTTCCAAGAAATGATGATGGTGGAGAATCGAGCCTACCTACAATTTTCATTTTTAACTATCCTGGAAGGCTTGCTGGAGAATGCAAGTCTCATTTCTTGAATGATCAAGAAGTGGAAGCCGTCATAAAATATATTCTAATAAATTGCGATGACGTGCAACCTTATATCAAGTAAGTGATATTGGTTATATATCATTTATTTGTATATGCTTAACACATTTCTTCGTTATGCAATTCATTTGTGCATGAGTTAACTTTGTCTAATTCTCAAATTGCAGATGCCGAAACAGAAGCTCAAATAGAAGCAAATTTTCCCTTATGGTTTTGAGAACATGTAAGTAGTAATAAATTTAAATTAAGTATATCTTCAAATTAACCTTAACTCAAATGAAATATTAAAAAATGTCACACATGTTCAAAATCCAGCTAACAATATTCTAGATCCATTTTTACATGACATTGCTCGAGGACCAAAAAGAAGCGTTAGAACTTGGCCTATTTACTTTGTTAATGGGTATAGATTTCATATTCATTCATTGAGCCATCGAAAATCAACAATAAATAGTGGTGTATACATTAAGGGGACAAACTTTATACAATCAGAATATGACTTCTATGGCATTCTAGAAAAGATTGTGGAGATTGAATATACAGGAGTTCTTGTGAAGCAATTAGTATTATTCAATTGTCAATGGCATAATCCTTCACCTAATCGTGGTATGAAAGTTCACAAATAATATGGGATTGTGGAAGTTCATGAATTAAGAAGGTATAACAAGTTTGATCCATTCATATTTGCACAATAAGCAATGCAGGTGTACTACACGTATTATCCTAGTTGTCATCAAAAGGCTAATTGATTAGCCGTAATTAAGGTTAAGGCTCATAGCATAATTGATGCTCCTACATCTGAAACAAATATAAGGTCATTTCAAGTGGATGGATTAGAAGTCATACTACCTACAATTGTCTCGAATGATGAATTTCATAACCTAAGAGACACTGAAGGTTCGTATGAAGAAATAGATATGTCAACAGCTAACATAGTTTGTGAAGAAGAAGAAAATGATGATGATGATGGCAATGATAATGATGATGTTGATGATGATGATGATGATGATAATACATAAATTAGGATTAGATTTGATTTAATTGAGCTTATTTTTTTAAATAATATATTTTCATTTTTTGAGTGTGAATTTATTTAATTATATCTTATTTCTTTTTAATAATATATTTTTATTTTTTTAGTGTAAATTTATTTTGTTTACATTTTTTATTTTATTTTTGGTCAACTTATATTGCCTCAAGATTTGTTGTTGCATGTGTAGATGTCAGGTCGTGGCTCTAGGCGAGGTCGTGCCCGATGGAGTACCTCTGCACCCTTAACCATCTCCTGATCCTCCAATTTCAATACTTGCATCAGTTCCTATAACGCCAACTGCATCCATTGCACCTGCATCAGCTCTAATTATGCCTAAATCATTTAGGAGACCTGCAGCATCACCTATATCATCTCCTCTAATATCATCTCCTGGCTCCCAGTACTCACATCCCACTCCTCAAGGTCCTTCTGCTAGTTCTACATCAATGCCAACTATCGAAACTTTTGGCTATGACTTCATAGATGGTCAAACATGGTTGTATCCTGACAAGCATATATAAGTCATTAAATTTATATTATTTTATTTGTTATTTAGTTAACAACTTAGTGCCATTATAACATTTTCAATGATTAGGTTTAATCCTGTTGTTGCTGTTGTCAGTGATATTTTCCCTGTAATCTAAGCAAAATTTGAACATACATGTTACAGTTGGAAAGTAACACCTCGTGAGGTCAAACAACTATGGTTTGATGAATGGACGATATATATCTCATCTCATCATTATATATGTATCATGTGTTGATATTCTTTTTTTCTCATTTTTATTTTTTCTATTGTTTATGCAGAAAAAGTGTAAATGGCTACCACAATATGACCAAATTATTAAACGCAATTGGAATAAAAAAGTGTTGGGATGTCTTGTGAAATACAATGCACAGAGTCCGGCTAGACTTAGAAAAGGGGATCACGCCTAATTGGATCTCAAACAACATAATGGTCTAACTAAAAGACTATTGACAGTCAAATGAATATATGGCCATATGCCAGACAGCTAAAAATAACCGGGCATCTATCATAGGGGCATGCAACATAAAGGAGGCAGCATTCCTTCAACTGAGCATAAGAGGAGGCTGGTAAGTATTTAAATTCAAATGTAATCCTCGTTTATTTAATGTATAAGATAACTAATATCAATAAATAATTACAGACTTTATAGCTTAGAAGGCCACCTACAATGTTTGAATTGTTCAAGCTCACGCATTATGATGAGGCAACTGGCCAATTTGTGGACCACAGGGCAGCTGAAATCTATGTATGCATATGTTTTTCTTTTTTTTTTTCTCACTGGGATTGTACTGATGGCTAAAGGTCTAACTAGTTATAGTGTAAGCCTTGATTCTTTGTTTTTTATTGTAATTGGATTTGTGCTAATGACTAGAGACCTAAATAGTTATAATGCAAGTCTTGATTTTTAGTTTTCATTATCATTGGACTTGTGCTGAAGGTCGGAGGCCTGACTAGCTATAGTGTGCGTCTTGTCTTTTTTGTTTTAATTGTTACTGGACTTGTGCTGACGGCTAGAGGTCTAACTAGTTATAGTGTGAGCCTTCATTTTTTGTTTTGGTTGTCACTGGACTTATATTGATAGCTGGAGGCCTGACTAGTTGTAGTGTGAATCTTCATTTCTTGTTTTAATTGTCATTAAACTTGTACTGACAACCAGAAGCTTAACTAGCTGTAGTGTGCATCTTTATTTTTTATTTTGATTGTCACTATACTTGTACCAACGATTGAAGACCTGATTAGTTGTAGTGTGAATCTTTTTTTTTTATCTTAATTATCACTGGACTTGTGCTGATGGCCAGAGGCCTGATTGGCTATAGTGTGAGTCTTCATTTTTAATTTAGTCACTAGGATTGTGTGATCATTTATTTAATATTTTTTACTATGTTAATTACTGTGTGGCTATCAAAATGACATATTCTTTCTACGTACCTAATTGTGTAATTTCAATATTTGATGGCTTTAACTATAATGATTGAATATATTTTTAATTTCACAATACTTATTTCTTATTATATGATCACACTTCATGTTAATACTATATGATAGAAAATATGTTTAAACATGTGTATACTTTTGGTTTTGGACGCACTGTCATTGTTTTTCTTATTGTAAAATTGCCTTTCTTTACTTCCTTTAACAGGCTAATTATTTAAGGCTTAAAAATGTCAGAGCTTCGACTCATGACTCAACAGGCATAGCATCAAATGATGTAGAGGATGATGATGAAGTCGCCTTATGGTTGGAGGCTGTTGGTGGTAAAAATAAGAAAGGTCACATTTTTAGGGTAGGATCTAAGGCTCAAGACATTAATGCTATCTATTCTCGTGGGACCTCTTCTTCCATTCATAACTTAAGATGTCATTCAGATTTTGAAGAGGAATTGCGCAGGAGGATTGCCACAGAGACAGCACCTTTCAAACAGGAGAACCAAGAGCTTAGAGAGCAGAATTAACGTATGACAAAGCAGAATCAACAAATCTTGTCTCTACTATACCAGCATCAGCAAAGACTTAATAGATTGCAAGAACTTAAATCACGGTTATCTCGTGCCCCATCAGATCCTGATGATTGTCCTCCATCATAAACATGATTTTATTTCTCTTCCCTTATTTTAAGATATATGTTTTGTTAAGGATTGTTATAATTTGTTTTAGAATGGTTATCATTTAATTGAGAATCATTTTAATATAATTGTTACTTTTTTATTAAATATTATTGCACTGTTATACTTTACTGGATAGGGAGAAACACTTAAACTTAAAAATTTACTATTTAATAATAATGTTATTTTCAATTTACCTTACTTTATTATGCTTTTATTGTATTTTATTAGATAGGTAATAAAGTAATATTGAGGTTAAATTAAAAAAAAATATTTAATAATGAAACAAATTACATTAGCGATGAAATATTTCATTACAAATCTGTCGCTGATTAGTGACAAAATTTTCATCATAAATCCGTCATTGATTAGCAATGGAATATCTGTCACAAATCCATCACTAATATTTCGTCGCAAATCCGTCGTTGATTAGCGACGGAATATCCGTCACAAATCTATCACTAATATTTCGTCACAAATTCGTCGTTGATTAGCGACGGAATATCTATTACAAATCCGTCATTAATATTTCATCATAAATCTGTCGGTGATTAGCGATGGAATATTTGGTCGCAAATTCGTCAATAATCAATGACAAAAAATTTCGTCGCTAATCCATCACTGATTAGCGACGGAATATTCTGTCATAAATCTATTGGTGATTAGCGATAGAATATTTGGTCACAGATTCGTCAGTAATTAGTGACAAAAAATTCTATCGCTAAACTATAGCTAATTAGCGACGAAATATTTCGTCACTAATCCATCGCTAATTAATGATGAAACTTTTCGTCGCTAATTAGTGACGGACTGTCACAAATTCAGAATATGCTATCCTTAGAATTAGTGACGGAATTCTTTTTTGTGACGGAACCTTTCGTCACTAATTAGCAACAAAATTTCAAATTCCGTAGCAAATAAATTAGCGACAGTGAAATTAGCGATGAAATTTTTCCATCGCTATTTCATTTAGCGACGGAAAATTTCTTCGCTAATTTCTATGTTTCTTGTAGTGCCCCTATAGCAGCCAAAAAAAAACCACATTAGAGCAGCTGAAGTTGTGTTTTTACTAGCTAATATGAAGCTTATCATTATGTCCATAATGAAATCTTTGTTGGAGTGGCTATAATTCAAAAACCACGATAGCAAATCTATTGAATGTAGTGAGGCCTTATCTTCAAGCTATTACTTCTTCTCTTTGATGATTCTTCTAGTTAAGTTGTACACTTTCAAGATTGCAATTCAAAGTCACTTCTTGGACCCAATGTTAAAGAGCTTTTTGATTTTCCATAATAAGGGAATCACATTGTTGAATCCTTCATTGTTAAGCTTGGTACCCTCTTCAAATTCTCTGTTGAGCTTGGTTTCAAGGAGAGAAGGAGTATCTCTAGCCAAGCTAGGCCTGGCCCATTTTTAATCAACCAGGCCTTGACTTTTTTATACATGAACAATATCAAGCCAAGTTTGAGCCCAGTTTTTGTTCTATTTTTCAAACAAGCCCAGCTCATTTTTTAACAAGCCCAACCCTTCATCATGTTCATGTAAAAGATGTATCTTTTACTACTGTAATACATGGTAGAAGTGTGATTGATGTGATCCAACCACCTTTCTCTCTCTTTGGCCTATAAATACCTTAAAGTGACATAAGAAATTGGGAGAGAGACATCAATGGAATGTCGTTACACTGCCAAAATGTTTATATAATGATCTAAACTGCTTTTAATGCTGAGGGACCTATAAGAGTTGTGCAAGGTTAAAGATCTATAATCTCTTACGAATAATTTCTTAGGACATTTATCTCAAGCAATATTTCCCTTCTATCTCCACATTTATTTTATATTTGCATTTTCTGTTTTCTTGTATTAGTTTAGGATTAAAATATTTAATATTGATGTATAAATTGTTGTAATAATTTATATTATGCTTTTATTTTATTAAATATATTTTTGCACTTGAAGGTCTTTATTATTATTATTATTATTATTATTATTTAGTAGTTGGATTAATTATCGTTATTTAATTTCACCCAATTAAGAGTGTTTAGATAATGATGTTAATATTAACTTTGGAATAATACTGCAATTGAGTCTAAATGTTATGCCTTTTTAGTCAATGCATATGGATAATTAATGATGGATACATACTATCCATTGTTTATAATAATTGTAACTTAATATTAATATACATGAATTCGTCTTAGTGGCAGTCTAATCATTTATAGTTAATCTTGAGTTTATTGAACTTCAATGAGTCGTATAGTTAAGTAGATGTAGGTGAAATCTGTATTTGGTTCACCTTGGTGGAAGTTACTATAGGATAGTGTAGTAGGCTCATTTTGTCAGCACGATGGGAATTTGTATGCTTAATGTATTCTAGGGGTAACCTAACTCAGGATGTCTTACTTAAGTTCTCTAGGAAAAGGCTAAGATCTAAGATAAGATAAGGAGTTTGTTTTGATTAGCAGCTAAGATATCATATATATAAGCTATCTATAATAATAAATCATAGTATAATGAGTTTTATACTATTAATGAACTAGTATTAGGTATCTAGTTTGCCTTTGTGCATTTTTCATTTGAGTCAAAATTTTTTAGGCTTGAGTCTTTTATTTATTTTGTTTTATACTTTTATATTATAGTTGTCCATAACATACACTTATACTCAGTCACCTATGCTTAGGGTGATGTGAGATACTAACATGTAACTTATTTGGTTGCAATTAAGTAGTTCCTTATTATGTAATTCTTTGGTATTGAAAAATCTTTACTATTGGCTAACAATCGATATTGGAACTCATTGTCCACTTTATTCCTTATGTAATCAATGCACTTGCTAGTGCTGTAACTTATGATTATCATTATTATTATTATTCAAAGTAAATCACAATGCTCAAGAAAGCTACACGCATCAATGTTCTTGAGAAAGAAAGAAAGCGAGAGAAAGAGAATGAGAGAGAGACGAGAGGGAGGAGATAAGTGAACTGAGAGAAAAAGGAGGGTAGATTTAATCTATTATTTAGCTAGGGAATAATCTCTCACTAAGTAAAAACTTTCATAGCCATTTAACGAAGGATTAATCCTTTGCTAATTCCTCACTAAATTTAAATCAATGAGGGATTTTTACAGCTTTGCTAATACCCTACCAATCAATGAGGTATTAACGAAAACAATTTCACTCACTAAATTATTAGTGTGGGCATTTTATTAGCAAGGGACATTAGCATTACTAATTAGATATAGAATTTGCCACCAATGTTCTCACATTTTTTTCCAAGAATCCTACCATTTAGTGGGGGATGTCCTTATGCTTGTTAATCTCTCACTAATTAGTGAGGGGATAGCAATGGAAACTCTCCTTTGATATTTTTCAAGTTTTTGTTGTGATCAAAATGGAATCTTTGTTAGGTGAAATTTTTCCAACTAGTATACGGGAGCCCATACGACTATTAACTCATAAGTTAGATCTAGCTAGGTGGAATTTCACCCAAAAATGATGTTTAAGCAAAATTTTTCCCAAAACAGCATTGTTTTGATTGTTACTTCGCCTTAAAAATTTGCCTAAACAATGTTGTTTTGAGGAAAAATACCACCTAGATAAATTCAGATCATGAATTAATGACCATGTTGGCTTTCATTTATTAATTATAGAAAATTTGTCAAACGGACAAACTATTTTAACTGGGGGAGAATCTTTGAGGAACTAAATTGAGAGGCTTTATCTTTAATAGAGGTAGAAGAGGGAATTTTCTTTTAGAGGGGCCAAGATACTTAATTATAATACATAATACTTTTTTAAAAAAATATATAATTACTCTAATATATATATATATATATATATATATATATATATATTATACACACTATCTAAGAGAAAAATAAAATATATTATATTAAAATCAAATAAATTAATAGCATGTCATGGCTTGCACTACTATAAAACTGCTTCTACAACACCATAATATAAAACATGCATGAAAGGGAATATATTCACTAAATGAGTCGTAATTTATATAAGTCATCTTATTGGCTAACACTTTCTATGAATTATAAACTAATTTGAAATTAAAGATAAGTAAAATAATTTATCAAACCCATAGGTGGGAAGAGATGGAAGAGACAATGCAAATGAAATAAGCACATTGAGAAACATTAAAGTAAACAAATGAAGAGAATATATATATATATATGAAATAGTGGATATCAAACAAAGCGAAACAATGATGAAATAAAAATAGAATAAACAAAAAAGATTGAGAAAAAATTGTGATCTTCACTTTTTTAAATTTTAGTCTGTTAATATAAAAGGGTACCAAAGAGCCTTTTTGCACTTCAATTTCTTAAATTTTGGTCAGATATTGTCCTAAAAGTTTGTTGTTTTTAATTTTATTATTCTAAAGACGTATAGGGTTTTTAAAGTAACTAGCTACTCATAAAGACTATGTAATAATCAATGATATTTTGTTATTTAAAATCTAACATATATGTATATAAATTATTAATTATATTATCTTATTTTTATACACATATAAATTTTATTATTTTCTGAAAAATCTTATACGAGTTTAATTTTTCTAAAGAAGAGCAAAATAGGAAAATTTCATATACATATATGCAAAAAGTAGAATTGAGGGGATCCCCCAGTCTCCCTTCCCTCCACTTATGATATTTAGATGATCAAATTAAGAGGAAAGCAATTTTTTAAAAGATTAAATCAATAAGTTATCCTGTTAATAATAAAATAATATCTCAGTATTAAAAAAAGGTCCAAAAAATTAAATATTTATTCGGTGGACAATTGTTTAAATTTACAATCTATTATCTCATTATTTAAAAATAAAATAATTAAATGAAAAAGAATTCATATGTACAAAGTGTCAATATACTAGTCACATATCTAGATTTGACTTGTTTTAATTTATAAATTAATCTTAATTGACTTGAGAATATATAATCAATGAGTAATTAATTACTATTGAAAGTTATAATTAAAAATTACTTGAATTTATTTTTAAATAAAAAATTTAAACTTTTAATTTCAAAGATTATTTTAGATTTGAATTTTTTCAACCTTTTTTGTTAAGATTGATACTATTAATTTTAAAAAGAAAAAAAAAAATATATATATATATATAGAGTATGTGGAACCTACTTGAATAAGTGGGTTTTATACATTTAAATGGAACATATTATTTAAGATAATTTTACATATTATCTAATTATCTCTTTTTAAGATTAATATGATTCATTTTAATAAAAGAAATTTAGATAATTCATTTCCCACATATTTGGCATGTAGTATATATGTACTACTCTTATACATTTTATGTTGGAAACCACTATAGCTGTTCTCTTTTTCTGAACATAGTGAGTTCACAATCACTCACCCTCATTCATATTTAAAATTTACACTCTCTGAGCACTCAACAACAGCAACAACCCCATCTATTATTAAACCTTTTTCTGCATATGTCCCAAGTGCACTATGAAAAGACACTTTCGAGCATCTATATTCAAACAAATTAATAATTAAAGCTTACTCTATAGTTTATAGCATGCATGCAATTGCTCGAAGCACTAATTAATTCTTTATCAAATTTTGTGGGGGAATGTGGGATGCCACCCCAAGTCACCATCAAACCCTACAAGAAGGGAAAACAAATAATATTGTTCAACTAAATCCAAAAAGTTTAACAAATAAAATAATTAACAATTGCACAGGACCAATTATTGAGAAAGCACTTACTATTTTTAATTATTATTTGCTATAACTTAGGACTTAGTAATATGGTAAAAATTAATAACCTGAAAAGCAAAAGCAGTTTCATGTTAAGATTGTGGGTTCTGTCCACGTAATACCCATTAGGTGACTCTTTACCACCTACAACAAAATAATAGACTAAATCACATCAACTTTTCAATGTAATTAAATTCTTGATATTTTTTGTTTAAAAATATTATTTTATTTTTTTAACATTTGATAAATATCATAAAATATTCTTTTTTAGGTCAATAAGATTAATTTTTTATATAATATACGTTTCATATAGAGAATGAAATTATTTAAATGTCTTTATCGTTTTATTAGAAATAAAATCACAATATTGTGTTAAATCTTGACATAATAGTTATATTCTACTTTGGCTAGACATTTTAGCAAACAAGTAACATGCATTAGGTAGACATAAACACAATAAACTCAGTCTTGCGTGTCTGTGTCTTGCCTCCCTTATCAGATTTCTAATAACTAAATAACCTATGAAACTAGTTGTATTTATTGGGGAATAATTGTAAATTGTAAAAAAAATTCAAAAATATCTAAAATCTAAGAAATAGCAATCCTGGTAAGAATTCTACTTACTACTTTATTACTTGTTCAAGTAGTGATTTACTAGCTTATACATATGTAAAATAATCGCATTAGTAGTAGTAATTGGAAAGGAGAACTTTTTTGTCATTATTTTTCATAAAGTGCAGGTAGATATATTATATATATAATTGTGTACTTTATATCTTCTAATTTAATCTTTATTTAAATAATATTCTTATATTTGACCTGAAAACAAGAAAATTTTTAAAATTAGACTAAGTCTTATTTTAAGGGATTAAACTTTAATTATCTTTCAAGTTTTTATTTAAGATAGATTATTAATAAAGAACATTATATGAATATATTTATCCCTAAAATTTTAGGGAATTTTCAACTTGATCTCTATATATAATTCAAAAAAATTATAATTGAGTATCTATAATTTTTAAGATTTTGAATTTGATTTATACCATCAAACACTTGTCGATACAGCCATGAATTTTTGCCAATATGGCCAACAATGTCATCTTAACACTCTTTATATGTGTAATGCATACCAATTCATCAAAATCACTTATGGTATAATATTTCACACATGTGACTCCATCATTTATTTTTATGCCTCTTGTTGACATGATTATGCATATTCAAAGTTTTAAAACGACGCAGTTAGTTATGTTAGCAGATTTTAAAGGCATACTGATGGATAATTAATAATAAGAATCAAATTAATTTTCCTTTTTAAATTATAAGGATCTAATTAAAATTTTTTAAATTATAAAAAATAAATTAAAATTTGAGTGAAACATTATAGAAATTAACAGAATAATTAAAATTTTAAATTAATTTTATTTTTTGACACATTCACATAATATTTTTTATTATTTTAATAACTTTTTTTTATAATCGACGAAACTAAATTTACCTCATTTTTATTCCTCAAAGAAATATGTGCATGCACTTTGGCAAACATGAGTAATTAGCTTTTTTTTTTTTTTAATGAAGGCGATACTCTATTAGCCTTGCATAAATTAATTAGTGAAGATTTTTCAAAGCTGACTAATAACCCAATTAGGTAAAGGTCTATTGCATGGCACACAGAATTTTGAAGGCTTTTTGGAGTGACCAATATCTTATGCTCCCCAAGGACCACTATTTTATAGGGCATAATTAATGTATAAGGAAGTTAGGATTTGTCTCCAATCACTTGCTTGGCTTTATAGTCAAACAGCATAAACCAAAATACTTGTACAATTTATTTTTCTCATGGACGTACCTTTTACTTTCATAATCACTGTCGGTGTTAGAATACTTAAGGCCAATGTCAATTAATGTGTGTAATAAAATAAATAACTATATATTGAAGCTCCATTATTAGTCATGCTTTTTTTAAAAAGAAAAAAAGAAGAAGTAAGAATAAAGATTGAATTCTGAATTCATAACATGCACTTTATTATTTAAAAAAAATTTAATTTTTTTCGTTAGGTAAAAAAATGGGGTAAGAAGCCAAAACAACAAAAAACTATAACGCACCACAAGGGAACAAAGTCCTCACTCTATCAGCAGAAAAACTTAAACTAAAAAAAGGAGAAATATTCTCCCAGAAATGCAAGCCTAGGCTTAATCCAGGCTATAATTAATAAGAAGATCGGGATATTTATTAGCTTTACAAAACACATATGAGAGCATGATATTCCTCCCTATTCATCAAACCTTGAATTTAGGAAAAATTATGTTTAAGAACTAAGAAATAAAAAATATATATTTTTAAGAATTTGTTATTACTAAATTCAACTATTTGTTGTTAAATTCAGTAATAATCATCTTAAAATAAATGGTAACAGGTCTTTAAAAATAAAATTATTCATTTTTTGATCCTTTATTATAATTCTCTCTTAAATTTACCTCATTAGTGTACTCGGATAAGTAGAGCTCGAAAAAGTCTCATTTAAAATCATAATGAGAATATGGGAATTAAGCTAAAGATATTAAATTTTAACTAGTGCCATATATGAATTACTAGTTCATTGGCCCATAATTATTAATGTGATTTTATTAATTTTAATCTCATAAACGAAATTTTCTTAAATTATGGTATCAGTGAGATTTAACTTTGACTAATAAGATAAATTTGAATCTTATGTACATGCAGTTAGAATTTCTCAAACTATAATTATCATCATTAATTTTTGAATGGATTTTCTTGAAATATCAAATCTTTTTTAGAATTATATCAACTTTAGAATTGAATTTTTTTATTAACCACATTGTAAATTATCTATAAATAATTAATACATAGTAATTTTGTCATTATTATTATTATTATTATTATTATTATTATTATTATTATTTTGTGAAAGAAACATGATCCAAGCATATACTAGAAAAGTTTTTCAGAATCCAGTTTTAGATTCTGTTATACTATTTTGGATTTTCCATTATCATACACACATCTCTCTTAATTTCTTCAAGCTTTTACTTTCTTTTGCCCCTAAGCATATATAGATTCCAGGAATTTTCCTTCTTCCTCATTTCCTCTCTTAGCAATTAATGAGTTTATGATAGTTAGCATTCCTCATTAGCACCAATCATTGGGGAAAAAAAATAAAAAACCTATTATTTCGTCCCAAGAAAAATTTTATTGTATGTAATATTAAAAAATTGAGTATTGTTATCATCTCTATCTTGACAAACAAACAATTTTTTTTTTTAAATTTTAGCTCCAACTCAATCTTAATTTAAAATTAAACTACATTGCAACATATTAAATGACAATATATAACACCTATTATCTATTGATAGAGGAGTACTGAAAATCCATCATGAGATAAATTGGTGTTAACATAATCTAGAAGGTATTTTGTGATCTCAACTACGTGATTCCCTTCCCTTTTTTTTTTCAAGTACTTCCTATAAACAATTTAGACAATTCTATTATTGACATAATAAGAAAAAAAACTTAAACAAAATTTTGATCCTTTTAGTTTTATAAAAATTTTGATTTGGTATATCTTGTGCAAACAGTGTTGTCATCTTATATTTTAAAATGATTCAATTTTATCCTTTTATCTCATAATCTATTCAACACATATCGTTGATATACTTTGAACGTTATTTATATACTTAGCACCATCAATTCATATATAAATTTGACATAAATTGATAAAATTGGTGCCAAAAGGATGGAAATACCATAGAGGCAAAATTGGATGCTTGCTTTAAAATTAAATAGACCAAATTAAAACTTTAGTAAAATTATAGGGACTAAAAATGTATTTAAGCCTAAAAAAACAAGATAAGAAATTGAAAAAAAATAAAGAAAAAGAAACTAGTGCCACCACAGAATACAGACAACAAATGACAGACTGCCCCATGTAACCCCAAATTTCTTTCTTGTCCCTTTCTCTCCCGCTACCTTCTCCTTCTTCTTTTTCTTCTCAGTCTCTCTCTGTTATAGCCTGTGTGTGTGTGCGATATCTCTTAGTCACTCCACAGCTTTGTGTTATTCAAGCACATTGACTGAATTGTTCTTATACTTAACTGGGTTTCCCCTACGATTCTTTTCTTCATTGTAAGTTTCCTTCTCTATTCGATCCCTTTATCATTGTATTGTCCTTGTCCTTGTTTTCCTTTTATTTTGTAGCAATTAAGATCAATGCTAGGTATTACAAATAAAAGATTTCTTTTTTGGGGTCTTGTTGTTTCTGTGATTGCTTGTTACATTATGTCTTCGGTAATTAATATGTAAGAGATTATAATAATAATTATTCAAGAGTTTGATCTTTATTGTCTGCTATTCTCTTAATTTAAATTAAGTTTTAATAAAAAATATGGTAAATTTATGTTTGTATATACATCAAGTCTGATGAACTTTTATGTGAGAAGATGAGTTAGAGATTATAATAAAATTATTCATAAATATTTACCAAATAGTTATGGACTACGATTTTTCCCCCTTATTCAACTAATTTTCTTGCGTTTGTCTTATTCTTCTTTTTTCTTTTAATACAACAAGGTTTTGATTTCTTCACAGGATACCCTGGCGTGGTTAGAGAAGGGCCAAATTACTCAAAACACAAAGCTGGGATTAGTTTTGCTTAGGTACTTTTCATATGTTCATTTCTTTTGGTCAGCTTTTGCTTTTAAAGTTTGTTTGCGTTTAGAACATACCAATACATGAACAATAATATATAACACATATATATATTGGGATATGACTATGAGATATATGTTTTATAAAAAAGATGTTTGGTATATCATTATCCCAATATTTATAATATATTTTAACGTCTTATATATTTGAAAATGAGATGTCTATATATGTTTGGTGTACATATATATTATTACAACATTGTTATCCAAGAGATATAGGATCTTGTTAGTTATAGATCTTGTACTTTCCTAATTAAAATGTTGAAAATCTCACATTTTTTAGTAAAAGCCTCGATAGATTTTTATATAGATGATTAATTCTATTGTTGATTCTTCAATAACTTTCAATTAGCTCTAAACACAAGAATATATAGTTCTCCTCATGGAGATCAAGAATCGGTACCTGGGATGAAGCTATAAACAATTATATATAGCTATTTTATTGAACGTATAGAGAAACTTTCTTCATTTTCAAGCGAATTGAGGAAGAACAACAGCAATTGGCATGAAGTTGATCAGGATTTTGTGGGATTTTGTTAAAATGTAATGCAAAGCTTAGTGTTTAGCATGCTTGACAGGAAAAAAGATTGTAGAAGAGGGAGAAAAGAAAAGGGTGTAGATTAATAATGCTGCATTTATTTTTAAATTTTTTAAATACATAAATTTCAATCTAAACTATTTATTTTATAAATAATTGAGATTTATGCACTTTATTTTCTAAAGTGCAACATGCACTTTACATATCCAAACATTCTATTAATATGCTATATCCATATATCTACAAAATTAGAAAATTTAAATATCAATATATCAAATGACATCTATTTTATTTTTGGGCAGATAAAGGACTTCTAATTTAAATATATGATTTGCTAAAATCTTGAATTTCATGCTTTTTTTACTTTTTTTTAAAAGGAATGGATTTTATAATTTATAAAAAGAAATTTGGTTCCTATGTTATGACAATGTAAAACCTAAAATAAATTATTTGAATGAAGGACCATAATACACACGCACATATATGAATTTCTTTCCTTAATTTGTTGGGCGGTGATCAATATATTTATACATGCTGTGGCAACAACAAACAAGAATATATGTGTCCTAAAGATTGCATAATATTTTTGTTACATAAGATAATATATTTTATTAGGGAATACTTTTTAAGGTAATTGATCTTCGCTTTTATTTTTATTCTCTTTTAGTGGAATTCATAGTCCTTGTCTGAATAATAATGTCTCATTCAGAACTTTAAATCAACCACCACTCTATATAGGGTCTAGATTGATGCATATTTCTTTCTTTTATTATTTATAGTTTTATCGTCCTTGCTTTTTTTGTTTTTTGGTTCGTATGATTGTCTTTTCACCTTATAGTCTGCAAAGTAAAATGGGTTTTCCTCTTTTTTTTTTAACCTATCTTTTTTGTCGATTGCAATTTTCAATTTGTATATAGGATTTTGCTAACCAATATTATTAGGACACTGGTTAAAAATTATTTATCTGTTTTGGATCAATAAATTAAGGATATTTTAATAGAAAAGTGAAAAAGACTGATAGTGAGTATTAAGAGCACTTGCCTGCATGTTTATGACAAAATTAATTTTAAATGTTTACCTAAGTTTATTTAATATAATTATTTTTAAATTAAAAATTTATCTAAAATTCATTTGGATATTATTTTATTTTTTATTTATAAATTAATGATTAAATAAAAATAATTTTGTCAATTTCAAAATAAAGTTAAAAATATGTCACTTTTTTTAAAGTACGTCAATTGCCTTATCATTTTAACTACATCAATTGTTTAATATAATTAATCATCAATTCATATATAACTAAAATATTTGTTAAATAAAAAATAAATAAATAAACAGAAAAATAAAATAACATCTAAAAATTCTAAATGAAATTGAATAATTAAAAAATTAAATAAATTTGAATTAATGATATAAAAATTAATTTTGTTATTAAAAATTATAGTATGCAATTAATATTCATTATTTTTCTTTTTGTTTTTATTAAAATAATCTGTAATTTATATATCCAAAATTAATAAATACTTTTTTTAGCTAGTATGTCTAACAGTTTGGATTCTTTATTCAGACCAAATTTAGGCAGAGAATACTCAGAAAATTTGAACCGAAAAAAAATATCTGGATGATCTAAATCCTCTAAGTATTTAAGTCTGGGCAGAGAATCCCTGTTAGTGTCCTTAGGGTATTAGCAAGACCGTTTGATATAGTTTGTATTAAAGTATTCAAATGCTAATGGATCAAATTCTTACCACAACAGTTTGGCTTTGATTTTCTTTTTCCCCAAAGTCCTAATTAATCAAATATCAAGTGGCTGAAGATGAAAATTTAGGTAAAGATAGTTAATTCAACTCCCCTCTTCTGCTAGGGGGGGAAAATTCTATACATTTTTCTTCAGAGTGAGGAATTGGGGTTAAGACTTTTCTATCTCTAATTAATGTGAATAGAATGGGTAGGCAGAAAAGATTAATTTCTTTATTTAAATTATGTTATTTTTACATTAAAACATATATTTTTAAATTTGATACTTAGATTTTGTTTTGTTTTTGGTTAAACCATGATCTGCTTCCTGTTTGAAAAAAAATTATAGATTTCTTAATTGAGAGCATAATTAAGTGGTTTTAAGTCAGGAATTATACATGTCTAGTCAAAATAAACAATATGTTGTTGGAGGATGAGAAGTTGGAATTATGATTTATGTTATTATTTAATAATAACATAATTATTTTATAAAAAACATTATAATGTATAATTAGATAGTTGAAATAATTTAAAATTTAGTTGAGATTACCAATAAAGACATTCGAATGATTGAATGCAGAGAGATGTTGTTCTATTTTAGTACTTTTTACTAGAATTAAAATTTTCTTATTTTAATTGTTATAAATAAAGTTATAATTGAATAAAAGAATTAATTCTTACCCATTGATGACTTCACAAGCCATCTATTTATAAGGAGTGCAATCTCTTCTATTTTTTGAAAAGAAATGCTTATTGGAGTTTCTACATTCCCAATGAAGCATTAATTAACAACCTGGAAAGGTTGAAGAAGAAAAGATGAGAAAACCTGCATCGGCATTTAAATGTTATTGACTTGTTCTTATCGTTTTTATGGGGCTGGGTTTCTTATGACCGCCCATGTTATTCCAGCAATGATAACATGTTTTCTGTTTTAAAATTTAGGTTAAATTAATATTTTGGACTATTATATTTGTTTAAAGTTTTAAGTTGGTTTAAGGTAATAATATATTTTTTTATGTTTTATTTCTTAAAAATTTTTTGAATCGTGCATGTTTAGATTCTCATTATAAAATTACGTTTGTGTAAAAATTATCGATTTTTGTTTCTTTTAAAACATGGTTTGGTGAGGTTCAAACGTACATTCAAACGCAAGCTAAATCTATCCACCACATCTTTTATTGAGATACTTTTAACTATGCTAACATAGTATCTCATGTCATTATTAACTATGTTATAGTTGCTTAACTTACGAGAACTCTAGATTGAGACCTAAAACAATTTTGAGAAAAAATTATGAAGAGGCAATCGGGCAACTAATTGAGCAAATAATTATGTGAGACACCACCTTAGTATAGTCAGAGTCATCCCAGCGAGGACTGGATTGATGAATTTAATATTTAAAGTACTTATAAAACAAAATAAAAAGATAAGGAGGTATGTTTCAAATTTAAAGATCAATTTAAAATTTTAAACAAAGTTAACCAACCAAAATACTAATTTAACCAAAAATTTATTTTGTTACCTAAGTTTGTCATGATAATTTATATAACATATTTCTCATTAATAAATTTTAAGAAGAATTTTTCCCTCTTAATATATGTAACTGATCTTTGCTAGTCATTGTCAGAAGAATTTCTCATTATAAAACAATATGAAGGTAAATAACTTTTTTTTTTTATATTGATAGTAGAATAATCTTAATAGATAAATGTAAGACTCGAGCACTAATAAATCTGGAAGACTTCTAAATAAAAATAAACTATGAATCTTTTAACACTCCCACTTAATTTGTACGGCTTAAGTTTCTCAACAATCATCAAATTTAATAACAAAAATATTGTTTGGATTTCAAAAGCTAACACTGACTTACAGGTCTCTCTGCAAGATTCTATTTTGAACTCTGCAATGGGATGCATACCTCAATCATCAGCATACTCGAACCTCAAATCAATCTTAGCAGCAGAGTTGGAAGAGAATGAAGAGGCAATTTTGTGTTCTTATGCTTTGTGGCTAGTAAGCTCAAAAACTTGCTCACACCCAATGAATAATGTACTTAAAAATTTAGTAAAAAAAGCGTCCTATCTTTTACTTCCCTTCAGTATTCTGTTCATGGTATTTTTTTTTCAAAAGGAGTTTCATCATATTATATGAGTAGGAATTAGATGGCATTGTTATTTGCTTAGGTTCAAGTGTTCTTCGCCCCCCCCCCCCCCCCCTTTCTTTTTTTCTTCTAGGAAGCCAACTTATCTTCCTTTCTTGTAATTCTCCATTAGAAAATATATACTTTTTGCACATTTTTAACTGCGAGAATATCTGTAACCAAGTATGCTTTGGTATGACGTATTTGAATTTAAATACCCTTTTGCTTGCCTATTGCTAATATTGCCTAGTATTGGCCTCTCTCTATGGTTTTTCTCAGTTACTTGTGTGTGAAGTAATCCTTGGTCCTCTATATCTTCTGGCTATCAGGAAAAGCATCCCTCTGCATTGGACAAGTTTGATGAAATGATGAGCATTGCTAAAGAAAAAGAGATTGTTGTGTTTTTGGACTATGATGGAACACTCTCTCCCATTGTGGATGACCCTGATCAGGCTAATATGAGTGATGCTGTAAGTGCTGTCCACATAGCAAACAACACCTTATCAGTGATATTGACTTTGTAATACTGTTAAGAATTGTAATAAAACTGTTTGTGAACCTTAATAACTCAGGAGCCATTTAAAGCACAATTATATCACATTCGTATAAGATGCTATGATATTTAAGGTCCCATATTTAATATAACAATTGCAAGTTGTCATAAAAAGTGTACTTTTGTTATTTTAGTTAATAGAGTTAAAAAAGTAATTGATGTAAAATCCCATGGTATTTTGGTGGTGCGAGATATTACCTAAAATGGTGTATCTCATGTCTCTTGGTATTTTGGATGACATAAAGCATTTTGAACACTAGTATAACATAGGACATCTAATATACCAAGGTCAAAATGATAATGTACCAAACATTTCTTTAAAAATTTTAATTGAAGTGATTATAAGTGTTAAAGTCTTTATAACCAAGCGGTTTAGAGTTTGACCCTTGCCACCCTTTATTCTCCTAATTGAAATTAAGCATACAATGTTTTGTGACTTTTGTGTGAAAAGATGCGTTAAAAATTATAAATAATAGTATAAAACTATTCATATAAGCCTTTACTTAACAGTTAAGCTTAAGTGAAAATGATCATTGATTGATATCACTTTCACTTTTGACGATTTCTGTTTCTTTGATTTTCTTCTAAATTTACAATATACATGATTTTGCAGATGCGCACAGCAGTAGATGAAGTTGCTTGTTGTTTTCCTACTGCAATTGTTAGTGGAAGGAGTAAAAAAAAGGTAGCACACTCCCACAACAAACAGTTACAAGAGAAATTCTTTGGCACATGCAATGCACTAGTTGGCAGTACAATGAGTCAATAGAAACTCATTAAAGTGGATGTTTTAGTGGTGAAATCCATTAACACACTTACTTTGGTAAATTTCTATTAGTTTCTTATATCACCTAACTATGCAAGGAATGTACTTAAGAATTTCTCATATGGTACTCAAACATCTTATTTTGAGGCCTGCACTATTTTCTTCTAGTTTTCTACTTTCTATTTACATTTGCAAATATTTCCCTTGACATGTAGGTATTTGAATTTGTGAAGTTAAAGAATGTCTACTATGCTGGAAGTCATGGGATGGATATATCAACCCCAATAGGCTCCTCGAAATCTGAAGACCAGAAGCATCAGACAAAGGCTGTTGATGAAAAGGTTCCTTAAAGTTTATCAAAAAACCTTGTTTTGCTGGTGTCATTCCCATTTTTTGCCAAACTACACAGTATAATTAAGAAGTTGAGTTTCAATCAAATGATGCTTGTTTTGTTTCATATGTTTTTTTTATGAGGTTTTACCTTTGTAGGGTAATCAGGTTGTTCACTTTCATCCTGCGAAAGAATTTCTGCCAACAATTCAGGAGGTATTTTTTTTTTTTTTTGGATTTAAAATAGCAAGAGCAAATTACATTCATCTTCTGAAGTTTGAGAAACTTAACCTCAAACTAACAAAATTTAGAATTATATCCTACGCAATTTTTCTCTTGGAAGTTGGAAACCCCAATAGCCTAATCCAGGCCAAGTTAATGGTTATGAAAACTACAAATAAGGTAGTATCAAATCTTCAAAACTAAAAGGGGTGTGAGTGTAAGTTTCATAATAGAATTATGACTTGACTAATATTATAACTTTTGGTTTAGTGGCAAACATTTACCTTTAATTAGTGTTAGAATTAGACCTGATTACGAATTAAATTGGTATAAAAATTGGCCAAGCCCATAAAAAAATTGTTCAAAAATAGGATCTAAAGGCATTATTTATCGTAATTCAAAAAAAAAATAAACTTAGTGTTTTAATTAAAAAATATATAATATTGTGTGATATTGATTTAAAGTTCATTTCTTATAAAATACTAATTTAAAATTTATTTCTTAAAGGGTATTGCAATTTTTTGTATTCTGTAATATATTATTTTTTATCAATTTACTTTTTATTCAGATATTAGTAATTTTTATCACATAATATTATAATTTATTTTTTTACTTTTATATAAAGTATTATTACTTCAATAATTGAAAGTAAAGTAAATGGTAGGAATTAAGAAAGTAAAGAGAAAGGTAAGTAAGATATAGATTAATAATATAAAAATTTTAAAAAAAAGATGGATTGAGTTTTGGACTAAATTTTTTAAAAAAATTTTAAGCCCGACCATATTTTATTATAATTTCTAAAAAATGGGGCCTTCTTTTTGGACTTTTTTGGAGATTCATATTCTTTTTTTTCTTTTTTGTTTTTGCCAAACTTATTAAGTTGTACAGGTTTTTGTCTCATGATCAAATCTAATTAGAATATGGTCACTTATTTGAACATTAGGGAGGTAGCTAGGGAAAGAATATTTGCAGATTGGAAGCTGGCTGAGTCCATCAGCTCCCCTTGTGCCCTTGGGTTCAAACCATGGTGCTTGGCATATAACTATTTGCTCTAAAATATGTTAAGGAAATATAGTTGCGCTTTGACTGGTAATTATTGCTTTTGACCTAGTGATAAGCGATTAATCCTGTTAATAGAGATTCTTGTAAAATTGAAAACCAAAGGAGATGCAAGTGTCGGTTTTAAAAACTTAAAGGAAAAAGAATGTAATATACTCCGACGTCAAAGTATTTCATGTGGCTTGGTCTGAAAATGCATATGATTGCCCTTTCAAATGTGAAAAGAATTGACTCTTCCATCTGTTTCTCAGCTCATAAATGTTTCATGTATGTATTTGTTGCAGATAATTCATGTTTTGAAAGAAAAAGTTATAAGAATAAAGGGCTCCAAGGTAGAAGATAACATGTTCTGCATCACTGTACACTACAGGCTAGTGAAAAATGATAAGGTAACAATATTCAAACTACCAGATCTACAAAACAGACCAAAAACCTATTGCAAAATATCAGGAGCATAATTCTTGTTCAGATGCTTATGTTGTTGCTTCCAAATCATAGGAAGTTGGTATTCTCAGAGACATGGTGGAGTCTATCATGGAAGCTTTCCCCAATTTTCACATATCAGGAGGAAGGAAGGTATCTTATAGCAGTCACTATATGCTTCCAAAAAGATTCCTATGAAGACACAGACAGATATTTAGTGGGACCTGTCTCTGACATGTCTGTTGTTTTTTGTTATTAGCTTAGGATATATACACTGGGTTTACCTTCAAAATTTTGAGCATACTAATAATTTGGCCTTTGAATTGTTAAAATTATTTAACTTTATTTTTCACAAATCAATAGATGCACATGTTAATCTTAAAAATAACAAACTGATTATACATCAATCTTTTCGACAATTTGAGTCACTTGACAAAAGGACTAATATACAATTAGTCTGTCATTTCTAAATACTAACTCATGCATTCATTCATTTTCCAGAATTCTAGTTAAATGAGCCTTACAATTTCAAGAACATTATTCTAGAATAATGTACTGAGAGAGTTGTAAATGAAATTATTGGGTTCATAATTTATAAATAATAAACCTTTCTATAATTTTTCCTTGATCTCAAACATAAATTTTCAAACTCTTGCTCAGGTTATAGAGATACGCCCAAATATAAGTTGGGATAAAGGTTGTGCCGTGCAGTATTTGCTTGGCACTCTTGGCTTTGACAGCTTTAACAATGTTCTGCCAGTGTATTTAGGGGATGACAGAACTGATGAAGACGCTTTTAAGGTATGCTTTTCAGAGACATAAACCCTTATTTCAAGTAAAATGTATTGGGAAATCATGTTTATAGCTATTATTTTCTCTGATATTTTCTTAGCAGCCAATTGAGAACACTACTTTGGTAACATTTGCTAATTATATAACTCTTTTATTCTACTGTAAGCACATCTACATAATAAAATTTTAAATGACAAAAATCATATCATAGTTTTCGAAAGACGGTGTCATAATTAATTCAATATTTTAAAAATAATTTTGAAGTGAACTAATAATTTGGTCCTTAAATTGTTAGGCCTATTTAACTTTAGTTTTTGAAAATTAATAAATGCAAGATTTTTTTTTTGGGTCAAATAACCCAACCTATTGAAAAGAATAAAGTGCAGTAAATTTGTTATTTTAAAAACTAAATCATACACTTATTAATTATCAATAACTAAAGCTAAATAAGCCTAACCATTCAAAGACCAAGTTGTTAATTCATTCAATTTTTTGTATTACTTTAGCATCCAAGAATATGATATTTGTTCCAACTCCACAGATTTTAGTTTCCCGAAAAGGTAAATTTAGAACAGAATTATACTCTTAATACTAGAGTGATCCAAAAAATTATAAAGTATCAAATTGATAATTACAGCATCTTCAAGGACTAACACAAACGTTTTGACTCTAAAGAAACGTGTACGAAGTAAATCCAAGTTGATATAAGGGTATTTTATATGTGAATGCCCGCAGGTTATAAGACACATTGGACAAGGTTTTCCAATCATTGTTTCTTCAAAAGCTAAGGAGACCAAAGCTTCTTATTCTCTGCGTGATCCAGCTGATGTTTTGTCTTTCTTAATACGTCTAGCTAAGTGGAAGAAAAGCTTGTCATAGGGCTAACACAAACAAGCTTCAGAAGAAGTTATGCAGGTAAAAGTAGGCTAATTTGCTTGTGTTTTCTGTAAAGTGAGAAAACAAAGCGATAGAGTTTGACAAGTTAGATGGTACTAACTGGAAGACGTAGAAGAAAAATTGGTTGGTTTTAGGACGGAAAATTTTTCATGTTTTTGTTTTTATTTATGTGTAAAGAGGGTAAGAAGTTGTCTTAGGCATACAACCATTCTTTCCCAGAGAGGACCGGTGAGAGTAGTGCCAACCGAATCTGCCAAAAAGATAGGTGAAGGGGTTGGATATTTAGATATTTGTCCCAATAAAGCGGACTAATTAATTTACCCTTGTAAAGGGACTTATTGTTCATTTATTTTTATGTTTTATTTTTATCACCATGATCTTTTATTTTGATTCATGGCTTTCACTATGCTTTTAGATTACATTATTACCCCTTTTGCAATTGAAATTTTACAGTAATAATTGCGACAAAGAACAACGGTAATGAGTCTATAGTACATAGAGCACCAATGAAGATAAGTTTAACATGCTTAAATTCGATGTATATACCTCCTCTTTTCCTACTCCTCCAGTAATTATTAGACAACAAATTGTTTTTAGTATTTTGTTCATGTTAGGAGAACCATAAGATATTTATAACATTCTTGATGACTTCTATGTCAACAAATTTGTAAAATACGCCTGAACCTTTTATAATTCTAAATTTGGCATGCTTTGGCCCTCCTTTAAACCCATTTCAGTAATTCAGGGTTATTGTGGATTTAGTCACATGTTTGACTATTTTTTAAAATTTTTTAAGAGTTCAACTCTCAAATTCGACAGTTTTCCAAATAAAAAAATAAAGTCTCTCAAACAGTACAAGCAATCAAATTCATTCAGCACCTATATTCAAGAAAAACTTTTTCTTAAAAAAAGAAAAAACACCCATGTATAAATTATAAACACACAGCAGAAATGGACACAAATAGCACAAACAATTGTGAAACGCCCTACAAATATCTCAAACAAATTGCATATTAAGAACAATAGGAAATGGAGTTTAAATAACTAGCAAATGAAAAAGTTGGGTCAGTTAGTAAGAAAAGATATTATCTCTCTTTATCAACTTAAACTTGATTTCTTTGAGGAGCATTATAAGAGTAGCATGGTAAATGCACCAAACAGGTATGAAAGATTATAAACTCGAGATCTCCCAGGGAGGAAAGAGGACAAACCTGGCAAAACCAAAAGAAACTACAAGGGGGTGGAGATTAGAGGAAGACAGGTTTAAATGACATATTATTATCTTCTGGTATTGTTACTGCTACAGTGTAAAAAGTGTCACAGATTCAACAAAGATCTGCTGCATCCTCGAAAACAAAAATCCTACTACCCTGTCTAAGAGGGCGGCTAAGAAATCTGTAACAAGGTAAGATTTCTAAATTCTGAACCTAAAAGCCAGTTTTCTACTTTGATAGTGTTACAACTGTGTCAACCTTCAATGACAAACTAATCACCAAGTTAGACATCCCTCTTTGCCACTGGGTCTTCATCCTTACAAGGTGTTAGATGGACAAATATAAACGAAGTTGGTTAATAGCTTGGTAAATGTACATGCAAGATCTGGGCCACAAAAGATGCGACTTTTGCATGAAAGATCAACAATAGATCGAACAAATAAGTCTTCTCAATTAAGAGTGAGATGAGGACCATAGATCGAACAAATAAATCTTCCCAGTTAAGAGTGGGATGAGAACAAGAATGATGGCTGAATATGGATGGGTTTCTCATTGTAGTTTTCTCCACTTAAATTGCCTCCCTGGTCCTAATAAGCAGGAGGCGGAAAATCCTCCTCTTTCAACTTGTAATCACTCCTGGCCACTGATCTGGCAAAATAATCAATGTCCCCTGTCAAGAATTATAAAGTTAAGACATCATAAAGAAATATCAATGATATAAAAATAATGATTATAAAAATTAAATTTAAAATAAACAAGATGTTTTATCACCAATAAAAATTAAATTTAAAATAAACAAGATGTTTTATCACCAATAAAAATTAAATTTAAAATAAACAAGATGTTTCATCACCAGGTAAAGTTGTTAGTTAAATATTGCAAACATTTCTGCATAGAACACATCATAGAAGTAGTAAGAGTTCTCAAAGATTAGGTGGATCCTATGCAGTAAATTTTTAGCACATACATGTTTGCTATTAGGTTCTTCAATAAAAACATTACGTGTCCATTTTTTTCCAATTAAGCACTTATACCATTGATTGCTTTTTCCGCGTCATAAAGTCATCAAAGAACCTCATAACGAACACTTAAAAGCTGCACCTAAGTTTTTTCACTCATACGACCATCTCATTGTTGCATGCTATTAGACCTATTTGATTATTCTCTTTGGTCCTAACCAGTAAAGGGGTGGACAGATGGGGACAACTACCTTGGGAGGTGGGGTGAAGAGGGCTGATCTGGTGAGGATTGTTGAGCAGAGCCTCCATGAAACCTTTGCTCCTCAAATGCTCCACCAGATCGGCTTCCCTCATTCAGTGATAGCTCATGAACACCTGAGAAACCCATCGGTCCAAAAGATCCAAACTCCAGATGTTCCGCTGGTGAACTGTAGCCAGCATTATGATCATAAGGATACAACATTACAACAGATGGAATTGGCGGTCCATTTGATGAGACCCCAGTTGGGTTCACGCCAGGCAGAGAATACATGCCATAAGCCACATTGGAAGAACTGTTCTGTGAGGAATTTGTGCGAACTGGACCATTCTGAGCTTGATAAGACATGGAAGAGTCATGTCTATGTGACCCCCACAGCCTTTCAGCTCGGCTCTCACTTGATGCCAACCGCTCCTGCTTTGAGCTTGGCCTCTCAGTTTGGAAGCGATTATGGCCACGTCCAGTTGCTCGCATCTTTGAGTTCATATTCCAGTTTCCTTCCCTGTCACCATGGTGTTCGCTTCTCTCATAGTTGTAATTTCCCCTTCTGGTACTTGTAGAATGTCGATCTCGACCAGAAACTTTCTGTAGTAAATTAACAAAAAGGTAAAATACTATAAAATATCAAAATAGCAGTACCATATGTAGACTGACCATATATCTAATATGCAAGTTGTGAAAAACTAAACACTTTGGATTAGCTGTCAGCTTGGCTAATTAATAAAAAAATTATAATAGAACCACTAACTTAAGATTTATATAAAACAATAGCTTCTATTTTCTTAAGAAGAGACTATCAGAGTTGTAAGTTGTTTTGGGCTTCACCTATTATATTTATGTGTTTGTGTGTAAGGAAAGTACAGAACAGATTACTAAGTTTCTTAGAAACATATCTTACAGGATTTGGCAGGTAGGTTCCAGTGCCACTTCGATAACGTGGCATCTCATCTACAAAACGTTGGTAAACATTGGGAGGTCTGTTCGAAACTGACTGGAGAGGAGCAACAGGAACTAATCGTGGCCCATAGTTCATAAACTGAGTAAAAAAATTCATGTTAGTTGAAAGAGGTCTTCCAGGACCATCCCAAGGAAAATGACCTTGCAAATAAACAGGAGGCACAGGTGAAGGATAGACCATTGAAGGCGGATGATGAGAGTTTTGACACAGCCGCCCATATTGCAAATTTTGCCAATGGCTTGCAAAGTCACTGTTAAGAATGTCAGACTTGTTCTCTGACGACTCAAAAGTAGCCCTTCTCATCAAATTAGGAGGGCTTGACACTTCAGACTGGTCATATCCCTCAGATGAATCAAAATTCAGACCAGAATCACTGTTATCCACCGCTTCTTCCCCATTAAAATTGCTTGTTGATGCATCAGAAGTTCCTGACTCAGTTGGACAATTATATACTGTAAGCATTGTAAAAAAGGGTACGGGTGGTCCCGTGGGATAAAATGCAAATGGAACAACCCCAGAATTATCAACTGCTCTTTGGCGAGAACCTGGACCTAAAAGCACAGGAGTTACAGGTATCATTGAATCTGATCCACTTGACTGAACTGGTTCAAATCCAGGTACTTGATGCCTTGCAACATGCATGGAAGCAACAGCTGGGGCTCCTGTGCTTCTTTCTGGCATATTAGTTGTTGAAAGAGAAGTCCATTCTCTGTTTTCATCATCTCCTAGATTAGATGACATTTCTGAGACATCCTTACCCTTTCCATAACCAGTGGATACCACAAAGGGAATATTCTTTCTACCTCTTTTTTCCTTTGTTGATTTTGAGAACTTCGTTGGTGATCCCTCCCAAGAGCTTTCAGAGGAAGTTTTACTCTTGGAACTTAAAGGAGCATTGCTTAACCTAGAACTTGCTATTCTATCGTCAAAACAGACCTCATTTCCTCTGCTATCTTGATATTGAAAAGTATCAACATGTTCTTCTCTTGTAAATCCTCTGTTTTCTTTAGCAAACTTCTGCTGAATTCTGGCAGAACTACCAGAGCTGCTTACTCGAGATGATGGGACAAAGGTATAACCACCAGAAGTTGACTGTTGTTTATCATCTGGGATTCCATTATCAACTTCAACCTCACTAGCAGAACCCCTTTCTTGCTCATGCCAGAAATCATTATTTGCTTCCCCTGAGTTCATTTCAACAGCATTAAAACTATCATTACCAGTTTCAATTGTATCTTCAGGATTTGAAGTCAATCCTATGCCAGGGAAATATGGAGTCAATGAAGGGACTAAACCTTGAGGAAATTGCATATTTGTACCCCAAGTAGCTTCAATCAAGGGAATATTACCCACATTTCTCTGTGCATATCCCATTGATGCAAGAATAGAAGGTGGAAATGGAAGTGGTAGGTGACTTGGAGCTAAATTCACTGGAACGTGAGACTGATCACTGAAACCATGAGCTGCTGAAGATGTCATCAGGTTCAAAAGATCTTGCTCCTCCTGAAGCATCATCTGTGATGCTCCTATTCCAGCAACAGATGCAAACTCTCCACCCGTTACATCAGAGCCGGATTCATCATGGTAACTATTTGAGCCACTGTTTAAATCAGCTGCATCATCACGTACATGACTGGGCGATACAAGCTTAGCAGATATATCATCAATTCTAATGCCATGGCTTGCGCTCATGTCAGATTCAAGATTCCTCCTACGACTATTCTCCAACCTTGCAGATGAATTATTCCCTTTCCCATTTTCTTGGGCTCTTGCCCGCCTTCCTTGGGAAGAAACTTCACCATATGAGTCAGTCAGCTCAGGACTAGAGCGTGTTCTTGCAAATAGAAATCTTCCCTGAACATCAATCATTGGGTTATTGGGTTTAACATTTCTCTGACCTTTATCAACATGAGCACCCTGATTAGAACTAATTTCCCTTCTGACCTGATCAGAGGTCCTTAAATTATTTTGGTTACTATGGCCCTTTAGATTTTGTGTGTGTGATACTGTAGAAGCATCACTACTCTTAGATGAGCTACCATGATGAGATGGACCACTCCGTGAACTGCGTGTCCCTTCAACTTGGTACTCACAATCGGAGGTATTATCAATTTTTTGGCTATTGTTCCCAAGATTCTCAGACCCCTGTAATTGGTCATGATTAGATAACCTCGATCGCCATAAGTCATTGCTTGGAGCATCAGGTCGCTGCCCATTTCCATGTCTGTCCCAAGTGTTCATAAAGAACTGATTGACTTCAGAATATAAGTCCTCCTTTGGGCAATCAAGTAGTCTAGCCAGCTTTTTAGCCCCAAATGCAAAAGCACTGCGTATCCTAAAGAAATTTCCTGGCAAATATGTTACATTTATGCAACATTATAAGGCCACAACCAAAGTAGGATAGTTCAATGATAGTTTAGGAAAACCTAAGCACAAATAAACCACCAAAATTAATACTCTACAAGATTGATTCCAGCCATACACTGTCAAATATCCCAAAGAATGCAATGCATAGAGTTTCCCAGAATTATCATCTTTTATTCTGACTAGGTAAACATATTGAAAGTTTATTTTTATTCAAATTTTAAAATTCCAAAGAATACAGGTACCAAAATTACTGGATACTATCAATATACAAAGCAATATTTCATAAAATGTCTACAGCCCCATATAACCACTTTTAAAAAAAAAACTCTTGCATACGCTCCAATGATAGACAAAAGGAAACATCATTGGTCTTCTTGAGACTGATGTAACATGTATGAAAACCCATGTATGAGAATCATTAATCCTTCACTGTACGTTATTTTATAAAATTTTGGACCACAGGAAAGACAAGAAAGAAAGAGATAGAATGAATAGTCTAAAGCAGAAAAGAAGCCATCCGTGGTGAAACAGAGATAGTAGCAATAGCTCCCATGTATCTCTAATCTAATGTATTCTTCCAACCCAATGAAGTTCCTCATGAACTGCTACAACTGCCAAATAGCTAATTAACTGGTAATATGGATAGATCCACACAAAAACCAACGCAGTCCAAATGGAAACATGAGAAATAGTAAATCAAATGCATAAATGAATTAAATCCGAATTTCAGAGTCTAACCTTTGCTGACACTACGACCAAGGTTATTGTTAACACGCAAAGGATCAATAACATTAAAATGCTTGGAAACAAAGGTTTGCCCATGATTTTCTTGACCGCCAGGGAAAACAGCATAAACTGAGCTACAGGCATCAAGAAATAACTTGCTAAGCAGTAAATCTCCACCATCTTTTCGAGGAGGTTTAGCTGTTTCAGTCAATAGAACTGACTAAGATAAGCAAGACAAGGCTAATTTCATTATTGACAAAGAAACCTACACTCGTTTGCAACTACCTGTAACATCTGGGAGAGAACTAATGGGCACCGGACCCCATAGGCTTACACAGAAATTATCCCAGTCAAACTTACTAAAAAACTCCAGAAAACGATACAATACCTACAGTAGCAAAAACAATACTATGTCAGATAGATCACCAAAAACATTAAAATAAAGTAAGATATGTCATTCTTGGTACCTCAAGTGGTCCAGCAAAAGAATTGTTGAAAACATGAAATATGTAAAGAACCAAAGTTTCTAATGCATAAGTTGAGATAAGTCCATGATGGGCACCAAGTATACGGCTCTCATAATAACACCAAGCTTTTATCAGTATGATGCTACGCTTGAATAAATGATTTTGGTTAATCAGATTATCAACCTACAGTAGCAAAAATTAGATTTTTGTCAAACCCATAAAAAACAGTATCAAGGTGACATTTTCAAAGAGAAAGATGCAATGTGAAGCTTCTACAATGCACCAAATTACCTCGTCAAGAAAACAAAGGGTACACAACCCTCCAAGCTGGTTAAATGATATGTCAACCACAATATTTTCAACAAGACACTTTATAATCTTCACCTGAAAATATAAAAAATCAGAGTAAAATGTTAATTCTACAACAACATCAAGCTTTTTTCCACTAGATGGGGTCAACTATATAGATCAAATGATGCCATAAAGTTCTATTGTAAATCAGGTCTTTAGACAAACCATTAAAATGTCAATTCTACAATCCTAATTAAAGGCCCCAAAAAGCAAAACTTTTTAGACAAGTTTAATTTAAGCTAGAAACCAAAGAATGATAAATGCAATAACAAATAGCTTGTACTACAACATTTTAAAATTCAAGTACTCAGAAATACATGACAACAAATCTTATGACCAACAATTTTGAAGTATATAAAACTATTTCAGTAATTATTCATATGAAAAATGGTTTTTCAAGCCAGCAATTGCTTCCCTAATATTTTTGCCTTCATAACACTAGTTTTTAATGGGTACTACCATATCAAGCTTTGTATACATAACCAGGCCCAATGTCCAACGAACTTAGGCCTCTGAAAGACTGAAAATAATAAATTTATAGTAAAATCCAACATGATATCAGGATATGCTTGTTTGAAAGCTCATTCATCCAACTTCCAAGAATTGCCCTTCCAGTGATTCTTTCAATGTATATCAGAAATACACAAGGACACAATTGCATTTATCATATGTACTGGTAAGCCACAGCCATCACACAGGATGGTATAATTTGTCATCATGCAACTTTTGAGGACAAGATGATGGATGATGCGCCATTGCATGTTCTTTGAAAAAACCATATCCATAAACATAATTTTATCATGATATATTGACTACTTCCAAGTTATTCTCTTGGTCGTTTATGTGCACAGGTATGAACCAACAAACCATCATATATGACTTCTTAAGCGACAATTTCACCCACCAGTTTTGTTCTTGAATTAATAAAATCACATTGTATACTTTCGTCTTCTAGAATATGTAAATATATAAACGTGAAACAGCACAAGACCTTTGAAATTCACTTGGAGTAAGAAGATTCTAAAATTGAGCATGGCAATAGATACTAAACGACATTCAGAAAGCAATCAACATAAATAAATTAGGTAAGTAAAGATTTAAAGCAGACTAAGCACAGAAATCAACAATTGATAAGATGTTGTGTTACTATGGAACCTACTTCAGCCTGGATGTACTGAACCTCTTTCACATGGAACTCCGCATGCTCATTCTTCTCCTCATTCTCCAGCATGTCACGAACGTGATGTGCCCATGTATCCTTCAAATTCTGATTTTTACTAAATGCCGTTAAGTCAATATCTCCATCAGGCAAATAAGTCTTGAGGGGGACTGACCCAAAGGTGAACACCTGTAACAATAACAATCAATCAATCATTTATGCAATATAATGGAAAAGCACGAGTTAGCACCATCAGTCTTACTGATGTTTTTAAAACAATGAAGCCAGAGAACCAGAGCAAATTCAGAATTGGATAAGGCACAATACCAAAATTTTCAGTACCAAACGGTACTACAAACATGTCATATATGCACCTTTTAACCAAACTGGCATTTCTGGCTTAATGTTCTTATTTAGAGGCCAATTAATGGCAAAATACTGTTAATATACGCAACATTATTCCATATTGATATCCTGACTAGTGTCCCAACATTCTTCAATAATTTAAACATGTCAGCTAGGCTGCAGCTTATAATATGCATGATTTACAAATCGATAGCTCTCTTAAGTGCATAACAATCAAAAACCCGAGAACAGATATACAATATGTCTGTTTGTGCACATAAGACCCACCTGGCAGGGGAAGCACTTCATGATCAGCCGCTGCACATAGTCTGCAACTGCATTTCGGCGCTCTTCAGAGGGTGGGTTAGGCTGAATGCAGGTGATAAGCTCTGCAGTCCTTTCTTCAGCCTTTAACCATCTATCTGAGTCAAGCACTCGCATTACTGAGGCAGCTTCATCGGGCAACAGGCCATTTGGCAATAGACCACCAGGTGGCTGTGCCCACCCCTCATGTTCACCCATGCAAGCCTAAGCTTTACTTTCACTTTCAATCTAGCAACCTTCTAACTCTCTCTAGTAAACCTCCCGCCCCAGGACAAGACACCACCACAACAGACTCTTTCAGATAACTGCAACCAATGAAACCAATAAAAGCAGAAACATAAAAAGATTGGAGTAGATTATCTCTCAGTACCTTCCCTCAAATTTTCCAGTGCTATAACAAGCAAACAAAGTTAGGATTTCATTTCCTTCGAAGTTTAAAAGAAAATGGTAAGCACTGTAAATTCCCATTTAACCAATTCTAGTTATTTTCCCAAAATAAGGAAAACAGATAGAACCCCCAAACAATATCAGAGTACCCACCTTCTATCTAATGAGACTTTAAAGCTGAAAATAAAAATAAAAATAAAAACCGATATAAACAGTAATAGAAACGTTTGTACCTACAAACAAATTCAGAGGCGAGAACAACTTAATAAATCCAAAAACGGAAATCGTAAAAACCAATAAGGAAAAAATTACTATAACAAGAGGAATAGAAGATAGCTTAGATTATTTAAATAAAACCCTAGAGGGAAACGGCTCAATCCCTACACAGTTGAAGAGTCGGCAAATCAACAGCGATAGCATAAGCGTAGTGGGCATAGAGAAGCAATATGCAAATGCGGGAACAGATGCTTGAGCATCAAATCAAGTGGCTGATAAGAGTTATGCATCGATCAAAAACAAGGCTTGACGAGGAGGGAGAATTGGGCATGGAAATTGGGACTGAAGCAAATAGAGCAAGAGAGCGGGTATGACATTGAAGGTGCTATTGCATATGATATTGCTATGTGCATTTAAGGGGTTTTTGAAATGGAAAATTTATGGGCAAACAGCGGGTGATAGAATCTGGGAAAGAAAGAAAAGGAGAAGGAAAGAAATAAAGAATATAACAGATAAATTTATTTACTTTTTTTTAATCTTTTTACGTTTTTTCTTTTTTTAATTGGCCTCTGTCACTTAGACAAATTGCGTTGTTCAGAGAGGCCCGTTAAAATACCCAACCCATGAGAGAATGAAACAATTCTTATATATATATATATATATATATATCATGTTATTTATATATTTAATAATTAAAATTTAATTTATATTTAAATTTTATTTGTATTATATATGGATGTCATCTATATAAATTTAATTTTGTTTATTAATTTTTTTAAATACATTATACTTTAGATGTACCTAACAAATTTTTTAAGTAGGGTACACTTAAAAAATTTTTAAAAAATATTAGTATGAGGGCATAGGTTGTTTTTCTCCTAATTTAGGCTTTTTTCTGTTTTTTTGTTTTTTCCAAAGTAGTATTTCATTGAAAGGCTAACTCATACAAAAACCATATAACCAGTACAGATACATAAACTATAAACAGATACATGAACGAAAAATTAAAACATATCATGTTTATTTTAAAAACAAATACATATTTTTTCTATCTTAAAGACTTATTCTGATTTAGTGAATTTAAAAATTATAATTAATAAAATTATTAATTATTTTTTGGCCAGGAGAAAATTATTAATTAAGACATTAGAAATAGATTAAAAAGTAAATTAAGTTGTCCAATGCCTAATACATACTTAATTAACAATATTTAATGCCTAATCAATTGTTTTCAGATTAAAAAAAATGTTCAGCCTTCATTTCAAACCCCTTAAACGGACACAAATATTGGTTGAAAGCTTTATATAAAATTTATTAAAAGGGTTTTCTAGATATTTGACCAATAATTATAACATTTAATTAGCCTCTAGTGTATCAATTAACAATTTTATTAAGCATCACTTTAAAAATACTAATAGAAATGATAAACCGCATTTTGGGTGATCAAATGGCATAATCCGTAAGTCCATATGCCCAAAGCCCATTCTAAATATATCGAGGGGCACCTTCAAGGTCATCCCTGCAATTGGCCCGAGACATGGCATTGCGAATCTCATGACACGTTTGGTTAATTGTAAAACACCCTGTCTGGAAAGGAATGGAGAGAAAATTACTATACCTGTAATAACTGATTCCATTTAGGGAGGAAACTTCATTCCGTCTGTCATTTGAAGGAGTGACAAATCCACCTAAATGACTGAAATACCCGTTTTCCCAATATTCTATCTCACTGATGCTCATCTTTCAGGAAAGTAAATATGCAGGATCTCATTTGGGATGGACTAAAAAATTTTATTATTATTTTTTATTATTTTATAATTCAGGGGTATTATTTTTTATTATTTTCAATAAAAGACTAAAACACCATTTTTTATTAGTTTTTAAATCAGAGGCATTATTATTTTTTATATTTTCAATAAAAGACTAAAACATTATTTTTCATTATTTTTAATTTAAAGGTATTGTAGACATCTGTATCCAATCCCTTTTCATTTTTACATTAATTTTATCTAACCAAACAATAAAATGAAATAGTATTTATATTATTTTCATATTATACCAAACATAAATATAGGTTACAAAATTTTATTTCATCAAAAATTTATTTTCATACTTATTTTAATTTCTATTCACTTAAAAAATATTATCCATTCTAAATGAGGCCTTAGTCACTTGCTTAGTGGCTCCTAACTATTCAATAACTATAGCTCAACCACCAAAGAATTGTGTATATTGCCATGAAGGTTTTCATCATTATATTTTTAAAATATATGGAGATTTGTGTTTATTTTTATAATAAATAAAAAACTTGGATATTGTTTATGGAAATAAATTATTGTAAATGCAATAACAATGAATTTTTGAATAAAAATTTAAATAGTTGAAAATATCATATAAAAAATAGATAGAGTTTTTTTTCTTAAGCCAAAATATATTCGTAACAAAATGAAAGAAAGAAAAACAAATACCAAGACAACACAAAAATAGCAAAAACAACAAAAGAAAAAAAAATGATCAACATAATAGCAACATTAAGCAAAAGACGCCTAATAACCATGACAAGAAGCCAATATGAGAAACAAGAAAAAACTAAAATTAGAAAACACAATTAATCAATACCTTCCCTTGTAGCTGGAACATGAGAAGCCAATATGAGATTCCTCTCCAAAACAACGAGGGGATGGAGGCACCTTGACCCACCTAAGAGGGCACATCCTTTTTATGGCATTCACTCTAACCCAATTTTCAACTTTGTTTCCTTAGCAAGCTACCAAAGAGAAAGAGACATTTGGAAAGGAATATTTGCAAGTAATCACATCTTCTAAATTTTCTTTACTGGTCCACTCACAATCATCACGAAAATTCCTCTTTAGAAAGTTATATAAGACACCACAATCCGACCCTAACATCACCTCTTTGTCAGTAAAGTTGGAAGCCAAACACAAGGCTTTCCTGAGAGCCAAAAGCTTATGTCATAAAAACTGAACTAGTCTTCACACAGCTCCTAAAACCATTAAGCACCATAGCCAAATCATCTCTACACACTATCCAATACTAGCTCTATTTAGCTTCTGATTAAAGGATCCATCAAAATTAATTTTTATCTAGCTAATACTTGGGCACTTCTACTTTGGCTTTTCAATCTTATCAATAATAAAAGAATCATGTATTTCATTAGGCCTCTTGCAATCCAAAATTCATTTCGTAATGATACAACCCCTGATAATACTCTAATCGCCTCCACCTCACTATCTTGAAATATAACATAGCATCTTTCTTTCCATTTTTTCTAATAGATACAAGCAATCAAAGCCTTACGGTAGTCATCCAATCTTGCTACCTTGATTAGCATCTCATTGAGCCATAAATCAAATCTTTTAATCTTGTTTCTTTGTAACATTAGAGTTAAAGGGATACCAAACCATATTTTCAAAACCCATGGGCACAGAAGGAGCATATGCTCAACTATTTCAACCTCACTTTTGTAGATAAGACAGATAGGAGATGAAGCACACTTTTTTTGTAAATAGTGCATTTTTCGTAGCCAAGGCATTAAAGCCAACTCTCCAAAGGAAATGTTGGATTTTTTATGGGATCTTTAATTTCCATATCTTAGGCCAAATCTCACTAGGAACTAAAAATGAGCAACTTGCATGTACACTTAATTTTGGATCACTTTCCCTTTTGCAACTCTTTAACCTATCTTTACACTATAAATTCCATTCTTATTTTTTGGCTAGCATAGTTTATCAATAGATACATTGACGGGAAGAGGAATTTTTAGGATCATATATCTAACAGACTTAGAAATATAACCTACAATCTATGTCAAATTCCATCCCTTATTAACTATTAAATTAGCCATAAACAAGTTTTTTATCTTCCTTATTCAAATTATTGGCACGTATACTCAAACCTTCAACCCCAAGAATCCATATATCATCCCACACTTTCATCAGATGTCCATCACTGATTTGCCATTCCTTCCTTTTAAAATACTAGACTAAGCCCAAAAGAATTTATAATCTTTCTTTGCATCCAAAAAGGATGTGGAAGGGAAGTAAAGGCCTTTTAAAACTCTGGCCTAAAGATCATTGGGATCTTGTAGGATTCTCTAAGCACTCTTAGTGATAAGGGCTAAATTAAAACCAAAAAACATTTTACTATTGTTTTTTAGGATTACTAAGCTATTCCATTACTTTAAGTAGATTTTGCCTTTTTCCAATTATTGACCCTACCAAAATTTAGAAATAATCCAATCAAATTCTTTATAACTTTTCTTAGAAAATTTAAAACAAGACATTAGATGCACTGAAATGGCAGTAGCTATAGCCTTAATCATCACTTCTTTCTTAACATAAAAGAGAAAATTTTTGTTTCTAACCTTATATCTTATATGCAATTCTCTCTCTTATAAAAGTTAGGGCCTCAAATTTGGATCAACCCCTAAAATGGGGGGACCCAAATATTTCCTAAGTTCCTTTGTTTCATGTATATCCAACACCTCATAAACTTCCTCTCTCTTTTTATCTATAGTAGTACTAGAGAAGAAAAGTTTAGATTTATCAAAATTTGCTCTCTACCCAAAAGCATCACTATATATCTATAAAATCTCAATAAGTTTCTAACAATTACTTCTATTTGCATTCATAAAGAACCTAGCATTGTCTACAAAAAAGCAATGTGACAATATAGGACAATTTCTAGCAAGCCTAACTCCTATAATATCACCTAGCTCTATATGTTTCAATATCATGCATGATAGCACCTTAGTTGCTATGATAAATAGATATAGTGATGAAGGATCCTCTTATTTAATGACATTCCTTGGTTTCATATCAACTACTTTTTTGCCAAATAATTTGATATTAAAATTCACAGTTTCAATGCATCTTATGATCTTCTCCACCTAACTAGTACAGAATCCTAACTTCAATAAAACTGCTCATAAAAAATCACACTCTATCCTATCATAAGTTTTATTCATATTCATTTTAAGAGCAAATTCAAACTTGTTCCCTTTCTTTTTTTCCCATAAGATAGTGAAACATCTCATGCACAATTAGCAAATGATCTTGGATTGGATAGCCAAACACAAAAGCACATTGATATTGTGCTATAAACTTAGGAAGCAAAATCTTCAATCTATTTGAAATTACCTTAGAAATGACTTTATAACTAAAGTTGTACAAGCTTATTGGTCCAAATTGACCCCTCATTTCAAGTTCATCCACCTTTGGAATGAAGACTAAATCAGTAATGTTTAGTTGGTCTAAGAGGACTCCATTTTCAAAATAGCTTTCTCACCATTGTAAAAACTTCAGTGCCAATTTCTTGCCACGTAGAATAGTAAAAGTGAACAAAGAATGCATTTAGACCAAGTGCTTTTTTATCCCCCAAATTAAAAAGTTACTTATTTAACTTCATATATTGTCACTAGCTTAAGGAAAATTCTATTGTGATCATTTGTTATTACCTTCTTCACATAACTAAAAACAATCTCAAAAGGTCTTGGTTCAGAACTAGCAAAAAATATTTGAATAGAAATTACCAAAAGCTGTCACAATATTCTGTTCTTCTTCCATCCAAGAACTTTCATTTACCTTTAATATAAGGATTTTATTTTTGGCCCTTCTTTGCAATGTCACAACATGAAGAAAACTTTATGTTACTATCCCTTGATTTTAGTGAAGACAATCTAGATCATTGACCCCAATACTTTTCCTTTTTGTCTTATGTTTTCTCAATCTCAATCACAATCTCTTCTACTCTTAAGGCCTTCTCTTCAATCAATTCCCCATCATTGCATTCTTCTAATTGCTTCATAAGTTTTTTAATTAAGATTTTATTATTTGGAAATACTTCTCTACTCCACTTCTTTAAAGCTTTAATCAAGTTTAATACACTATTATTAACTATTCCTCCTTCCCTCTTCCAGCTCCAATTAACAACTTTTAAATAACTAGGATGCTCACACCACGTGGACTTAAATTTAAATTTCATAAGGAATTCAGAATAAAAAAAGCATAGGTCTACAACTAAGAGGTGATGATCAAAACCTATAAGTTCTTAATGAAATGCCATAACCTTAAGGAAATCATAACGTAACTCAACATTCCCTAGATCTCTATCGATTCTTTCTTTAATATGTGCTTCCCCAAACCTCTTATTACTCGATGTGAATTTTGGTCCTTTAAGGTCCAAATCGATTAGATTACAATCATTCAACAAGTTTTGAAGGTTCATGATCTTCTTCATGGCCCTTAGTTTACCTCTTATTTTCTCATTTTAACTTAGCATCTCATTGAAGTCTCTAACACATAACCAAGAACCAACAACCCCAGATCCAACTTTTTAATTTCTCCCACACTATCAATTTCTCCCTTTTCCCTAAGTTGCCCATATACAAAGGTCATCCATGAGGGCGCATTTAAAGAGGGAAATGCAATTCTAGCATGAATCAGCAAATATAATATCCATATGCAAATCCTCATTCCACCATAAGGCAAGATCGCCAACTAGACCTCTTGCCTCAACATAAAAGTTATACAAGAATTTCAATTGTTTTCTAATTTTTCTAGTTTGCTTTAAAGACATTCTATTTCCATAAAAAAAACAAGGAAAGTTTATTAACTTTATATACCTTTTTTAGATTCTTCACTACTTGGCTTGGCTCAAGCCCTTGGCAATTCGACAAAATTAAGCTCATAACCCCTTAGTGGCTATAAAAGGCTAGCCACTAAAGCCACTCTTAACATTACCATTAGTTGTCCCATCTTTTCCTACTTTAAACACAAATCACTCTTTTAGAAATACCTTTAATCCTTTCAGTGGAATACCTATGAAACCCTCTTTAAATTTCAAACTTCATCCCATACAATTCTTTTTAGCGTTCTTCCCATTATCATACCACACAAGTCTCTTAGCTTTCTTCTCACTGACCCTTGTGCTTTCTCTTCACTGTTAGGCATTTTTGGTTCTTCACCACATAAAAAGGTACATTTGCTTTATTGCTAATAAATTTATTGTACACTTTGACCCTTTTCAACTTTTACAGGCTTCTTGGTTCTTTAGCACTTCTCCTTAGATTAATCTTCTTTAAGCATTTCAAAACTTCAACAAAATAATTAGATGGAACTTTGAAAATATACCTTGTTTAGTTACTATTATGAACATATAAGTCTAACTCTTCTATTTTAGTCTTTTGAACTACTTTAGGTTTTATACTAGTATTTCTCATCTCAGCCTCTTCCTCCTTATTCATAGATTAGGCTTTTGCAAATAAAGCCACTTTGAACATCTCCACTTATGGGCCACTGTAGCTTGCCCATTCTCTTTTTTAATGTGATCCAAGATTATACAATTAAGTGCCAAATATTTTTAGCAAAAGAATCCTTCTTTCCATGTGACTGTCCACTCAAATCATATTCACTCCCCTCTTTTTTAGTGTTAGGTTTGAAACCACGTGTAAGCCTTTCTAAATCATAACTTCCATCATTTTTCCTTTTGAAAGTCGTTATTCTCCCTATGTTCTTTTTTTGTCATTACTACACATTTTATTTATGTGATTTCCATGTGTCATCTTCCTCTTGGTTTTTGCTATCTCACACCACCTAAATTTATAGATTGTAATTACATCATCCTAATCCCTTACTGATGATACTCTTAACCAAGGCCTATAAGCAGTTCATCCACATCAAATATCAACATCTTCTTTGCTTTAGTGCAATTTCTTAATTCATGCCCTAAAATTCCACATATGTAATAATAGTTCTGTAATCTTTTATACTTCACAAAAACCCATAGCTTTGCCAATCCTAGTCTAAGCATCCAGAAGCCTATCATTAATGGTTTACTCATATCAACAATTACTTTTACTCTCTTATAGTTCCTTAAGATCTATCCATTCATCACACAGGGCTTTTCAATATAATAACCTCACCAATCATGCTTCCCAATCATATGACATTCTTCTCACTTAGTGCTTCCAAAGTCATATTATGGAATTGAATCCAAAATGGACAATAATTGAAATTAATTGCAAAAAATGTCATAAACTTTGTCCATACTTAAATGTTTAGCAAGCAACCCATAAGCGACCAAGGCCTTCCTCGCAATATTCTGTTGCACTTTTCCTCCTTTTAAAAATTGAAACTGAAGGCATTGCTTTCCACTTCTTAAATGTCTACCCCATTCATTTAGATTCTATCCTTTCTTAATGATTGAAACCATTGTATTCTTGTTAAGTGATTTCCTCAATATCAATTTTCCCATAAGAGTTCTTCATCCCACATCACTTTTTGCACCATTCTCCTAGTCCAAAACCAAAGATCTTCTACCTCTAAAACCTCTTTTTCCTCTTCTGAGTCAATTTCCATGAAGGATTAATTGCACAATCAAAGTGTCAATCAACTAGACACCTATAGAAATCACACCAAAAGAATTTTTTTTTTCATTTTAGAGAAGAACCCAAAACTCCCATAGAGGAGAGAGACTTTTTCATCACTCTAGTAAAGTGTTTAAATCATATGTTTGTCCTTAAAAAAGAAAAGTAAAGTTTAGATATTACAACTTATATGCTAAATATATAAACAAGAATTTCTCCATATTATTTGGTTTGCCAATTGTCAATTATTATTACTCTTATAATTTTTAACTATAGATGAAGAACAATTAATTTAAGAAATGGTGGAGAATAGTGAAGTGACAAAAGATGGTTGTTCAACTTGAAATTGTAAATTTGTTTGAAGAGAAATTATCGCCTCAACTGAACATGCTGAAAGTTAGAGAAAATATTTGATGTGGAGAGTGATTTAGTGAAAATGGGATAATGTAAATTTAAATAAGAAGAAATTATATATTTTTTTCTTATATTAAAGTCTAATTATAATTTTAGTACATCAATTTTAAAATGCAACAAAACTCTTTAAGTCGCAAGAAATTTTGTAAATATAATGCATCCCTTATAAACGCTTTAAACTAAGGCTTCATATCAATGTTAGCACATCAACTTTAAAATATAACAAAATAACATATTAACTAAGGCTTATTAATTACAACTTTAATATACCAATGTTAAAATGTAGGAAAGTAACCATAGAAAATGTTAACTCATAGTCTCATTGAATGTAGACAAACCAAGTAACTTTTTATTTTTGTATTTTTCTCTTACATTATGATGAGTTCTTACAAAAGAAGAGTCATTTATCTACTTTCCTAAGTCATAAGCTTAGTTAAGCCACAATATCAAAAATGCCACATTAACTAAGCGATCAAATTCAACCCTAAGCATTTAGCATCCCTTTGGTCCTCAACGAGCTTACTATATTTTCGGTCCATTCCATCTTTGAATAGCTTTTATCTCAAACAAAATCTCACATTCATTCGATTCTTCAATTGAAAAATTAGGTCAAAGTACTGATAAGAAGAAAAGGGAGAAAATGCTAAATTCTTATAGTTGCTAAGGGAACCAATGTTACAATTAATATGCTAACAAGAAAACAAAAGTCTTTGAGACAAAAATTTCCCATCTTAAAAATTATAATTTTGTTTATGATGGATTTTAAGATAATTGTTTGTCTTTAGTACACTTGTTAATTTGTATAAGAAAGAAGTATTATGGATTAATGACAAAAAATTATCTATCTTAAAAATATGCTTTTCTTATAAACGTGTTACATGCTCTTCATGATGTATCTTGATGTTAAATAAAATTGAGAGCTATTTTTTTCAATTTTTTTTTCAAAAGAGCACAAGTTTTTTGTTACATTGTGAAGTTGATGTGCCAAAGTTGTAAGTAAATCTTACTTTAGGATGTTTTGTTATGTTCTAAAGTTGAGAAACTAACATTGTAATTAAATTTTATTTTATAAAGTATTTTGTTGCATTTTAAAGTTGATATACTAAAATTGTATTTAAGTCTTAGTTTAAAGAGATAAAATGCATTTTTTCCTTTGAATAACCAAGATTTGAGTATGAATATCTCATAAGATTGGATAATTTCTAAGGATAATTCATTAATGACTAAGTAAGAATATAAATGCTTCATTTTAAATAATATAAGAAAAATTTATAGCCAATTTACAAAATAAATACATCAAACTAATCATGTATTAATATGTAAATCTTATCCAAAAGAGGTACATATTTATGCCATTTTTTATAAAAAAAAAAATGGTGCATTCTTATTAACCTAAATCAAAGAGAAAAGCTCAAACCATAAAGTAAGGGGAATTCAAAACCTATATATGGAGACACCAATAGGGGGACTGAACACTGAAAAGAAGAGAGCAGGAGAGAGGGGGACTGAACACTGAAAAGAAGAAAGGAATCGCAGAAAAGGGGGCTCGAAAAAAAAAAAAGAGACGGATCAGAGGGGAGAAAGGGAGAGATCATCAGTGAGAGGCAGAGGGGAATAGAACAAAAGGAGGAGATCAGGGAGTGAATAGAAAGAAAAAATGAAAGCGAGAGAGAGGCTGTGTAACATCCGGTCCCTCCATAAAAGTGAGAAACGCAATGTTCGGTTTCTCCGTAAACATAAAAAATGGGCCAAATATAAAAGGAAGTCCTTAAAATAGAAGGAATTGGGGCCAACTAAAATTATGATAAAATTTTAAATAATAGAAAATGAGGATTTGAGTCTTGAGTTACCCAGAAATCAAGGTCAGAGTGATTCGATAAATTTGCCGAAAGGCCAGTGGCATTTTCGTAAATATGGGTACTTTTTGAAATACTCATAGGAGTGCTTTTTAAATGGAAATTTTGAGTTGCTCAGGGTTATCAGAGGCCCCAAAAACCATGGGAAGTCCCGGGACCGGTAAAGCCCTTCCGGTGTACTCTTTCCGATGTCGGTTGACCCGAACTTTGACCGATTCGTTTGAAAAGGTTTTAGCTCTGATTTGAGTGATTCCAAAGGTATTTTATTAAATTAGGAACCTATTTGTTATGATGGAAAAGACGGTTCTCAAAAAGGAGCTAAAACGAAGTAGAAACGAAAATGCAAAGTATGAAAGGGCAAAAATGGAATTTAAGTGTTAAAGGAAGCTTCCAAACTCTTTTTATAAGTCACATTCTTCCTCTCCTTCATTAAACCGACTTGCTTCTGCCCATTTTTAGAGAAGAACTCCAGCTTCTTAGGCGCACAAGAGAAGGAGGATTTTGGAGGAAGAAATTGAAGAAAAAGGTAAGAAACTTTAAGAAATTCCATATCCTTCCTTCTTCAAACTTGCTTCCCTCCTCTCAAGCTTTATTTCTATGGTTTTAATGGATTGTTTGGTGCTGTTTTGGGGGCAGAACAGAGAGCGAAATTTCAAAAATTGAGGGAGCAAGCAAAAAAAAGCAAGAAAACAAAGTAAAACTTCCATTCTTTGGTAGTTTCTCCCTCCCCCTTCCTCTTGCACGAATTTGGGCACCATGAGCCCAATTCTTAGGGGCTGTTTTCTGCCCAATTTATGGAGGGATTAGAGGTTTTAGATAGCAAGGATTAAGAAGGAACCAATAGAATCAAGAAAGGAGCATTAAGAGACAAGATAGAACCATTAGGGATCCAAATGCTCTCTTGCAAATCTGATTTTATATGAATGTTCTTAGACTTAATTGAATGTTTAAACATGCTCCTAAGAAAGCAAAGAAATTGCAAGAAAAACTAATGAACTCTAAGCTAGAAAAGTGTAGAGCTCTTGAACACTTTACAAAAACTGATTTGATATATGAGTTTCCTTGCATGTGTGAGTATTTGATTGAGCTTCTAAGACCCCTAGGAAGCCTCCCAAGTGACTCTCCCATCAAAGAAAAATTGGAAACCCCTTGAACCCTAAATACTTCCATAATGTTGACCTAGGCTAGAAAGAGTACCAAGGGAAAGTTTTAATTTGTTTCAAGCTTATTTTTGAGTCATGTAGGATGGAAGAGGATAAGAGGAAGCCTTGGAAAAATTTTAGGAGCCATAGATTGGGAGATGGCCTAATGGTGTCCATAATGGTGCTTTGTGAAGCAACTTAGTTTTCCAATTGTGCAATTGAATGTGTGATGGCTCCAAGGACCTTAAATGAGTCCAAAAAGTTTAGAAAGAACAAGAGAATGGAGCCTAGCACTTGAATAATATGAGTTGCTTCAATAGGCCATTTATGGAACCAATATGTCTATTTTGGAGCCAAGTGTGTAATAAGCTTTAGTTTAATGTCTTGGCTTGCTTCAAATATGTAATTGTGTGATGTTTGTAATGTCTAGGCCAAGAGAACCCTACTCCACCTAAGTGCTCTTGTGAAACCAAGGAGGGAAAGGAAATTGCAAAGTGAGCTTGCATACATAAAAAGGTAACTCTCCACCTCATTCTCTTTGCATTCTTGTGTGCATATGTATGTCTTAGTGTGCTTGCATGCATTCTTGATGCTTGATAATATGCCACTTGATCCTTGTTGTGCATTGGTACCAATGTGTTGTCTTGAATGACTATGGTTGTGGAAAGAGCTCATAAGGGTGATGTGATGCCAAAAGTCCCTTGATGAAGGTGAGGAGATGCCAAAAGTCTCATGGCATGGGTGAGACAAGGCCAAAAGTCCCTTGAATGGGTGAGGCAAAGTCAAAAGTCCCTAGACCAAGAGTGAGGCAAATCCAAAAGTCCTAGAAATGGGGTGAGGCTAAACCAAAAGTCCCTAGAGCATGAAAGTAATCTTGACATGTGAACGTGGCATGGAATAGAATTTATTGCATACTTTATGCTTGTATAGTTATGCATTTGGTATATGTATGCGTTGAATGTGATGTAAATGGGTGTGTGAGCTATTGAGATTCTTTGAATCTCATCCCCTCCTCTTCAATGCTCTAAGATGCTAGGTGGACCAAGTAGCTATGGTGAAGGGAGCCAACAACCATGAAAGAAGGAGATTGACAAGCCTAGGCCTAGTTTGTATTCTTTTTGAACCATAATGATGTTCAATGATGTATATGATTATTGTAAATGGCACATGACCCTTGAGATACATGTAAATATGATATTATGTGATGTATACATATATGGATATGATATATGAACTTTAGAAATGAATTTGGGTATGTAATGTCAAGTTATGCAAATTGGAAGTTTGATGCAAATGTGTATAAGTGAGGGTTGAATGGCCAAAATGAGATGAATGAGATTTGGGACCATTTGGGCAGCTCACACAAGTCTTAAATATGCTTTTAAACTTGCCCAAAAGGTGCCAAGACCAAGAAAAATCCATTTGGCAAATTTGGTACCCAATATGGAGCCAAAATTGACCATAATGGAACCCTACACCATTTTTTGGCCAAATGAGTTAGTCTTGCACTGAAACTTGGCATGATATGAGGTCTCATTAAGAGCTTTTTGGGAAGCTAAAGATCATAATTTTCTGAGACCTAGAGAATATTTGAGAAATTTTCAAAGTTGGGATTTTTCATGGATTCTGGTATGGGTACTGTTCATACTGGTAGTTTTGAATTCTATGTCACCCGATGGCCAAATGGTATCCAATGCTTATGAAATTTTATATGCATAAACTAGAGGTCATAAGCTTTCTGTGGCCACCGAGATCACCTCATTTGGAGGTCTATAGAGGAAGATATGCATTTTCGAAAATTCTGCCCAGTATCAGACATCTTGCCAGACCCAAGGTACTGTTCCATCGATTTCTGGGAGTTTAGCTTGATGTACTGATCTGGAGATATTTTTCCTCTCTAGTTAACATCCACATCTTTCCATATTGATATCATTTGTAAGCATTGGATTTTTGTAGAATTAGTTATACATTTTTGAAGTCCATATCAATAAACTGTGACAGTATCAGGAACCCTCATACCAGTAGATGATTTCGCATGTCAAACACATTATATATGAGATTTTAAGACTTCTACATAATTTTAGCATGAAGTAGACATCTTAAGCTTTCCAGAATGACTGAGATTACATGTTTTTAATTTTTATAGATTTAGTTATGAATTTCCAAAGTTTGTGATAGAAAAGAGGAAATTCTGGCCGAAAATACAGACATGGATTTCATATGCTCCTTTGCTTTCTACGAGTTGTAGGCCAAATTTGATGATGGAAATGAGTTATATTCATGTGTTTAAGTATGATAAAGTGATAGATGCTTTCATATGGCCTACGGGACTCCGAAAGAAAAAAATTTACCAGTAGAGAAATGTACTTTCATTCATAACTTCCTATGCCACTATATTGTTTCCATAGAATAAACATAAGATGAGGCATGGGAATTGTATGAATTGAGTCCCAAAAGTATGGTGTTACAGGCTGAACGGGGGAAGGGACGAGGATAAAAAATGGAGGGAGAGATCAAAGGGAACCTTCTGATTTAGAGTTTTTCGGACGAGGAGGGAGATGCGAAGGGGATTCAGAGGAGTAAGGGGGAGCCTTCTGATTGAGGGGATCGAAAAAATTTGAGAGGGAATCCAAAAAAAAAGGAGAGGAGCAAAGGAGTCGGGGAGAGGAGATGGGAGAAATAAGGAGTGTGAACGGAAAATCGAAGGAGGAGGCCGAGAATAGAGAACGAAAGTGATTGGAATAGAGAACGCAAGGGGAGCGAAAGCGGGATTCTGAGACAAAACAAAGGAAGAGCAGAGGGCGAGAGAGACTGGAGAGCAACAGGGGACTGGAGAATTCGTCCTTCTGCCACCATCCCTAGAGGTAAGCCACCTATTATTCATTCTATTTGTGATTGCCGGCAATGAACAATTGAAATAGGAAACTAGAATTTGAAATATTGTATTCATTGTATATGTGGAGACATGCCCAGTAGGTGTTCGTGGAAAGGCTTGAGAGGAATTTCTAGGTTTGAATTGAATGTTTGGCATTGGCAATTGCAATGTTGATGGCCTAATCCATCAAACCCAATGGAGCCAGTGACCAAGGAAATCGTTTAGCTAGTCTAAATATGTGAGAAATGGTGTCGTTAGAGACCTTGACCTTCTATTCTGTTTTATCATGGTAAATCAGCGTGAGGTTGTTCATACTGATTAATCACTACTCTGGATTAACTATTTTCCATAACTGTCATCAACTTGGCCTTAGCAAGGAGATTGCTAAATTGTGATACAATTTATCGAGATACTGGTTATAATTATTTTCTATTGTTTCATGAAAAATACATTCCTGTATCTGTTCCTTTCTTTTTGGCTATGTGTGAGGCCTACACCTTAAAAGCTTGTAAATTTGCTGAATTGAAGGATTGATCCTGTGAATAACGTGAAATTTTTCATTGGCTTAGGATGTTCCATTTGTATGAGGTTGGTTTTGCTGTAATTGTGGCCACTGGAAAATATAGTTATGTCATGATGTTCTTTTCTGTTGCCTTGCCCTAGCCATTAGGATATATGAGTCTAGTGAACAGTGAGTGTGCTTGTTGCCTGGCTGGGAATTTAGATTACCTTTTGTAATTCTCTTTGAAATAGATTGCGAGCGATGGATAATCTGTGTCTAAATTCTGGAGGGGTAGGCTTGAGTGCATAATTATGAATATAACTGCATGTTGTTTGTGTTTTAAGACACTGGTTGTTTTCCTTGTTCATGAAAAGTAAACTAATGCTTCTTTTTCCCATGCTGTGTGTGAGGCCTATCTCTAATGAAAGCAAGAAAATTAACGCTACCCAAGGAGATGAGTGGAAGAGACATCACATGGTACAAAGATCAAGGAGATGGATTACAAAAATTGAGCAAAGATCAGAGAAATGGCTTCACTATAGCATATGAAACTGGATGGGATATAGCAGAGTTAAGTGGTTTGAGCCTATTTTTTTTTCATGTTAGAAATGTATGGAAACATGATATTTAACTGGTTGGACACAAGCACACAATGCGAATATTTGGACGTTATATTACTATTTTATTACTATTGTTATTTTTAGATTTGTTTTGTTCTATTTTTAAAATTGTCTCATGGGATTTATTGTCCCCTTAGACGGATATGAATCAATTCAGGGGTACGTGAGGCAATAAGCTTCCTTAACCCTTATTGAGTTCTATAATTATCTCTTAATAAATTTTAAGTTTTGATAAACTACAACAAAAGGGGCTTGATTATAAATAAGAAGGTATAATAAAATTAAAGGATAAAAAAAAGAGAGAGGTTTTAGAATAAAGAAACAAGAAACAAAAGAAAAACAAGTAAAGGATATCAAAAAGTTTTTTTTCTTTTCTTCTGACTCAACATCTTATTCCAAATGTCAAAATTCTAAAAAAAAAAAGGAAAAAAAATAGCAGAACAAAAAGGTGGTAAATTTCAAAGATAAAAAAAAAGAATAGGAAAGAGAGACCAAGTGTTTAAAAGCTTCTTATTTAAAACAAAAAACAAAAAAAGAAAAGGAAGACTCATAAAAAAATGAACTTGGATTTTAAAGATTTATCCTTTTTTTTTAAGGTTCTTCTCTAAAAATCAAAAGTAATATATCAAAACATAAAGGTCAAAACAAAACAAAACAAAACAAGAAACAAAAATGATGAAAAAAGGAAAAACTGAAGAGGCAAGGCAAGGAAGCTAAAACTAAATTAACTTTTAGCAAATTAAAATACATCAACCAATCTCAAAATTCATTTTATTTGTTAACGCAAGAAGTAGTTTTTGTTATTCTTGTCTTTTCACCCAAAAAAATCATTTGAATGAGTGAAAAATCAAAAGAAAAATATTAATAATAGGAAAAAAATAATAGGGAAAGCATAGAGAAATGAGATTAACTCTATTTTCGGCAGATTAAAACCTTTCACCCAATGCTAACCTTATTTTGTTTGCCAAAGATAAAAATTATTCTTATCTTGCTCTTTTCACCCCGAAAACAAACAAAAAATAAAGACCAAAGCAAAAACAAGAATAAAACCAAAAAGTAGTTAAAACAAAAACAAAACAGAAGAATTAAAAGACAAAACAAAACAAAAACAGAGAGAAAAATAAAAAAAAAAGGATAAAAAAAAAGAATAAAAACAAAAAAATATAACATTAAAAAAAGGGGAACATAAACAAAACAAAAATAAAAAAAAAGAAGTAAAAAACTGAAAAGAAGAAACAAAACAAAAGAAAATCAAAGATCAAAAATCAAACAAAAGCCAAACAAAAACAAAAACAAAAAAAACAAAAAAAAATGAACAAATCCATTCTTGCTCGAACTACGTTGACTTTGATCCCTCTCGAAAGGTACGTAGGCTCTAGGTTTTTATCTTAGGTTAAGTCCATCCTTTGTAAATAAATTTTTCTTTTTAATTTATATTTTTTTAATTTCTTTTCTTTTATTTTGATTTTCTAATTTTGTTCCTTTAATTTCTTTCTTCCTTTTTTATTATTTTCAATTTCATTTCTTTATTTTCATTTCTTAATTTGCTTGTGATTTGTTAAGGAGAATTAAAATAGAATTAAGGCCATTTTATTTTTGCACAACTAACTTAGGATAATCATTCTTAGCAACGGGTGTTGTGGAGTGTCTAACACCTTCCCCACTCACAATTGACTCCCGAATCTATTTTCTGATTCGTAGACTATTTTTCTTATTTTCTAAACAAGAAAGATTTTTTTCAAAATTTTACCTTTTCAAAAAAATAAAAATTTGGTGGCGACTCTACTTATTTTTAATTTTGATTCGGATTTGGTGCCACGCGGTCGCATTTTCGGGTGTGACACTTATAATTATGATATAGGATTAATAGTAGTGCCAAGATGTAAACCGTTTCTTCTATGCTAAATGTTGTCTAACATGTGTGTAAATTTTGCAAAAAATCTCATTATCCCAGTTAGAGCTAATACAGTTTAACCATTCAACAAAACTTAAACAATCATTAAAGATCTAATCAAAGTTTAAAGTAAAAGAATTCCACAACCCTAGGGACTTTGGGCAAGTAGCAAGTATGTGAGAATCATTTCTTCAACATTATTTAACCTAAAACATAAACCATCAATGTCTAGCCCACATCCTTTCAAAGAAACAACACTAGGAATTATAGTCTTACAAGATCTCCAGAAAAGACTTTAACCTCATTCTGCATATTACTTTTCCATATTCTTCTCCAAAGAGATAAAAATTCCTTACAATCCAACACTTTGCCATCATATGTTGTCACAATGTACATATCATTTGCTATCTAAATATTAGTCATATAGGCTTGATGCTTAAATTTCACCATATACACACCATTTTTTTATAAAGAACCAAGCCTACGCATTAATAGTTTCTCTTAGGCTAACATTAATTTTTTGCATTCATCCATAAATCTCTTATAAAAAGAGCTTGAATAGAAATTGAACAATCTGTATATGATTATTGTAAAATATATCATTAACAAAGTGGTTTAAAGGAGAGAAGTTGAGAGAAAGAACTCTAAACTCACCCATTTTGGAAAGCTAAGAATTATCCTGTCATAGTGCTTACACCATCTCCAACACACTAATATAAGCCATTAACTAATAGGTATTTTCTTGCAAGAAAAATATCCTATATAAGAGAACAATTACCATTAACCTAGGTATAGAGAAAAAAAAAAAAGGAATGAGGGAAATATCAAGCTTTACAAATTTTGCAACAAGAGAATCAGGAAACAAAATAATTCTTTGAGCTTGTTTGGCAAGGAGTGAAGAGTAAAAGCCTCCAAGTCTTTAAAACCCATGCCATCACATGTCTTAGGGTTCACTAGTCTTATCTAGCTTTGATAATGAAACTTGTTGCTTTATGTATTAAAACTCGCTAAAATTTAGACATCATTTAGCTTAAGTCATACACAATTGTTTAGTGAAATAGAAACAATCCATTGAGTACATAAGAAGTAATTGTGCTATAACTTAAATCAAAATCTCCTTTCCCCTCTGAGATGAAGTATTAACATTCTACCTTTAAAGCCTTTTCCAAACTTTTTCTTTGACATGCTTAAAAGCATCATTTTACTACTTCCTACCATTGTAAAAAGCCTTAGGTAATTTGTTTTTTCATTACAAGAAATCATTCTAAAGCTCAAATGGTTTATCATTGCACTCTAGGAAGTTGAAGGGGTATCATAAGTAAAAAATATAGCTAATTTGCCTGTGTTGATATTCTGCCTCTAACATCATGTATACATATCCATGATACACTTGAATTTAGCATAGTCATTCTCTATTGTCTATAAGAATATATGGTTATCATCAGTAAAGAAAAGATAGTTAATGCTAGATGCCAATTTGCAAAATTTCACACTAGAAATATAGCCTTGAAGTTCATTAAATTTATATAAAAAAATTATTTTATTTTAAGGTTCATTTTATAATTTTTACCAAAAATTTTAAAAAATGACCCAGCCAACCCAAAAAAATCAACTTAACTCAACTTGGTACTACACTAAACCGTGCTAGGCCTAAGCATCAAGTTAAGGCTTAGAAAAAGAAATCTAATATAAAACAAAGTTAGACTGGCCCTACATTGAGCTAGGTCAGTATTTGACTTAGCCTAACCCATGATCAACCCCACTTCTGCCTTTATATAATTAAGGTTCCCTCTTTTTAACAAGCTCGCATGATTAATGAGAATTTTTTAGAAAATAATTTTTCCTTGCGTAGTTTTAGGTTTTCCCCTCATGATCACTAAAGAAAAAAAGAACAAAAAGAGGCAAATTTCTTCAACATAAACTTTATTTACGAATACACTACACAAAAGTGATTTTCTTGATTATAATAATTAAACTTTCTATTGAAAAATTACTTAAGTTTCGATCAAACTAAAGAAGGTAAAGTTTTTCATCACCATGTAATTCATGCCATTATTTGGAAGGGAAAGCTATGAATTTTATTTATTTGGAGGGTAAAATATAGTTTGATACCTTATGATTTAGCCTGATTTTACTTTGGTATCCTATGATTTAAAAGTTTCTAATTGAGTAATGTAAAGTTTAAACCATTAACATGTTAATAACTTATGATATTATTTTGTTACCTTTTTTTATTGAATCTATTAAAATTTGTCTTAAATTTCTAATTTCCTTACAAATTTCTTAAATTTTTACGCTTTAAAAGGCCGAAATTCCTCCATCAATTAATTGGAATCTCAAATTCCATACACACAACATAGTATCCCTTAAATTTTCCTCTAAATGGAATTTCCAATCTTGGTTCAAATTTGGCCTTAAATTCATAATTTTCTTAAAAAATTCCTAATTTTTAGTGTAAATGCACCAAAGGCAACCATTGATAGTTATCCTTTTATTATCAATAAAATTTAGGCATTATATTAAATTATTGGCAATTAATATTGTCCTTAGATTATGAGATAGGGAACATAAATGATTATTTGATCATTTTAAGGCAACTTGTTTTCTTATTAAAGCTTAAATCTTACATAATTCTCAATAAAAATTTATAAGTTAAGGCAGTGAAATCTAGTATGATTTGTACATAACGAGATTTGTTCATTCAAATGATGATAACTGATCCCTGGGTCATTTATGTAGGCAACACTAAGATTAGTATGTGAGTGCTCATAACAAATGTGAGTATATTAAACTGGCACACCAAGGATAGCTTATAGAAATTTCTACTAACGTGTCAATAGCTACTCTTAGTTTTTGTAGTATAATTCTTCATTGACTTAAGTAACCATTGATGTCTTATGTATGCTATTTATATTTTAATACTATTGGGTTTTGATTCTAGTAGTGAGTCAAACTGAAAGTAATTGTTGGATATAATGTCACATATAAAAAGATATTTGAGTGCATTAGTAGGAGATTTGTTACTTTCAATGGAAGAGAAAGATGCTTTATCTTATAAGAATGAGATTAGACAATGTCCATGGCTATGTCAATAGAAAGAAAAATAAAAAAAAAGGTGATTTACTAATTTCTCTCATCTAATCATCATTTTAAAATCATGCATGTCATAAACTTAGGACTTGACATATTATCCATACCTAAATGAGTTCATGGAAAAAGTATAATGTAATAGAAGAATGTGATTATACATTAAACATCAATTAAAAAAAAATCAATGACTTGCAAACATATGCACATCATATTAAAGGTCATAATGTATTATTAAATGTCACTTATAATTTATGGTAACTAGAGAATTACTTAATTGTTATTCATAACCTAGGAGAAGTTATAATTAAATTAATTAAATGGTTCTATTATAAAAGTAAAGAGTTATATTCTCATTACTAATATAATATGAATGTAAGGAGTTACACACAATATAAGACAAAATAAGATAAACTAAAGTGCAAAGAGGCTAATTTGTAATTTGATTAAATTTTGATATGATTAGGGTTTCCATTCTATTTAAAAGGAAAGGGCGACTAGAGAGCACTCTTAGAAACTCTAGAATGTGTTTGCTTAAGCTAGAGATTGGATCTCTTGTATCTGATTTGGTTTTGCCTTGGTGTAAATGCACTTGTAGATAAGACACTTGTGTTGCTTTTGTGAATAATCAGGGACCATGTTCTTGGATTCAAAAGTAAGTTTAGAGAATCATTTAAGGTTAAAGAAAATGTGATCTACTATTGTTTGGTGGAATTACAAAGGATGCCACAACATTCAACGCAAGAAAGATTAAGTTTGGAGACTAGAGTTCATGTTATTTGTATTTGTGATTTTGGTACTTGAAGATCTAATCTTGTGGGCCTATTCAACCACGAAGTGAGTCACTTTAACATTCTTTCATGATTCTAATATAATTTATAAAAAATTATATGTTAAAGAAAGCAAAGAAATTTTAAAAATTCTAGTTTTTGCTTCTTCTGTTTTTTTAGTCTTACATTCTTATTCTTTCACTAATTTCTTATACATTAAAAATTGAAATTTCTCTCTTAATCAAGGGAATCCAAGTTATATTTTTTAAATTTTGCCTTTAAAATAGAATTCTTAATTGGATCTCTGATTTTATCTTAAATTCCTATACTCTTTACGAAATCTTTAATTTTATATGTAATGAAGATTAAAATTTCTTTTTTAGCCAATCAAAATAAAATTTGATAAACACAATATAATATTTTTATCCAAATTTTGCCTAAAACAAAATCTCTTATTTTGTCCAGATGCCCAATTTCTCTATAAAATCTTTTAATTTATTTCAAATAGTTTGAAGATTAGATTTTTTAAAAATCAAATTTAACCAATAGGGATATTTTGGGTATGAAATTAAGGTAAAAAGGGGAGAACTTTTAGGTCATTTGCGTATATATTTTTTCAATCCAAGAATTAATAAAATAATATACAAGATACTAATACACTAATGGATTAGATCTCAAATTACTTGATCACAAACTTTTGAAACATAACATTCCAAAATAAAACTGAGCCAAACCCACGAGATAGTATAGTGTATTTTACGATTTTTTTTAGACATAAATTCCTATAAACAAATAAAATATTATTTTAAAATAAACAACGACAGGATAAAAATAAAATGACACATTTGTTTTCTTCAGTCGCCAAAAAACAAGTTCGTATCGGGTACGGGTTCGCCCGGTATCGGTTGGGACCCAGAAGATATTCATAGTGGCATTCCGTTCGATCATCGGCGGTTAGGGCAAAAGCAATTGAGGCGGATGCATCCATACACGCGAGAAGATTCGATGCCAGCTTCCCTATTGCTCTTTCCCCCCCTCTGATCTCCCTACTATTTTCTAATCATCGTCCGTTTCCCTATCAAATCGAGTTCTTATTAGGTGGGTAGGAGGCGAGTTTTTTCTTCTTTGGGTGCCTGGTGCTCGATCAAATTTCTTTATCGTTTTAGTTCTTTATCCGTTTTAGAGTTTCACTGATTTAAACCAAAGTAGGCTTTTGGTATTTGCCCAGGACCAATTTCTGATTAGGTCCCCATCCCCCTTGGCTGTGGCTGTTGTTATCGCTTTAGTTTGTGGGGATTTTCGTTATTGTTTCTGGAAGAGTACTCCAACCACTACGATTCTCTGGCCATTCTAAGTGGTGGTTGAAGCTGTGTAATTAGTTTTCAAGCATGGCGGATTCTGATGACCTGGCGAAATCTGCTGAAAATCAACAATCAGAGGAAGGTATGGTTGGTTTTATCTTTAACTGTGTAAATCTAAGTCTTTACATTGAATCCACTTGTAGAAAGTTGTTTGTTTTTGTTGCAAGCTGTATAATTTTGACTCTGTCTTCTTTATTTTCAGTGTGTAGTTTCTTCAGGAAACCGGTTAATAAGAAGAATTTAAGAAAACGAACAATTGATGAAGAAGATGACGAGGGGGATTCAAAAAATGAAAGCTCTTTGTTACATATTCAGAAAAAGCCCTTGAAGCCTGATAATAAGTTGTACTTTTCCACTGGTCCTCCAAAAAGCACTGCCTATACGGTACAAGAGGAGCCTGAAAAACCAATGTTTCAGTTCGAGTCTTCAAAAGAGATTCAAGTTCAACATGATAACAAAGCAACAGCTACTTTAGAGACTGAAACTGAGTTTTCAAAAGATGCTCGAGCTATTCGTGAAAGAGCCCTTAGGCGAGCAGAGGAGAGTTTGAAGGGGAAAGGCACTAGTTCTGGGGATGAAAAATTGTACAAGGGCATCCATAGCTACACAGATTACAAGGCTGGTTTTCGTCGAGAGCAAACAATTGCTGGCGAAAAAGCTGGTGGGGCACATGGTCCTCTTCGGGCATCGGCTCATATAAGAGTTTCAGCAAGATTTGATTATCAGCCAGACATATGTAAGGATTACAAGGAGACTGGTTACTGTGGGTATGGTGATTCATGTAAATTTATGCATGATCGAGGAGATTACAAGCCTGGGTGGCAATTGGAGAAGGAATGGGAGGAAGCTGAGAAAGCTAGGAGAATGAGATTGGCTGCAGGAGAGGATTTGGATGAGGAGGGCGCTAATTTGACTGATGAAGATGATGATGATGATTCATTACCATTTGCCTGTTTCATTTGTAGAAAGCCCTTTGTCGATCCTGTTGTAACCAACTGTAAGCACTACTTCTGCGAGCATTGTGCATTGAAGGTATGGCCTTATAATTGGTGAAAATAAGTTCATTTGATGACATCTAAATATAAACATCTGATGGAAAATAATTTAGTTTGTTGGTTCTTGTGTCGTTATGAAATATGTTTTGGGTATATGATTTAATTGTTAATATAAAGATTTTTGTTAGTAGGGCAATTTTTTGTTTACCGGGGCTTTTATTTATAGTTGAATTTACAATGGGTTGTTTTGCCATGTTAGGTTGCAGTTGCTATAAAATCATTGGTTGTAAAAGTTATGGTTGATTGATTACTTAGGTTAATTAACTGATGCAGCTATTAGTGAATTCTATATCCATCCTATGTGTTGCCCCCCCCCCTTTTTTTCTGATTACTTTTATTTTGTGCTTGAGAACAAGGATGTGTCCTAAGATTGGTTTCATGTTTAATATTTTTCTTTTCTTTTATTTAATGCTATTATTCTTTTCATTTGCAGCATCATGCAAAGAATAAGAAGTGTTTTGTGTGCAACAAGCCTACTCTTGGCATTTTTAATTCTGCTCACGAGATACGCAAGAAGATGGGTGCAGAGGGTAAATAATGGTCACTCAATACAATTCATGGATCTCTTTGCTTAAAGGAAGTTATCTTTCACTTTTCAGTTCTATGTTAAAGAGCAACCTTCGTTTTACTCTCAACATGTAGAAAATAAGACAATAACAATCAAATTTCGCAGTGGGATTAGGTTTTATTAATATTGTTGTACTTGTTTGACTAATAGATTTCAGGATGTCCAGAAATGAGATAAGTCAACCCTTTTGTATTTAACTGTATGTCAAAAGTACATCCTTTAGTTCTTCCCATGTGATTATAGCAGATTTGAATACAGTGATCTTTGCTACTGCAGTTTTATTGTAGACACTTATGGTCATCATTTTGGATTCATCAAGACTTCAGTCATATAATTCTGTATTGGCAGCTGAGATGATGATATGACCAAGTGAAAAGACTACTATAAAATCTAATATATTCTGCAAGTAATGCTGTTTCTTTTAATTGTAAGACTGCAATTTTTACAAGAATGACAAGAAAGCACTTGATTGCTCTATAGAATCTACATTATAGAAAAATTTGAACTTATAGAGTCCTTCATAGTTCATGGTGTTTATTTGTCTACCTTCAGTTTCTGATCTGAGCATTGCACCATGAGAATTCACTCCTCTTTTGGCACCTCATTAGCAGTGTGTGTGTGTATCACTTCATTTCTATCTTTAGCTTGCTCTCCTTTGGACCAGGCCATGGGTAGAGGGAGTGACAAGGTTGATAATGGTGGGAGGTAATTTTTTCGCTCTCATAACTTCAACTTTCCTGAGGTCAGGGTATTTGCTTTGAGTTTGCATTTACTTTATAGAGCAGATCACAACTAAGTCATCCAATGTCTTGGACAGCTTGTATGCAATCCATTGTTGTCTGGCTTGTAAGTTCCATGGGAAAGGGAAAAATTATCAGAGTATTCTCTATGTATTGTTGAGTGGGATTATTTGGCATTTTATCAACAATATTCGTGAAAGATTGGGTGTTAGATACGTTGACAAGTTACATGTTTGGTAATGTACTAGAAAATGATGTACAAAGCCTAATAAAATTCATGATTTGATTATTATGAAGATTTTTTGAAACCTTGCAATAAAGGCTTTAGACTCCTGTCATTATCTCCTTTGTCATCAAGCTACAGCTCTCCAAGTTCTGTTCATGGCTTCATGAATCTGGTGATGGTGAATTCAGCAGTGGCCACAATTCATTAATCCTCTGTCCCCTCATTCTTTGTACAGTTTTTGAATGATTTCTTAAGACGCCATTAACAGCTTTAAGGTAGTTGCTGGAGTTGTGGTCTCTCAGAATTGTTCCTTCTGAATTGTATGCTGTTGGATCACTTTGTGTTTCAAGTGGGTGGGTTGGTTGAGGAAGGCCTTGAGGACACTTGGAGAGTGTCCCCATCTGGTACTGTCTAGAGCATAGAGAGCACTTCCTGAACGGGAGTAAAGGATGTGGAGATGTCTTCTCATCTGGTTGGAGGATGCATATTTTACCCAATGGTGAGTACAATAGCTTCTGCAAATTTGCAAAGAAAATATTTAGTTATGAAAATCTAATGGTCATCCTTCACAGCTCACACTCAGTTTAGTCATTGATAATCAGACAGTTCTCTTGCAAGCCCAAGTTCTCACCCCAAATGTCATGCAGAAAGTGACATAAATATGAACATGCCAGCCAATTGCTGTTCAAATCTGACCTTTTCCTCAGTGGTATGGGCGAACTGATAACGTGATGATGCTTACATTTTTCAGCAGACAAGGATGTGACCGAAATGAGCCATCTAAGCGCTTCAGGACTGCAGCTACATGGGTAGACTAATTACAGGAGAAGGCCCTGGGAACAATATCTCTATGCATCATTGTGCAGTGAGTATGGTTCCCATCCATGCCCTGTTCATTGAGTATCTTCTGGCTTCCGCAGAACACAAATGGTGAGCCAAAGGTAACTACTGGCTGGATGGTTGAGGGACTGACAACCTTTCTAGTAAGTAGCATCAAATGGATCAGAAGAGAGAGACTACCCCCCAGGGAATGTCCAGTGAATTGAAGCTTTGCACGATCTCCATATTTTTTCAAATGGTCCATTATTTCTGGCACGAGTTGCTTGTATATTCCCTTTGCAGCTTCATAAATCCCTCTGTGAACAAGTACATCTTTGCCCTGCCAGAGAAAGATTCCGATTGCTTTTGATATTTTTCCTGACAAAACTTGTATGTGCACAGTGAATGAAGGTCTCCTTCAAATAAGAATTAGTCATACCTCGAATTTTGTGTGTTCAAAGAAGAGGTTTGCTTGCCATGATGCCAAGAGAGTCTGATCCCTGCAACATATATCAAATTGTTTGTCAAACTTCAAAATCTTCTAAGCATCTGTTTCAGAAACAGAGAAGAGAGTACTTCATTGTTTACATCAATAACTGCCCGGAAACAAATGTTGACATTTGTCGCCTGGTGGCACATGCCAGGACGAAGACTTTAAGAGTAAGGAATTACCTGAATTACAAAGCATCGTGTGTATGTCATGGAATCGTCATAAATAAACCATTCACAAGGTGAGGAATGAAGTGACTGAAGGTCCTCTGCTGCTTTCTGTCTTTCCTTCTCACCTGCTGCAACCACAGCAGTCCTTGTGGATGCTGCGACAGAAGCTGCAACCTCTGATTTATAAACCCACGGAGTGCCCCCTGTCTCATCCCTTTGTGGGTCTTCTCTTCCATGTGAATATTTATTCTTTCTGCTGCTGTGATTTAGAGCAAGGGGACAAAAGGTCCTTAGCTTGAGATAGGACATAAGTGGCAGTTGAGGCAGCAATCTCATAAGCTACAGATGGTTGGATTTGATGCACCTGCTCAGCATTGACAGCTTGCTCTGAGCCATTTTGAGAGGCTACTGAAGGTGCTATAGGTACGTAAGTGGCATCCTGTTCAAGCTTGTCCTTTAACTTGGCCGCCTTAGCTTTCTAGTCTAAAGAAGATGTTATAAATTGAAGGCCGTAGTATCTCGTCAAGTCCTTTGTCTGCTAATAGAGTAGCAGGTGTATTTGTTTTGTGTCTGTCACTTTTGATTTATACATGGGAGAAAGAAAAAGCTTAGTATACAAAAATCCAATACCAAAACCACAGATATTGAAAACTGAGTGATAGGTCACCCAACCATTTGTGCTTACCTTGATTTGTGTAATTACATAAGCCATGTTGCTGAGGAAGGCCAGCTGAGAATATAGTTTGGTATCAGACCATGGCACTCGAACAAGGAATTTGAGAATGAATCACAATCATATTTCACTTCTTGTCCCTCTTCTGTTTCTTCTTCTTCATAACCTGCCACGCAAACACCCTCATCTTCATCAGAGTCTCATTTATCGTACTTATTTTTGCTGCACATCATATCTGGATCTATGCTCTCTTTCGGTTGTCTATTTCTCCAATGCCTCTGGATTTCCATGAGCCTCTCGACCCAGTTGGCCCTGTTTACTTTCTTTCCTTCTCTCCGTTCTACTATGTTTTCCTTTATGTTGATATCCTTCCTCAGCATACTCATGTCCTTGCTCGTTTCTGGGTCAAACAAGAACGATCTAATTGAATCTGGAAGAAAGGAACTCGAAAATTGAAATGGGAAAATTCCCATTGACCTGCTGCTCTTGAGTTTTTGGTTGCTGCACTGATGTAGCTTCGATACGATTAATGCAGTAACCAAGATGGTTGTCAGAGTGAGACCTCCGAAATTTAAAATGCTTGCACAAGTCTTTGCTGGAGTCTGAACGGCGGAGACCATTCTGATTATTTATTGTTACAGAGGCAGCTGGAGAGGTGGGAATGCTCTCTGCAGTACATACCATGGCTGGTAATTGCTATATTACAGGTGTGCAAAATCCTTCCCTGTACTGAGCCTCTGCTGCACAGATTATTAGAAGTTTGGAACTGATCATGACTTGATACCTGAGTTCTATTGTTCTTGAAACTAATCGCTTTTCTGATATGGATTTTATGAGAAAACTGTTGGGAACTGTGTTTCTTGTGATCAACGAGAACCTTCTTAAGCATGCTAGAACATTTCGTGGTTAAATTAGTCTAGCCATCTATAAACACAACTTCCCTATGTAGGTATGGACAAAAACATCGTATTGTTGCGGGTCTCTGCCAAGGCCAGGACATGGTGAAGTATGAGGTGATGTTTGTTAACCCCTATGTTTGGTTTAATGTAATGAGAAGGGAAATAAAAAAAGCAAATAAAAGAAACAGAAAATAATTTTTGTATTCCTATTTTACAAAAGTAATAGAAAGAAATAAATACTGTAGAGTAATAATGATAAAGATATAATAAATATTGTTAAAAAAATATTGCAATGCATCTTATTTTGTAAAGTGACAAACAAATATAGCCAAAATATAGCCAAAATTTGACGATTAAACCAATTTGTCCATTTTCAACTTGAACCACACTTAGCCATAAGAGCAAAACATGGAATCATACATCATCGTTGAGTTCTATAATTATGAATAAAAACAAGGTAGGCCAAGAAAGGCTGAATGACGAAATCAAAATGAAGTAGGATTTAAAGTGCATTTGAATTTCTCTTATTTCTGCCAAGCATAGCCCAAAAGAAAAAAAAAGGGGGGGGGGGGGGAGAGAGAGAGAGAGAGAGAGAAGAATGTTAAATGTACAATGAGTTTTCGCGTATTAATGAAGAATTATTAGTGAAATTGAGATCAGAAAATGAAAACTGGGATTGGGAGAGAGAGGGGAAGAAACCTTCCATCAGTTGAATCAGTAATGGTATCTTCGTTCATTTTCTGGTCATTCATGGCATATTATTAAGAGATCAAACTTGGATCAGGCGTGGGAGTAGAAAAGCCTAGAACAGATTTCCCTTAACTTAAATTCACTATAAATAAACCTGGAATTTTCATCGTATAAGTTATTATTTGGAGGGGGGAAAAATGTTAAAAAGTCTGTGACAGAGAGAGAGAGAGAGAGAGAGAGAGAGAGAGAGAGAGAGAGAGAGAGAGAGAGAGAGAGAGAGAGAGTGAAAATTGAAAAGGCGTCATGCTTTGGGTTGCGGTTGATAGGAGAAAATTGGACTTATGGAATTGGCTTACCATGAGAAATGTGTTTGGTAGGAGGCAATTAGATTTCATGGATGTGTTACAATTACTTCATTTTGAGGGAATAAGAACTCCACAATATGTTAATGGAATTCAAGTCATTATTGGAAATTAGAATAAAAAAGATGTTGCCTTCATTATCTTAAATTATGCCAATATTTGAAAACAGTTTTTGCTTGCAAATTAAAAATATAAATTTTAATATATTAATTTTTTAATCAAGGGTAATTAAAAGGGAATTTATCTAAAATAAATAAATAAATATCTTAGTTTTTTTAGGATTTTTAAAAAATATTTGTTTACAAATTGGAAAAAAAATAAAATGAATATTTTAGTATTTTTTATTAGGGATATGTAAAACAACATTTTTTTCACAAATTAAACGAAAATTAATATTATAATATTTTTTTCCATCAAGAATATTAATTATTATAGTAATTTGTTCATTTTTTTTTGGGGTTTCATTCACTGAACATCTTATTCATTTTTACGTTATTGTAAATATATGTAGAATTCTATTCTATTGTCATTTTTATTTTCATTAATATTTCCATAAAAATTATTCCGCCCTACCAAGAGCAGCATTAGATTTGGACCCACAAAGTAAGCTCCCACTTTACGTCTCCAGGGTAGAATTAAAACGACAATGACATGAATTACTCATAAAATGTTTTGAATTTGCTTATGGAAAATTCGATCGTGAGAGATTGAGTTGTTTTATTATTACATCACTTTAAGATGTGTAAATAATAATAATAATAATAATAATTTATTCTATATAAATTTTGATGTAAATTATTAGTGAAAAAATCGAGTTCTATAGAAGAGTCCATTGTTTTAACAAAATAAAATTTAAGAATTAGATTTATTGTCTTAAAGACATGACAATTAATGAATGTCAATCAGTAGGGGAGTACTTGCAAAAATTAAATAAAAAATTCTTTAATTAATGAAATTTTTTATTTTATCACTTGAGATAATTTTTATTGGCTAATAAATGAAATTAATAGATTTAATCTATGTAAATAAGTAAGTGAGATTAATAAAAATTTAGATATACTAACTTATTGAATCTTAGTAAAAAAATTTCATAACATAACGTTTATGTGTTTTTTTAATAATTAAATAAAAATTAAGGAAATAACGGCATTGTTCATATACTAATAAAGACTTCAATAGGATTCTCAAAACAATAAAAGATCATGTTAATGATTACGATTAAGGGAAAGAAAAAACATAAGAAACATTTTAGAAAATGAAGGGAAAAAAAAAATCAAAGTGAAGTGTGTGGATTGTTAGAGTAACTAATATTCCTGGGTTGAAACTTCTAGCAACAGTCTGTTTAACACCGATTTAAGGAACTGAGCCAAAAGACACAACAGAATTAGAACAAATAGGGGGAAAAATAATTAGCATAATTGATAAGCCAAGATAGTATATTATTTTAACAACTTAGATTAAATTCCTCTAAAAATGAGTAAAATTCTAAATAATTACGATAATATAAAAGAGTGCACTCTTGAAGAAAAAGTATCCCAAATAAAGTATGAAGATCACCCCAATAAGCTGATAGTAATAAAAAAAAATGGAGAATGTATGTGCCATGGGAGTCAAGCAATCGATGAATGCATATGGAGTCAGTTGCCTAAGACGAAGATATTTTAACAGTAGTGATCAATTATGCCCCGACAATGGTGGCTATATATAGCTAGTCAAGAAAACTCCTTATAATTATCTACCATTTTCATACAAGGGGAAGGGAATCTCGTGCTTATTGTTCTGTAAACTATAATGCTAATTTTTTCTTCCTTTTATTTCATTTTATCTTTTTAAAATTTAACATTGTTTCCCTATACTTGATGCAAAATAAAGAGTTGATTATGTCATCTGCAAATAATTTTCTTAATCTGGATTATCAGTTCAAAAATAATAAATTATTACATTGGTCTTTGAAGAACATTATTGTTGTTAATTTAATTTTTGAAAGTTTATTATCATTAATCTAGTCTTAATGTTTTAAAAATATATTATTTTAATTGTGACTCAAAAATTTATTATCATCAATTTATTCTTAATTAAGTCAGAGTCAGGACTAAAAAACTATATTTTTAAAAACATTAAGACAAGAAAGAATTCTCAAGAATCAATATATTAATTCATTTTAAGAAATTAAAGTATATACTCTTGTTAGGTGTAAGTAATCAATGATAATTAAATAAAATGAATATTCTAAGTAATAAATTTGATTGTATTTTTTCACTTAAGCAACTAGCTTAATTTTTGCATTCCAATCCTCTGCAACTCTCAAAAGAGCACCACCAACTAGCTTAATTCATGTGATCAAGTGGACTAGAGCGTGCCACGTTGTCCAAATAACCAAAACTCATTGTTTTGGCTTTAACGAACCACATGTTTGGAATCACGTTTGAAACCACGTTTATCCAAAAGCTTCATTTTATTGCTTCTTATGAAACCACGTTTGGAGATTTCCAAACGCGTTTCCAAACGTAGTAGAAACAATGTGTTTTGGTCCATTTAGAGGTAGCTTCTCCAATGCATCTGGGTCGTCTGCTTCATGCAATCCAAGCCGTCTAATGCAACCACCCAAAGCGCACTGTTTTGGCCACCCTTATCAGCCCCTGTACGTAGCGTTTCTAGCATTATTATCCTTGTCCTCTGTCACTCTCTTTGGACAGAAAAAACAAAAAATTCTAAGTAGCTTTAGACGCAAGGTAGGGTTCAATGCTTGATATCAACATTCATGCTCTCACTCAATTTTGTGCTTTGCATGTCTAGTGTGAAAGTGTTATATATAAAACAAATTACTTATTTTCCTTTTATCTTGTAAATTGAACTTTGCCATGTATTTTTATGCACATTGTAAGTAGATAACAAATTGCTATATACTACTGCAAATTGTATTTTATCTAAATGTTCAAACATGCATTTCTTGAAATCTCTCAAAAAGTTTGATCTGTTCCTCATTAAGTTGCCAAGATATTTGATGGCATTTTTGCATCAAATGCTATGTGCAATACTTGATCTTGATTAGGAAAAAAAAATAACATGTTTATTTATTTTTTATTTTCTTGTGTGCCTTGAAGAAAGTTTCAAGTAACTACTTAAATGATTTATGATTTCATCATATAGCAATGCATCTTAAAAAATTATCACTTCTCTATAGTTATCAAAATATGAAAATATTGGAAGCGATTTATAATCACAACTTCACTGTATATCACACTTCATTGTATGTCACTTCTCTATGCTTCATCTTTGGAAGGACCTCAAGCAATACTTTTACTAATACTTGATCTTGATTAGGAAATAAAGTAACATGTTTATTTTTTTTTAATTTTCTTGTGTGCCTTTAAGGAAGTTTCAAGTAACTACTTAAATGATTTATGGTTTCATCATATAACAATACATCCTCAAAAATTATCACTTCTCTATAGTTATCAAATTTTGAAAATATTGGAAGCGATTTATTTTCACTATATATCATACTTCTCTGTCTTTTGAACTAGAGATAATTTTTTACATCCTTACAAGAGAAACTAAGATTATTTATTCCTCTAATATGCCTACTCATTAGTTGGAAAGATGCTTTCTATTATAGCCTAAAATTCTTTACCAAATGAATCTTGTGGGCTTGAACATCAATTAATTTATATTGTGATGTCAACATGTAAATCGTTTTTGGAGGATAAAGCGAATGATTATTGTAAACCCTTTACTTATATTAGTCAATTTTATTAGATATCGCGAGTAGCAAAATAGAAATTAATAAATATCATAAAGCAAAAGTAAAGAGATTACACACATTCATAATATTGCAACTAATATTTTCTACTACTTTATGCATCATACCATTTGGCACACAATTTAGCTAAATATCAAAATTGAGTTGATAGTCAACCACATATATATTTTAAAGTGTTTCTTTAGAGTATCCCACTAATTAATAGCCATATTATGTTCATATAGAATAGTCATCGGGTCAAAACATTATTTAATCATGGAGCTAATATTCACATTTATATAAAACAACATGTCTCATCTGCAATTATAGCACTACTGATTTAGGTTATAATCCTTTTTTAAACTTCCATACCTTCCAGGCCTCATCTAGATTATTTTTCTGGTAAGAAGAGAATTTGAACAATGCTTCAAATTTTGTCACATATGGGTTCACCATCATATTTCCCTATCTCAATTGCAAAAAAATTGAGTTCTTTTTTGTTCTTAACACTTTCAGGAAAATATTTGTTATGAAAAATAGTTTTAAACCTTTCTCAGGTAATTTGAGTACCATGGGCCTCCAATCTTTTCTTAGTCTCCTTCCACCAAGTATAAGCTTTATCAATCAACATGTATTTATCAAATGTCACCCTTTAGGCATTGATACACTCCAAAGTTCCAAATATCTTTTCTAACTCCTCCAACCACTCATCTACTACTATAAGATTATATTCTCTACAGAAAGTTGAAGATTTGGCCTTGTTGAATTCAAATAAATCTTGAAAAATTTGCTTTAATATTGATTTTGGTGCCCCATCTTGATTCTCAGTAACTGGAGCCGAATGATTATTTTGCCTCCTTGAATTTGTTGTATCAGTCTATTAGTAATGGCAACTTGCTTTCTCATGGTAGCAATTATTTGTTAATGATTTTTCACAAGTGTAAGGATCGAATAAGTAATGTAGAAGTGTATCCAAAATTGCTCCACTGAAAAGGTTAATCAATTATCAATTTTCTCTAATTACCCCTATTATCCAAAAAATAGAAAATTTAAATTAATTAACTATTAAATTAAATCTAATTAATTATCAAACTAAACTAAATTAATTTAATGCTAAAAACTAAAAACTTAACTTATCAGTTAATAACTCTAAAGTCTAAAATCCTCTATTTTTCTCATAAGCATAATTAAAGATGAAATCATGTAAATGAAATTTTTTGAATTAACATTAATTCCTTGATTTCTATGAAATCATTTTTTAAGATAATTCATACGTGTTTATGTATAAGCTTAGGTATACTTTCATGATCCTATTCTTAACACAATAACCCATTAAGCTTAAAGAATTAAAAGGATAAACTTACGAGTAGCAACTTGGCATGTAGTAGTTCCCAAATTGCTTAAACTTAATTTATATCTCTATAGAATTAATCCCTAAGTCTATTGCCTATAGATTTATTATTGCAATTAGCCTTTCAACTATCTCATAGTAAATCAAATAACAAATTATGGTCAATCATTCATAAGAAAATAAATGCAAAGCAATAAATTAACTTAAATAAAACATTACAAAAAAATCTTTAATTAAGCCTATTTAATTCATAGATTCACCTAAACTCTAAAACAAGGAGTTTAGTTGCTCATAATTAAAACTAACACTCTAGTCATAAAAGACATCAAATTCATAAACTAAAGAAAGGGAGAAAAAGAGAAAAAAGTAAAACAAGAAAGAATCAATCAAACTTGGTGTAACAATATCATGAATGAGTTTTAGATCTCATGGGTGTCAGTCCTTATCTCCACAACTTCTTTCATTTGTGGCGTAAGGTGTTCTTCTGCTACTAAGTGTGTATTTAAGCAATTTTGCCCTAGGGTTTTAGTTGTTTCCCAAAATACCATTAAAAACTTAATTGTTGCTGCAAATCTATTGAACACAACCTGTAAATTTGTTAAACACAACCTAGCCATGTTAAAATAACGTTTTTGACATGGGGCCTTGTTGCGTTGATGCTTAAACATTAGATTTTGCTAAACTTTTGGCATGGTTCCATGTTAGAGAGCAAGGAGGTCGTGTTGGGCAAGAAATACCTTGATTTCCACTTAAAATTTTTTTTCCTCTATGTCAAAATATAAACTTGATCAAAACACACCACATTTGCATAAAAATGAAATAAATTTAAACTTAACTATACAACTTTGAAGCTAATAGACAAGTGATTTTTATATTTGTAACCATCCCCTCAGCTTGTTCTCTCATGGTAGTAGCTATTCTCTCAATGACATTTATCATGCCATTGTCACCATTGTTACTATTAGAGTTACTTCTCCTCTTGCTGCACAAACAAGATATGTTATATTGAGATGATCAAACTCAACACTTTTAGTCCTACCTTTGATATAAATTCATAACATCAAGTTTAGATTTGTAGATACATAAGTATTGGTACCACTTTCCTATCCGGATACATCAAGTTTAGATATGCTGATACATAGTTACCTGTCTATCTAAATAGAGTTAGGCTACCAAGCTTCAATCCTAATCTAAAAATTCTTAGACTCTCCTAAACTCCTGTTGGACGAGTTGCTTTAATACTAAAAATGTAAACCTTTTACTTATATTAATCAATTTCATCAAATATTGTGCATAGCATAATAGAAATTAATAAATGTTGTAATGCAAAAGTAAAGAGATTACACACATTCATAAATAGCAACTAATATTTCCTATTATTTTTATGTATTGTACCATTTGGCATATGATCTTGTTAAGTGTCAAACTAAGCCAACAATCAACCAAATATCTATAATGTCATAACTAGTACTTTCCATCGTCACATATATATTTTATAGTGTTTCATTAGAGTATCTCACTAGTTAGTAGCCATAGTACGTCTATATAGAATAGTCCTGAGTCAAAAAATTTATATATAAACAATGTGCCCAATGAAGTCAAACCCTACATTACTCAGTTCCCTACATCCATTCTTACATGATTAAGTTATTGGTCAACTCGAAGAAGAAGGAGAAATCTACTAGGAGTCTTTTGTGACAGTCACTGATTTCATGTTTACTATGACTTATACCTTGCCTATTCCTAGTATATCTATGTAAATTCACTCAATTTCTAGTATGTATCATGTCATTGGAATCTTTATTATATGAAAACATCAACAACAAAAAAATAAGAATTCAATAATTCTTAGTGAAACATAATATAGTTTTGAAAATAAGTAATAATTCAACTGCCACATGTATAAAACATGTTTGTCATTTATTTCCCTTGTCTGTAAAAGAAATCAACAATTCAAAATACAATAATAAGCATAAATTCATTAGCACATATTTAAGATTAGTTAACCTATTTAACAACTCAAATACAAAATAACATATGGTATAAACTTTATAGCTCATAAACATAATGGCAAAAAATTTGAAATTCCTTCAATGGATCATAGTTAAAAAATGAAAAGTTTTATAAGTATCATATCAAGTATCCCATATTATTTAACACGAACCTAAGTTTTGAAAATCAAAGTCGTCACATTGGGTATCCCATACTACCTAATATAAAACCTGAGTTTTTAGCATTTTAAGACTAAATAACTACCTTCTTCGTTCTTGCATATCTCAAAACATGTTAGTATGACCTGTATTAATAACCATTCATATCATGATTACAAACTAAGGCATCCATTAATATGGATCCACATCATATAAGCAATTCAAAGTCACTTTCTTTTCAAGACTCTAACCTATAAGGGACTCTAACTTTCATGACCAACCTATAAAATATAATATTGAAAACAATGGACTTTAACCCTTTAATAATATACTAACATCAATAATATAATATTAGCTTTTATTTCAATTTAAGTGCCTGATATACCAGCCCCACAAAATGAAACCATCTGCATGTATGATTTTTAAGAGCTATAAACAATGACAAATAAAGCATGCCAAACAAATGAAGACATTAATCATGCTAAACAAATCAAGAAGTTAACTAATTCTATGCTTAAATAAATTCTAATGGAACCTTTTTTCTTATTAACATGTCTTTTAAATATCTTTAATATCTTAGAGGTCCAAATATTAGTCCTTGTTAAGATATCCCATATATATGGTGATCTATACATGAGAATAATTTGAGATATAGTTATCCATGCATAGAAATTCAAACTTTGTTTGTGGTACTTTCTCAACCTTCCATACATAGGTGCAATTCTATATTTAGTTTTCTATGCATGAGATCTAACTTACTCCTTGTTTACATAGGTGCAATTCTATATTTAGTTTTCGATGCATGAGATCTAACTTACTCCTTGTTTAAGGATTAGATTACTAATCTTAATATATTTGAGTTCCAATAAATTTTATAGATCAACATTATATAAATGAGCAATTAATCACCTAATCATACTATGTGTAAAGGAATTGATTAACTTCTCAAGATAAACAGTCGACTAATTTGTGTCCTTAGTTGAATGAAAGGCATTCATTAGTTAACTAGGGTGTTATAGTGCAATGAATTTTCAAACATCACTTAACCAGTTGATAAATCATAAGAATAGCAATTAATAGGTAAAGATTGGTCAATTGATTGAAGGAAATAGACAATTAGTCACTTACAAACTCATCCATTACCTATTAAAGACATGATGGTTAACTAATTTCTTCGTACTAGTCAATTTGGTCTTTGTTGCTTTATTTTACACATTAAATATTGTTCATAATCTTTTTTATGATTTTATTCATCTAATCGCAACTAAACCTTCAAGTTATCAGTCAAGCAACTAAAACACACAATTTAGTAGCATACCTAATAAGTTTTACTTCCCTAAATCCTCAACTCTCTTCATTTAAAATCCTCCCTATAACATAGTTTGTAAGGAAAAATGAAGAAGATATCAATAACTCTTAACTTTCTTTATCAAAACTTCAATGCCCTAATAGACATATAACAACAATAATATAAGATTTTACTTTCAAGATCCATTAACTTTTCATATGAAGAAGAAAAGAAAAAAAAATTGAAATAGAGAAGATGATAAAAGGAATATGATGGAAAGGATAAGGAGATGAAGAAATGCAAGAATTCTCAACAAAACAAAGGTTTTGTTTACCAAAGGGTTCAATTGTGGTTGCTCTTTTCCTTTTGTCGATTCCTTGTTATAGCTCTTTCCCACATTCCAACTTCCATTCTCAAGCTTTTTTATGCTCTCTCTCTTTCTCAATTTGCAAAAGGATAGAGTGTTGTAAGTGTTTGTGAATGGGGTGAGTTGTTGCAAAAGGAAAAAAGTTATTATATAAGAGGATAGAAGGCATTAGAGTCTTCCTGTGTCTTTTTCTTCCTCTAGATGACTCTTTTCCAATTTCTTTTTTTTTTCTCTTTTTTTTTCTTTTTCGAAATCTTTTCTAAAAGGCAAATCAAATTTGATCATATTAATTTGATGCAAGATATAAAAATGATTATTAATCATTGAGCGATGTATTTTAAAATGTTTAACATATTTTTATATTCCTGCCTATGTCACTTTTGCATGAAGAAGATGAAGTTTTGGGTCTTAGAAAAAATTATAATTTGGCCCATAAAAAATTATATTTTGGCCATAGCTAAAATTATGTTTTTAAACTTTAAACTTCTACTTATTGTCTTTTGACATCTAAATTTCATCTAAATATTCTTATTTTTCAAATATTTTTCTTATATTTGTAAATCTCCAGTGGCTCAGGAATTTCTTAAATTTTCATTTCCTAAGTATTTATTTCTTAATTAATTATTATTTAACTAATTATTTTTAATTTCAAATAAGTTCTAGAAATTCTAGTTAAATTCCTAATGACTTCAGAAAATTTTAATTTTTTTCCTAAAATTCATGCATCTTTAAATTTTCATATTAGGACCTAATTTTATCAATTTAAATGATTTCAATTTGGTTAATTAAATTTTATTTTGAGGAGGATGTTATAATTATGCTCGTCAACAAGGTCATTAATTTAATATTTTTCATTCATATGTTTAACACACATTCTTGTCTTACAATTAGTTCTAGTCTCTTTTCAAGGATTGGAGGTCACAAAATTCCCTTTATTTGGTCTTGATAAATTCTATTTGCAGTAAACATATCTATATGATGCTATGGAGCAATTTTTCTTATTCTTGCTAAAATTATCTTTTCGAACACCAAATTCAGTTTTCCCACTATGATAACCTAATATTGTCATACTTCTTCTGAGCTGTCAAATTCTAGATTAAGTGTCAAATTAACATTTGTTGAATAGCTCCTAAAAAAATTAGGATGAAGTGATTTGAGTTTTTGTTATTCAAAAGATAAATAAATCAAGCAAAAATACAAAGTTTATATAAAAGATCAATAAATGAAGCAAAATTATAGACTTTCGCTCAAAGGATAAATAAATGAAGCAAAAATACAGACTTCATCTTCTTCGCATGTCAGAAAATAAACATCCAACAAAAAATGCTAGCATATGTATACGGAAACATAAAAATACAGCTAATCACCATTAATATATATATAACTTGGTAGCTGATAGCATTCTTTCAGAAAAGATGATAGCATGGTGGAAACACTGCTCGCATTCTTTCAACAAGAAGCCAAAAAAGATGAAAACAAAAACATTCTCCTAGCAAAACAAAGCCAAAATATTTCATAAAGTAGATGATAGCATTCTTTCAAAAAAGAAAAAACAAACTTCCTAAATCATGGTGGAAATGTTAATCACTTTCAAATTCTTCCATAAAGCAGAAATTGATTACTCTTTTAGATCTGAGTCATTAAGCTCTAAAATAAATATCTCGTTCTTATTTTAGATGAGTCTTCGTAAGAAAAAAAAAGTAATTAATCCCATTCTTATTTTAGATGAGCCTTTTAGATCTCTGAATCCTCAAGCTCCCAAAAAGAAAAAAAAACTATTTTAGATATCGTGCTAATACCCCCAAAATGTAGAAAACTCAAAACGATAGAAGGGTTGAAGATGATGGAACCCTACCTTGCGTCTGAGGGAACTTCCCATAAATTTTCATTTTTCCGCTCCAAAGAAATAGTGAGAGAGGACAGGGATGAAGATGGTAGAAATGCTGCATATGGGGATTGATAAGGTTGGCCAAAACGGTGTGCTTTAGGTGATTGCATTGGATGACTTGGATTTGCATGAAGCGAACAGCCTTGATGCATTGGAGAAGCTGCCTTTAAACGGACCACAGTGCACCATTTCATTAAAGCCAAAATGGAGTGTTTTGGTTAGCTGGACGACGTGGTGCGCGCTGGTCTACTTGATCATGTCAACGACTTGGATGGAGGGAGCGAAATGATGCCATTTTAAGAGCATGCACTGGTGCTACTTTTTCAGGAGCTTCAGAGGATCGGGATGTAGAGTCAGATGTTAGGTTTTGGTATATTTAGGAGTGTATTGCTCCTCTCTTCTCTTGTTATTATAAGGCATTGATTTTTCTTGTAAGCCCACCTAATCTCCTTTGGTTGTTTTCAATGAATCTATCCCAAAATAAAAAAAATTAATTATTTAGCCATTTTTCCATTATGAAAAATATATATCAATGCCTTTCATAACTTAAAAAAACCCCTTAAAATTAGATTTTCATTTTAAGTAGGTCTTGATATGCATTTTTTATTTTAAAAAAATAAGGTCTAAAATAATATATTCTCACGTTTGGTATGTCTATAAAAAAAATTCTAAATAATATTTCATTGCCAGGAATGGTAATATTCCAGCACAAAGCACGTTATATTCTAGAGAAAAATATTTTTGTCTGGATAAAAAAAAATTAAATTATCAACCTTTTATCACTTTAAAAGATTCTGACTTTAA